>OZ038400.1:35339797-35939797 GCA_964036045.1 Eutreptiella sp. 'Long Island Sound 2002' | reverse complement strand
TGGATCATGGTCAAGAGGGTAGAGTTTGCGTTATAACTCTTTGGCCATGACATTGCGTGCGTTAAGATAACTTTCGAGTGTAGCGCGCAAGTGTTGGTGTTGCATAGGAACTCTCCTTGAGTTCCTATGAGCGATAGACACAAAGTTATGCCCTTGGAGGGGCATGACATATCGTGGTGGGAGCTACCTTTTTGGGCAATATGTGGTATGTGCCATGTGTTGTGTTGCGTGCCCATTTGGCGGATCCATTGCTCCAAGCCGAACCCGCCAATGGACCTCATATTGTGTAAGCCCCTTCTCCATACTCCCCACGATCAATTGCAAGCCTAACCTTCGTGAAGGGAAGCTTGTGTGGCGATCCCAAAGCGATGCGTTTGGAGCAAGGTGTGTGTTTTGCAATTTTCCATATTTTTATGTGCCCACTTGGGAAGTAGCGCTCGTAACCTTTCAAGGCGCCCCAAGTGGAGCACATATGTGGGATCGAAGGTCATTGGTGTCAAGTCATTGTGTGTAGAAGGATTGGTTGGTTGCACGATCCAATCCGAAGATATTATAATATAATTGTGCACCTTTCAATGCACTTTTGTGTGTCTTTGTGCCAATTTTGCCGTTTTTGGCCCGTCATGATGTCAAGTGGCGACCGTGTATCTCAACGTTGCGCTCAATTGACATCATGACCCAAGTATGTTATGAGGGTACATACTTCAGTGCCCAACATATCTTGGACCCGGCGAATAACTCCTCTTAGGCTTGGCATACCGTGGCCGCCATGTTGGCGATTTGGGACTATCCCAAATCATGGGCTCACTTGGCGACCGTGCCATTCCCAATACCGGAGGAGTCGGGCGACGCCCAAAAGATATGTTGGACACATATGACTTGATACCAATCCTATGGCACACTCCGGTCCGAGTCGGGCATGTGCCTCATTTGCCCCAACCATGAGTGTGCGCATTTTTGGCCATTTTGAGCAATTTTCCACTTTTGCTGCCCGCCGTGCACTATGTTGAGCCACCCGTGCACGCCGGACGCATGGACCAATGGACCATATATGACATGGGTGTCATGCATAATGGTCCCCATGGTTCACACACCACGTGGGCGAAGCGGAGCAACCTTCGTTAAGGCGCTAGCCCAAAGTGAGTGTGGGCACTTTTACCATTTTGGCATTTGTGGGCCCAATTGGGATCGTCACCACGCCAAGTGGCATGGAGATCTTTGAGAGCCAAGGGCATGGGAGTCTCTGTTGGACTCCCGGTGGATCGCGTATGGAATGGCGGATCCGATCTCCAAGCCGGCGTGGAGATATACTATTGGGAGCACACCGAATTTTGGCTCATTTCAAGCAGCCAAAATGACCCAATTTTGGGACCCCAATTTCCCCCTTCCGTGTGGTCAATTGGCGGCCCCATTTCTCTAAGCCCATAGGGAGCCCGGACCTAAATCCAAGTTGTACACTCAGATATAAGTCCTAGGTCCTGCCTCCTACCCTGTGGGCCATTGGCCTTACCTTGGCCGGGCGAGCCACGCGTGGGAATGACGCCAATTTTGGTGATTTTGGCATCATGACCCCACTTGACTCATCCGTGTTGCCCTGATGCCGGGACCTCAGAGGGAACCAGGTTGGGTGAGGGCATCAGGGAGTTCGTACTCGAAGGGCATAGGGTCAGTTGCCTCGTCCCTACCTCTGGCGGGTCCAGACGAGGGGTCAATTTTGGAGTTTTTCAAGCTAATATCAGTTTGGGCTGAAACAGCCCATTTTCAGCTACCAACTCCTGAGGGATAATGGCGGGGCCATATCTCTGGCTCGGAGTGGAGTTGGGACCTGCCGTTAAGCGAGCATGGGGAGCCACTGTCGGTTGGCCTCAGAGCCACTTGTTTTCCAGGAACTCGCCTGTGGCTGGGCGGGACACCTCTCCCATTGGCAGGGTTTCAGGGTCCGGACTGAGCAGGGCATGGGCTGTGTTTGAGCCCCCGCCCCCACCAGCCACTGAGAGGGTCGGACCTGGGATCGGGATATGAGTTGGGACTGAGTGTCTATTGTCCCTTGATGCCCTTACCCCAGTCCAGTCTTAACCCCATGTGTACATATCCTGATGTGTTGTTGTACATACGTTTGTTCCCTCTTTGCAGAGTGGCAAGGATTCTGAAACGCTTTGTCACATGACATGAGCGCATTGATGCCCTTGTGAGCGTAGTGCTTTGCCTGCCTGCTCACTTGCGCGTGTCCCGCAGCGTCCCGTGGCCGGCCCCCCACGGGAACGCGTCAAAAGCGTTTTACCGCCGCGGGGTTACCCAACCCTCGGGTGCCACTCGGGGCCACCAACCCCGAGCAGCGCGTCGCAGCAGCTCGCAGCTCGCAGCTCGCAGCGCAGCGCAGCAGCTCGCAGCGCAGCGCAGCGGCTCGCAGCGCCGCCCAGCGACAGCGCCGAGTTCGTCACGGAGCCCGCAGCGCCGACCAGAGCATCGCCCTGACCGCGCAGCGCCCGTGAAAGAGGTGCACAGACCAGGACTCCTGCATCAGCCCCATTGGCCGACCCGGAGTCCCATCGGCCGACCAGCAAGGCCGCGTCAACCACCTCCACAACCACCGGCTGACCAGCACCAGCCGCACTTCCAATCCAGTGCTGCAGCACCCGCCTCAACAACCACAACCAGTTCGTTGAGTTGAACGAGTGCACATCAAGGACCTCAAGACCAACTACGCCCCCGCTGCCATGGTGAATTGGCAGGAAGCGGGTAGGACGTGGCCGCGGCCCCACCCCCATGCAGCGCAACTGCTGCGTGGGTTGGTTTGGGACCAGCACTACCGCCACAGCCACCCCCAGTGCGAAGGCGGCATGCCCAGGAGCTTCGAGCTCCGCACGGACATCGCCCCCGACCGCCTGCAGGCCGTGGAGGACTGGCTGCGGGCGGAAGGGTACGAGTACCGCCACCAGCAGAGGCGCTGGAAGACCTGGACCCGGCCGGACAGGCCCGGCGAAGGGCTGCGCCCCGACGGGATTGAGGAGGACGAGGACCCCAACGCCTACCCGTCGGGCGCCTCGATCAACGTCTCCATGTGGGACGTGATCGAGAAGAAGTTCCCGGAACCGGGGAGCGAGCGCAGGCTGCAGGGCAGCAGCAGCGCGTCTCCGGGGACGGAGAAGCGGTCCGCCGGGGACAGGAAGCGGGACCGGAAGTGGCGGGAGTACCAGGAGTACCTGGCCGCCGAAGCCGCCCAAGGCGCCAAGGGCGGAACCCCAGCCCCCAGTCCCCAACGGGCCAATGGTGGTCATCACCCCGGCTCCACCACCCTTGGCGACTACATCCGAGTCGCCAAGCAGACCAGGGCCAAGCCCCGTCAGCTGCTCCTGAGGCCCCAGCAGGCCCCAGCAGGCCCCAGCAGCGACGTGGAGTCGGCCCACCGCGGGAGGATGCCAGCCGACCAGGCCAGCTCCAGCAGCAGCGCCGCTCCCGCCCAAAGGGACGTGGCGCGCGCCTGTGAGCGCGTCTGTGGGGCGGCCTGCAACCTTCGGGTTGCCCGGCAACGGGCCACGCAGCAGAACGCTGCCGTCGAGGGCGCCATCGGCATCGCCCATGAGGAGGCCACCGAGCGGGGCAGAGGCATGGACTACCACGCCTCGAAAGTGGCAGCTATCGTGGCCGGTCTCACGGCTGCGGCCGCCCATGAGGCAGTGGCCGCCCGTATCAGGGCAACCGACGAGGAAACCTGCCGGACGCAGGAGGCCATTGCCTGCAAGGAGGCCGAGGTGAAGGCGCTGGAAGAGGCGCTTGCCCAAGAGAGGGCAAAGAAGGAGGCGGAGGAAAGGGCCCACACCGAAGCAACGGCTAAGGCCCTGGAGGACGCCGCCAAGAAGGAAGCCATCGAGGCCGCGCGACGGAAGGTCGCTGAGGAGAAGGCCAAGACGGAGGCGGAGCTGGCAGCGTTGGAAGCGCAGAAGGCGCGGCTGCAGCAGGCCCGGGAAGCCGAAGCGGCTCGTGCTCGGGAGGAAGCCGAAGCACGAGCTGCCGCAGCCACCGCCGCCGCAATGGAGGAGGCAGAGGCCAAACTCCGCCGCGAGACTCCCCCGGGAGCATCACGAGTGGAGACCCTTCGAAAGCTTTTCGAAGGGGATGCCTCCTCCAGGATGGCGCTGGATGAGGCCGACACGGGCAGCAGTGGGAGCAGTGGCAGCACCGCCCGTCGACGGAGGGGCCGCGGAGGCCAGCGGCCGGGCACCCCCACGACAGTGACCCCTTCTTCACCGCCAGTGACGGGGATGAACGAGGCCGTCGACATCGCCAAGTGGTGGCTTGGACGGGCGGAGGCGGCGGAGACGTCCCCATGGAACCGGAAGGTGAGGATGAGGATCTCCCTCCTCCCTACCGGAGCTCGGAGTCCTCCGTGACCGAGACGCCCAGGTGGGGCGACATGGACGAGGATGACGACATGGACTTCGGCATCACGAGGAAGCGCCCATCCTCGGACCCACCGAGGCGACCCGGCGGAGACCCACCGGGACCCCCTGGCGGAGGACCATCAGGACCCCCTGGAGGACGCCCACCAAGTGGACCCCCTGGAGGCGGACCACCGGGCGGGGGAGGACCCCCTGGACCGGGCGGACCCGGCGGAGGCCCTCCTGGAGGACCCCCTGGGGACCCCGACGACCCACCAGGGAACGGCGACCCGGATACCACCTGGCGGTGGATTGTCTACCTCCGCAGGAGAGTCCAGTTGCTCGAGCTGGAGGTAGACACGGGCAAGGGCGAGATGGCTCGCATCTCCAGTGTCGCCGCGCGCGCGCAGAAGGAGCTGGACATCGCCAGGGCCGAGAGCAAGTCGCTGACCAACGTCGTCAGCGGCCTGCAGGAGAGGCTGGACGCGCTGGAAGCCCGTGGGAGCGTCAACAGCGACCACCCACCCCTGGAGTCTGGCTCGTCGGACGACGGCTGGGGACCCGGACCAGGTCCAGGCAGACCCCACGCCCCCGGCGGAGCCCCCAGGAGTCGCCCCAGCGCCAGTGCCCCCTCTCTCACCGCCCCCTCTCACCACAGCGCGGGCCGCTGCAACGAGCGCGTGCCGCCCGGCAGTGGCAGTGAGGAATGGCGTGATGAGTGGCTCAGCGCGGAGTACCGCAACCGCTGTGCTCCACCGAGGACGCCTGTACGCCCCCGACGCCCGGCACCAGCCCCGGTGCCAATCCCAATGGCTGGAGGGCGTTATGGTGGACTCAGGGACGAGGTCCCCAGAGGAGACGTGGAGTGGGACGTCGGCGGAGGTGAGGACCTGGACCTGGACCTGGAGGAGTTCGACATCAGCCCGCCGCGTGGTGTACGACGGGAGGCCGCTGAACGCAGCCGCCGGCGCCGTGATGAGGATGCGTACATGGATGCAGTACGGCGTGAACATTTTGGTTCAGCGTACGTGGAGGAACCGCGGCGTAGCCACAGGGGTTCCATGGAGGAGATGGACGTGGCGGCCGTGGGAGTCCGTGGGCGAGGCCGATGGGAACCTCGGTCGACCTCGCGGCCGGCGTTCATGGTCTCTAAGGCCGCGGATGCCGCCGTGTGGGAAGACTTGAAGGACATCAAGCCCCCCATGTACGACGGCAACCCCCTCAACCTCGACCGCTTCTTGGAGAACCTTGACGATTGGGGGCTGACCGTCACTGAAGACCTGCCTCCCGCTGATGCGGAGAAGTATGTCTTCAAACGGTTCAGGTACCGCCTGCCGGAAGTGCTCGGAGAGCTATACTTCGTGGCGACCAAGGAGGGGAGAATCAAGACCCTCAAGGAAGCCAAGAAGTGGCTCAACGAGCAGGAGCGGGTGGACGCTCCGCAGGTGGCTGCCAAGCGCTGGAAGTCCATCAAGCTTGAGCATGATGGACGGGAGATCCCCCTACGAGATTGGCGAGACTTCCGAGGGGAGTACACCCTCTTCCGCCGCAACGTGGAGGATTGGAACGAGGGTGACGAGCAGGCTCGCCTGCTCTCCATGCTGCCGGAAGCATGGATCAAGAGGGTCACCAAGGAGGAATCCAAGAGGGCCAAGTCCAACCATACGGTCAAGATGATGCTCCCCAAGGAGTATCATACGAACGTGGTGGCTTGGGCGAAGAAGAACGTGGCCCGGGATGTCAAACGGCACTCCCTGCGGAACGCTCTTCTCATCACCGTCTCGGGCGATCGCGAGAAGACCGCGATGTGGCGCCTTGACGATTGTGAGTTGAGCGGCCAGACCATCCGTCTGCAGCCCATCCCGGCGCGGATGAGCTGCGACGAGATCCTGGAGTGGGTTGGCGAGGAAGTACTCAAGGAGTACCGAAACCTCCACCACACCCGCGGGTTGAGGCCCGGCGACCGCGACGTCAACTACGTTGGCGAGGGACCTGGCGGGGAAGATGCCGTGGACCCAGCGGGAGCCCGCGGCGATGAGACTCTCGTCGACGATGACGACGACGATGAGCCCGCCGAAGTGGCCGTTTGTGCCTTCGTGGCCAGGAACCTGAGCGCGGGGAGCAAACTGGGAAACTGGAAGCCCCTGCAGCAGGGTTGGAGGAAGCAGGAGAAGAGGGACCCTCGCCGCATTGGCGACCCTCCGCTGTCCTTTGGGGAGTTCATACGAGCTCACCCGCAGGGCTGTTTCGTGTGTTATGGGAGGATGAAAGGCTTCAACCATGACCACCGAACATGCCCCGTCCACAAGGCCGACACGGAGGCTTACAAGAAGGCGCACGGGTCGAAAAAGCGTGCGCCCGCGGGTATCCGGGAAGCCAAAATGGAGGTCGACAAGGACGAGCTGGCCAAGCTGATGTCGTCGGTGGGGACCGAGTTGGCCAAGGAGATCCAGGAGATCAAGAGGAACTGGGTCCCCAGGTCGGACAACAAGAACAAGGAGAACAACCAGAATGACCAGAACAAGGACAAGGACAAGAACAAGGGTAAGAAAGGGGGAAGGAAGAAGGGCGTCAACGACGTTGAGGCCGAGGAGAACACCCCCTCTTCCACAACCGACGCCCCCTAGCGGAGCCCCTGCAGCCAAGGGCCCCAGCTAGGGCGGTCGCAGGATGGTGACGTGGGAAGCGCCGAACCATCCCAGTCGGGAGTCGATAAGCACAAAGGGACTGCCGCGGGCGGAAGGCCCGGTCCGGCGCCCAGTCGCGGAGGGGGGCCGAGGGCAAGTGAAGGCACGAACCCTTGCACCCGTCCGTCCTTCGCGACCAAGAATGTGTTTGATGTACTACAGGATCTATCCGAGAGTATCGGAGGATCACTCGGACCGCAGCTGGATGCTGCAGATGGGCAGCCTGAGCCCATTGTCCACGACCTGCACCAGTCGCTCGTCGAGCTTCTGGAACGGCCGGAGATCCTGAGTTTGCACGCCGTGCGCCGTGTCGGTCGCGAGCGGCAGTTGCATCTTAAGGTCCGTGCCTTATGCGGGGAAGTGGAAAAGGTTTTCGACGTGTTGGTCGACACGGGAGCTCAAGTCAGCTTGGTCAAGGCTGGCCTGCTTCCGCCAGAGTGTCTTACCGACAGTCGGAAACCTGTCAGGCTGAAGGTGGCGAACGGCCAGTACATGGTGGGAGGCACGAGGGAAGCGGCCATTGGGCTGCAGTTCGTGAACCATCGTGAGCTGAGCCGCCCAGACCTCGGCAAGGGAATCCTCCTGCACGGTCGCTTCTACGAAGCCGAGATGGACTGGGACATGATCGTTGGATACGACTTCATGATGGAGACGGACTCCGGCGTTCTCCCGGCCCAGGCCTCCATGACCCTGTACCAGGACGACCAGCTCTCGTTGCTTTCATCACCTGAGCACCATGTGGAATGCCAATGGATCCACCCCGAACGCAATCAGCTCGAAGTGGCCGCGCTGGACACTGAGCCCACTGGGCCAGCAAACCAGGAGTACGGCGTAAGGCCGGAAGTGGCGAACCGAGTGGTCGCGGACCTGGGAGCGTCGGATCTGGCCCTGGATGCGTTCTCTTCAGGAACCTCCGCCCATCTTCGGGTTCGTGAGAAGTACTGGAGCGCCCAGGACTCCGCGTGGAAGAAGCACTGGGGTCCGCATCAGGGATTGATGTGGATCCATTGCCCCCGTTGGGACATTCCAAGAGCGATAGCGAAGATTCGCAAGGACCGCTCCAAGGCAGTGCTGGTTGTTCCTATGGGATGCACCGAGGAGGAAAGTACCCGACATTGGGTAGCCTCATTGACCAACATGACCTTAAACAAGGTCGTCCTACCGGCTGGAGAGAGTGTCTATCAGGACGCTAAGGGACAGCCCATGCCACCCCAAAGATGGCCAACGGAATTCCACTATGTGGATGGGGGCCTTGATCAGGCCGACACCACGGACTTCGTGTGTGTCAACCGTATCATAGCAGAGCCCTGGAGGCAATGCTTTGCGGTTCCCCCTGTTGACATCGAAGAATCGGAATCGGAAGACCCCCTCACTGAAGAGGAGTGGGATCTGGTTCAGGGGTATATGGATCAGCCCTTTCACGACTGGGGAAACCAGCGTGAGGGCAAGGGCCAGGACAAAGCCTGGTGGGAAGTGGACTCGATCGTCTCTGGTTCCTACGATGGAGATACCTTCGTAAGGAGGGTACTGGACCACCTGTCCAGCCAGGACGAGCCAATCAGGGGTAACCCACCCACCTACGGCGATCTATTCCGAGGCAAGACCAGAGATGGCCCTTTGGGCCACCTGGGAAGACCGCCTGAGCCGAAAGCGAGCGGAGTAGCTACCCCTCAAGTAAGCTCCGTGGTTCAAGTGCCCGGAAAAGCCAAGGCGGAGTTCGATGACTGCCCCAAGATTCAGGCATTGAGGGCCAGGCTGAAGCAGAAGTATGGTGATACCTTCTTCAGCGGTAAGCCTGTGTTTCCGCCACCGGTGCGTGGACCGTATGGCGAGGCCAAGATACGACTGAAGCAGGACCCCCGTGTGTATCGGCACCGGGAGTTTGCCCTGAGGGGCGAGAGGAAAGAGGCAATGGAGAAGATCCTCCGTGACTTCATCCAGAAAGGCTGGCTCGAGCCGTGCCACTCCGAATGGGCCTCTCCTTGCTTCGTCGTCCCCAAGAAGGTTGCCGGTGAGTGGCGGCTCGTGGTCGACTACCGCGGCCTGAACGCTCAAACGCAGCACGACAGCTATACGCTGCCCCTCATTGAGGACATGCTGCAAAAACAACACCGGCGGAGGATCTTCACGGTGATTGACCTGAAACATGGTTATCATCAGATGCCTCTCGCCGAGGAGTCCCGTGCTTGCACAGCCATGAGCACCCCACTTGGACCTCTCCAGTGGAAGGTGATGCCCATGGGTGTTACCAACGGCAACGCGGCTTTTCAGCGGATGCTGGAGAACCTGCTTGAGCCGGTGCGCGACTGTGCGGACCTTTTCGTGGACGATGTGATCATCGCGTCCGGGGACCCCAGCATGAGCTACGAGGAGCTCCTGGAGGCACACGAGAGGGACGTCACTCGAGTGCTGGACCTTCTGGTTCGGCACAAACTCACGGGCAGCAGTGACAAGGCGACCATTGCGGTAAGCGAGGTGGTCTTCGCTGGCCACGTAGTCGGGAACGGGCAGCGAAAGCCCATACCTGGCAAAGTGGCTGCGATTGAGCACTGGGAAAAGCCCAAGACGGTCTCTGAGCTACGGGCGTATCTGGGGTTCTGCAACTACTACTCGGGGTATATCAAAATGTATGCCGAGTATGCAGCCCCCATGACGACCATGCTCAAGGGCAACCGAGAGGAGACCAAGAAGGGGTCCAAGAAGGCTCTGGTCTGGACAGCTGAGTCCGACCGTGCCTTTGAGGGGATGAAGCAGGTGCTGCTATCCGCAGTGGGTCTGCACCTCGTGGATCCCGACCGAGGGTTCGTCCTGCGCACCGACGCTTCCGACTACGCCATTGGCGCTGTGTTGGAGCAAGTGCTTGACGATGGGAGGCACGTGCCCGTGGCCTTCTGGAGCCGAGTCCTGGCGGAAGGCCAGAGACGGACGTGGACGCCCCGTGAAAAGGAGGCGTATGCCATCGTCATGGCTCTCAGGAAATGGGCTGGGTACATAGCCCTCCATCCCGTCACCGTCTGCACCGACCATCAGAGTCTGCAGTCGTGGCACAAGGAGCACGTGGACACCCCCTCAGGTCCCGCCTCCCGACGGGCAAGATGGCATGAGACCTTGGCCAAGTTCGACCTTACGGTTGTTTATATTCCTGGAAAGGATAACACCATGGCGGACTGTCTCAGTAGGTGGGCCTATCCCGCCAGCAAGGGCATGCAGGATATCTCTGCCCATGGCGATGAGGCTGAGACCGCTGAAGCCAAGAGGATCATTGAAATGGAGCGCCTGATGGAGGAGGAGGGTGCAAAATGCTTCGTCGTCATGGCCGCGGATGCCCCCCTCAGCACGAGGGTGCGCAGAGCGGTCAGAGTACTCGCCCCTGAGGGAGCTGAGTCCGACAAGCACCTCTTCCCGGAGTCTTGCCTCCAGGACGACTGGACCGACGACTACGCCAAGTCTGAGGCCTTTGCGGCCGAGTATAGGGCTCTGACCGACCCTGACGACGGGCAGAAGTGGCCAAAGGGGCTGACTGAGGAAGATGGCAAGCTCTACCGGAATGGTAAGCTGCTAGTACCAGAGTCCCGGGTGCTCGAGCTGTGGGAAGCTTGGCACCACCACATGCTGCACCCAGGGGTCAAGAAGCAGGCTCTTGACATGCAGCGTCGGTTCGAGATCGACATTATCGTTCTCTACACCGCCATCAAGAAGGTCAGGAAGGGTTGCTCGGTCTGTCAGGCCTGCAATCACGACAACCGGAACGTCAACGGGGAACCCCAATGGACCCCGGTTCCTGACCAGCCCATGGAGAGCGTGGCCATGGACGTCTTCTCCATGCCCGAAGTGCACATTGGCAAGGAGACCTTTGACTGTGTGGTTCTCTGTGTGGACCGCCACAGCGGCTACGTTGTAGCCGTTCCGGCACGCAAAAGGGGGTTGCTTGCCAAGGAAGTGGCAGTCATGATGATTCGTCATTGGCTGACCGTCTTTGACATCCCCCGCACCATTTGCAGTGACCGAGGGCCCCAGTTTACTGGTGGCTGGTTCAAGGCTATGTGTTCCCTCATGGGGATACGTCATGCCAAGAGCGTCGCCTATCTCAGCCGGTCTAACGGCCGTGCTGAAGTGGCTGGACGGCAGCTGTTCGAGAAGGTGCGCAAGATCCACATCACCAATCGGAACTGGTTTGAGGAGATGTGGCCTGCTCTGAAGGCCCATCAACACACTCCCACTCCGGGCGGTTTGTCCCCTCACCAGATTCTGTTCGGCAGGGACCCCCTGGGTAGGGGACTTCCCTTGTCTGGTGATGGCATGGCTATGGATGCCAAGGAATTCTTCGCGCGGCAAGAGCAAACAGCGCGGGACATCCGCCAGCAGCTCGAGAAGGAGCATGCTGAGCGTCAGAAGTCCGCCCCGAGCTCGACAGCGCAGAAGTTCAGGGTGGGAGACCCGGTGTGGGTGATCAGACCCCGCCCTATGGGCACCCACCGCACCAAGACCTGGTTCACACCCGGCGAGGTGGTGCGCAGGATTGGTGAGGACACCTACCGCATCAAGGTGGGTCACGGACAGTTCCGGGAGCGCCACGAGAGTCAACTCCGTGTGCGGGAACCCGACCTCCGTGGCCAACATGTGTCCCTGAGCTACGCCGCACATGAGGCTGACTCGGACGACGATTATGCGGAGCAAGATGACTATACCGTCGAGAAGATCCTGGCTCAGCGTCGGAAAGCCTCGGCACCCGGAGGTCTGGAGTTCAAGGTTCGTTGGCGAGGCTATGGGCCGTCCCACGACACCTGGGAACCCGTCTCCTCGTTCGTGCCGCGGGTCAATACTCCCTTCATGGAGTACATCCGCAAGCACAAGACCAAGATCCACGTTTCGGACTTGGCAGCATTCACCCGGGCGATTGCAGCCAGGGGTGCGTGATCAGCGCCCTGAGCTCTCCCCTGATGTGCTTTGAGGCGCTTGTGAGGCCGACGGATCGTCCCTCACTTGCTTGCTCTCTCTCATCTTCCGGTGACCTGCCATCAGAGTGGCCATATACCCCCCCCTGCTGAATCCAGAGGAGGATGACCCCTCTCTTTCAATTCTATTCGTCACTCAGCCCCCCCTGCTGAATCCTTGGGAAACCAGGTAGGGCGACTGACCTTCATTTTTCTGAGCTCCTGGGGCCTTGAAGCCCATACGACGTTGCGCAACGGATGCCGCTGTCATCGGCATTGCGATTTTTGGTGTGTGGTCTGGTCCCATGGCATTTGCGGGATCCAGACCAGTCGACGTGTGTCTCGAGACTATGTATGGCCTGAACTCAGGCGTTTTCCTGTCCACCCTCCTGCATTTGCCTTATCCTGACCGTGGCGTGGTTTGGCGCTCTGTTCAGAGTGTGTTTACACGCCTATTTACCCGGATTATTGCTTGTTTTTCTGCCCTCCAGGATATGTGCATCTGTATGTTAAGTGTCATCAGCCCATCGCTGAGGGATGGACTGTTTTTCACCACGAATCGGGATACAGAGGCGCCTTGAGTCGCCGTGTACATGTTCCTACAGCCTGGTCCAGCCTGGACCAGTACTTGATTACAGATTCAACTGTTTGAGTGCTCGTGATACCGTGTTGCCCTATTCGCTGTGATGTGTGGAGATCCTGATGGCGCCAGGCGGGAAGCCCAGTTGCCTGACTACACTCCCAGCGGTCCGCCACTGTCAGTCCCAGTGTGAGCCTACCGATTCGCAGACGCACTTGCATTCGGATGGCGGCCTCCGGTGCTCCTGACCTCGGTGAGTCTGCCTGGGAAACTGGTGGTTTGAGGAGTCGACGCCTCTGCCCACACTGCATGAGGACTCCCTCATGTATGGCCTTCGTGGCAGTAGGGCGAGGGAAAAGACGGCCTTGATGCCCGATCCGTTAAGGAGGAGTTCCCTTAAGATCTGGGGTTCTTAAGGAGTTCGACTATGGCACTCTGGACTCGCGTCGTATGGATATGGACATGGTGCGCCCGAGGAAGGACCCGTGGGGACTCTCCCCAGCCGGCGGGCCTTGGGAAGCTTGGGGTAGCCTGATGGATCTTTGTGGTCGCTCTCGACCTGTGGGACCACCTCGGTCGTCGTGTGTCGCCTATGTTGGCCGTGTATGCCACTGCCACTGTGGTGGTGACCGTAGCAGCCGGCACCCGGTGCGCCTGGTATGGGTTAACGGGTCCTTTGGATGCCGAACAATCGCCGCCAGGACCCGGGACTTGATATTTGATACTATACATGTGCTACGAGCCTATGCCATCATACCTATCTTACTGTGACTTACTGAAGTGAGGATGTGACACCCCCCCCCCTTTCAGGAAGTGGTCCTGTGTACCCGCTGCCATGCGTGGGTGTTATCGAGCCCCCCCCAGGGTTTGCTCTAAGGAGGGGGGTGAAGCGGTACCCAGAACCCCATGGCTAGGGTAGGGCATACAACCGGCCTCCGGTCCACTGACTCCATGTACGGAAGGGAAGACCGGTCTCCGGTCCACTAACCCCATGTACGGAAGGCGCCCGTTGACGCCCGGTGCGAGCCCGGCGGGAGCGTGTTCCGTGCCGTAAAGCCCCGCATCGGCAACCGATGCACCGCCAGCGGAGATTTGTATATCAGAACATCAGGAATCAACAGGGTTTTATTTTCATATTGTTTCCGTCAAGTTTTACGCTTCCGTTCCGATATTCACTGTTTTGACTGCTGGCGGTTGGATCGCGACTTTACCGTAACCGCCAGTTTAACTGTTTATAATGGAAATTTTAACGCAATCCGTCACGAAGGCTCCAAAGCCTTCAGGAACTGCATGGACGCTTCCGCAATTTTCACATCTTACACTCGCAACCTTAATCCGAATTTTTCAGGATGTCGAAATCGGATTTTCGACTTCGACATCCCCGCACTTGATTTGACCTCTTTCGAGTGGACCTACGTGCTTCCCTATGCACGAATCAACTTTCCTTTTATCTTGCCCTCCATTTGACTGAGAGATATGGGCAAAACAAAGTTGATTCGTGAGGCCACTTGTAAGGGTCATATCTCGTGCCGCTTGCGAGGAATGACAATAAGGAAACGTGGGATGTATTCACAATACTCCCGACGTAATTTAAGATGCTTTATATGCCTTGCGTTCCCACACGTGCGCGCTGGTGTAATGGATCATGGTCAAGAGGGTAGAGTTTGCGTTATAACTCCTTGGCCATGACATTGCGTGCGTTAAGATAACTTTCGAGTGTAGCGCGCAAGTGTTGGTGTTGCATAGGAACTCTCCTTGAGTTCCTATGGGCGATTGACACAAAGTTATGCCCTTGGAGGGGCATGACATATCGTGGGGGGAGCTACCTTTTTGGGCAATATGTGGTATGTGCCATGTGTTGTGTTGCGTGCCCATTTGGCGGATCCATTGCTCCAAGCCGAACCCGCCAATGGACCTCATATTGTGTAAGCCCCTTCTCCATACTCCCCACGATCAATTGCAAGCCTAACCTTCGTGAAGGGAAGCTTGTGTGGCGATCCCAAAGCGATGCGTTGGGAGCAAGGTGTGTGTTTTGAAATTTTCCATATTTTTATGTGCCCACTTGGGAAGTAGCGCTCGTAACCTTTCAAGGCGCCCCAAGTGGAGCACATATGTGGGATCGAAGGTCATTGGTGTCAAGTCATTGTGTGTAGAAGGATTGGTTGGTTGCACGATCCAATCCGAAGATATTATAATATAATTGTGCACCTTTCAATGCACTTTTGTGTGTCTTTGTGCCAATTTTGCCGTTCTTGGCCCGTCATGATGTCAAGTGGCGACCGTGTATCTCAACGTTGCGCTCAATTGACATCATGACTCAAGTATGTCATGAGGGTACATACTTCAGTGCCCAATATATCTTGGAACCGGCGAATAACTCCTCTGTGGGTTGGCATACCGTGGCCGCCATGTTCGCGATTTGGGACTATCCCAAATCATGGGCTCACTTGGCGACCCTGCCATTCCCAATACCGGAGGAGTCGGGCGACGCCCAAAAGATATGTTGGACACATATGACTTGATACCAATCCTATGGCACACTCCGGTCCGAGTCGGGCATGTGCCTCATTTGCCCTAACCATGAGTGTGCGCATTTTTGGCCATTTTGAGCAATTTTTCACTTTTGCTGCCCGCCGTGCACTATGTTGAGCCCACCCGTGCACGCCGGACGCATGGACCAATGGACCATATATGACATGGGTGTCATGCATAATGGTCCCCATGGTTCACACACCACGTGGGCGAAGCGGAGCAACCTTCGTTAAGGCGCTAGCCCAAAGTGAGTGTGGGCAATTTTACCATTTTGGCATTTGTGGGCCCAATTGGCATCGTCACCACGCCGAGTGGCATGGAGATCTTTGAGAGCCAAGGGCATGGGAGTCTCTGTTGAACTCCCGGTGGATCGCGTATGGAATGGCGAATCCGATCTCCAAGCCGGCGTGGAGATATACTATTGGGAGCACACCGAATTTTGGCTCATTTCAAGCAGCCAAAATGACCCAATTTTGGGACCCCAATTTCCCCCTTCCGTGTGGTCAATTGGCGGCCCCATTTCTCTAAGCCCATAAGGAGGCCCGGACCTAAATCCAAGTTGTACACTCAGATATAAGTCCTAGGTCCTGCCTCCTACCCTGTGAGCCATTGGCCTTACCTTGGCCGGGCGAGCCACGCGTGGGAATGACGCCAATTTTGGTGATTTTGGCATCATGACCCCACTTGACTCATCCGTGTTGCCCTGATGCCGGAACCTCAGAGGGAACCAGGTTGGGTGAGGGCATCAGGGAGTTCGTACTCGAAGGGCATAGGGTCAGTTGCCTCGTCCCTACCTCTGGCGGGTCCGGACGAGGGGTCAATTTTGGAGTTTTTCAAGCTAATATCAGTTTGGGCTGAAACAGCCCATTTTCAGCTACCAACTCCTGAGGGATAATGGCGGGGCCATATCTCTGGCTCAGAGTGGAGTTGGGACCAGCCGTTAAGGGAGCATAGGGAGTCACTGTCGGTTGGCCTCAGAGCTCCTTGGTTCCCAAGAACTCGCCTGTGGCTGGGCAGGACCCCCCTCCCATTGGCAGGGTTTCAGGGTCCGGACTGAGCAGGGCATGGGCTGTGTTTGAGCCCCCGCCCTTACCAGCCACTGAGAGGGTCGGACCTGGGATTGGGATATGAGTTGGGACTGAGTGTCTATTGTCCCTTGATGCCCTTACCCCAGTCCAGTCTTAACCCCATGTGTACATATCCTGATGTGTTGTTGTACATACTTTTGTTCCCTCTTTGCAGAGTGGCAAGGATTCTGAAACGCTTTGTCACACGACATGAGCGCATTGATGCCCTTGTGAGCGTAGTGCTTTGCCTGCCTGCTCACTTGCGTGTGTCCCGCAGCGTCCCGTGGCAGGCCCCCCACGGGAACGCGTCAGCAGTGCAGAGAATAGGGGCGCTGGAGAGACAGCATTTTTACCTGGGGGTTTCTTCGCAGGAAGTCGGTACCAATGATGATGTCAAAGGCGTCAGTGTCCAACACTCTGCAGTGTTGGGTCACAGTTTCATCGCCAAGACAAATAGTCACATCGTCTCCCCTCAAGGAATGGATGGTACGCCCATCCCCTAGTCTTATGGCCACTGTCTTAGTTTTCTTGCAAGTCTTTAGCAGGCGCCGGGCCAATATGGAAAGTGTTGCGCCGATGTCAAGCACTACTGGAAAAACTTGATCCCTGATTTTCACGAGGATCCAGAAAACCAAGTCCTCCTCTTCGGAGCCGCCCCCCTACTCCTCAGCAGGGAATTTGACATCCACCCCTGCAGCCATGAGGGACTTGGCCATCCAGGCCAGTCGCCTCTTCTTGGAGTTCTTCCCCTCAGGGGAGGCGTTATCCCCCTGTTGGCGCTTCTTGGGGTCACCCTCAGCAGGAGAGGGAGAAGTAGCGGGCGCCGATGAGCGCTTCTGGGGGTTGGGAGTTCCACCCTTGCCACCCCCGTTGCCACCTCCTTTACCACCCTTATCCCCATTCTGGGGAGTTCTGGTGGGTGTTTGGGTCTTCTGGCGTTCAGCCTCCTGCCGCTTGTGTTTGACACCTTCTCGTTTCTTTACGTGACATTCGTCCTCGTACTGACGACGTTTGCCACAGTAACCACAGGTGATGGTACACCTGAAATGGTCCTGACGGGTCACAGTTTTCCCATCTTTGGTGTGCTGCTGTCGTTTCATCTGCAGCATACAACTACTGCGGTGGTCGCAGTCAGGGGCATGACAAGGTCCCCCCTTGTCATTGACAGGCCTACAGTAGAACAGAGGGGGTGTACCTGCTTCAGGTTTAACCTCATTCATGGCACGCAGGTTACTGCTTCCTTTACCACCACCCCGGTCGGTGTTTGGGGGTAGGGGTACACCTCAACCCAGGTGTTTCTTGAGGAATTTCTCCATGTGGGAGTCATTCTCCTTCTCAAGGGCTAGCTCGCTCAGTAGGTCCACCAGGTCGTCGTACGTGTGGGTCCAACTCTTCCTCTCAGAGGTCGTGCGGCAATCGTCCCACGTACGTGCAGGGATCTTACTCATGAGCCACAGGTGGGGCTCTGTGGCTCCATAGGAACTTACGTTCATCCGTGAAAACAGATACTCTAGGTCGCACACGTATTCAGAGACTTGCGCAGCGGAAGGAAACTCAGGGAGCATAGGTAGCTCCTCTATCTGTGTGCGCACACTGAGGTCAGTCTCATAGACCGGGAAAGCTTTCTCCAGCCTTTGGAGCACCTCGGCCCATGTTGAACAGGTTTTAACAATCTGCTTCACCTGTTTTTGCAAAAAAATGTTTTGCATGAGCGCTTCAACAGTGAACATTTAGTGGCCACATCCACATGGGACTGGCGAGTCAGCAAAAGAAACTCAGCAAATTCTTCCGCCCATTCGGGCAGATTTTTTGGGTCGAACTCCGGCAATTCAAGCTGGATGTTCACCTGGGCAATAGGTCTGCCAGTCTTCCCATCCCCTGGGGTTAGGCCTGAAGGGGGGGGAGGTACGCCGGCGAGAGGTGCCACGGCTGCCAGCCCTCTTTTCTCAGTCTCTGTCACAGGCACGTCCTGTAGTTCAGCGATAGGGACTGTCCTAGCGCGAGGATGAAAAGGACTGGGGCAAGTGACCTTGCGTAGCAACCTGGACACCCCTGATCTTTTGAGATCTTCAGCCAGCGTGCTCAGTCCGGGTGAGGGTGAGGCCAATGCTGGCTGGGGTAAGGGTTCAGTGATACCCAATTTAGCTTTGACAGCCTCAGAAAGGGTTGTCACATCTGGGTCTTCGGACCCAGACAGTAATTTGGCCAGTAGTTTGGCCGTACGATCCAGGGCCCCATAAGTTGGCTCTCTGAGATGGGGATCTTTCACAAAAGAGGAACACACTTCAGGCCACCTGCTAGTGATTGGCAGCTCCGGCCGCTATCGTGGCCCTCTCGGTCGCCTGGGTAGAAACACTGTGTCGGCCAGGTCCGTAGGTGAGCCGGAGTAAGGGTAGGAACCAATGTCCGTGTACGGTCGGGATTCCAAGGCATCTAGTGGTTCCTCTCCATCTTCGCCTGTGACGGACCTGTAGTACTCCTGGTGGAGAATATATTCATTGATTCTCCTTCTAAATTCGCCTTGTTTCTCAGGTCCTCCAGCTGGAGTAGCCGTAGAAGAAGAAGTAGGGCAAGCAGATCGGGAGATAGACGCAGCAACTCTTCGGCGGAGATGCTGCAGGCTGTCACCACGGGCCGCTAAGGCATTAGTGGTTAATCTGGGCGCTTCTTGTTCCGTTCTTCTGTGTACTGGATCTTCTTGAGACCCAGCTGCAGCTCTGAGCTTGGGCTCACTCATTGAGATGGGCCCACTGTTGCCAAGTTGAACTTGTACCCTCCGAATTGGCCAGATCCTGGCAGACATCCGTACTGATGGTGTGGACATTTTGTTTCTGGTTTTGGCTTGTGTACTTCTCAGTGCCCGTTCGAAAGGTTCTCAAGGGTTGCCTCTGCTACCAGAAAGATGTCCTTGATTAGTGCCTAAATGATTTTGATGAAATCCTGCAGGTTTTGATGTTGAAAGCCCAAACCAAAGCAGTAAGTAGAGCAGGAACAGGATGTGGATCGATTCAACGAATAGTTTTGAAATCCAGTGTATCACAGAAGGGCTGCAGATAGACAAAGCAGGCATAAGTACAAAGATTCAATCACAAATGGATAAAACAAATGGTTTTAAGTGAAAACTAGCATGACTCCTGCCTCCCAATTAGCATCAAGCACTTCATGTCCACTCTTTTGGTTCAAATGGAGTTGGTTAGGAATATTGGGCAAAGGAGTAAGGCCAGACACAGAATATGACTTGGCCAAGCAACTGAATTCAGAAACAGTTAAAACGTAGAACCACAATAAGTGGTAGAGAACGTTGAGTACAGGGGTCTTGGGTTGGGGGACTACTAGGCTTAACCTCCAAGGCCTTAGGCATCAAATGCCCATTTTCGTTCGGTATAACCTCCATGAAGGAAGATACCTCCGCTCAGTTGTGTGGTAGGGGTGAACTTCATTGGGGGCTAGGGTTATAACCCTAGTTGCTTTGAGAAAGTCTACTTTAAGCTTCAAAAGAGGGATAAAAATACTTATGTAAGTCTTAGCATCAACAAGAGGGTTTTAAGGGGGGCTTGGCCTGGATCAAGCCCTCGAAGAAATACATGGCAGTGACCTTTTCTTATGTGGTAGCCTGCGCACTGTGGTGAAATTCCCCAAAGTAAAAAACAACCTTTTTGAGGTCCCCAAAAATGACCTCAAAAAGTGGGTATTGAAGTTTGTTGCCTCGTGCCAACCTGAGGGAGAGGTAGCACCAGCCATTTCAGGGCAATCAACTCCTCACCAGATCCTTTGTGTATGCACTTCTCTGGACCTTAGGCTAACCCTATGTGGGAGGTTTTTGCATTCTTTTCTCCCTACATTCCTGAGTCAGAAATGAAGTCAAATTTGAAGTGACATATGGGTTTGGTTCGATGCCATCAGGGTAGGCCATAACCCACACACCTCAAGTATGAGGAATAGACACTGTTGAGAGGCCATGGGTGAAATATTGGCCCAAATCCAGAAGATGGCCTAACGTTCGCATGGCCCAGAAGTGACCTCATGAAATTTGGAATTTTCAACAAAATTGCAGAGAAAATTGAAAACAGTGAACCAATGTACCAGTAACTTTGGCTGTGGGGAACACTTATACGATAATGATTCATGTCCAAGGTGGCAAGTTAGAAGGAAGTGAAATCAGTGAAAAAGGTTCTGAAAAAGAAGTGGAATCAGTGCAAGCAGTGAAAAAAGATGGGGTGCCAAGAGGTGCCGTACCGGCTGTGCTAATGCGCAATTTAGCTGTCGGGAACACTTATACAATAATAATTTATGTCCAAGGTGGCAAGTTAGAAGGAAGTGAAATCAGTCAAAAAATTCTGAAAAAGAAGTGAAATCAGTTTTGTGACGAAGGGTCAGCTTAAGGATGACGGAGATCTTTAACCAAATGCTCAATACAACCTGGGGGGCCCCGTTTAGACATAGGAAAAGACCCCAAGGTCTAACCCCTTATAGGCTTTTTACTTTTTACCTGCCAAGTGACTACATGACAGGGTGGTTTTCAGCGTCCATAATGTACATTTCTGGGACCATGTAAGACCAGTACCTTGGATACTTGGCAAACTTGATTCCAATGGAGTGGGTAACTGATAAAACATGCCAAAACAAGAGCTACCCAAAGGAGAAGCTTTGGGGAGGTCTTGGGTCAAAGAACAAGGAGATTTGGCCGAAAGACTCCAAAAGCACCAGGTGAATGAAGTGAACACACAAAATTTGAAATCTCTCCAAAGGATTTGGAGATTGCAATAATGCGGTTATCCCAAACTGAATTATAATCAAGTAAAAGCATGCAGGTAGATTGAAAAGCATGCTCTTCCATTGGAATCAATAATTGGCTTCGAACTCAACATGTACATGAAGATATGAGTTCGAGAGGTCAACCCATAACTTAGTAAATTTGAACAATGTTCACATGACAAAATTTACTATAAGAAAAATTGACCAAAATGGCACATACGCAATTGATCGTAGCGTAGAGAGAAAGACCGACGGCGACTGCGGGTGACCATAGATGAATTATACGGACAATGGAGACCACGAATGATCGACAATTCGAGCAAAACTCAATGGTAGTGGATCTTCATGGTCGTCACAACTGAACACATGAAAAAAATACAATTCAAGACACAACCACTAAACTTCATGTGTGGCCCTATATACAATGATTCACGGCTGAACAAGTTGCATTGTCCAATGTAGACACATGCCACAACACGCAAAAATAGCACTTAGACTCCAAATAGACACGAGCCTGGAGATCCAAGCTCGCAAAGTAGGCCCATGAAAGGCCAAAAATGAGTGATTTTCGGCATAAAATGACTATGCCAAAATGAACTAAAAAAGTTGAAAACTTCGAAGTAAAGGATTTCAAAAGCGTCGAGATGCAACCAAAATGCGAAAATATATTGTTGGTACTCACCAAGTACGAACAAAATGAGCTCTTACTTATTTCCCGTGGCCACTATATCTTGAAGATATAGTGGCGAACTTTGAGCACATGAAAACAAGGTGCTCAAGATCTCGCAACTAAAATTAACGCCAAAAATCACCATTGGCTCAAAGGAGGTTGAACAAAGATGTTCCTGGAACTAAGGAGATGTCGTTACAACACCAGAAAGAAACTACGTAAAAAATCAGCAATGACGGGACACGAGAACTCAAAAAACTGGCATCATGGACACATCAAAAATGCACTATTCATGCATGACACTGGGTCCCACCATGGAGTGTGGTGACCCACCATGACCATAATAGGTGATTGCAAAGGGAAGGAAAGGCACGACTAATTGGATATCAATCTTGACTTCATCCTGCAATCATCGAAATCAACTTGAGCTTGAGACTCACCATGGTTTCCTTACCACAACAAAAACTCAAATCAATCCTAATAATTAGGGCCTACCGCCAAACTGGGGTGCAACTCACACAAACAAATAACATACCATTCTAGAGGACAGTCATGCCATTCCATTGCATCTTTCCTCAAGAGAAATAGATGGAAAATATCAATTTACCGCTAGGCAGAAGTGAGCACATGAAATGTATAAGATATGCATGCCATGCCATGTAAAATAGTCCAGGAACATCACGGAGCGAGCTTCAGGGGTACTACATTCACCCTGTCCGGTGTACTACATTCCGCAGGGCTCACTCAGAGCTCACCAAAAGATCAAATGGGGAGCTTTCCGTGTACAATGGGACCTATGATCGGGGATCTGGTCCTGAACCACAACTAAAACAGATACAATTATGGTAATGGGTACTCAAACAAACGAAACACCCAAAAATTTGTCACTAATCTCAATGACTAATCAATCAAAGCGAAAACAAACAAAAGACACTGAAATCAGTGCTCAGAAGCTGGGGTGAAACAGCACAGTTTGTCTAACCTTTCCGTACTGGATAACCCCCTGAACTTCAGGTCATTAGGCACACTCAGTCTCCACTGGCCTTGGCCTGGAGAGAGCTTTAGGCAGTGGTTTCTCCACACTGCCTGGCTGCCAATGCGCAGTTGGCACCAGTGCATAACACAGTCCCTACTAGGGTTGTGGAAACAACATCAGTTTCCACTCCGTACGACTAAATTGTCGCCGGCAGTGCATGCACCATGGAAACGACGGTGACCAGATTGAAACTGGCACCTCAACAAAGTGGGCATGGGCAAGCAAGTGCCCTGCTGTCTACCGGGCATGGACCAAGACACGTCCTGCCACGGTGGCCTTGACACAAGCAATGTCGGACCCACAGATGGAGGGACGAAAGGGGCTGCCAACTTCAGGCTATGGCCCTTATCTGATATACCCTCCTTTAACTATGAACAACACTATGGGCTGGTACGGTCTGTCAAAGGACAACTCTTACCGTTGCTCCACACACACACATACTCATGCGAGCATGGCTTGATCCCCTGTTCCCCAGGATCTGCTGATCCCCTGTTCCCCAGGATCTGCTGTTTTCACCTTACGGCGATGCCCTGGACAGCACTACCTCGAGGGAGACATAGGCTGTCCCTTCAGGAGTATGGCCTTGTCTCTAACCCTTGGCATTGTAACGCCAAATGATCACAGTCAGCAGTGACCACTTTATGGCAAATGTATGTTATTATCTGGTGGTCATCCCCATCTCAGAGGGTGCCACTCTATTTTACCTTTTCTCCACAAGAGTATGGCACACACCATCACTTCAGAAGCACCTTTCATACTGGTTACACGCACACCTAGTGTCAAGGCAGAGTCAAAGCTCGGGATGCATCAGCCTTGAACTTCAGGAGTAGCCAGAGCGCGAGGTCGCGTCCCTGGACAGGACCGGAAGTGTCACACCCACGCGCAGACCATGGTGGTCCTGTCCCCTTGGACCCACGCCGAACCCTTACGTCAGGGTACTAGTTACCCATACACATGGCCTGGAACGTCGTAAAGAATGAAAATCTGCAACCTGTAGGTCCTCACGCGATGCAACTATATGTAAACTGATTATGATTGTAGCCCTTACGGTGTCACCCGCAGAGATTCTAGGCCTGGGGGGGTCGCATATTGATCTCAATGGTCTCGGAGGTCCAGAAGACCTTCCTCAGAGCATGCAAGGGCAGAAAATGATGAAGAGCACGCTCTGAGGCTCCCATGATGACCTTCGAGACGTTCTTTGCCGCAGCGGCGCTCCAGACCCTTGGCGATGATCATCTGCATCTGCTTGGCGATCTGATCGTCAGTCATCAACGGCAAGTAGGAGAAGGTCTTGAACTTCGTGTTGTAGATGGAGTTTCAAAGAACTTGTAGCCCTTCTTCTCCTCCAGGCGGCCGGCCGCACCACTCATTGGCATGGACCGTGCGATGGCCTCGGAGCCCCCCGCCGTGCTTGAAGAAAGTGATGCGCTCCACGTTGGCGGCAATCAGGGCTGGCCCTGCGGCACTCAGCATCCTCGTGTAACACCTGGCTGGCGTCAGTGCAGCGGAACATGGGCAGCTTCCCCAGGGTCGAGTAACGGGCAGGGGACCCGACCAGTCGGACAGTGTTGTCGTTGGACACAAGGCTTTGTTGCCTTCTTGGTCTTCATGTGCGTTGGGTTTGGGAAATCATGAGGCATCCTTCAAGAGGGGGAGGGAAACCGAAGAAGGGCTGGTTGGGCATTGGGGGCTGTGGGGGTCCGTGGAGGGGGCGCACTTTTTGAGCGCTACGGGGCTTGATTTGCACCTTATCGATGGCGCTTTGGACGTCCGGCACGAAGACACTTCGATTTTCGGGGGCCCTTGGATAATCCCAAGGTGCTTGGACCTCGTACATGCCCTCGTGACTCCCTTGCACACTTGCACAAGACAAAGACACTAACATCCGGTGATGAGATCAAATCTATCGTGAGCAAACCATCGGCATGCGACGAAACCGAAGTGATCCTTTTGAGGTCTAAATACATGGAGAGAGATACATATTCTCATCAGTCAAAGAAACATGTAAACGCATTCATGCAAATGCCAAATCATGTTCCGGTTAGGGTAAGGTTCAATAATCATTGGAAATCACATAGGAAGAGACATCAAGACAGGAGAGGGGGGAACAAAGGGAACCCGCTCTCCCGGTCAGCACATCCTGGGTAGCCTGATTCAGGATCCCAAAGGAGGCAGCACAAAACATGCAAAAACAACAAGACATGGGTAAGGACCATTGGCTGTCCAAGCCTACTCTAGTGGTGGGGGCTGTCACTCTCCACTCCCGGCACTACAGGACCCCAGAAGCGGGGGTCTAGTGCCTACACACTCAGTATCCTCCTCCCCAAATATATCAACTCAACTCCTCTTGGCGCAGGAGATAGCCCTACCACACCACCGTAGGGGGGGTGTTGGTCCCGGGTGCCTATAAAACTTAGGCCCCAGAAATTCTGTAGAAAAGGGGGTAAAGTGGTATATCACCCATACCACCTCAGGATCCCACATCCCAAAGCGAAACAAGTGTAGTTGGGGTTAGCCAAGACCTTCACCCTGACACACATCGAGGGGGAGGCCCCAACTCCACACGTGCTCTAAGACCTAGCATGGGAAGCAGGGCACAAAAACAGCAAAATCCAAAAATAAGAGGTTACCCACTTCAACACAATCTCCGGCCAAGGCAAAGGGGATCCGAAGGTTTCCATGTGGGCACATCCAAAGTGCATCAGTCAAACATTATGCCCACCGGATATCCAAGTCTGTCTGTCTGATACCATGTCACTGTCACAAGTCTGGTAGGCTGCGCACTTTGGTGAAATTGCCCAAAGTGAAAAACAAGGGAGAAAAGAATGCAAATAACTCCCACATAGGGTTAGCCTAAGGTCCAGGGAACTGCATACACAAAGGATCCGGAGAGGAGTTGGCTGTCCTGAAGGGGCCGGTCCTACCTTCCTCCCTCAGGTTGACACAAGGCAACAAACTTCAATACTGAATTTTTGAGGTCATTTTTGGGGACCTCAAAAAGGGCTTATGTACACATTCCTGAGTCAGAAATGAAGTCGAAATTGAAGTGACATATGGGTTTGGTCTGATCCCACAAGGGTAGGCAATAACCCACACTCCTCAAATATGGGGAATGGACACTGATGAGAGGCCATGGGTGACATATTGGCCCAAATCCAGAAGATGGCCTAACCTTCCCATGGCCCAGAAGTGACCTCATGAAATTTGAAATTTTCAACAAAATTCCAGAGAAATTCAAACCAGTGAACCTCTGTACCAGTAATCTTTCGACAAATGCTCAATACAGCGTAGAGAGCACCATTGAGACATAGAAAAAGACCCCAAGGTCTAACTCCTCATAGGTTCTTCACTGTTCACCCGCCAAGTGACTACATGACAGGGTGGTTTTCAGGGTCCATAATGTACATCTCTGGGACCATGTAAAACCACTACCTTGGATACTTGGCAAACTTGGTTCCAATAGATTGGGTAAGTGATAGAACATACCAAAACAAGTTCAACTTACCACAGTAGAACCATTGGGGAGATCTTGGGTCAACGAACAAGGAGACTTGGCCCAAGGACTCAAAAGAACCAAGTGAATGAAGTGAGCACACAAAATTTGAAATCTCCAAAACGTTTAATAGATTGCAATGGTCTGGTTAGCCCAAAGTAAGTTAGAACCATGCAAAGGCATGCACGTGGAGTAAGAAGCATGCTCCCTCATTGGAATCTATAATTGGGTTCGAACTCAACATGTACATGAAGATATGAGTTCAAAATGTCAACCCAGAACTGAGTAAATTTGGGCAATGTTCACATGACCAAATTTACTATAAGCAAAAATTGACCAAAATGGCACAGAGGATTGATCTCAGAGCAAAGAGAAAGGCCGAGGGCGACTGAAAGCAACCATAGAGGAATTGTACAGAGAAAAGAGACCATGACTGATCCACAATTCGACCAAAAGCTCAATGGTAGTGGATCTCCATGGTCGTCACAAGTGAACACATGAAAAGAAATAAAATTCAAGACACAACCACAAAAATTCATCTGTGGCCCTCTGTACAATGCCTCACGGCCAAACAAAGTGCATTGTTGAGCGCAGACATATGCCAGAACACACAGCAACAACACTTAGACTCCCATTCCACACGAGCTTGGAGATCCAAGCTCGCAAAGTAGGCCCATGAAAGGCCAAAAATGAGTGATGTTTGGCATAAAATGACTATGCCAAAATGAGTTCAAAAAAGTTAAAACTTTGAACCAAAGGATGTCAAAAGCGTCGAAATGCAACCAAAACCTGAACATATATTGTTGGTACTCACCAAGTACAAACTAAATGAGCTCTTACTTATTTTCGGTCGCCACTATATCTAGAAGATGTAGTGGCGAACTTTGAGCACATGAAAACAAAGTGCTCAAAATCTCGAAACTAAAATTGACGCCAAACATCACCATTGGCTCAGACGTGGTTGAACGAAGATGATTATAAAACTAAAGAGTCGTGGTTGCAACGTCAAAAAGAAATTACGTAAAAACTCAAGAATGACGCGGCACACGATAATAATAATTCGTGCTTGCAAAGGAAAGGAAAGGCAGACCAAATTGGATAACAATCTTGACTTCATCCTGCAACCATCAAAATCAACCTGAGCTTGAGACTCACCGTGGTTTCCTTACCACAACCAAAACTCAAATCAATCCTAATCCTTAGGGCCTACCGCCAAACTGGCCTGCAACTCACAGAAACAAATAACGTACCATTATAGAGGAGAGTCATGCCATTCCATTGCAACTCTACTCAAGAGAAATTGATGGAAAATATCAATTTACGGTTAGGCAGAAGTGAGCACATGAAATGCATAAGATATGCATGCCATGCGTAAACTAGCAAAGGGGGGTAAAAGAAAAAGGCACCGTAAGGTGCCGGCAACGATGCTTGAGGTATCCCTATACTTTAAATGCCTGGGCATCATGACGTTAGGGGGTTTCTGAAAATAGCGGCACCGGAGCCTGAACTGTTAATTCCCGATTATAAACTAAGTATTGACTATTACAACCATGCAGTCAGAATTAATTTAACTCAACAGGCTGGACTTGCCGTAAAGGCAAGGTCATGGCCTCGCGATTCGGGTCGCCAGATCCCGACTGGCGGTTTGCCCGCGAATCGGCGCGACGCCGGTTCACCAACAGGCCGCTGCCAATATCTCACTTCGGTACCTATGCGAATTTAAGGCAAATTCGCATAGGTATCAACAGCCCAATGATTTCCCTATCAACTGATACAAAAGCGGCGAAAAAACACGCCGACTTCCCTGATATCCCTACTGCAGGTTCAAGTCAAGAGTGCCATGAGAAAGAAGGTTAAGGGGGGATGCAATCTAATGATATCCCCTATCAAATCCCATAGTGTTGGCCTATAATAGCATACACAACGGGATGACGGGGGTCAGCACAAAGAGGAGTATGTGTCCCCATAACCGGCACCGGGGGGGCCGGGGGGGGCGCAGGGCATGACAGAAACCCAACACACCCTCAATGCCTCAAGGGAAAACTTGGCCGGCACAAGAGAGGATGAAAGAACATGGAGGAAACAGGGGAAAGAGGCCTGGTCAATCCCAAAACAGAAGCCAACATTATCTTGCTTTTTAAGAAGGGGGACGTAATGAACCCCGTAAATTACAGGCCTAGAGCCCTGCTGAACAGCCTTTACAAAATAATTTCAACACACGCCAACCGGGAACTATTGGCAGCGGCCATCGAACACTCCATCATACGACCCACCCAATTTGGCGGGCTTCCCAACCGCAGATGCCAGGACCGCATCTTCAACCTTTTATCAACATTTTGGGAGTCAGCCGGTAGCTACAGCCTTTACATCCATTTCAACAAGGCGTTTTACTCCGTCCCTCACACCACCTATTTCACGGTGCTGACACGCCTGAACTTTCCGACAACCCATGTAAGCCTCATTCAATCCTTATACTGTAGCCCCCGCGACTTCCCGGTCGTGTCAGGGCACACCCACTCCTCGCACCTGCAAACCAGGGGAGTTCGGCAAGGATGCCCCATGTCGCCAATCCTTTTGTGCCTTTACTTGAACGTGCTCCTCTTCGCCCTGCCGGGTATTGGTACCCAAACTCACGTCATCGATGTGGGCCTCCATTTCTGCCCCTCGGGAAATCAATTCCTGTACTAGAGGTCTGCGCCTAAGTATGTACAAAATTTTATTCATCAGTTCTTGGAAGAGTGCCAGGGCATTTGCCACCCCAAAAGGCATGACCTTTGTTTTGAGATTGGTGTAACCTCCATCTTAGTTTGAGATTTCCGAAATTGCAGAGTTTTGGGCTAACGACTCCGGATCCCACGGAATACACAATCAGCAATGGCACATACAAGATTGAGTCCAAATCATCATTAAAAATGCAAGACCCTGCAGTGTAGTACAGAAAACACACACAAAGTATTATGCACAGTTAGTTCTGTCCTACTTCGCAGCGTCTTTTGCAAGTCACAGAGCGTTCAATCTTATAAATAAAGCGTGATCTGAGTTCAATTATAAACAATCAACAACGTGCAAATGATCATCCATAATGTGCGCGCGATCTCTGCTGTGCGCGCACTCTCTGACTCACGTTGGGGTGTGTATCACTGTTTCATTACACTCCCCTCACAAGACATCTGTACACCTGCGAAGCAAGCAACAGATGTCTGACAGAAGCAAATAGAAAATTGAAACATCACTGTGGACATGCATATATAAACCACTGACCAACCATAATCATCCCTGTACGCTGGACCCTGACGCTGATGATCTCTGGCCTGTGAATTCTGGTGAATCCTGGTCTCTGGATTTCGGTCAGCTCTGTTCTCTGGACTCCGATCATCTCTGTTCTCTGGATCACTCCACGTCTGCACAAGAAAGAAAGCACACAAAACATGTCACCGCACCACTGTGACTACAAAGTTGGACACAGCATAATGTATGCCTGACTCAATGCCTTTAGTTAGGGGGGGCATAAATCGAACCCTTGATTGTTCAACACCGATGATTGTTTTATCTCAAAATCACACACAAAAAAAAGAAACGACGTCCGAAAGAAACCACCAAAGCATCGGCGAAGGGGAATGTAATCCTATTACTTGTCAAGGGGCCACTCAGGCCAGTACCTCTTATGCCTAGGGCAAAGGGGGCTTGATGTCTGGTAAACACACGCTGCATCCTCAGAGGGCGCACTGTCTGCAACATTTGGGCCGGGGACCAGGGGGTTGCGTTGCGCTCTCTGACCAAAAATAACTGGCGCCTGGTGCTGGGAGAAGGGAATCAGCTACAAACCAGCTGCAGTGCCAGGGGAAGCTAAATCTCACAGGGGGCGTCGGTTACGTACTATACGGTGTAGGCGAATTCACCGATGACCTGCAGAGTGAACCTGAAAACTGGCTGATACTGCTATATACAAGGTCAACATGATTCGTGTCAACACACAGAAGACATGCAATACATTCAATGGAATTTGGCAGTTCTGAACTCCCACTTCCCAAGGAAGGGCCCACGTGCCAACGGTGGGATAAAAAATAGAAACAACTGATTAACAGTTCATACACAATAATACATGAGAGGGGAAGAAAAAGACTGTTGTCCTGTGACAGAACCTCAGAAAAAAAGGGGGGGGGGGGCTGACGACGTCGCAAGGGCCATGGCGTAGACAGCAGTGAGACAGCGTGCCATTCGCCAAGCCAATGCAAAACTGTCATCACCACGCCCTGCAGTCAGACATACCAGTCTGAAGTATTGAAACAAAAGGATGTGTAACCCACTTCTGAATTCTGTAAGGACTTCCTGAACTCTGTAAGACCTGTACAGAAAGGGGAGAGCAATCAGAGCATCAAAGGCGGTAATATGCACGACATAAGGAGGAAACACATCGGTGATCACGCATATGCACCTGTCCCCCGAAATCTGTGCGCCATTGTAAAAATTTTGGATGTACTGATGACAACACTTGTCGTATGTCCTGTAACCCCACATCAATCTTGTGTTTGATGTTGTAGCGCAGCCATTCCTCATTTATGTCATGCATGAATTCAGATGCCTCCCTCCACTCAGGTTTGTCGTACCCCTTGTATTTTACAAACCATTTAACAATGTTGGGGCGGCGTGCCTTGTCCTTACCTCTGTTTTTTTGAATTGCATGTTTTAAAATTTTTTCGACGATGAATTTCTCATCATCCACCAACGTCTCCTTTTCGGTGTAAAAGTGTAGGGGTGGAGCTCCGTGTGTCAAGGGGGCGTTGTATGGTTTGACCCGCAATGACTCAACCTGTTGTTCACCATACGGACCAGCAATTCTATACCTACCTGCACTTAGCCTCTCCAAAATTTCAGCAGGACCAACCCGAAGACGGTCCAATTTACTCTCCCCCGGTTTACAAATGGTTTTCAACCAAACACGATCACCAAGTTCAAAATTGAGAGGCGGGTGTTCCGTCAGGTTTTGGGCACTGAATTCATCATGTATTTTTGTGAGCTTGGCACTCACATATTCTCTTTCCCTACGCACACGTTGAAAAAATTGGTACGCATCCTCTGACCCGTAATCAGGTGCCATTGGGGGGTGATCCCCAAACCCAATGGGATCCCTACCGAAAACAAGTCTATGTGGACTGAAGCCTGATACAGCCCCAGGCATATCGTTAGCACACCAAAGTGCCAGAGGCAATAAATCAGTCCACTTACGATTTCTGCCTGCCTGCTGTAACAACTTGCGTAAGCTGTCAACAACTACCTGTACTGCCCGCTCAGCCCTACCATTACTCTTCTTACGATACACAGGGGATCTATACTCCTCAATTCCTGAGAGCTGACAGAATGTGGAGAAAAAATCTGCATGCATAATTTTATCCACGTCGCTAAAAATTTCCTTCGGCAGCCCGAAGAAAGTAACAAAACGCGTCAGAAATAAAGAAGCCAGCTCAGATGAGGTAATGGTGGTGCTGCATGGCAGTGCCATTACATATCCTGTTAAACGACAGACAATCACAAAAACTGAGTCATATACAACAGCTCCCTGTTTCACTTCATCCAATTTACAAAAGTCTGCTGAGATAGAACTAAACGGATACTCAGGTATTGGATATGAATGCGTAGTGTCAGGCTGCAGACCCTTGCGACCCTTGACAGCCTGACAGACCTGACAATGTCCTAACTGCAGCGCAATGTGTTCTTTCAGCTTGGTGTATGAAAATTTTCGTGGCTGTCCTTTATCAAGATCCTGAAAAATGTATTTTCTGTCAATGAGCTGGTGTGTTTTGTGAATGCCTGGATGAACATATGTATGTGTCGCCACTATGACTTTGTCCAACAGAGACAAGGGAACACAAATACGCCCTGCCAATCGAACACGACCCATATGTAATCTGTACTGACCACTGACACCATCTGTCTGTAATGTTGTCCAATGTGGACCCAGCACTGGGTCAGCAGCATATTCTGGATCCCAATTACTATACAACAGAGCGGTATCAGGGGGGAGTTTGATTGTATTTAGTGTGTGTATGTGTAAATCTTCCACTCTGTCAATGGGCAGCTCGTGCCCGTCACCCACTGAGACACATGAAACTGTAGAAATTTCTGTTTGACGTAACTCACGCTTGACTACTAAAAAAGGTCTGCTCTGTTGAAAAACTGCAGGGTTGCAGTATAAGTGAAATCCGTCAATATCAGCAAAAGCTGATGCATGCACAAGGGAGGGGTGATCAGAAATGTGACGAATTTCTGCAACCGCACGGGCCTCAAGAAGAAGCTCACGTGCCTCAGTTTGATGAGGTATGTGGACTGCAACACACTCAGTGCAGTCAGGAACCATACAGGCACGTACAGTACGATACTCTCCAAAATCATTCGGGTGCCGTTCACGCAACTTACGTTGTGTGCATTCACGCTCACGCTGTTCACACTGGTTCCAACCCTCAAGGTCATTTTCACTGCCGTGAAAAGATACATCCTGAGATAACCCTGCCGGGTATGCCCAGCGTGATAACGCATCAGGGGCTTCATTTTCAGCTCCCTTATGATACAGTATTACAAGATTGAAACGACTTAAAAACTCGTGCCATCGGCCACGACGACCCAAAGGCCCAGACACAGTACACAAATCCTCCTTATACCACTGTACAATACTACTATGATCTGTACGTACCAATACTTCCTGATGTCCTATCCATGACTGAAACTTTAACAAACTACATACAACAGCATACGTCTCTTTTTCCCTCACTGTCCATCCCACCTGTCCTATACCTTTATCTTTATGCTTACCTGCTGTTTTACTGCCCTGCAGTTTTCTAGAAAAAAAAGCGACAGGATGCCGATTCCCGTCGTCCTGTTCCTGTTCTAACACTCCCCCTACAGCGAAATCTGATGCATCAGTGGACAGCCGCCACCGTGCACCAGGACGCGGTAGATATAACTCAACTTTCTCAATCAGAGAATCTTTGATTTGCTGAAATCCCCACTCCATTTCAGGAGTCCACTTGATCTCTGATTGTTTGGGGGTAAGCTTAACACGTTTGCGTGCCTTACAAGGCAACCCATTACCATCTACTGCCGGCCCCCCTTGTACATCCTCAAACTGATACATACCTTTTAGGGCCTCCATCAAGGGGGCAGCATACTTGGCATAGTTACGTATATACATACTATACCAATTTGCCAAACCCAGGAACCCTTTCAGAGCTTTGGCATTGGTAGTGTGTTTAATTTCCCAATCCCGAAGGGCCTGTGTTTTACTCGGGTTAGGGAAGCGTTTACCGTTACAAAGTACATGCCCTACATACTGTACTTGACGACGCAACAAAAAACACTTTTCAGGCTTGACCGTGAGGTCAGCAGATGCAAATGCATGAAACAGCTCACGCATACAAAGATAATGATAATACAACTTATCCTGACTTGAAGGGTGGGAAGGAATGATATATGAAAAGGGGGTGACCATATCGGAATTTGCTGTGCCATCAGGCAAAATTTGCGGCGGTGAAAAACAGGGGTTCAAAAATGTATCAGCTGGTTTGTCTGCATAAGCATGGCTGTCAAAAAGCTTGCCAGGGCCATGATCAGAAGGTGCATAGTTGCGCGGCACTCCCGTACCCGTCAAGACATCATCAATATACGGCCCACTAGTAGGGCAGTTACGTACAACCCACGCAACCAGTCGCTGAAAAACCTGCGGGCCAACCTTAACCCCCATGGGCAGCACCTTCCATTCATACACGCCGAAAGGCGTGATGAATGCGGTCAAGGAACGACTGGATTCCTCCAGGTGCATCTGGTGGAATCTGTCTTCCAAGTCCACCAACGAAAAAACACTGTTACCCTCTTGGCGGGCGAGCTGGTCTTCAATTACCGGTAAAGGAAAATTTAACCCTTCAAGCTGGGTATTTAGATACCGATAATCGATGACCAGTCGCCATTTGCCATTGGGTTTGGGGACTAAAAAAGCCCGCGATACCCACTCTGTACTACCTCGACACTTACGTATGAAACCCTGTTCCTCAAAACCCTTAATTTTATCGTACAGAACCTGTTCACGCACACCTACTGTACGTATGGCTTTACAACTAAAAGGAATTGCATTGGGTATCAACTCAAGCTTTACCTTAGCATGAGGACCCCTTTTGTCATTGTCAACCTGCGTGAAAGTTTTTCTGGTAAAGACCTGCTCCTTAAATTCACTGATTAGTGCTTCACGCAGATGCTGACAGTCCTCATATTCCATATCTGCCTGTACTACACTAAAAATACTAGTACCAGGATCATCACTCACTACCTGAATACCATGCTCAGTGTTACTATCAGACATATACTCATCAGTAAGAGCATTGTCTTCAGAATCGTCACTTTCTGATATGACGTCACTGGCTGAGTCCTGTAATCCCTGAAAATCAACCCAGTACAGCTTATCAGCCTCAGACAAGGATTGAACCGATCTTTTCGCTAGTCGTCGACGACCAAAACGCCTTCGCTGACGACTTAACCCACCATCAGACAACACAAACTGTGAAGAGGGAGCACTCACAGGCTCATTTGCAGGCTCATTTTCAGCTCGCGGCTGGCTGTCTGGCAATCCATGAAACTGCGAGTCGACAGATGGCTCACTCAAACCATTGCAAACAGCCTCAGGCCTGATGGCAGGCTGTGAAGGTCCAGGCTGTTGAGCCCGATCATGGCCAAAGGAGTCAAAGAAAACAACCCGATATGGAACGGTACAGCTTTTTACCTTGCCATGTGAGGTTACAAACAATGGGTGGCCAGTTGGGATTTCGACCCAATCCACAGCAACCTCACCAACGAGCCACCACCATGAAGCTTTTTTAACTACAGGGATGATGGCAACTCCACGACAGGCTTCCATGACCATTTTCACTGCAACACGGGACCATAGGTGTTCAGGAGGGTGCAGCCACATGGTTTCACCATTCCATGGTTTTGATAGTGACTGCTGTGGATCAGTCCATGTCTGTGGAAAGGCCTGAAAATTAGGGCAGCCGAAAGCATCGACTGTGACAGACATACCAACATCCGTCATCCACGCTGAGACACGATCAATGACGTCTGATCGAACTCGAACATATCCTGGTTTGATTCGTCTGACCTGACGACGAAGCATAGTATTCAAAGCAGGAGTTATGAATTTATTCGCAGGGGGCTGGGGTGTGGTTGCCGTTGGAAAAGGGTCAGACCCTTGAAGTGACGTGAGATTCAACTCAGTCAGACCTCGAAAAATTCTGTTATCCTGTCGTAACTGAGAATCATAGTAAGACAGAATTTTAGTATCACGATAATCAATGCAACGAGCATACCCCCAGCCAGCCATAAAATAATCTGGGGCCCATGCCTCATGGCGATGGCCCCACTGATCAGCATACAAAAGGTCAATCTGTGATGCTTCCCTGGTTCCCCCTGCACTTAAAAAATCCTGGCTAACTTGACAGAGAATTGAGTCTGTAGCTTCAGTACAAGACGAACCAGAAGTTGGATAAACGGGAGAAATTATACTCCCGTTGCCAGAAAACAAACGGCAAGCCAACGCCGTAATACTTGAAACAAACATAACCAGGTTAAGCCAATCACTCGCACCTGCAGAAAGATTGTTACGATCACTCATTGTAATGGGAGCCTCACGCCCCACTAAACCAAGCACCTCACGTCCCATACTCAGCGAATCACTCGCCATCTGCCGGGCGTGATTCCAGACGGTAAAAGAGTAGTTGCATCAAAAAACGAAGGCGGCTCAAGACCCCGAAAAGGCTTCAAGTATCCTTCGGGATCATACAACCAATGTAACAAAGGTGAATGTGCAGACATGGCGGGAGTAGGAGAAGAGGGGAATTCCAAATCACAACCACGCCCAACGGACTGACGTGGGTTGGTACCACTCGATGAAGGTGGAGCCGTAATAGGCGCCGCTGCAGTTGATGCTAATGCTGACTGAGGAGAGGGCTGTGAACCTCTATCCCTATCGTGTATGCGGTTTGTCGAATGCGCTTGTGAACTCGAAACTTCTTTGGTTGAGGAAGTAGCTTGTCCAGCCTGTAAAGAGGCACGGCGAATGCTATTGGAACTCGCAATACGTTGATGTATTGTGTCAACGTCCGTGCGCAATAACCGGAAACCCTCTTGGAACGCGGTTTGTACACCATCAAATGTAGTTCCTACGCGTGCTTCTAAGGCCTGCAATTTAGAATCAACGTCTTGAGGCGAAAGGCCTTGCATGTTACCTAAAGCATTGACTTTCAACTCCAAACCGGAATCACGAGTACGAACGGTGTTTAATGAAATGTCCACTTCCGAATTGAAATGTTCAACGCGCTGAAAAAAAAAAGCATTTTGGACTCGGCAACCGAATGCAACTGCAAGAGTTCATCACGAATGGCGTTACCTTTGGGGTGTGAGTGAATTTGGGATGAAGAATGGGGTCCCGATGGTGATGGCGGATCACTCGCCACCTGAGCACTCACTTCGGCAATCCGTTGAGAAGTGAATGATATATGATTGTGCAACTGGGACTTTGTAGTTGCGTGTTCATGCTCCATTTTACCCAAAGCACTTTTAACCATCTCAACTTGACTCGAAAGAGGAGATTCACGCTCTTCCAAGAGCGTTATACGCATGGTAAGCGCTTGTAATCCACGTTTCATGTCTCCGCTAGTGCTACTCAATTGTGCACTCATGGAATCAATAGCACTAGAAACCTCCAAAAGGGACTTTTTGTGAGTGACTGCAAATTCTTCAACCTTAGAAACTCGCCGCTCAAGAGGTCCCATTAGCTCATGCAAACCGGAACACGTGTCATGCAATTGTTGAATACGAGTCAATGTGTGTTCATCGAGGCCGGTTGGTCTCACACCATCACCTATTTGGCGAGCAAAAGAGTCACACCTCAAATTCATTGTAGAATTGAGGCGTTTCTCGATTTCAACGCTTCGCTTGGTGATGGTGTCCTCATCTTGTGACAACGTTTTTCCAATTCGTTCATCTAAATGAGAATTAAAAGAACGAAATTGAGATTGATTGTTCCGAAATGATTCATCGATGCGTGCGTTTAGAGCCTTGAGATGCTCACCAATGCGTGTTTGCACTAAGGACTCAACGCGTGTATTTATCGTGTCGAAAGCTGCTTGCAAACGTTGTGCAAAATGACTCTCGAAAGAAGAATGTAGCTCACGCAACTTAGATTCACAAAGAATCTGCAAAGCATCAACCCTTTCATTGACTTGTTCAACACGGTCTTGTAATTGCTTCAATTGCAAACCGACTTCATTTGTCAACACATCCCTAACATGATTATCACCAATGTCCACATGCTCCCTTATTAAATGCAAAAAATTCATAATGGAGCCACCGGGCACGGATTCATGCGATATATAATCGGAACGAAACGAATCAAATGCATAAGAATGGGATGCCAAAGTGCTCTCTATTGTGTGCATGGTATTTTTCGCCATTTGCAAAGAAGAAGCGAAAATATTTTGCATTTCTTCAAGTTGAACATTCATCAATTGGGGTTTCCCTGTTACGCGTATTCGATACGGCAGGATACGGCAGGATACGGCAGGATACGGCAGGATACGGCAGGATACGGCAGGATACGGCAGGATACGGCAGGATACGGCAGGATACGGCAGGATACGGCAGGATACGGCAGGATACGGCAGGATACGCCGGATACGGCAGGATACGGCAGGATACGGCAGGATACGGCAGATACGGCAGGATACGGCAGGATACGACAGGGTCCAAAATATCTGCTTGTTTGCACTACGAAAACAACCATTTTGCGTTCATTCAGCGTTTGGTGGTATTTCATACTGTTCTTGCATGCCTATTGTGACTTTCCCGGCTGACAACCCGCTTCATGTACACCAATTATTCGTTTCAAAAAAGAAGAAGATTGCTACCTGCTTCCTGAGCTTGGTGGTTTTTCATCCTGTTCCTGCGTGCCCATTGTGCTGTTTCTGTTTAGGTTGACAACCCGCCTTGCTGCACACCAATTCTCGGTTTTGAAAAAAAAAATGATTGCTACGTGATTGCGTACGAAACACTTCCTGTGCCCCAAAACACAAGATGCACGAGCATAAAAAAAGACAATCACATCATTGCAGCCTGTACTATTATGGTTATAGACTTTCGGTGTACCTCTGCTCCTTGTTATGTAGGTTACAGCCGAAAATGAACAGGCCGGCAAGGAAGTCGTAGTTATACGGGCGCCCGGGAGCCTCATCACGGCCGTTCCAGAATCGCCACTTCTTAACATTGCTGAAAACGTTCTCCACTAGATGACGGCCTTCATTGATCATCTGGTTGTAATGCACCATGAACCAGGTCAATCGGCCATTCCCCCCGGCCACACGGCAGAACATGTTGTCCGCAGTGCTGTAGTGACAGTCACCGAGGCGGAAGTCAGGCCGAGGACCATTAAAGTTCCAGGGAATGGATGCATCCATGTCCGCCGTCATCTCAGCATCGGTGGCACGGGGCGGATACCACCATGAGCAGGCAATGATCTCGCGCCCCCAGTTGATCATGGCATTAAACACGAGCGCATGCCCGCGGTAAGTGGGTTTGTCGAACCAGAACAGCTCCCGGTCTACCGGGTGCGAAGGTGACTGGATGGCCACATGCGTGCTATCGACAATAGCAGACACATGGCGGTGAATTGGATGACTGTGTTGGTGGAATTCCCATCGGCGTTCAAAAGCATCCGTGAACGAATCCCACAGGTGAGCCCGTTGTGACACGTCACGTAGTACTTGGATACAGTAGTCCCGACCAATTCCCAATGTCCTCGCACATGCAATCTGGCTGTACCCCAATCGCAGGAAAGAGATTGTAATTACAAACTCCTCTAATGTGAAAATGGAATTTGCCACCAGGAACAGCAGAAATTCCATTCTGTACCCGGTGGCATTCATGAGCGGCATTGCTGCAAGTGGAGCGCAGTGCGGGGAGTCGCCGCTATCAGAATGATCCACAGAGATCCACGTAAACTTCAAGACTTAAGGACTGAAGAACTTAAATGATTGAGCAGTGCAGAAACGATATAACAACAGCGGAAAAAACATTCTAATAGTGCTAATGTAACTAATGAGTAACATTCTTCTTTCATTGTCTCAGATATGTGCTGTCTATGAAATCAACAGTGAGGGCAACGAAGCAATCCATGGCTCTTGGCGGGAACAGTGTTTGATGGTCCTCCACTCTTAAGGAGTGTCAGTGAAGTGCTGCCATCCATGATTCTTGCGAGCCGGGCCAAGTGACGTGAAAGGTGCCTGATGGTCCTCCACTCTTGATGAGTCTGAGTGCGGCGGATGACAGCACCGCCAACAATGCGACAAGGTTCACGATGTGGTACACGCTTCCACCCCTTTGTGCAGGGCGTCCATCATATGAGGCGACGCCGCGACAAGGGTTCACGCTGTGGTACACGCTTCCACCCCTGTGCGACAGGGCACATTGCGAGCCTTCATGCACCTGTTGCCACGGGATCCTCCTGGTGAACTAGCAGCAGATCTTCCTGATGCAGCAGCAGCGTGTCCTGATTCAACATGCTCCCAGATACCAGCGCCAGCAGTGATTTCCAGAATGGTGGCTTCGTTGGACTCTGAGCGGTTGCGACAGCGGGAACGGAAGTGCACAACAGTGCAGCGTCGTGTGGAGCGGTCTGAGCAGCCACGTGCAGCAGCTGGAACATTGGTGCACGTCATGTTCAACGACGGCTGGTACGAGGGCCTGGCCGGTGGGGGTACTGTTGAATTCGGCGATGTAACAAGATTTCCCTGGAGCCGCATCCGCACCTGGCATGCAGCCAGCGACCACTAAGGTCAGCTAAGTACACTATTTTGGTAATATATTTAATTATCTTTTTTGTTTATCTGTTTTTTTGTTTGCACAGTGGCATGCACCATAGTGCAGCAGTATAACTATATATTTTTGTATGTCTATAACTTCTTTTATTGTTGATTATTTATATTATCGCACAGTGGAATACACCACAGTGCAGCTTCTTCAGACACACGCATCGAATGGCCATTCGTCTCTCTGCTCAGTGTAATGTCGCTGTGCCTTCCCAGCTTTGTGAGTGCGCCAGTCAATGACGGAGGAAAGTAGTTGGCAGTTGGGGTTATGTGTCAAGTCATTTTTTTACCTTTCAGCATAGCAGGGAACAACAAAAAAGCATGCAGAGGTTCAAAAACCGGACGGTTGAACAGTTTCCAAAAAAAGAACACCATATTTTGAAAAAGCATTTATGTTTGTTAGGATACAAGCTGCAGTGGGTTTGAAAACCTTTTCTGGATAGAAAACAATTGGAAATGGATTTTTGTTTGTTAGGATAAAAGCTGCAGTGGGTTGGAAAACGGTTTCGGAAAAAAAATAATTGGTAATGCATTTTTGTTTGTTAGGATAAAAGCTGCAGTGGGTTTGAAGACGTTTTCGAAAAGAAACCAAGTCACATCACATCACATCACACCACATCACGGCAAATCGAATATGGTCACACACTTCACATCACATTGAAACACATAACATCCCATCACACCACATCACACCACATCACATCAAGTCAAATCAAATATCACTGCACCAAATCACATCACATGAAATCGCATGGCAATACATGACATCCCATCACATCACACCACATCACATCACATCACGTCACGTTACGTCACGTCACGGCACGTCACGTCATGTCACATCACATCGCCTCTCATCACGTCACATCACATCACATCGCATCACGCCACACCAAACCACACCACACGAGATCACACTACATCACATGGAATCACGTCATGTCACATTGCATCACATCACATCACATCACGTTGCGAATACCACATCCTATCAACTTATAAGGCATCACATCATATGGCATGAAGAAAGGTCAATTTGCCTTGGTTCATACAAGGTCGGATCACATTACGTCCGCACACCTGCAAGGCACCGCCTGTTTATGAGACCTTTACCAATAACTGAAACTCCAGGTTAGGATTATGGTTAGGGTTAAGATTAGGGTTAGGGTTAGGGTTTCGGTTACTGGCATACGGCAAGATACGGCAGGGAAAGCAGGATACGGCAGTATCCGGCAGATACGGCAGGATACGGCAGGATACGGCAGGATACGGCAGTATCCGGCAGGATACGGCAGGATACGGCAGGATACGGCAGGATACGACAGGATACGGCAGGATACGGCAGGATACGGCAGGATACGCGTATTACAGGAATACGGTCGTATTAGGGAAACCCCATTGAATATCACCACGCGTAGCAAAGTTCGAAAAGCGCTCATGAATAGTCGTCACGGTCTCGTCTACCTTGCTTGCACTTGCCGCACCCTTCAACATCATGTCAAGATTGGCCTCCACTTGTTCCATTCGTTGTTCGACGAGCCCCAAAATGTCCTTAAGGCTCTCCGAATCAACCGAATTTTGCTCTAAATAACGAATTCGGTCGGAGTGTCGTTGGGACTCATGAGGTGGATAACTTTGAGAAGAGTTCGTAGCATTATTCTCCAATCGCTCAACCCGAAGAACCACTTGTTTGTATCGATTTTCAACACGGCTTCTCACAACCTTTTTGAATTTTTCAATCTCCGTAGCAAGTGTTCCTTGTTGTAGGGTGCACGTTGTATAAACCTTCTTGCTCATTGCCTCACAACCATCAATGCGTTGTTGAATGGCGTGTACCTTGGGAGATTGTGACAAAAGAACTTCAAATTCATCTTGTTGTGAGCCTTGTGAAGAGTGATAATGTTCGGAACGCGATAACATTTGTCGTTGATGTTCTTCAAATTGTTCCACCAATTGTTGGACTCGTGATGGCTTCACCAAATTGTCAACATCACCCGTTTCATCTTCGTTCATGAACTCCTCCACATACGACTTGCCAAACGAAAGGCGAGTTGAGGGAAGGATGTTGGGACCAAGTGATGTTTCGAATTTTTCGAATGGGTCCATTGACTCATCATTGTTGTAGGTTGTGCCATATCCGGGGCTTGGAGTCACAGATTCGAGACGCTTATGCTTGCTACCATGTTTTGAGATTGGTGTAACCTCCATCTTAGTTTGAGATTTCCGAAATTGCAGAGTTTTGGGCTAACGACTCCGGATCCCACGGAATACACAATCAGCAATGGCACATACAAGATTGAGTCCAAATCATCATTAAAAATGCAAGACCCTGCAGTGTAGTACAGAAAACACACACAAAGTATTATGCACAGTTAGTTCTGTCCTACTTCGCAGCGTCTTTTGCAAGTCACAGAGCGTTCAATCTTATAAATAAAGCGTGATCTGAGTTCAATTATAAACAATCAACAACGTGCAAATGATCATCCATAATGTGCGCGCGATCTCTGCTGTGCGCGCACTCTCTGACTCACGTTGGGATGTGTATCACTGTTTCATTACACCTTCCACTTAAACACACGACCCTTAGGGGTTAAAAAAGCCAACAGTTCCCAAGCTGCGGCTGTTAGGTCAACCTGCCAGAAACCACTGCGTTGGTCCATTTTAGTTTTGTTTAGCATTTAGCGATACGCTCCATGGTGTTTATAATGTTGCGAATACTCCCTGAGTGGTTTTGGGTTTTCTTGTTGACCTCACCATAGTCAACAACCAATCGCCGGGCAGTCGATCCTGGTTTAGCGACCAGGAAGCAAGGACTGCAGCGGTGGGGGTAGTCCCCCTTCTTATATTCCTCAACGAGGCCAGCATCAATACATTCCTGGATCTGGCGCTCGATTTCTTCAACCTGGCCCTGAGGAGCAGGTTAGGGACGACGTCTCACTCGCGTCTTCTCAAATTCAGGTTTCAGTTTCAAACCCATATGGACCAGTTTTTTACAGGACAGGGGAGGCGGCAGGGCGCCGAACACCTCCTGATAGGTTAGGAGCAGTTTCTTCAGCCGGGGGTCAAGGTTCAGACTCTCGATTTTCTGCAGGAAATCGTCCTCAGCATTGAGGTTGCTCTTACCATGCTCTTTCTTTTTCTGACAATCAGCAGTTTCGGCAGGTACTGATCCATCATCCCACTCAGGCAGGCATCGTTGCCCATAGTGCAGAGAATACACTAGGGGTATCTCAGGCTCAGGCAGCGCGTAAGAATCATCGTCCTCCTCAGACCAGATGGAGGATTTCCAGGTCTGTCTGAGGTATTGCAGCCGTTCTTGGCGCTCAATACCTTCGGCCTTCAGCTACAACAGCCGTCGGAGTTCCTGAGTGTCATGTTCAGACAGTGGCATGTTATTAGAAGCAGGCCGCGCTAGAGCATAAGGAGCCTGAGCCTCGGGTTCACCTGATTGAGTATGCTGCATGTGCAGCACCGGTTTCCCAGCAGGGGAAGTTGGTTCTGAGGTTGACTCTAGGTCTACCTCCTCCAGCAACAGCTGGGCCACGAAGGCACTGTGTTTGAGTTCAACACATCGGGTATCAACAGGAGGGATAGTGCTGGCGATTTTAGACAGTTGATCATCAGAATCCTCCTTCACAGCTGCAGATTCCAGATCGCCATCAGGGGATTCACACCCTGTAAGTGTGGCAGATAGGTGCTCAAGAGATCGTTTTTTGGAATCAGAAGGGGTCAGGCCACGATTTTCGGCCATGACCTCTTTCAGTAGCACCTGATCCCCATCACACTGGGGTACAGCGTTGAGGGATCAATCGAAAATGGATAAGAAACTGGCCCTCTCAGGGGCCTGCATAGCTGCGTCTGAATCCTCAGGCACATAAATGGGACCGTCGGGGAGTTGCAGTCTTCCCACAGTCATACGGTTCAGCATACGGCGCCAATAAGCGTGTTCACCTGAACAACCCCAGTCAGGGGTGCACATAACAACCCTTCCTCCCTCGTAAGCGATTTTGGTTAGAACCTTCGCGAGCAGGGAGAAGGGAGGGTTGGCATACGCTAGGCCCATTGCTTTCCAGAAGAAACGGAAAGCGTTGTTCAAATGTTTCGAGCAATACAGCTGCATGATGTGCTGCGGTTGGCTCGCGAACAATATCACCTGCATCTCATCCAGGGATACCTGAAGGGCGGCCAGCCCATTTTCAAGAACGTGACAGGCCAATTGGTAGCTTTCAGTACGATAGTTAGTCTTGGCTGCGTAGCGCAGCACAGACTCTTTTCCCCCTGACAGCCCGAAAGGTACACAGAAGACCCCACTGCCAAGGTCGCAGTGCATAGAATAGGGGCGTTGGAGAGACAACATTTTGACTACGGGGTTTCTTCGCAGGAAGTCGGTGATGATGTCAAAGGCGTCAGTGTCCAACACTTTGCAGTGTTGGGTCACAGTTTCGTCGCCCAGACAAATAGTCACATGGACCCACCCCAAGGAATGGATGGTACGCCCATCCCCTACTCTTATGGCCACTGTCGTAGTTTTCTTGAAAGTCTTTAGCAGGCGCCGGGCCACTATAGAGAGTGTTGCGCCGGTGTCAAGCACTGCTCGAAAAACTTGATCCCCGATTTTGACGAGGATCCAGAAAACCAAGTCCTCTTCTTCGGAGCGGCCCCCTTACTCCTCAGCAGGGAATTTGACATCCACCCCTGCAGCCATGAGGGACTTGGCCATCCAGGCCAGTCGCCTTTTCTTGGAGTTATTCCCCTCAGGGGAGGCGTTATCCCCCTGTGGGCGCTTCTTGGGGTCAACACCGGCAGGAGAGGGAGAAGTAGCGGGCGCTGATGAGCGTCTCGGGGGGTTGCCTCCTCCTTTACCACCCTTATCTCCATTCTGAGGAGTTCTGGAGGCTGTTTGGGTCCTCTGGCGTTCAGCATCCTGCCGTTTGTGTTTGTCACTCTCACATTTCCTTATGTGACATTCATCCCCGTAGAGACGACGTTTGCCACAGTAACCACAGGTGATGGTACACCTGAAATTGTCCTGATGGGTCACAGTTTTCCCATCTTTGGTGTGCTGCTGTCGTTTCATTTGTAGCATACAGCCACTGCGGAGGTCGCAGTCAGCGGCATGACAAGGTCCCCCCTTGTCATTGACAGGCTTACAGTAGAAGAGAGGGGGTGTACCTGCTTCAGGTTTAACTTCATTCATGGCACGCAGGTACCCCTTCCTTTACCACCACCCTGGTTGGGGCTAGTGGGATTTTTAAGCCCTCTTCCTTCGCCACGTTCTGGTGTAGGGGTGCCACCTCGACCCAGGTGTTTCTTGAAGAATTTCCCCATATGGGAGTCATTCTCCCCCTCAAGGGCTAGCTCGATCAGCACGTCCACAAGGTCGTCGTACGTGTGGGTCCGACTCTTCCTCCGTACGTGTAGGGATCTTACTCATGAGCCACAGGTGGGGTTCTGTGGCCCCATAGAAACCGATGTTTATTCGTGAGAACAGATACTCCAGGTCGCACACATATTGAGAGACTCGCGAAGCGGAAGGAAATTCAGGGAGCATAGGGAGCTCCTCAATCTGTGTGCGCCCACTGAGGTCAGTTATAATTCCAACAGACCTCGCGTCTATCTTTTTTGCTCCTCATTCCTGCAAACACAGTTTTTTATTCCCAGCGGCATTTTGTTTTTCATTATAAAATTAAAATCCTTCAATCCCATTCTCCCACGAGCACTTGGGTAATCTTGTCCGTCAGAATCAATTGAACATCTTGTTGTTACTGCAAGTAACAACAACACAGTAATGCATTGTATTCAGAATAATGAAACAGATTGCAACATACGACATTTATTGTACAGTCCCCTTTTACTCTGTTCATCACTTCTGTGCTGGCACTGCGCTTGCGCTGTGCGCGATCGCGCTTCTGTCGGGGGCCTGCGCTATTATTACTATGGCTTCGTGTACCTCTCTATGCCAAACCTATTGCACTCCCCTCCCGAGCCACAACTATCACCACCCAGTGAAAAATGGGTGTGTAACCGCTGCATAGTGGTTGATCTTTCTTGTAACTGCGAAGCCTGTAGCCTTGATGCCCCACGGGTCGTAACGCCCGACACTGCCCCTGATATCTCCGAACCCAACTGACCCTCTTCAGACCCATATCCAGCCTCTGGGAGCGACATATGCGAAGCACTTGTAAGTCCATTGAACTCCATGGTCGAATATGAATAGTCAGAAAACCCGGTCTACAAAAATGGAGCAGACATAGAATCTCAATGCGCATTCATCGCACATAATGACACAACGTGAAATCATTCGAAATAATTTAAATAAATCCGATTGGGAAATCACGAAAGACAAATGCGACTCGACGCGCGCTCACAGGCGACATCTGGCGGCGAACGGAAAACATGAAAACAAACGGAAAATTTACTGCACTAATGTACATCTGAGAATCATTGAAATTCTGATCACATTGATGTATAATCTGAGTGCTGTCACTGCTGCCGTTACACTCCCCCTCTGAAAACATACGCCAGTATGTCAGGCTGGGTCAAGTGAAGTGAACGAAACGGCGAAAGTGACCAAAAACCGACTAACCTAAGGCAAAATGTGAGAAAATGAGCTGAATTGAGCAAAATTGTGCTGAGATCTGTGCTTCGCAATGGCCATCGACTTGAATGAAACGCATAGGTAACTTAGGGCACACAGAAAAAGCTTCGTTCAAGCTCGAAAAATCGAAAATTGAAAGTCTGAGTGAAGAATGTACATGCATGATCAAGAGCCATGATCCATGATGAAATCAGGATCTGACATCCCACTGCCAGAAAACAGAAAACGAGTGTCGCCATGTCGTTGAGCGTCCAAAAAATAGGGTATCCCTTAATGCAGTCCAAGTGTAACACAACCGATCACGGACCCAAACACCGTGTTGATCCAAGCCATGTTTTCATGAAAATCTCGAACTATTCTTGATCTCAAAATTTGTCCCCAAATCGTCAAAACCTTTGATCCCGTCGTAACCCTTTTCCAAAACTCCAAAATGTCGATAGCTCTGTCATACACGTAAAGCACGTACAAGAACGCAAACACAAAACCCCAAAACATACACCGTCTTCTGGGAGTCCATCACCGGAGTCCACGATGTTGATATTTCGCCCGCACCACTGCAAGTCTCGTCAGGGGAACACAGTGGTGCTTGTCCCCTACATACTATATACACTGTGCACAACAGAGCGAAGACCTGATGCCACAAACCCACAGCAAACACCAGGACATTCGACCATAACCGTAACCCAAACCAACAATCACGATAGATCAATAATAATCTAAAACTCACGAATCTACAATCATTTCACTCCAAAACATCGTAAATCCTGATCTTCATAATTATTCGGCCACGCTGGCAAATCACCCTTGCGACGCGACGCGACAAAGGCGCGCACGCTGCAAGGCCTGTCCTAGTTGCCCCTGCTGCCCATTACACTCCCCTCCTAAGACCTGACAGGAGAATGAGGGTCTGATACAAAGGCAAATACCAGTATATGGGCAGCAGGGGCAACACAACGTATTGCCATACTAAATCTCTGGGGGGGGGCCTGCAGGGGCGGGGGACCCAGTACAACAGGACCACCCCACATACATATTCTTTGACAGAAAATGGCCCCCTTCCCTGACGGGAGCATAACTGGGGGGCGTGGGATCCGTCAACGCTGCACGGCTGCCCAACAGTCGCAGCCCATGGCAAGCATGGTGGCCCCTCCTGTGCAAAGGGGGAGGCGCGGCACTCCTGCGGGCTGTCCTTAGCCCTTGCCTTACCCCCAAGGATAAATATACAGGCGTCCTGCCTGAACTTGCAGAGGCATGCCACACCCCAACTACACCCGACGCTGACCAACACTGCCTGCCATGGACACATGCAACGTCAGTGGATAGCTGCTCTCAGCTGCCGAACAGCGACACACAACCCCAACAGACACCCACCCAGCTCGTACAATACCCGCCCCCGCCAGACCTTGTGCCACACACGATGAACCACCCACAATGTGACCCACCACGCACTTCACAAAAACGTATATAAAATAAAAAGATCCGAAACATAAAATTTATTCGGCGATTGAGATCGCCTTGGTCGGCGTTCGTCACTGCCGATTTCCAGATCGCCAATGGGCAGCAGCTCTTAGGACCCCAGAGTTCACTTCTCCTCCTCCCTTGCTGGATGAGGCTCCTTCGTTCCTTCGAACTTCACTTCTCCACTCAACCTTGGTCGTGGCTCCATCCTCGGCTGCCCGCGAAGAACTGCACACCTTCTTGGCGACCCACACCTCTTCGCCAAATGCTCCTTCGCTGAGCGCTGCTGCTGCTGCTGCTTCGCTGAGCGCACCTTCGTTCAGCGCGCCTGCACTGCACTCCTTCAGAGGACGCTGCATCGCTGAGCGCTCCTGCATGGCCCTCCTTGGCTGAGCGCTCCTTCGTTGAACGCTCCTTCACTCCTGCGCTGAGCGCTCCTTCGTTGCGCTCCTTCGCTCTTGCGCTGAGCGCTCCTTCGTCGCGCTCCTTCGCTTCTTCGCTTCTGCGCTGAGCGCTCCTTCGTCGCGCTCCTTCGCTGAACGCACCTGCACTGCCGCTGCGCTCCTTCACTGAGCGCTGCTGCTGCTGTTGGCCTCTCCGCCAGTTCATTAGGTCTACAGGATGTCTTAGATGACGATTTTGTAACACAACCGATCACGGACCCAAACACCGTGTTGATCCAAGCCATGTTTTCATTGAAATCTCGAACTATTCTTGATCTCAAAATTTGTCCCCAAATCATCAAAACCTTTGATCCCGTCGTAACCCTTTTCCAAAACTCCAAAATGTCGATAGCTCTGTCATACACGTAAAGCACGTACAAGAACGCAAACACCAAACCCCAAAACATACACCGTCTTCTGGGAGTCCATCACCGGAGTCCACGATGTTGATATTTCGCCCGCACCACTGCAGGGCTCGTCAGGGGGACACAGTGGTGCTTGTCCCCTACATACTATATACACTGTGCACAACAGAGCGAAGACTTGATGCCACAAACCCACAGCAAACACCAGGACGTTCGACCATAACCGTAACCCAAACCAACAATCACGATAGATCAATAATAATCTAAAACTCACGAATCTACAATCATTTCACTCCAAAACATCGTAAATCCTGATCTTCATAATTATTCAGCCACGCTGGCAAATCGCCCTTGCGACGCGACGCGACAAAGGCGCGCACGCTGCAAGGCCTGTCCTAGTTGCCCCTGCTGCCCATTACACCCAGATATGTGAAACTGGTCGGTGTCATTTTCAGTCATGAGACCAGATGCCAGATTATGGTACAAAATGTGACTGAATTGAGACCAAAATCAGTGAATCGCACACAGATTGAAGGTGGCGAAGTCTGCAGCAAGCCAATATAGGTCCAATTCATCGTCGATAGAGACTGTGTGTAGTGCTGAACGGAAATCCAGTTCTCATTGATAGCCAATCCACGTCAAATCCTCATGATGATGATGATCCCCATGATGGAAATCCAATTGTTTAAGAGTAATGATAGCCAAGAAAACCCAGTGAGTGATGACCACACTGTCAGTATTGTCTCCAGGGCTTCATGTTTAATCCAGTATGAGCCAGAAGGGGTAATTGACTCATTATGGTCCCAGCATGTATAAGCATCCAATGCTTGGTACCAGGAATTTGCCAAAATTGAGCTGATTCTGAGGGGGATTCCAACACAATCCACAGATGAACAGCGAGTCGACACAAGTAAGAACACCATCGTTGTCACTTGGTCGATATAAGCCCTTTGACAGCAGTCGAATGAAAAACAAACCAACAGTCGCAATGTAAGAGCTGATTGAAATGACATTCCCAGCAGATCCGTCAAACACATGAAATGCATGAGACTCAGTCATGTGCCAGAACCTCTGTAATGAGCACGAATTCGAATGAGTCCTTCCCAAGGCGAGTAGTGGGGTCCAGTTGACAGCAAAACACGAGTGTGTCGTCGTGGTTGGGGATAAAGGCCTTTCGGAACTTCCGATGGAAATCATCTACAATGAAGCACATGATTCACATGATGACCATGATGGGAATGATGGATGGAATGACCAGGATGACTCCAGAATGTCCCATCATCTGTTCATCGAACCACATAGACGATGCGTCAGGACTGTTCTGTCCCAATGCCAACGGTATATGTCAACTGTAAACCTTTTGCAGAGTTTCGGCGATTCAAATTCTGATCAGATCTTGTCTCGAATGGATTCTGCCACGATTGGAGCTTCTTCTTGTGCTTGTAAGTCTTCCTTGGTGACACAATCCTTGATCAGCGAGAGCTCACGGTCAATCTCAGGGTGTTTCTTCAGGAACTTGATGAAAGTGTCCGTATACCCATGGATAAAACTTGAAGCTGGCTCCCATTTGTCTTCTTCTGGACCGAATCCTTTCCATCTGCACAGAAAGTACCACTTGTTCCGAGCATTTTTCTTGTAATCAAGGATCTTCTCCAACTCGAAACTGCTGGTGACCATCTTCCTGTCGCTCAGGTACTTCGAAGTCCAATAGAGAGGCTTGAACCTTCCCTTGGGGCAGGGTACTTCGGCCTTCAAACGGTCTCGATGTACTTCTTGATGCCTGCCTGGCTCAATTTCAATGTTGAATGTAGTCTCACTTAGTTGACTCTTGACTTGGAATGGGCCATCCCATAAAGGTAAAAATTTGTTGTCGTCCTTCAGGGTCTCGTCTGACTTACGAAGCCAAACTTGCTGGCCTTTCTCGAAGGGTTTTCCTTGCGTTCTCGATTTATTTTTGAAATTCAACCAATCTGCTTGACTCACCACTTTGGCTTGGATCCACTTGGACTCTAAATCCTTGATCCTCTCAAACCACTGCGAGGCGTCGTAGCACTGCCTTGGATGATACATCACTGGTCCTGAACCCATCTTTTCACGACCAAAAACAAGGTCATTCGGACTTAATCCAGTGTAATTCTTGGTTCGATGGTATCTCCTCAAGACACAGTAAATTGTCTCCAACCAATTGTAGTCTTTTTCAGTCGCCAGGAATTTTCTCAGAATGTTGATAAGAATTCTTCCAGCGCGTTCAGCAGGGAGAGCTCGATGGTCGTAGACTCGGGCACGAAGATGATGAACTCCCAATAGAGCACACATGTTGTCCCACCAAGTCCCAATGAACTCCTTCCCACTGTCCGTCAGAGATTTTCTGGGAACATCCCAGTTACTCATCCACTGACTTGCAGTCCACTTGGCAGCCATTTCAGAGGTGAGATGCTTCGTGTTGCAAGGGAGGACCTGGATGTAGCCACTGTGGCGGTCTTGAATTAACAAAACCCCATCAATTGGCTTCCTCGTGTAGAGAAATTCCTCTTGGATTTGTCCCAACTCGAAGACATCCGCCGTCACCTTGTCGAACAGCCTCTCAGGAATTGGTAATCCCTTCAGTAGTCCTTCTGCCTTTTGATTCTTGGGGATGGTCGCCTGACGTTGCTTGCATCCTTTGGCAACTCGCTCACAGGCACTTCTGAGGTCCCGGGTGTACACTCTCTGTCGTAGCTCCTGCTCCAGAACACCAGAATGTCCTTGTGATGTCTCATTCCGATGCCAATGTTTGACATATTGCTCAATCAGACAATCAGGAACACAAATCCGTCCTTGCCAAAATAACTTGTCGCCTTGGATTTTGAAATCAGACATCTCTTCAGAGTCGTAAGGCTTGTCCCCTTTCAACTTGTGGTATACAGACCCAAAGAACCTGTCCTCTTTGTACATCTTCGTCCAATCCACATAGAGGAAGGAAGTTTCCTTGTCCTTTTGTTGTGCAGGGAGCGTGGATTTCGCTTTGGATCTTGTCACTGGAAACACATTAAGGAGTGGCAGCGACGACTCAGAGTCAGAGTTAACCCTTTCAGTCTGATCTGCCTTGGTAATCTCCTTGCATCTGACCAATTCAACCTTCATCCCATTCTTAATCGAACATTGAAGACAATGTTTCTTGATCAGTGCTTGTTCCTCCTTATCAAACTCGATCACTTCAGCTTTATCCGTCGCTGTCCCATGAAAACTCACTTCAGAGTAAGCCTCTGAGGCTGGGTAGGCCCAGCGACTCAGGGCATCCGCCACTGTGTTGTAGCGACCTGGAATGTAAGTCACATGGAGGTCAAATCTGCTGAGAGTTTCATGCCAACGGCCTCTCCTCCCAGCTGGTCCACCAGGGGTATCCGAATGTTGTGTCCTCCAGCTCTCCAGTGACCTGTGGTCAGTCAGTACCTCAACGCGATGGCCCAAGATCCAACCTTCATAACGCCGTAAGGCACAAAGGATTGCGTAGGCTTCTTGTTCCCTTGGGCTCCAATTTCGCTGTCTTGTTGTAAGCTTGCGAGACCAGAAAGCCAGAGGATGATGGTGACCTTCCTCATCGACTTGTTCGATCGTAGCACCAATGGCGTAACGACTGGCGTCTGTACGACTATAAAAAGGTCTTCCATCCAACCACGGAGTCTTTAATGTAACCACATTTGCCAGTGCTTCCTTGAGACCAGTAAAGGCCTCTTCACATTCTGGCGTCCACTTGAGCTTGACTTGAGATCCCTTCTTTCCTTCTATTTTGCCAACCTTGAGTAACTCTGTCAATGGACCAGAGAACTTGGCGTAGAGAGGAAGGAACTCGTGGTAATAATTGCAGCAGCCTAAAAAGGCACGAAGCTGCGTGATGGTTTTAGGCCTTTCCCATAGCTGCAGGGCAGCGATTTTTCCTGGGGCCGGTCTTCTTGTCCCATCTTCCAAGACAGAGCCACAAAGTTCCACACTCTGGAGGAACATTTTGCCCTTCTTGGGTCCACACACGAGCTTCTCTTGTCGAAGGACTTCGAGAACTTTGCGGACTTGTTCTTCGTGCAACTTCAGGCACTCATCAAAGTTTTTTCCCATTGGTGTGGCAATCAGAAGGTCGTCAATGTAGATGCTGCAGAATTCTTGTAAATCCAGAGACTTGTGCTTCTGAAATAAAATAGTCTCCATCATCTGCTGGAACATCGACGGCGCATTCTTCAGACCCATCGGCAGTACAGCCCACTGGACAGTGCCACAGGGCGTGCACATTGCCGTCAAATGCCTATCCTCCTTTCGAAGGGGCATCTGATGAAAGCCATGGCGCAAATCCAACACAGTAAAGAGCTTACCTTTGGCTCTCGCGGCAATCTCCTTCTCAATTAAAAAAAGGGGATGCGCGTCTGGTACCGTGGCGGCATTCAGGGCTCTGTAATCCACCACTAGACGCCAAGCATCTATGCTGGATTGGTCAGCAGGTGGGGGTTTTGGCACAGTAAATGGTGCTGAACACCACTCAGAACTCATGCAGCCCTCCAACCAACCGAACTCACAGAGATTGCGCTCAATAATCTTTCGCAGGGCATCTGCTTTGGTGCCGTGGAGATAGAATGGACGTTGTTTGTGCACCTTTGAGGCTTGGATTATCTCTATCTTGGCTTCCCCATTTTCACATCGAATTGGGGGGTTTTTCCACAACTTCCCACTCAGCACGTCATCTTGATAATCTTCGAACACTGCGTCCCTTCTTGCAGATATCTTGTCTCCATCGACCTGATTCCCACATTTAATCACCGACATTATGTCCACCAATTTGCGAATTGTTGGTCGTGGTCTCATATTCTTGGCCACTTCATTCCAAACTTCTTTGTCGCATTGTTGGCGGATGAAGCTCACCTGAGCTCGCTCCTCCGTGGGATCCCTCCAATGAAGGGGGTCCACGAATGTCTTGAAGGGATGGTCGGACGAATTCAGCTGCATTCCTGTCAATTCAGGCGAGATTCTTGGGGATTTGTCATCATTCTTGCTTGAAATCTTGACATTTTTGGCTTGATTCTTGTCTGATGGGGACGAATTGTAATGGATGGAGGCGTTCTCTTGAGGGACGCCGATTGTCCTTCCCTCCTTCCGCGACGATACGTCGGGATTCCGCTCTTGATCGTCTTCATCCACCTCAATTTCGTCGATTCTTGAGGAATTTGAGATGACCTCTTCTGTTCCCATTTCACTGTCATCTTACCAATAATCTCCCAGATTTCCGTCAACTAAGCACGCCAACGTGCTCCACGAATGCTGTGGCAAAGGCTTGCCATTGTCTTCGCAATACAGCTTCACTCCCTTGTGAGGTAGCTCGACAATGTCGATTGAAATGTCCATAATGTTCTTGAACCAGGATTGTCTTGGCCAGTTGGGGACAATTAAAATCGCCTTTGCGCCGGATTGCTTCAGCTTCTGCACCACACGAGGAAAAACGTCGAAGGGCGGATTGATCCACAAAGGTTCAGACCAGTCCTCACTCCAAGCATCGTCGTAGAACTTCGGAAATCTTTTATTCTTCTTGTTTGCAAAGGCATCAACTTGAGGACGAAAATTGTGGTTCCTTTCGAAATAATCCACCAGAATGTCCGGCCATTTGTCGACTACACGATAGCAAACTGACTTCCACTTCTTGCAGTTCAATGATTCCACCTTTCCTTCGTCGAATTCTTCTTGATTCCCTGTCCATTCCTGCCCATCTTGCTGAATATGCAGCTTATTTCGCTCCTTGAATTGGTGGATACTCTTGGTATATGGGTGCAGATAATACAGGTCAGACGGGTCGCTGGTCGACGGATCCTGGAGGAAGCATGTCCTGTGTCCCATGGGCGACACACGGTGTGCGTGAAGCCATGGTTGACCCAAGAATAAATCATACTTTATGCTGGCTTCATAGAATTTTCCAGAAAACCAATCCTCCGTGACCGTCTCTTCCACGCCCCACACAGATTGTTTCACCAATCTGACCGCCAATTCTGCCTCTCTGTCGCCACCGTCAAGGCGATGTTCGCTGACTCCCTCCAGCTGGACAGGTGTCGAGGACATCTTCGCCTCGTCCTCCTGCAGAAAGCCTTTCCTCACCAGATTGACCTCTTAACCATTGTCAATCAGACATTTGGCAAGTTTAACCTTACCATCTGTAGTCCTGACCTGGATCCAGCAGACAAACTGGCGCTGCTTGCCTCGCCAGACAGCGTTGAGGACCCAGGCAGGGTACAGGAGGCCGGAGGAGCGCGCCAGTCGATCCCAGCAGCGTCCATCCACCGCCCCAACTACCCTGATGGGCTTTGTTTCCTGCCACTCAACCCCAGTGTTGGGATTTGGGTCAAGTTGGCTTCCCTATTGCCATTCTTCTTCGACGTTCTGCTGCACGTCCTGTACTTGTCCTTTGTCAACCCATTCTTCTCCTGCTTCGACGGCATTGACTCCTTTTCCACGTCCACGACCACCAAATGACTTTCCACCACCACCTTTTCTACCACCTTGACCTTTGTTGTTGGAGGTGTTGGAATTGGGGTTGGATTCGTTGAATCTGCCCTTGCCTCGACCTCCAGTATCCTTGTTGTTGCCGAAGGTCTTGTTCGCCGGCGTCTCCGTATACAGGGGGTTGCCATTCACCTTGGAATCATCTGGATTCCCGGATTTTCCTTGTCCCTTTCCACTCTTTTCACCAGATTTTCCACCAGATTTTCCACCAGCATCGGTCCATCTTGAGCCACTTGTATCTCCGCCTTGCTGCGAGTAATCTTTTGGTGTCCAGTCTCTGTTCTTTCCTTTGGACTGCCCTTTACCCTTTCCCCTTCCATGCTGGTCAGCATCTCGTGTGCCATCCTGCTGGGGATGTTTGGGAGAATTTCCCTTTCCATCCATTTTGGACTGAATTGTCTTGAGATCTGAGGGCGTCCACCTGTGATCTGCGGTCGTGTGAGTCGCCGCTCGACCTTCCTTTCCAAGGGCAATGCACACAGAGCATCCCTTTTCACCAACGGCGTTGACCTTGCCTCCGAAGCCTTGTGCATCCTGTGACTTCTGGCGTTCTAAGTTTGCATACTTTTCAAGTTGGTCCCAGATCTGCTCGACTCCGTACGAGAAGATCCACGGTCGTACCTTCAAAACTGTTCCCTTATACTTCACTTTTCCATCCACCATGCTACAGAAAAACTCCGACTGTTCAGAATCATGGAAACCAACTCTCCATCTGCCCTCACGAATAGTGATGTCCTTCAATCCAGTAGCACTGATAGAGTGTAGCAACTCACCAACTGCCATTTTTCCCATAGTCTTTGGCAATCCTCGGACTTCAACCCAGTTGCCCAGGACTTTTTGATCCGCCTGAGAGTCCCTGATCTTCTGCTTGGTCTCCGGCGTGAGCTTGCTCAGGAGGATCTTCTTCATCTCGCCTTCAGAAAGTCCTTCTCCCGAGTTCTCCGCCTCTTGCACCAAAAACTGCCAATCTTGCCTTGCTATTTGGATCTCTTCAAGAAACAATTTCTTGATCGCCCTGAAGTTCTCCAGACGGTTCCTGTAATGATCTTCAGGAAGTCGAGAGCCTTTCTTCTGGAGACTTCGATACAGCTCTTCATAAGTTAGGGGATCTCCTTGATTCTGCCTTTCCACATAAAGATTATATGTACTTTCTCTGAGTTTGCCAGTCAAACAGTCCATCAACCCGAGAATCCAGAGTTCCTTGTCGAGCTTCTCCGTCTGCAGCCAAACCATGAACTGCCTCTCGAAGGACGTCCAGTAATTTGGGTGTCCTGAGAACTTGGGCTGCTTCATCACGGATCCTCTGAGCCTCATGTGCAACGGATTGAGCAGGTGGTTGAGGTTGAAACCTGTGGATGTGCCAACCGGATTGACAAAAACCGGATTGACGGCGGCGCCTCCCATGGCCTGTGCTTGCGCAATTGCGGCCGCCAACAACGCCTGGTCCACAGTAGGCTGCACGAACGGCGTCAGTTGTGCTTGATGCAGCCTCATCTCCTTCAATTTCTTCTGCTTCTCCTTCATTGTGGCCTCGGTTTCCTTCTTTTCTTTGCCTTTTCTCTTCAAGGCCATTGATCTCTCCTTCACGGTGGTCCTTGCTTCTCCATCAATATCTTCGACAGTACCAACAGACAGTACAGACCTCTCCGACGAAGATTATCCTCCTTCAGTACCCAGATTAAGCCCAATAGGACTTCTAAATCCAGTAGGGGGAATACCAGAAATTCCAGTATAAGCTGGGTGTGAACCAGTAAAAGCTGGGGGTGCTGGAGAATGTGGAACGCCGTAAGGCATGGATGCAGGTGCAGCTGAGGAGGTAGGTGCTGGCTGGCTTGCCATTGTAGGCGCTAGACCAGTGAGCCCAGTAGTGCTCAGATTTTGTACCAGATTCGTCAGCTTCTCCAGCTTCTGTTCCATCTCCTTCCACTTGCTGTCGTCATCCCTCTTTTTCTCCTTGGCGGCCTTCTTCAGCTCCTTCACCCTGTCTTCCAGCGACGAAATCTGGCGTCGACAGGAGCAGTCCTTGGCACACTCGCCACATGACGGGCATCTCGTACCTTTTCCTTTGCTTCTCACTTCATCAACCCAGCTGTCAACACTGGAGTTGGAGTTGGGAAGCTTGGACAGTTGCTCCCTGGAGAGGTGAGAATGTGTCGAATCACACCTCATTTCATCGACCTCTTCGTCGTTCGGACCCCAGGCGCCCGACGGACCAGCGTGCTGACGCACATTCTGGCGTCTTTCCTCGGCGATGATGGCCATCTGCACCATCACGGCAGCCTGGTGGTCGAACTGGTCCATCAGCTCTTCCCAGTCCTCTTGTTCCTGCAATTGGGCGTCGAATCGCAACCGGCCGCTGTCCCTGATGAACTGGCACGACGCCCTGAACCAGTCCCTCAGGCGGCTTCGGTAGCTCGCCTCCGCCAGCAGCCAATTCTGGCGGTTCAGGAACTCCTGATTCCAGATTTCCTCGATGTGGTTTTCCCAGTAATCACCACTAATTCCAGGTTCAGACTGCTCTCCTTTGCTGCTGCTGTCTTCAAGATCAGGCAAAGCGTGAGAGCTGGAACCAGATTCACTCGAGGAGGGAGATTCTCGACCGGGTTTAAGGTTGGGTGGGGCGTTCACACAACAATCAGCACAAGTATGAGCTCCAGGCCAATGTCTATGGCCACAGTAAGGACACTCAGAAGGGTGATCTTCGGTTCGCTGGGGAGATGCCACGAATGTAGCCTCAGGGGGAACACGCAGTGACCCAGAAGGAGTAATAGCCCCGCTAAAGTCCGATGATCTAAGGGTGTCCGTGGAGATTCCAGAAGCAGAGTCATGATTTCCTCTGCTACCATGTAACCGCTGCATAGTGGTTGATCTTTCTTGTAACTGCGAAGCCTGTAGCCTTGATGCCCCAGGGGTCGTAACGCCCGACACTGCCCCTGATATCTCCGAACCCAACTGACCCTCTTCAGACCCACATCCAGCCTCTGGGAGCGACATATGCGAAGCACTTGTAAGTCCATTGAACTCCATGGTGGAATATGAATAGTCAGAAAACCCGGTCTACAAAAATGGAGCAGACATAGAATCTCAATGCGCATTCATCGCACATAATGACACAACGTGAAATCATTCGAAATAATTTAAATAAATCCGATTGGGAAATCACGAAAGACAAATGCGACTCGACGCGCGCTCACAGGCGACATCTGGCGGCGAACGGAAAACATGAAAACAAGCGGAAGATTTACTGCACTAATGTACATCTGAGAATCATTGAAATTCTGATCACATTGATGTATAATCTGAGTAAGAAAAAGTGCTTTTCAATTGCTTTGAGGCATACTCTAGTTGTATTAGAGATGCACTGAGCATCCATGGATTTTAATCTTAGTATTGGTCCAACCAAAACTGGTGATAACACATTTTGACCTATGGAACCAAACACCCAATCAGGATATGGAGTGGACCCCCTAATCCCCTTTCATTGTGAAGCTATTCATCTTTTCCTGAGTTGACTGAGCACTGACATACCTAAGGTAGAGCCTATGAATTTATCTATGTTTTTCCATGAATTCTTAGCTATCCTAGTGGTATGCACCCTAGGGGGCTGGGCACCTCTTTTTGAGAGGTCCTGGGTTCAATTCCTGGTCAGCCTAGCTAAGTAGGAAGATCCCATGTGACATGGCAGTGACCTCATCGCCACATACCATGCCACCTCAGCACATATGGGACCCAAAACAAAGAGTGCACATCTCCTAAGATGGCACTATGGAGAGAGAGTGATCCTGAGGCAGTTTTCTAACTCTTTTCCAAAAACATTTCAGCTATCTTTGTGAATATGCATTCATTTATCACCTGAGTTGCAGTATCTGTGAATATCCAATCATCTTTCACTGTTTACACTGCAGCCCTTCATGCTTTGATCCTGATCTTCTCCTCTTTGCACACTTCTGGCTTGGGTTATCCAGGATTGACTCTATTTCCGCAAAACAAAGGTTTTCATCTTCCAAAACAAGCAGCAGGAAACCCTACACCTACAGCAAGCAGCAGGAGAAGCAAAAACACAGTGCTGAAGACACTATAAACTTTTCTGGTAGCAAGAGGCAGCCTGTCTCTGTGCACCGGCAGCGACCCCACGCCGTACAACCAGTGCTCCGAGTACAGGCAAATATAAGCAGAAGGGCGGACTAAGATGGATCCAAGAAAGGAGGACGCTGACGTGAAGACAGCGCCAGCGCCTGAGGCACCGGCAAGGCCGGCACCTGGCGCTGTACCTTCGGCGGAGCCCTTACATGGGCCAGTGGATGCGGCTGAGGACTCCCTGGATGGCCTTCAGACGGCCTTCGTAGCCCTGTCTGTCGAAGAAGTGGTCTCTCAGCCTCAGCCTGTGAAGAGGAAGAGAGAGAACGAGAGCGAGAAGGATGCTGGAGGAGGAGCAGACGAAGAAGAGGAGCAAGGGCAAGACCCGATGGATATCCCTACCTTCAAAGGCGCACCAAGCGCTTCTGGCCTCCACGCATCACCCTCTCCCATAACCACCACACTCCCAGCCGCAGCAACATCCACTTCCACAACCAACCCGCCTATGGCAGAGGGCACAGGCTTTACTGGCATGCCTCCCTACCCCGCCTATGGTATGGGCCCACCTACCACTGCGCTCCATGAGGCAACTACTGCCAGTGAGCCGGTGGCTTCCAGCACTGCGCCGCGATGGTATGCGGCTGACTATCCCCATCCACTACACGCTACGGGAACCTATATGGATATTCCTGGGTATGCTCCTGGGTATGCACCTGGGTATGCACCCTTGAGTGGGTTGAGGAGAGGACCAGAGTCTCTTGGAGGCAGGAGTAGAGGATCGGGAAGATCCTCCAACAGGTCCCTGACGCGGTCGGAGATCAACGAGGTGCTCCGAGGATCCACTTCAAAAATCGTGGGCGACCTCACGCAAGAGATCAGGGAGAAACTGGAGCCCCTGATGATCCCGTCCCATGCGTCACCTAAGACGGTGGGAATGTCACCCCACCGAGTACAGGCTAACCACCTGGCGGCAGGGTTGACAAATACCCTGGGGAGCCTGAGGAGCCGACCGAGGCCGACTCCTGCAGCAATACCGAGAAGTCCATTCGTCCCGAGAACGGCCCAGCCGCCCTACAGCCACGTGACGAACTCGACGAGGGCCGAGCTGGACCAGCTGGGGCTGACAGTCTTAAGGGCTATGGTGGACGTAGAGCCTTATGGCTCTAGTGATCTTGGCGGAGACCCCTCCGATGACGAGCCGCCGTCGATGGATTCTTCTTCGCCCTCAGATGACGAGGACCCTGAGGACCCCGAGGACCCCAAGGGTAAGAAGAAGAAGAAGAAGAAGAAGAAGACCCGACGCCCTGAAGGACGCCGAGCTCAGGAGGCGAAGGCTATTGCCACCTCCAAGATAGTGGTGAACCTGCCTGAGTTCACAGGCAAGGACCTCAGCGAGTTCGCTGAGAACTTTGGCCGGTTCCTACGACTGACCGGCCAAACCCACGCGAGTGGGCGAGTGAAGTGCGATCTGTTCCTGCAGTGCTGCAAGACCAAGTACCTGGAGAAGCAGGTCAGGCAGATCGTAACTAACTCCGCCACCTTTGCCGATGTGTTGGTTGCCCTGGAGAGGCAGTACCCAACCTACGAAACGGACCTCTCAATCAGGGCCGAGATCCAGAACCTGCCCGTGCTGCCCAACAACCCCAAACCTTGCAGGGTCTCCGAGCTGTTGGCTGACCTGGATCACTGGGCTGGACGACTGACGCCCGGTTCCTACAGCAGCGACGACCTGCTGTTCTGGTTGTGCGCCAAGCTCCCCCAAGAGCTATGGGACGAGTGCCGTTTGACGGCTGAGCGCAAGGCTAGATCCCTCCGCTACGAGGATCTATGTTTGCTGCTCCTGGAGATGGCGCTGGAGAAGGAGAGCGACCAGCACTTGAACAACTACCGTCCTGGTGGTGGAGGTTCTGGAGGCAAAGGGTACCAAGGGTCCCGACCTGGGCAGGGCACTACCCCCAAACACGCCCACGCCCGTATCATGGAGAACGTGAAGGAGCTATTCTGGTGTGATGCCAGAGACGAGCAGGGCCACCTGCAGCACGCCTCTGACTGCGAGCAGCGAGACTGCTTCGTCGTCCAGGGGAAGCAGCAGGGGAAGAACACCGGCGCCAAAGCGAAGCTGCCGGATCATTACCGCTGCACCATCACGTGTGCATTCTGCGGTAAGCGGAAGCACTACGAGGATGAGTGCTACCATAAGCAACGCCTATCGGCGAAGCTTAAGGGGGAAGATCCTGGCAAAGGCTCAGGCAAAGGTGGAGGCAAGGCCAAAGGCAACGACTCCGGCAAGGGCAAGTCGAAAGGACGTGGTCAAGGTGGTCAAGACAAGGGTCAAGGTGGACGAGGAGGAGGCGCTAACCGCCAGCCCGACAACAAGAACAAGGACAAGAACGGAGGCAACCCCAACCCTAATCCAGGGGGGAACTCCGAGCCCTCTGGAGGGCAGACTGGTCCTACCACACGCTCACAAACGCAGGCCCAGCAGAAACAAGGAGCCAAGCGTGAGCATGAAGGTGGTGATGACGGCAACGCTAAGAAGAGGAGCCGTTTCATGAGGATGGCCCGCAAATTGCGGAACAAGGGGTTCGAGATGACCTGTCCCGCGGAGTTCTGACGGGGACGCTCTGGAGGCACCCAAGACCTGGTGTTTTGGGTACGTATCCGACTAGGGGGATGTGAATACCTGGGGGTACTGGATACTGGCGCCACAATATCGATAGTGGCCAAGAAAATTTTACCTTGTGGGAGCCTGAAGAACACCATGACCACTGCCGCTATACGCATTGGGGATGGACATGTGGTGCACAGCTGCGGGGACTGTGAAGTCGAGGTACCTATGGGCTCCAGGACTATCGCCCATCGGTTCTATGTGATGGACACTGATGCCTTCGACTTTGTACTGGGGACTGACTTCTTCGTGCAGCACTCCCAGATACAATCCCTGACGCTGCAAGCGCCCTACCTTCTCTACGTGGACCACGGCAGTGGCAGGAAGTCTGTGCCACTGGAGCAGTCGGAACATACCTCGAGTTACCTGAGGCTATCGAAGGAGGAGCCCTTTAACATGATGGCGGCCTCCAAAACTGAGGACTATCAACTATTGGGGGAAGTCCTAGACCAAGGTCTGAAGGAGTTGGGTTACTCTCGAGAAGACCTGAGTGTGGAGTTGTTCGCCAGCGACAAGCAGCACGTACTGGACCTTTACTGCAGCAAGGGGAAGAACTGCAGCTACAAATTTTACTGGCCCTCTTTCGGGATGGCCTACGGGAACCCCAGGTTCAGTGAACTGGGGAAAGTGCTGACCAAGGTGGCCTTGGAACGTTCCCGTATGGTCCTGTGTTCCCCCGATTGGGGAGCCCATGGGGGCAATGAGTACTGGCGAACCCTCCTTGACAAGCTGACTATCAGCTCTGTGCGGTTACCTGATGAGGCCATCTACGTGCCTCTAGGACGCAAGACGCCCATTGGGAAGCCCGGATGGGGGAGTATGCTAAGCGTGGTGGACGGAGGTCTTACCTCCATTCCCTGGGAGGATCTGGACCCGACTCTGGTCCAGGCTATACAACGAGAAAGCGATGGACTCGCCTTGGGTGACTTGAAGGATCGACTACGACCTCAAGATGCTGTTGAGACTACACCCGGAGGAGATGAGTACGTCGTGACTGACACCAACGCCCCCAACTCTCCCTGTCATGTACCTGTTCCTGATCGAGTCTCTGAGTGTGGACTATCTGAGCTACCTAGCTCTATCCACTCAGACGACGAAACCGAGCACGACGCCTTCTTCGTGCAGACCTGTGTGGAGGAAGTGGAGAACGCCGAGTACGTCGCCCCACTAAAACCCCTACTCTCCATGAGGGTGGAACACCCCGTGGACGAGGAGCTGGACCCTCGATCCAGGCTCAGGGAGTATGTGGATTCCAAGAGGAAGTTGGTGGCGAAAAAGCTATGCTATGCGAAGCCTACCCGCAGCTCATGGCCACTGAAGCAAGGACGTATGGGAGACCTATCCCAATTGAAGGAGGACCTCGAACAGAAGATCACCACCTGGCAAAGGGAGGTAGATCTTAAGCTCATGAAGAGCGTGTGGGGTGCCCATGTGAGGACCCCAGAGGAGGACGACCTCTCGGAGGAATGTGTATGTGAACCCCCTCGAGCGTGCCTATGCTGCCATCGTCCATCGGAGATGGTTGAACAAGACCTTCTATATGCCTACCAAGGGCTGAAGGATACTACCGCGGGCGAAAAGTCGGTGGAGGACCACCTCCCGACGTCTATTCAAGGGGCAAGCAACTTACACTCCGAAGAGGACATGGAGGACATGATCAAGATATTGGACCCGCGGGTACAGAAGCTTATACGGACCTATCCGGAGGTGTTCGGAGAACTACCCCCTCCAGCCTCATGCGACAAGCTGGTACAGATGGACCTCAAGCTTAAACCCGAGTTCGTGGGTCATAAGATTCGGAGGAGACCCTATCCAGCTCCTAAAGAGCAGGCCGACGAGATTGAGCGACAGATACAAGAATGTATCGACGCAGGCCTAGTCCTGGAGTACAAGGACGGGGACTACCCCCTACACTGCAGCCCCTGTTTCCTGGTGGCTAAACCTGGGTCTACAGCCAAACGGCTGGTAGTGGACTATGGAGAGCTGAACAAGAAGACGCTGAACCACTCAGGGTCCATTCCCAATATGGAGTCTACCCTGGAGAAGATAGCCTCCTGTCGCTACAAGACCAAGATGGACAAGCGAAGCGGATTCTGGCAAGTGGACCTGACGCCCAACGCACAGGAAGTACTGGCCTTCATCACCCCTCAGGGGAGGGTGTTCAAGTGGAAGGTCATGCCGTTTGGCGTGGCTAACGCACCCGCTCTATTCCAGGAGCTGATGAACGAGATCTTGTCCATCCTACGAAGGAGACCTAAGGTGCAGGAGCTCATATCCCGTGGTGCCCAGATGGAGGCTCACATCGACGATGTATGCCTCGGGACCAATACCCAGGAGGATCACCTAATCCTCTTGGGTGAGTTCTTTGCGGTCTGCCAGGAGAACCACACACGACTCAAGCTGGAGAAGTGTGAGTTCATGCAGGAGACCATGCAGTACCTGGGGTTTGACGTTGGCTATGGGTGGTGGACCCCAGCGGCCTCTAAGGCCAAACCCCTGATGGATGCCAAGGTACGACACGAAGACCCCAAGAAAGGACTTCATGATGTACGCAGTTTCATTGGGGCGTGCAACTTCTATCGCCGCCACATCAAGAACTTCACCTATACCAGCGCCGTACTGACGGACTTGATCAAGAAGAGTACTACTTGGCGCTGGGGCCCACAAGAGCAACAAGCGTTTGACGAGCTCAAAGACAAGGTAGCCAACGCTAAATGCTTGGGCGTGCCTAGGGCACAAGGGGAGATTATCCTGGTGACCGACGCCAGCAATGTGGGCGGTGGTGGAACGTTGTTCCAATGGCAAGCACTGGAGAAGGAGGAGTTCGACTCGGCCATTTCCCAATGGGGGACGGAAGGTCTCAACCGAGATGGAACCCTCAAGCACAGCTACCCTGACGACAAGTGGGTCCTAGTACCTCTGGGCCACTGGAACTGGAAGTGGAACGAGGCCAGGGGGAACTACTCCACCTATGAGCAGGAACTGCTCGCGGGTATGCTGGTGCTATCCTCACAAGCACGACTGTTGGGGAGTAACCCTGTGGTCTGGCTATGCGACCAAGAACCGGTCCGCAGTTTCCAGAAGGGTCCCCCACCTGAGAAGGCCAAGCTACGTCGCTGGTGGACCTACCTCAGTCAACTACGGCTGACGGTACACCATATCCAGGGAGTGAAGAACGAGTGCGCCGACTACATCAGCCGCAACAACTTCGACGCCCTGATTGGTGCCCGGTCTGAAGCGCTGGCTAAGGAGGCGTTCAGCCGTATGGACGTACACCTGGACCTGAACATGACCATGATACGCCCCCTGGATGGACTCCAACAATCGGAGTACCTGAAGGAGTTTGGGGATATCTACAAGCGCCTGGAGAAACGCCTTGAACCCCTCCTGGTCAACCAGGACCAGTGGAAGAGGGACAAGAGCTACCTCTGGCACGAGGACCGCATTGTGGTGCCTAGTGACCGAGTCCCAGCGCTGCTGAAGTGGACCCATGAGTCCAACGGTCATGTGGGTGGTGACCGTACCCTGAGGCTGTTCAAGCAGTGGTTCCACACTACGTGGACTGACGACCAACTGCGGAAGACACTCCTGCCTATCGTGGACAAGTGCCCGTGCAGGTCCTGTAAACCAGGGGATATCAGGGACAGAGGTCTCTACTCGACCCTGCCCATCCCACACTGTGCCAACAGTGTTCTATACGTGGACTACACGGAGATGCCGAAGTTCGGGGGCTATGACTTCGCCCTCGTGGTAACCTGTGGGTTGACCAGGTTTACCAGGGTGTTCCCATGTACCAAGCACATTACCGGGGAGGAGACTATCAAGATACTCCTGGAGGAGTGGTTTTGTGTCTATGGGGCGCCCAAGGAGATCAACTCCGATGAGGACGTACGAGTACGCTCAGATACTGGCTGGTACAAGAGGGTCCTGAGATCCCTCAATGTCCAGGTGTCTACCGGGATTCCCTACTCTCACACGAGCAACCCCCTATGTGAGCGACAGACTCGTGTCCTGAAGGAGAACGTCAGGATATGGTGCAAAACTGAACGCACCAGAGACTGGGTGAGACTACTCCCCGTCATATCCTTGATGATGAACTCCCAAGAGAGTTCAGCTACTGGCTACTCGCCACATGAGCTATTCATGGGGCGCCCGGCATGGTTCCTACATGCCCCCTATCCAGAGGACACCCATTCTTCTGTGGGTGAATGGGTCCAAGAGCAACAAGCGAAGGTGGACAAGGCCAAGGCTATGCTCCAGAGAGTGTGGGAGCGTCAGTGGAACAAGAAGAACAAGCACCGTGTACCGGCCACCTACCAAGAGGGGGACTGGGTGCTGGTGCACCACAGTCGACTACCCGCCTGGCCACGCTCTACCAGCGATGACCCATACTTCGGGCCGTACAAGATCCTATTAGTGGATGGACACCGTATCACCGTGCGGTGTTCTCCCCGTCTAGGGGGGACCCTGGTGTGCGCTGCTCAACACCTGAAGCGCTACTATGATCCTGAAGACCTCTGTGGGGAGGAGTGGGAGCTGAACGATGAGGAAATCGCCGCTCTGGACCTACAAGGGGCTGCCAGCCCTATGGAGGTTGAATGTGAACTCCCCGACATGAACGCCGAGGAGATGGCTAAGGAGGGCTCCTACCTGGTGAAGTCTGTCCTACGCCACCGCTATCGCCAGGGTTGGCGCTTCCTCACCCTCTGGGAAGGGTTTGGAGTCGAAGAGGCCACTTGGGAGCCCTTCTCTGCATTTGTTCTACCGGAGGGACGCCTAAACTCAGTTCTGGTTGACTACTTGTCCCAGAACAACCTTGGTGAGTTGCTGAGGCTCGCTGAGACGCTTGCCTCCAAGACTAAAGCTAGGGACTGAACCTTACCCTTACCTGCCAAAGCGTATGTGTGAGTTTGCTAGTCCTAAGGTCCTGAGAGCAAGCCGCAGAAGTGGTGTCCTAATTATACCCAAGTCTGCGCCCTTGCTAAACCTGGAGGGTTGGCTTATTGATGCCACGGGGTACGCCCCGGGTCTCCCCTCCCCTATGCGCCCAATTTCTGTGCTGGCGCAAAACCTTGGGGGAATACCCAGCGTGCTAATCCAGGTATTGTTTTCCCTACCTATCCGTCTACTACAGGGAGGGGTGGCCAAAAGCTATGAAGGCTTGAAAACGCCGTTTTGCTATGTGGCCAAAACACTGACCTAACCACTGCCACAGCCCACCAACCCTGCTAAAATTGCAGGAAACGGGTGGGACAGTGACACACGCACTACAGGTCCTACTGACCCTGCAGTGGCACCATCCTGGTGGGCGAGCACTGGGGCAACTGGCTCAAGCCCCCACTCAGGACTACCACTCCTACACGCACACTCTACTGGGCGTTGCGAAGTCAAAGGTGTCGTGGGTCCTAGCGACCCTCCTGTGAAATGGCAAGAGAACACAGCGCTGCTAAGCAACTGTGGCCTAACAGGGGACGCCACAACGCGTTTCCCCTGCTAGGGCTTGGAGGGAAGGAGTGCTCTCGCGTGCAAGGCGCAGATGTCGATGAAGTCGGACTCCCTGCTCTGCCACAGGCGGAGCGGAGTTACTTGTTTGTGTGATCTGCGCCCTTGTTTAGCAGGGCATAAAAAAAGGCTGCTGCACCAATCACCCTACCTGCCCACCTGTAAAACAAAGGCAAATGAAAGGGCGTTTGCGGCGGAGGAACCAAGCCACACTCCAGGTATTATACCCTTCTCAGTGTGACCTATAATACACTGTCCGCAAACACGCTGGAGGACCAGCTACCCTTGTCAAGCAAGCAAGCTTTAAGGGACTCTCCAGGTTCTCTTAAAGAACGTACCGAGGAGCCCCTGGGTAGCCTAAACAAGGTTTACCGTGCGCACTTCGCGTGGCCTACCCTTTAATGCGTGTGTGCATGCACGAGTATGCGCGAAGGTGTAGGGCAAACCTGCCCATCTCAACCACAATCTCGAACTCCACCAGGGGGTGGCCCCGCCTTGGCTTACTCACCTTACCTACCGCTGGGAAGAGAGAGCAAGTGAGGGGCGCACGCGAAGAACGTTGCTATGCACTTGTGTGTATGTCTAATCACCCTGATCTGACCGCTAATCATCTGCAATCTTTCTAATCAATCCCTCTATCGCGTTCTATCTTTGTTAGCGCTGCTACAAGGCTCGTTCACGGACACACGAGACGAGCAATGTGTATGCGGCATACGAGACGAACATACCTGCAGTTTATACCTGATTCATTGAGGTCTTTTTCGTTGATTGTCGAATTCTTGAATTTTCCAATCTTCTATTAGTGTGGGTGGAATCTGTATGTTTGTTTATTAATGTGTGTCTCGTCATTTTCAAGACTACGTGATACATACGTTTATAATTCCATTATTTCTCCATTTTCCGGCGCTTCGCTAGGAGCCGCTCCTGCGCGCCGCCATTTTATGCGTATGAATTTCTGGATTTAAAAAATCCAGAATGACTATAATTTCTATAAAAATGTGCTTCTGATGCACAATTGGATTCTGCTCAGGTGTGTCGTTTCAGAAACATTCTAGGCCGTCATTTGACGGATTTTGGTGTCGTCGCTTCGTTTTTGCGTGGATTCGTCCATAATTCTCCCATTCCCGCCTCTGCAGATACCCACGCGCAGCCTCGCTGAGTAGGCCGTGCTCGGGCCGAAACGCAGGTGCCTGGAGAGACTGAGCAGAACCAAGACCCCACCGGGGGCAATTTTAATTTTTTCGAGACTCCCTTCGCCCTAAGACAGGTCACAGGTCGCCAGCAGGTTTACGAGAACCCATGCGAGTGTGTATAATGTGTCTTGCGTTTGGGTTGTGTCGACGCTGCGTCTTGGAGGGAGGGATGCATATGCACATGTTTGGCATGCTCCCATACTAACCCAACCAAGCCACAGGAGCCCCGGCAGCGCCATGAGCGCTGAGTCTTCTGTAGGAAATGATACAATCAGAGCAGCAAAAGAGCGCCAGCCATGGTGAGCGCCCATTTTTCAGTGTGAGGGAAACTGTAGGTATTTTAAAGTAGATGTGGAAACCAAGGAAAGGCCAAGAAAAATTCCCTTTTTCCTAAAATGCGACAGTGGTGGCCACCACAGCACAAGGGGGGAGTAAGAAAAAGTGCTTTTCCATTGCTTTGAGGCATACTCTAGTTGTATTAGAGATGCACTGAGCATCCATGCATTTTAATCTTAGTATTGGTCCAACCAAAACTGGTGATAACACATTTTGACCTATGGAACCAAACACCCAATCAGGATATGGAGTGGACCCCTTAATCCCCTTTCATTGTGAAGCTATTCATCTTTTCCTGAGTTGACTGAGCACTGACATACCTAAGGTAGAGCCTATGAATTTATCTATGTTGTTCCATGAATTCTTAGCTATCCTAGTGGTATGCACCCTAGGGGGCTGGGCACCTCTTTTTGAGAGGTCCTGGGTTCAATTCCTGGTCAGCCTAGCTAAGTAGGAAGATCCCATGTGACATGGCAGTGACCTCATCGCCACATACCATGCCACCTCAGCACATATGGGACCCAAAACAAAGAGTGCACATCTCCTAAGATGGCACTATGGAGAGAGAGTGATCCTGAGGCAGTTTTCTAACTCTTTTCCAAAAACATTTCAGCTATCTTTGTGAATATGCATTCATTTGTGACCTGAGTTGCAGTATCTGTGAATATCCAATCATCTTTCACTGTTTACACTGCAGCCCTTCATGCTTTGATCCTGATCTTCTCCTCTTTGCACACTTCTGGCTTGGGTTATCCTGGATTGACTCTATTTCTGCAAAACAAAGGTTTTCATCTTCCAAAACAAGCAGCAGGAAACCCTACACCTACAGCAAGCAGCAGGAGAAGCAAAAACACAGTGCTGAAAACACTATAAACTTTTCTATCTGAGTGCTGTCACTGCTGCCGTTACAGGGTGGTGTTGTTGTGTGCTGAAAGAAAAGATATATAGGTTTTGCATGGACCTCACCTGCACATAGACACTCAGATTATTCTGCCCATCTGGGGGGTCACCACCCGGTTTGTCTAGTGGGTGTGGGTACCCCTCTCTGTACTTCTACTCTAAGACATGGTATTTACTACTTACCCCGCAGCAATTTCACTGTTGCTGTGTCAACAAAATCGAACAAAAAAACACTCACCCGACCCGGCAACCCTGCAGACAAAACTCAGGATATCCTGCACCAATTTCTGGACATCCGTTCATAGTTCTGCTGACAGCCCACTGTACCATGTAAAGCCTTGGCTTGGATCGCTGGCCTTGTGGTTCCGGGTATATACACCCAGGCCATGCCTGTATGCCATGCTCTCTCCTCGAACTCGGACAGATAGATGTTGAAACAATGCAAAAATTATATAGGAGGTTCCTGTGGAGGTTGAAAAAAAATAATAACATAATGTGAACGCCGGAAGAGCGTGCAGTGCTCAGTGGCGCGGCTGCAAAAAAAATGTGTGGCTTCAAAGATTCAAAATTATAACCCTGTAGGTCATTAATGCTTAACCAGGACCAAAGCAGGCAGACATGGGCGTGTGTGCTGGCGTTGTTGTAGGCAGCCCCAGGTAGACGAACCCCATGTCGAGTGTATTCATTGGCGTAGTTGAACCCCCACAGAGACCAAGAGTCCTCTCGTTGTAGTCCCAGGTTTGTTGCTCGCTGGAGTGTGCACAATACAGGTAGGTGTCGGTCATAAGCTTCCCAGGCATCCAGCCCCACCTCACACGCGTGGCGGTCATGGCCATGGTCACTGGTACTGGTGGATCCGTGGGGTAAATTCTATCCCCACTTCAGTCCGCGACTTGCCGCTTTGCGATGTTGCCTGCCATGGCCCGGCTCCCCTGATGGGAGCTGTCCCGGTGCGCAGCCATCCATTGGCCGTCGTCGCACCTTAGGCACACTTCAGCGCGGCTCAAAAAGCAGGGCCCTCTGCAGACATACCTAGCTCCAGCCCCAGGGGTGACGCTGTCTCCTCTCCTCACCCATTTAGGCATTCCTCTGCCCCAGCTATCCGGCGTCGTCAGATGTGGCGAGGGCCTCGGCGTAAAGAAAGGGGGGCTGGCCTCCCTGTGCGTGTATGCGTTTTGGTCGGCACCCAATCACAATCCATAGTCTGGTCCTGGCTCTCGCTTACAACGTGACCATTCCGCGTCCCATGGCAGACATGGGGTTCACGCCCCAATCACAATCCGTGGTCTGGCGGTGGTCATACCTCTGCAATGTGATGATTAAGTCGAAATAAACCTTTTTGTAACGCGTGGAAGTCGGTCGGCTGATGCTGCACAATGAACCGGTCATCACGTCAGCCCTGTGGAGGCTGTCGTTCTCGTCCTCGTCCCTTGGAGTGATGATGGCGTCGGCGCACTGTGTGGACCGCGTGGCATTGTGGCAGGTCCTTGGTGTTGGCACTCTTGCCTTGCGCTCCTTGGACTGGTGTACTTCCGTGCGGCATGTCCTGAGCTCGCGTACGCTCGTCCGGCGCTTCCTGAACTTGTGTACTCTCGTGCTGTATGTCTGGAGCTCCTGTACTCTCGTCCGGCGCTTGTTGTTCATCCTCCTTCTCCTCATCGAACCCGTAGAATCCCACCGACCTCTTGGATTGCCGTCGTTGATGCAGCGTGATTTCCGTTTGTGCTTGCTCCATCTGGCGTTGTATCTCCTTCGCCGCCACGTGGTTGATCGCGGTTAACTTCTCATACCAGTAGCGCCGCCGTGCTTGCTTGTGAATCAAGTCTTCGAGCGACCTCTCCAACGGCGGCTGTTTGGGCGTTGTCGTCTGTTGCACCAGTATGTTCTTCGTGACCAAACAACGCAGGACTCCTCCGTGGATCATAGCCAAAGCACCATGGCACTCTTCATGACGGGCACAGTCATATTGGCAGCACTGGGCCTGTGCGCCTCTGTCAGCGCAAAACCCTTCAAACTCTTGCACCCGTCGCTTGCGGCGCTCTGAGGCAACATGTGGCGTTGGGCCGTGATCACATACCTGCATGTTACGCAAACGTCCGACCGCCGCGCTTATGCGTCGTTCTCCAACCTCTTCAGCTATTGCTTGCCGTAGTCGCTGCAGGCTTGACGGTGTCTCCTTCAGCGGTGACCTCTTCGTGGTCGTTGGGTTGTCCCCCGTACTCTGCTGGGCGTTGTCCTCTTTGTCACTCCTCATAGCAGAATCCTCGGCAGCCCAGTAACAACAAGATTATAATTCCAACAGACCTCGTGTCTATCTTTTTTGCTCCTCATTCCTGCAAACGGAGTTTTTTATTCCCAGCGGCATTTTGTTTTTCATTATAAAATTAAAATCCTTCAATCCCATTCTCCCACGAGCACTTGGGTAATCTTGTCCGTCAGAATCAATTGAACATCTTGTTGTTACTGCAAGTAACAACAACACAGTAATGCATTGTATTCAGAATAATGAAACAGATTGCAACATACGACATTTATTGTACAGTCCCCTTTTACTCTGTTCATCACTTCTGTGCTGGCACTGCGCTTGCGCTGTGCGCGATCGCGCTTCTGTCGGGGGCCTGCGCTATTATTGCTATGGCTTCGTGTACCTCTTTATGCCAAACCTATTGCATCAGTCTCATAGATCGGCAAAGTTTTCTCCAGTCTTTGGAGCACCTCAGCACATGTTGAATAGGTTTTCACAATCCGTTTCACTTGTTTTTGCAACAATTTCTTTTTGCATGAGCGTTTCAACAGTGAACATTTAGTGGCCACATCCACATGGGAAGGAGTGGTAAGCAAAAGAAACTCAGCAAATTCTTCTGCCCATTCGGGCAGATTTTTCGGGTCGAATTTCGGCAATTCTAGCTGGATGTTCGCCTCGGCAATTGGTATGCCGCTCTCCCCACCCCCTGGGGTTAGGCCTGAAGGGGGAGGAGGTACGCCGGCGAGGGGTGCCAGGGCTGTTAGCCCCCTTTTCTCAGTCTCTGTCACAGGCACGTCCTTCAGTTCAGCGATAGGGACTGTCTTGGCACGAGGATGAAAAGGGGTGGGGCAAGTGACCTTGGGTAGCAACCTTGACACCCTTGATCGTTTGAGATCCTCAGCAAGCGTGCTCAATCCGGGACAGGGTGAGGTTACTGTTGGCTTGGGTAAGGGTTCAGTGATACCCCATTTAGCCCTGTCACATCGGGGTCTTCGGACCCAGACAGTAGTTTGACCAGTAGTTCGGCCGTACGATTCAGGGCCCCATAAGTTGGCTCAGGGAGATGCGGATCTTTCACATAAGCGGGTCACACTTCGGGGCTCCTGCTAGTGATTGGCAGCTCCGGCCGCCATGCTGGCCCTCTCGGTCTCCTGGGTAGAGGTACAGTGTCGGCCAGGTCCGTAGGTGGGCCGGAGTAAGGGCAAGAACCGTTGTCCGTGTATGGTGGAAATCCCAAGGCTTCGAGTGGTTCTTCTCCATCTTCCCCACTGACGGATCTGTAGTACTCCTCGTGGAGAAGATACTCGTCCATTCTCCTTCTAAATTTGTGTCGCTCCTCAGGGCCACGAGTTGCCGTAGCCGTGGACGAAGAAGCAGGGCAAGCAGATCGGGAGATGGATACAGCAACTCTTCGGCGAAGGTGCTGCAGGCTGTCACCACGGGCCGCTAAGGCCTCAGTGGTTAAGGGTATTGGTATTTCTTCTGTGGGCGCTTCTTGTTCCGCCCTTCTGTGTACTGGATCTTCTTGAGACCCAGATGCAGCTCTGAGCTTGGGCTCACTCATTGAGATGGGCCCACTGTTGCCAAGTTGAACTTGTACACTCCGAATTGGCTAGGTCCTCGCAAAAAGTTGTACTGATGGTGTGGACATATTGTTTCTGGTTTTGGCTTGTATACTTCTCAGAGTCAGCTCGAAAGGTTCTCAAGGGTTGCCTCTGCTACCGGAAAGATGTCCTTGATTAGTGCCCTAATAGTTTTGATGAAATCCTGCAGGTTTTGATGTTGGAAAACTAAACCAAAGCAGCAAGTAGAGCAAGAACATGATGTGGATCGAATCAATGAATAGTTTTGAAATCCAGTGTATCACAGAAGGGCTGCAGATAGACAAATCAGGCTTAAGTACAAAGATTCAATCACAAATGGATAAAACAAATGATTTTTATGTGAAAACTGGCATGACTTCTGCCTCCCAATTAGCATCAAGCACTTCATGTGCACTCTTTTAGATGAAATGGAGTAGGTTACGAATGTGGGGCAAAGGAGTTAGGCTAGACACAGAATGTGACTTGGCCAAGCAACTGAATTCAGAAACAATTAAAAAGTAGAACCACAATAAGTGGTAGAAACAGTTGAGTATAGGGGTCTTGGGGTGGAGAACCACTAGGCTTAACCTCCAAGGCCTTAGGCATGAAATGCCTATTTTATTTCGGTATAACCTCCATGAAGGAAGATACCTCCGCTCAGTTGAGTGGTAGGGGTGAACGTCATCGGGGGCTAGGGTTATAACGCTAGTTAGCTTGAGAAAGTGTACTTTAAGCTTCAAAAGAGAGATAAAAATACTTAAGTATGTCTTAGCATCAACAAAAAGGGTTTTAAGGGGGGCTTGGCCTGGATCAAGCCCTCCAAGAAAGAGATGGCAGTGACTTTTTCTTACTTTCCACATTCTCGGCATGAAGAACGAGTTGTGCGACTACCTGTCACGAAGGTCGTTCAACGACATGCTGGGACGAGACACCGAAGAGCTCGCGAAGGAGGCATTCGCTAAGATGGATGTGCAGTTGGACCTCTTCGCAAAGGTTACACCCTCGAGATCTACAAAATGGAAAGTGACCGACCTACGTCCCGAGGTTCCCATCCTGAAGACGCTGAAGGAAGGAGGAAGCTTCGTGGACGATGGAGGAGTCCAATGGGCGCGTACGGCGAGTCACCTGTACAGAGAAAAAGTGATATGTGTGCCGTCAACACACGTGAAGTCGATGATTCGATGGGCACACAAGATGATGGACATCCTCGAGTAGAACGAACACGATGGTTTTTCCAGAAGCACTTCTACACCACCCTCATTCAAGAGCGGCTAAACGAAGTCTTAAGAGAAATTTGCGCTGAATGCCCATGCACAAAGGCCAAGCAAAGTACAAGCGCTGACCAGGGTCTAACAGCATACTTGCCTATACCGAGGAGGGTGAACAGCGTGCTGTACCTGGACTTCACGGAGCTGCCCAAATACTCAGAGCATGACTTTGCTCCCCTCGTGACCTGTGGATTGAGTAGATTCACACGTGTGTTTCCACTCACGAAGAGATGCGATGGGGAAACCATCTTGAAAGAGTTGTTCGAGGGTTGGATACAACCTTATGGAATGCTGAAATGGATGCACTGTGACGGGGATATCAGATTCACCGCGAACACGGGCTGGTACACCGGAGTCCTCAAGAACATGGGAGTCGAAGTTGACTTCCGGACACCGAACTACAAGAAGAATAACACACGGTGTGAGAGGCAAATCAAGGCATTCAACAGGATTACAAAGATACTACTCGCCGAAGAAAGTAGCCGAAATTGGATTAAGTTGGTGCCTGTAGCCGTGTACATGATGAATAGCCAGATCCCAAGTCGGACGGGATACTCTCCCACCGAACTGTTTTTGGGACGACCGGGGTTCTTTTACGAGTTCCCTACCGCCGACGATTGCAACACGAAAGTGAAAGATTGGCTCGAAGATCAAAGAGCCATGGCGGAGAAAGCACAAGCCCCTGACTAAGGTTCGTAATCAAGAACACCGTCGACAAAACAGAGAGAAACCGAACGCCGAGTACAAAGAAGGAGATCTGGTACTGGTACCCCACTCGCGCTTTCCACGGTGGCCACGAAACGACCTTGACCTTCCCTACTTCGGACTATATCTAGTGACGGAGGTTGGGCCCAGTATTGTTAAGGTCAAGGCGAGCCCAAGCATGGGTGGATTCGTGGAATTGGCTACAGCCAACTAAAAAGGTACGCAGCAGGGGGGGATGATGACCTGGAAGCTTGGGAAGAACTGGCGATCGAAGAGGAGAGGTCAAAGATGGCGGCTGACGAGGACGAGAACGAAGGAGGCGTGCAAGAAGGAGACGGAGTACACCAACTTCCTGAAATGGACGACGAAGAAATCAAAGAAAAGGATTGTTATACCGTGGAGTGGATCCTGCAGCACAAGTACAAACATGGGTGGCGATTTCTCGCAAGGTGGGCTGAATATGAAGTCAGCGACAGCACGTGGGAACCCATAAGCGCTTTCGTGTTAGACAATGGTAATCTGACATACCAATTTGTCCAGTACTGCCGGCTGCACGATCTCTCGGGAATCCTGGAAACAGCAAAGAAGATGGCGCAAAGGAAGCTGGAACGAGCTCAACGTCGAGAAACGAAACGAGAAGAAGCACGGAAACAAATGGAGAGACCACTAAATTTGGTACCGAATTAAAATTGGGTACCAAATTAATACGGTCCCTACGCCTACTGTAGCTTGGACAAGGGCGTAGCTTAAACAAAGGGGGGGGGGGGTACCTGCAAGGTGCCGGGGGGGGGGGGGCTCCCTGCATGTCAAAAGCAAGTCCTGTGGCTAAGTCCCACAGCTGTTGTTGCCCGACAAATTGGACCCCCGCCCCTTCCTTCCCGCCACCGGGCATTGTGCTGCCCAGTGGCCGGTTTGGCCGCATTTAAGGCAGTTGCCTAGAGGCTGCTGTGCCATCCTTTTCCTTTTCTTTCCCGGTACCGCGAGTGATGCAAGTGCTTGTTGTTGGTCCAGGTGCTGCAGGCGCGCCCTCGTAGACAGTGCTCCCACCACCGCTTCTGGCACTTCTTGCTCTACCAGATCTTCTTCCAGCTGGATTGTCCACTCCGCGATCTGCTCTGCATGGATCCCCTCCTCCACCAGGGTTGCGTAAGCACCTTCTGTCCACTGTCGCCATTGTTACAGGGCTTTTACTGCTGCAGGGCTTTTACTGCTGCTGCTCTTGCTGCATCGTCCTGCTGTGGCTGGCCCCGCGGATAGCCTCTTGTGGATGCGCCTTGTCACGCTCACTGTCTGCCTTACCGTTGCCAATTTCCATGTTGTTTTGTGGCTCAGGCAATCAGCAACCCTGGCGGGTATCAAAACAAAAACTCAGTGAGTCTGAAAGACCACATAACACAGTAGCATGTATTAAACTTTTGCTTATTGCACAAACAAAGGTTTGGACCTTTGCACAGGAGGGACGTTCAGATTGTGGCCAACCGGTTATGTACGCACTTCCGGAGTTCCGGCACTCCACACGGGCGTTTTCGTACCGCTCGAGCACAGCACCAATTATTACGTTGCTCATCCCGGGAACACCCCTGAAAACAACCCACCTACAGAAGCGTGCATGATCAATTCCAAAGAGCAAACAACAGCAGAATTCAGGACCCTGGGACCAGTGGCTACCGGTGGTGGAAAACAGCCGACTTGTAGCACAGCGCGCGCACAGTGCGGCCCCGATGTACATGCATGGGCTGCATAGGCCCAGAGGCCTGGATCATGCCACTTACGGTCTGAGAACAAATCCCTTCATGCAGACATAAGGCACGCTGTGATGACCAAGTAACACGCAATGCAGCACCTGGAACCCCTGAATGGCCTTGAGACTGTCCAGCTTTGGCTCTGATGGCCAAGTAAGACTCAATGCAGCACCTGGAACCCCTGAATGGCCTTGAGACCGTCCAGCTTTGGCTGTGATGACCAAGTAACACTCAATGCAGCACCTGGAACCCCTGAATGGCCTTGAGACCATCCAGCTTTGGCTGTGATGACCAAGTAACACTCAATGCAGCACCTGGAACCCCTGAATGGCCTTGAGACTGTCCAGCTTTGGCTCTGATGGCCAAGTAAGACTCAATGCAGCACCTGGAACCCCTGAATGGCCTTGAGACCGTCCAGCTTTGGCTGTGATGGCCAAGTAACATGCAATGCAGCACCTGGAACCCCTGAATGGCCTTGAGACTGTCTAGCTTTGGCTGTGATGACCAAGTAACACTCAATGCAGCACCTGGAACCCCTGAATGGCCTTGAGACCGTCCAGCTTTGGCTGTGATGACCAAGTAACACGCAATGCAGCACCTGGAACCCCTGAATGGCCTTGAGACTGTCTAGCTTTCGCTGACATGTCCAAACATTCGACGATCCCTGTACACCCCCCCCCCTTTTGGGGGGAGGGCGGGGGGCAGGCCATGGCAAGCTGGCGAAATCCGCTCACCAGAAGGCGAGCAGCAGTCAAGGGGCTCTCAGTTCAGAAACCAGTCGAGACAAACACGGCAGCCGCCCCATAAAAAAAAGGGGGAGGTGTGTTTCTGGCAGTGTTTTCTGGGTGACGAGGGATTTATACGCCAGAGGCCCGCTGGGGCCCGTTGACTGAGGACGGCGGGGCACAGAGGCAAGCGCTGCCCGGTAGGTAATGACGTGTTGGGGGGGGGGGGGGGGGGCGAACTGAGGGTGGGCCGTCGCTTGGCAGAGCCGCATGGGGGTCGAGGGGAAGCCACACCAGGCGCCAGGGATTGGCCGAGGAGCAGTGGTAAGGCTCAGGCACACACACACACACACTCTCTCTCTCTCTCTCTCTCTCTCTCTCTCTCTCTCTCGTCCGCCGGATCTTGCCTCTGTCCATTCGTCGATCAAACACGGCCACTGTTCACAAAAGCATGACTATGTACACGAAGGCAGTTCGGCGCAAACCGTGCCGAGTTGGGGGGGATGCATTCCGCAGGTGGTCAGTCCCAGAAAACACGGTAACCAGGCTATTTCTTTGTGACCCCCGGGGCCCCAAACGCCCCCCCACCCACACCAGAAAAGTTTTCCTCGGGAAAAAAGTGAAAGTATTAGAGCGGCCGGACATTTGAGGCCAATTTTAGGGACACAAACTTTTTTGGGCTTTTTTTTGGGGGGGGGCGGTGTCTGCCACACTGAGCAATAGCCTGCCGGTAACACGGGGTCAGAGTGCCGTGCTTGTGCGCGGACATGAAGGGGGTGGCATGTGGGGTACGGCAGCACAAGCCACGCCCCCAACCACATCTAAACCAAGCTGAATGCCTCGCACCCCAACACACGATACGGTGATGGGCGGGGCCCCATCCCTGACGCACATGCCCCAGCCGCCCTCTGTCTTTGTCTTCCCACACACACACGGGGCTCACAGCCGTGGGACCTTGCGTTCTGCACCACCAAAATCGTGGGCACAAAACTGACGGTGACACGGGGTCGTCGCGGAGACAAGGCCGCGCTTGCGCAAAGGGAGGAGGGGGCGCAATCACCAGCAAACCGCATCAGTTCGAACGTCTTGACAAAATTGCGATGTACACTGGACAAAGCTCAATGGGTCCCTCCGTCACGACCTTAACACCCCCCCCTTGCAATCCCCCCCCTTGTGTCAGGCCGCTTGCAATCCCCCCCCCTGGGGGGGGGGGGGGGTTGCACCACAAAAACTGTGCCAGAGTATGACAGTGTAAATCAGCTTCGGCGCCTTTGGCGCCTTGTAAAAATTTTCTTTGGCGCCTTTGGCGCCTGGTATTTTCTATGCTTTTTGGGCCAAGTGACAGTTCCCCCCCATGGGGGGGGGGGGTACACTCAGGACGAAGCTCGATGGGTCCCTCCGTCACGACCTAGCATCATAAATTCAAAGACGTCGAAAAGCGAAGTGATGTTGGCGAGTTGAACCCACACATGTACTGGGGCGCAAAAGCGACACTCCTTCGGCCACTCCCCCTGACTTGGCTCTGCAATACTTGTCCTAATACCTATTCCACTAGAAACCAGAGCGACTCAAATGCGTGCAAACAAAACAATAAGTGAGGAGGAGGAGGGGTAGGGCGGGAGTGAAGTGGAATTTGAGCGGACGAATACCATCGGTCATGCATCCGTCGGCGCTCAGTAGGTAAGGGTTTGCTCGGTAGGTAAAGGGGGACGGACGTGGTGCATCCCTGGCATTGCAGAACCAGCGAGCATGAGCACCACTCCGGTGGAGAAGCTCCAACATATCCGACGCGACTCCAGACGCCGTCAGGCGCTCATGAACCTGGGGAAACGGAAGACCGAGGGGGCGTTTCTGCGCAGCACGGGCACGGTGCGCGCACAGCGCCCAACAGTCAATTGGCTTTCCCGTGACCACCTTGCAAACCACCCACCACCGGGGTAGCTACGTCCAAGGGGCAAAAACAGCAGATGTAGACAGCAATCTGACATTTTCAGTGTGAAACATACTGTGTTTCAGGGGGAATGTTTGCCCGGCGCGCGCCCGGCGCATGCCCGGCGCGCTACCTCTGTGTTAAGTATCCTATCTCTAGCCCCAAGTTTATCCTCACCTAGGGAAGTCCCCAAGTAGACTGCACTAGACTGCAAACCTTCCCTGCAAGGCAGCTTGCATAAGCTGAAATATGAGAATTCAACAACACAAAATGTCACTCCCACCACTTCCAACCACCACCCTTGCCATCGTCATAAACTGGGTGCAAAAGATGGGCCAAAGGATTCTTAGACATGGCGAGAAAGTTCTCCAGATTGTTTGGTGAGGTGGGGCAAAAACAGGCACGGGTGGGGAATGGTCAAAAAAAGATGCCGGGCGCACTAATACCCCCCCTTAACTCATTATATGAGAAGAACCTGAGCAGTCCCGTGTCTGGGAGCACAGTAGTTACCGCGGTCACCTTGGCCATCGGGGGAAACAGGTCCAAAATAGCCTACTTTTCGCACAGCGCGGGCACAGCACGGGCACAGCGCACGGTACGCCCCCGGAGGCGGTCCCAAGGCATGATGGGAGGCATTGACAGAGAGGCGTGCGAGGTCTGTCAGTAGGTAAGAGTTTGGCAGTCGGCACGCGCCGTCACCGACGGGGGGGGGGGGGTCCGCATGGCAGGGGCCGCCTGCAGTGCAGGCCGCCGGTCCTGGGACCCGCCCTTGGACTACGCTATGGAAGCGGCTTCGGGCGTGTACACCGGCGCCGTAGGCCATGGGCCGTGGCCCATCATATATATTGTGAAGGGGTCAGGCAGGGGCTGCCTCTCCCACCAGAACGTCCCACGGCAGCAGCGAAGCAACGGGCACCTGCAATGCAGAGCCGCGGGGTGAGGGGGCCAGGGGGTCGTTGTGCTGGGACAAGGCTGCGTGTGCTGCCTCAGATTTGCGGATTTAAGGCAAGAAATACGCTCTTGGGGGCCGGTCGGCCGTTTAGCGGGCATGTGTGACCACCGTGCACGTCGCCCGCGCACAGGGCGCGCACAGGGCAGACGCCCCCTCCGCTTGGCACTTTGGTCCGTGCTTTTCCTCCCGCCCGCCACCCCCGCAAAAGCAGGGGAGAGGGGCGAGGGTGTCACTACCACTACACCACCATCGTCGCCGAATGAGGCCCAAGGGGAGAAGGGAGGGTGCAAGGGGGTCGGGGACGAGGTTTAAGGGGGAGTTGTCGCACGGTGCGCGCACGGTTCAATGTTTTTGGAATGTTCACCCAGCTTCTACCACGTTGAACAGCCCCCACAGAACCACACCCAGAGTCCCAATTTCTGCACCCTGCAGCCCTTGCTGGCATACCAGGAATTTTCATTTTTTGTTCTGATGCTTGTCACAGGTCCCAGGGTCCTAATTTCTGCACCTTGCAGCTCTTGCTAGTAAACCAGAATTGAACTGAAATTCTCTATGAAGACCTGGCGTTCCAAAGGTCGGGTTGCAAGCATTTTAAGTTTATCTGGTCGTACAGAAGCAGGGAAATATGCCCTGGCCTGATGCATAAAGGCCTTCCCCCGCACAGTGAAGGGTTGTGCCTAAGCAGGAGGGGACGAGACGCACAGAGAGGGGCTTATTTTCAGTGCAGTCTCCACCACGCTTTCTCAGACCCTATGAGTGCCACGGCGTCGTCTCGCACCCCCCCTTCTGGGCGAAGAACCCCTCCCCTCTTACCGTAGGACTCAGCCAACAGAATGCACTGTTTAATAGAAAGAAAGGAAATTTTGGAAAAGGAAATGTTCAAAGAGGGGGCAAGCAATGGCCAACCAACAGCTGAATAGCTGTCCTACATCCACAACGACCATGAAGAGCCCAATGTTGTGGAAAAAAATCAGGCGTTCTGGATCTGGGTAATACACAATACCCAAAAGTATGCACGGTGTGCGCACGTTGTGCGCACGGATCAAGCAACACCCCCTAAGTGATAGGTGGTATCGTTTGGCCATCTCCCACTCTGTCCAGGTCTGTCACCGATCTCTGATACAAACACAAACACTGCGGAGGCCCAGCACAAAAGAGAGAGAGAGAGAGGGAAGGCATTTGTTCGTGGAGCATAGGCCATGGGCTCGAGGGCTTTTGGATCTTTATCCCTGTGTCCAAGTGGGGGCACGTAGTAAAGAGCCATCGGCGCCGACAGAGCTAGAGGCACCACCGCTGACCGTGGTTATGTTTGCTCTGTGGTTGCCTGGCCATGCTCTCTGCAGACGCCCAGCAAAAGCACCTGAACTCAATTCATCAAAACCAAGTGGTATGGCGTATCAACCATTTTCAGTGGTCTGGCAGGGTGGGGCAGTGGGTCACAGGAGGTTAATGAAGGGTGGTCTAGAGGCCGCATCCTGCACATGCCCCAACACGCTGTACCGCCCCACTTTCGGGAAGCAGCCCCAGCACGTGTTCGTTGTTCAGCCTCCAGCCCCGTTTGGATAGGACAGGCTGTCTAACTGCAATGGCGAAGGCAATCCCCACAGCTGAGCGACGGTCAGACACGGATCCTGGGCCTAGACAAGGCCGTGTGCACACACGGCTCACAGGTAAGCGGTTCTCGGGGGTTGGGACCCAATCCCGGTAAATCGCTGCAAGTCACATCAGAACAAGTAAAACCTCACCCACTAACAAACCCCTTCCCACCTACTACCCTCCCCCCCAAGAGATCCATGCCACCCAGGGACTTATAAACCCCCGTTTTCAGCACACAGACATAGAACAAGAAATGCCATCGGATGATGCATTGCCAATGAGCGTGAGCCAGTCACTTCCTCCAGAGCTGCATCAATGAGGCCTGTGCCTGTTTCTTGGCAAGGCGGTGCTCATTGGCATTCTCAGACTCAAGAACACGTTTATGACGTCTGAAGGTACAAATGTATCCGCAGCGCCTACTACCCCCCCTCCCCGCTTATTAACACCCCCCCCCCCCTGCACCTTCAACCAAACTGTAACGCTACTGCCACTGGGGTGCTTATTGGTGGTGCGGGGGGGGGGGGGGGACCCGTGCTGAAGTCTCAGCAGCAACTACTCCCTGCTACAATCGACTCATAAACAACTCAGGAATTTGCTTGCTTCATCACTCATGGTCACACACCCAAAATTCTAAAAAGATTCTGAGAAAAGAAAGGAATCAACTGCTGTCAGAGAGTGGGGGAAATCCGTGCATTCCTCATGGGAACGCTGGTATTCTTGACCACCAGAACTGAGGTCGGCAACCTGACGGTCACACACGGTCCCCGCGCTCAGACAGGGCCGTGCTAGTGCAAGGGGGTGGGCGGTTTCCACAAGCCCGCTGTTCCCCTGACTGAGAGAGACTGCCTGAAGGACCTGTCATGGTATGGGAGAGGGAGCGTGCCTCAGTAAGGGCCTGGGGCCTCCGAGGCGCGGGTGTGTGCCTCGGGAGCTGCCTCGGTCAGAGGCCCCGCAGAAATATAATGCATGACGCACCTCGAAGAAGAGCAGGTCATGTGCGCCAACGCGCAAAGAATATAAGGCACAGGGGATCAAAGGCCAGTACTGACAGACTGAATGTCCCCGCCATAGACACTTCCAGCCATTAGTCCAGAAAGTTCCAAATCAGTTCTCGTGTCCCCTTCTTGGTTGGGGTGCTCCACTGTCCTCGTTGATATGGACAATCAGCGGGAGCGTTCAGTGAGTCTATGAACGAGAGGCGATTTGGTGGGCTGGGCTGCGATTTGGTTATGAGGCACGGGGGAGGGGGGGATTGCAGCCACACACCGTCCAATCCAATTGGGGGAAACCGCGGGACCCTGCGCCCCAAAACTGCGGTTGTGCAAGTGGCCCCAGCAGCAGTCCTGGTCCCAAGAGAAACGGCAACTTGTGCAGCAATACAATGGCTAACTTTTTCCTTTGACATGGCCAAACAGGTGCACTGGAGGACGACAATACGTATGTACAAACATTCTCCTGAGAGGAGGCGAGCCTCAATAGCACCGTGCGATTGATGAATGAAGCGAAGCGGCGACTGTCGTCGTCTGGCGGATACGGAGTTCAGGCTCTCAGACGGTAGCACTTTGCCGAAAATTTTGCGAAAGGCTGGGGCACATTGGGGGAAACTGCGAAATTCCCGGAAATTGCGAAAGGCTGCAGTCCTTAACCCCCCCCCCCCCGCTTCTGCATAAAGTCTAGGGAGAGCTTCGCATGTGGAGAAGCGGGGCCTCGGTTGCGGAAAGGGGAATCCTTGCACTGCGCACGCACTGGGCGCTACTTTTAGACTATGTTCCCCCTGAAGACCTCACAGGCACGCCCCTTGGAAGGGACCTTGAGGGGGACCTTCCCGGTTCTTGTGTCTCACAAGCACAACACAAACTCAGGCATGTGCTCCATCACTGGCCACTGGTGGGCTGTGGGTTCAGTATTGTGTGAGTGTCTGTGAGTGTATGAAAACAACTCGTCATATAGGGCGAGCGGGCGGGCAGTGACCACCCAAATATAAAAATATTCTGAAATCAGATATGGACATGCATGGGAAATCTGGCGATTCCCTACCATGAATCCCTGATCAACCTCTGTTTTCAACTTGTGGTACAACCACGCTTCCTCATCAGCAGGGATGCGGCCTCGCATAGGGCATTCGACTGTGGTCAAGCAAAAACCGGGCAGTCCGTCACGTCAACTCGACGGGCCATGCCAAAGCATGGGAGTCCATCAAGGGCCCACACTAAAGTGTGGGAGTCCATGGTGAAGATGAGCAAAAAAAATGAGAAAAGTGTTGGAAATGGGTGAAAGTGGGTGAAAATCCAAAAATGCCATATCCCCCATGTGGAAGAAGCATCAAAACCTATGCTAGGGGCAACAATGATGCCCCTAGTGTCACAAAGTATGGGTCTCCAGTAAGGCCAGACGCCCAAATAGTTGCACTGCGCCTGCACTGCGTGCGCACTGCGCTAAGGGCGCCCCCGAAGAGGGGGGGGGGGGCAAAAAAATCCTTAAGAACCGCCCTGCCCAGCCAGCGCCGGCAGAGGCTTCCCAAACTGTGAGGTCGCTCTGCACCACATCTGATGTGGCAATTTTGGCAGGGGCCCCAAGGTTCTCCATCAGCAGCGGATCATCGCAGCCAACAGCTTCAGACTCCATCCGGGATTCCCCCTCCATCTTGTAAAGGACGCCCCCGTCAATCAGCACTTTTGAGGCCCAACACATACACACGTTCGCGCGCGCACACACACGATGTGAAAAGACACCAGCGCGACATTTGGGCAGTGCAAGATGCGGCGGCAAATCGCGGAGCATCTGGTTTCTTGTCAGGCCGAAATCAACACAGCAGGACAGAAGCCCCTGCAGGCATTGAAGACGACGAGGCGGCTTCCAAAAAAACAGCACACACTCAGAAACACACATGCGCGCACACACGCATGCACACACACACACGCTTGTGTAGGGAACAAGAAACAACAGATAGCCAGTGCGGACACAAATGCAACGGGAGCACGAATAGGCACTGCCGGGTACTTGCCTCCTGCATCCTCATCAAAGGAGCAGAAATGTCGGCGCTCAGAGAAGCAGGAGACTGAAAGAGATATATGATATAACACTGAAACTCACAAACACGGTCGACGCGACAAACAGGGCACTGCACACACACACGTATACACATACACATGCACAATTTGCGAAGCACAGCACAACATTAGTGGCTGTGTGTGAGCCCTCGGCAGTTGGATCGTCAAACAGAAGACATGTTGCACGCCAATAGTCGCCTTTTTGCAGGGAACGGAGGCGCTGCAGCTGTCCAACCAAACAGTCATCCGACGCCTAACGTAAACAGCAAGGCACTGCACTGCCACTGCACACACACACATACACACATACTCTCTCTCTCTCTTGTAGTGTACAATACAGTACAATACAAACAGTGGGTGCACACTTGGAGTATTTGCCAGAGCTATCTTCAGATCCTGCAGCACAAACTGCAGCGCAGACCAGGACCAGACACTAACACCCACAACACACAGCAACACACAGACAGGATACATTCAGCGACTGGTGCTCGGGGCTCACTGCAACCTGGGTTCAACCAAGTCATCCCTCTCCATCAGCGAGCACACACACACACACACACACACACACACACACACACACACACACACACACACACACACACACAGACGCGCATGTGCCATGGCCCATGGTATATATCTTGAAGGGTCCCAACAGAGGCTGCATCACCCATCAGAACGTCTGAGGCAGCAGTGAGGAGAATGGAAGGCGTGGGCAACGCCAAACAATGGGCATCTGCAACATGCAGATGCCCTGACCGGGGATGAGCTTCCAGCATGCCTCAGTTTGGGCAGTTTGGGCAGGGGCATGTTCCAAAGGGGGAGGGGAAGGGGAGGGAGTGGGGGGGAAGAGTCTGGTCCAAAAACTTGTGCACTGAATGGCCCAAACAAAATGTTCCCGAAGACGCCTGACTGCAAGAGAAATGCCGACGCATGATTTGAGTTGCATTTGGGGACGGCTGCCTGCGGCGTGGCCCGCAAAGACACTGGGGGTATCCACCGCATTTTTTGAGGTGGGAGTCAGCCAGGCGGCACAAGTGGAGCCCAGGAGCGGGTTGTTTTGCGTCCTTGGCGTCGCGGACTTGGGTCGTCAGGGCCCCCAACACGTATCTTGCTTCAGGGATGCGCATTGGCAGGACGAGGCATGTTTCACATCAGAGGGTGGCCGCCCAGACGTTGGCGCTTTGGGGATCGGGCAAGGGGGTCGCAGACGTCTGCGCTGATGGCGCGGAAATGTGCTGGGTATCGCAGAACGTCCGGCGGGTATGCCGGAGGACATGGAGCGGGGGAGAGTTTTGTGCCCGAAGCCAATCTTCAGCGCATCCGTGACTATGTGATGGATCGTGGAGACCTCTGCGGACAGGCTGAATTGACAGAAGCCACCTCACTGCCCTCCATCTCCACCGCCCAACACACAGTCAAGTCCCCCCCAAAGGCCCCTGGTCCTTCACCACTGCCACAAGAACCGGGAAGGTCCCCCTCAAGGTCCCCTCCAGTCCAATTTGGGTCGCCTAATTCTAAGGGTGTTTCCAAGGGGGTGTGCCTGGGGGCTCTTCGGGCGGGGCCTCCATGACGCAGGCGTTGTTGGAGCCTCCAGGGGTTTGCTGCCACGCCCGCGCGCTGGTGGCTGTGCATGCTAGGGCCCGGGAAGACCTATGGCCCGCTCCCACGCTTTTCAATTGGGTTTGAGAAAGAGTTGAAAAGCTCATGGAAAAGCTGATGAACCGTAAAACAAACTCCCGAAGAGAATGGGGTTAGGTAATCTTACATTCATGCCGTATGGCACGCCGAAAAATTAATATGACAGTCAGAAATACGCACCAGACATGCCGCTAGAGTCTAGCAGGGAAACTGCTTCTCAGTAGCAATCGGCCCCGCATCAACGGCCACTCAGTAGTACCCGCCCCCCGCACCACCAGAACTCAGTAGGAACGTGCTGCGTCCAGTGCGTGGCTCAGTAGGATCCTGCTCCATGTGATCATATCTGAGCTGGCAGACACTAGTGACAAGTCTGATACACACTCCCACCATGAGCCACCCGGTTGGAAGGGCATGGGAACCTCGGAAGGCCGTGTGAGTGGCCGAGAAAAATACGGGCCCCTCTGGGTATACCTCAGACCATGGGGCGCGTGCCGCAGTGGAGTGGTACCGAAGAACTTTGGGTGGCACCTCAGGAATACCTCAGGGGCCCTGGGGAGTTCCTCAGCGCAGGGGGTGGGTACCTCAGGGTCGGATGGCCTGAGCAGATAGAGCAGGACAGGGACTGGGATAGACGGGGCGGCATCAAACAAAGGGGGAGGGGGAGGGATGCATTAGAAGGGGAGGGATCCCAAAGGCGGCCCCAGAGGCGGTTGGACAGGCGGTTGGAGGCGGTTGCCAAAGCGGTTGGGGGTGCGGTTACTGTCGGTTACAAATGCCATTGAAGCTGGAACTTGGCATGAGGGAGACAGTGGCTGGAGATAGGCTGGGCGCCCTGGAGGGGGGGGGGTACCTCCCCCCCTTCCAAAGCATCCATGGGGGGGGGGGGATAGCAGGATCTGACAGGGGGACACCTGCCATTGGCAGGCTCCTGGACGGAGCGGCTGATGAGCGGCGGCGCTGCTGACTGCAGGAGAAGCACGCAGGCCCAGACCGCGGGGGGGGGGGGGGGGGCTGGGAGGCCACGACCCCAGGGCCGTCCTGAACGCTGAACCGTACACACTCTCGTTGATGTGCGCTTGACCCCATACATGCGCAAGCGGCCACAGCGAAGACACCCCGGCGCTCCGCATGGCAGAGTCTTACAATTCATCCCGCAACAGATCCATCTGAAGTCTGGCACTGGCTGAGAGAGGACAGAGGAACCCGCAACCGCATTCGGTGCGGAATGAACAGAAATTTGGCCGCTCACCGCCGGTGATTGGCGGTTGACGCTGTCCTCAGTGAAAAGCAAACTTGTTCGAGGACAGCCCTGCACGGCTCTGGAAAATCTTGCCGTCCCGAGGCAGTGATGGGGGCGGAGGGCACAGTATTTGAAGCGAAGGGCACCGCAGTCCTCGCAACAACACAACACAGGGCGGCTGCACACCGGATCACACCGATCAATGGGTCGCTGTCTACCCTCGGCGTCAGAGTCAGTGGCTAGAGTCTGGGAGGACATTACACGTCTCCAAGTCTGGCGCAGAACACTGGACAGGACGTCCCGCGCCGGGCGCCGCATGCGCTGCCCCCCCCTCCCCTTTCGGCCTCCCGCGCGCCCCGACGAGGGCACCATCTTCCAGTCGGCCACGTCGCGCCTTCGGGGCTGACTGTGAGGCCGTTGGCACGCGAATCATGTGCACCCGAAACGGGGGTGGGGGGGGGGGGTAGACATGAGGGCACAGCGAGGGCAAAGGCGAAGCAATGCAGGCCACATGGCGCCGTATTCACGACAAAGCGCTGTGAGAGTCCCTGGCCGGATGCGGGAGGGTGACGACCGTCGTCGCGTTATGGCCAAGCAACACGGGCCGGTTTGGGGGCGTATGCACCGCGGGTCCACCGGTGGACTTTCATTTCACTGGCACTGGCTCCGGGCCTGGCACACTTGCAGCCGGAGGAGAAGGTGGGGCTGCCTGTTGCGAGGGGTACGCAGGCGGTAAGTGCCAGCGGTCCAACGCATCGGACGAGGTCCGGTGATATGACGGGGTGCCGCACGGGGCACCGCTGCATCGACGAAAGACCGCGAGGCCGCGACGCCCTGCGGAGGGCGGCGAGGCAGGACGAGGGCAGCGCCGGGCGCAGCGCAAGGGCGGAGGCAAGGAATGGTACTGCGCGCGCGCCCTGCGGCGTTGAGCGCGGGGCCAATCAGGAAAGGGGGGCCTGCGGGGCGCTACGGAGGACGAGCGGGGGTCCTGCGGGGTACATGAGGGGGGGCCTGCGGGGGGGGGGGCGAGAGGAAAGGGACGGCCTGCAGAGCGTCGGAAGGGCCTGCAGAGTATATGAGCGGGGGCCGGCCGGGGCAGGGGGTGGCAAGTCTTATTGAAGCCAGACCAGCGGTCTTCGAGCGCCAGCCCGCCCCCCACCCCGGGCACATGGCGCGGCCCGACGCGGACGGGGGGCGTCAGATTGGGGCCGAGTTCAACAAAAAAAAAAAGATCGAATTCGGGCGATTTCGCCGACTCCGATTGCGATGGATCCCGCCGGGAGGCGGAAGGCACATCGGCGAATCCGGGGCAGATTCCCGCTGATGCCCTCACCCGTACCTACCGGACGGGGGCGGGGGGGGGAGGCTAAACCTGGACCCCGGCCCCGGCGTGAACAGGTGGTCTCAGGGACAAGGGGCTGGCTTCGGCCCGAGAGCTCGGGAATGCCCCGTCCTGGTACCCAAACCCAACCGTCCCACACGGAGGAGACCCGGGCCTCCTCCGTCGGGTGGTGAACGAACCCCAGGTCCCACGCCCCCGTTCGCTTGGGTTGCCTGAGAAAGCGCTTGAGGGTCGCAGGTCGTCGCGGGGACAGCGGCCACGCGCAGCCAGGGCCCTCACCGCCCTCCCGCGTCCGCACGGGAGGGCGCACCGCTACGCCACCGGCCGCGCGCTCCAAGAGCCACTTGTCCGGCGGTCCGGCGGAGAGGGGGGGAGGGGGGATTCCGGAGGACGGAGGCCGGGGCCCGGCGCTCCATCGCTTCACTACCCCCGATGCTTCGAGAGTTGAGTCTGCCCCGGACTTGCATCAATGGGACCGTGCCCGATGTGGCGGTCACCAGATTGGAGCGCCTGATTCTTTCAGAGAGCTGCTTGACAGGGCCACGGAGCGCCGTGCCTGTGAGCCTGTCGGCGCCCGGTGTGAAAGGCAGAGTATGGCAAAGGGCCCCCCCGCAACACCGCGGCCGGCTTCACGCCGACGCCTTCCGTTCGGCAGTCTTCAGTTTGCCCTCCAAGCGGATCACCATTGCCTTGTACTTGTCCTTGGAGTCGGTCAAGTGCTGTCGGTCGGACCGCAACCGCACGAGCTCTCCGTCGTACTGCCGAGACGAAAGCGGCGGGAAGGACGTCACTCGACGGAGCACACGAAGAATGGGGCGTCCGATTTCAGGGGCCGCGAGAAAAAACCGCCGACCGCAGCGGGACGAGGCTGGGGGCGGTGAACCCACAAAGTGGACGGGGGCCGCCAGCGGTTGGCGGTTAACCCCCAACGACTGGCCAGCAACCGGCCCCTGCAAACCAGCTGCCACCCACCGCACCTTTTAGCGGCTCAAAGCGTTGGCTTTTTTGGAAATTTTTGAAATTTTGGAATTTTTCCAAAAAAAATTGCAGAAAAACTTTGGAAAAAATTTTCCAAAATGTTCGCAAAAATATTGCAAAAAATTTCCAAAAAAGCACCTCTTCCACCCGCAACCCCCCAATTTTCGTGGTTTCCGCACCTCAGAACTGCCCCAACGGACGCCCAGACCCCCGCATCAGTGCCCACTAGGCTGCCGCATGCTGTATCCCACTCTGTCTGCCACTGTATTCAGCTCCAGCCAGGCATCCGAAGCAAGAGCACCCAACAACATATCCCAACCCGCCCCGTCCGATCCGGCGCGACTGCGAGCGTGTGCAGTCCGCTGGCCTCTCCCGGAGCCGAATTGAGGGGGAGCGTCCGCCTGCAAAATCGCAATGGCCAAGACTGTCCCCACTGAAAGCAAGAGAAATAGGACCCGCCCCCTCACTTTGCAGTACAGAATTGGTACTTGTCCCCTGCCGTGCGCCCCACGGGCCCGAAAGGAAAATCGCAGTGCAAAGTCGCGGGCGTACAAAAGAGCCGATTGCCACGGAATGCCTTGGGACAACGCCCCGATTTGGCAGATGCCACCAACCGGGAGGGCGGACTTTGTACGTACTGCATCGTGCACTGGCCCCGCCCCCCCCCGGCGCCTTCTCAGACCCCCCGCACGCATAGTAAGCAGGCAGACTCGGGAGCCCATGTGCAGGGGGGGGGGGCGGGTTGGAAAATGGGCTCCAAAGCCCCCCCACCCCCCAACCCTCATGTGTGGGATCATCGTAGGACAGGACAGCTCTGAACCTTGATGTCGAGACGTTGTGTTGAGTGCCATGCGATGTGCAGGGCACGCCCGCTCATCTTGGTCTGGAGCCCCCCCCCCAAAAAAAAGAAAAGAGATGAAGCGCAAGGTATGCGTGACCGGGGGGTTGTGTCGCGGGACAGGGGCTGTCTTTGCCCTCCCCTACGAAAGGCCGGGACGGCCGCGGGCGATGGACCCCCGACCGCCGACGACACGCTGGGTACCCCAACATACACACCTACACACCTCAAAATGATCCCCATGACGTGCTGATCATTTTGAACATACACAGGTGGGGCAAACCACCCATCAGCATGGGGTAAGAATAAACAAAATTGGCTGTTGGACTTGGGAGCCCATTTTCTGAATCCCCACCCACCACCATGCCGTATGGATCCTTATGTCTTGACCACCACAACCCGCCGCCATGGAGAAACAGACATGGTGGGGTCAAAACAGCGGCTTGGCGGACCTTCAGGAGAAGATCGACACTGCATCATGCGGTGAAGAATAAACGGGTGACTGTAAAGGGCCCCGTAACGAAACCACAGCTCACCTTCGCTCAGCCCCCCGACCGTGGTGTGGCACTCCCCCCTCACCTTCTTTTGAGCAGGGGGGGGGGAGGGGGTTTTGGACCCAAAACTTGGTGTACCAAAAATGGCCCGACCAAATTTTCCCCATTGTACATTTCGTTTTTTCCCACGATGGTCCCTTTGGTCTGGGGAGGGGGGGAGGGGGTTTGGGGGAGGCCCCCCCCCCCTTTGGTTTGTAATCATTCTAAAGAAGCCCTGCCCCTCACCCCCTCAGAGCAAATTTTCTGGTCACCCTGTGGTAGCGGATCTGACACGCAGTGAGGATTAGCTGAGTCCGAAACCAGATTATGCAGAGGAAAACAGCCACGCCTGTTGGCTTCCCAATCGACCGCGATTGCACGGGACGTTTTCCAGGGGAAACACCCCCCATCCAGTACAGTAGCCCGGGACCGGGGGCACCACCTTGATCTCTTGATGGCTGTGGTAGCGGATCTGACACGCAGTGAGGTGTAGCTGAGTCTGAAACCAGATGGTGCAGTGGGAGACTGCCACGCCCGTCGGCTTCCCAGTGCACGTGAGGCACCAAGACTGTGGGCTGAACAAAGACAGCGGAGGGTAAAACGCACACCTTGCGCTTCATCTCGTCGCACTTCTCCTCCAGACAGCGCTGCATCGTCTGCTGCATCTCCTCCATGTTGGCCTCCAGCAGCCGGTTCTGCGCCTTCAGCACAGCCATGGCCTCCAGCCTCTCCTCGAGCGACGCCCGGATGTGCGCAAACTCCTCCGACACCGGCCTCCCGCCCTCCCCCGCGTGGCGGCGCACCGGCGACGCGGAGGACTGCGAGCCTTCCGAGTCCACCACCGCCGGCGCCGGCGGCTCGTCGGGCCGCTTCCGGCCGAACAGGTCCGTGAAGAAGCCCGGCTTCGCGGAGGCCGGGGCGGTCTGCGCGGACCGCGGCGTTGTCGGGAGCGACAGGGACTCGAGGGGCTTGAGGGTCGCGTGCACGACGTCGGCGACGGTGCCCTTCCACTCGGGGCAGTCCTGGATCTGCGACCGGATGCGCTTCGTCATGTCCGCGATCATCTGCTGATTGATCTCCTCGAGGGACTCGAGCTGGTGCACCTTCTTCTCCAGCTCATCCTCCAGCTCCATAGCCTTCGCCTGCGCCTCCCGCATTTTCTCCTGCGCAACAGGCATGGCTTTGCTGTACAGACCCGCCAAGGGCATGAGGACAACGGGGGGGGGGCTGGGCAGGGATGCATTGGAAGGGAAGGGACCTCAGAGGTGGCCTTGGAGGCGGTTAGGCAGGCGGTCGAAGGAGGTTCTGAAGTGGTTGGAGGCAGTTACTGTCGGTTACAAATGCCACTGAAGCTGGTAGTTGCCGTCAGGGGGACAGTGGCTGGGCGCCCTCGAGGGGGGGAGGGGGTAACGCCCCGCCCCCCCCCCCCCTCCAATGCATCCCTGGGGGAGGGGGCTTGCGGTACCGGCTGCGTAAGTGTGCCAGTGCCCCACGGGATATGCACAGGTTTGGGATTGGAAGCGGGGCGGTGGGTGTTGTCCAAGAAAGGCGGCTCCGATCACATTGGCAGCACTTTCGTCGGACATCTTCCCCCAGGAGCAGGACCTGCGGGTCACGGTTTGGGGCCCGCTTCCGAGGCCATGGCCCATGGGGCATAGTGAGCCATAGGGCTGTTGTTCAGGTGCCGCCACCGCCACCGCCACCGCCACAACCGCCGCCACCGCCGCCGCCGCCGGCGGCGGAGCTGGGCAAGCAGATCAAGCGCCCCGGACCCCTGAGCCCTCTGTGGGGGGGTGCTGAAGCAGTGACGCCCCCCCCTCCCCAGGGCTGTATCAGAAGTCTGGCTGAGACCTACGGTCCCCCCCGAAGGCGGGCCAAAAGTTTTGAAGCTTAAGTCCTCTTGGCACCGAAGCAAAAATTTTGGCTGTCAGCCTCAAACTTTGGAAGGGGGTCCGGGGGGATACCCCCATCCTACGGGCCCGTTCCAATACATCCCTGGCCCTCCCCATTCATGACCGCGCTGCTACAACCCCCAGGACCTTGGCACTGTCGACAGTCTGGCGCATGCGGTCCAGCTCGTCTTTGGCGTGTTCCTTCGCCTTCTGGAGCTCGGTCACTTGGGTGGTCGCACTGTAGAGCTGCTCGTCGAAGGTTTGCAGCTGCTCGGCCAACTCCTGCTTCTCCAGCTCCAGTTCCTGCACTTGTGCCTGCAATCAGAGACGGGGGGGGGGGGGGATAACTGCGGTGTTGACACATGGAGGGGCACTTCAGAACAAGTGTGGACCCCAACACGAGGGGTGTGAGGGGGGACATGTAGGCATTGGAATGTTTTGAATTCCCAGACAAATGCTGAGTATTTTGAGTTTTTTTTTTTTTGACAATACAGAAGCATCGGGAAGCTGACCAAAAAAATTAGGCAAAAATTTCAAAAATGAAAAAAAAAAAAAAGAGGGGGGGGGAGGGGAAATTCGGTTTTCAATTGTTGGCGCGTTGGGAGTCCCCGGCAGCGGCAGTCCCCGGAGAAAAAAGCAAGAAAAAACCCTCCCGCAACGGTCTACAGCACAACCCACACACTTGAGCCCTGCGACGATGCTTCCAGGCCCGCTGCGCTGGCCCCCTCCGCTGCTGCCCGTGCCGTCTTCCCCCTCCGTCTCGTCGTTCCACTGGTGCCTTCCGCAAAACCGTATCCCCAAAGCCGCCCCAACCTGCGTCTTGTTTGCTTCCTGCGTGGGGTCCGGTAGCGCTTGCCGCCCCAACAGCGGACTGGGCCATGGCACAGTGGTCATGTTTTGTGCTGGTGGCCGCGAAGAGGAAACGTAACACGGGAGCCAACCGGGGGGGGCAGGGGGAGGGAGGGCGGCGTTGGCCAGGGGGCCAATCGCCAAACAACTAAGAGTTCACCCAGTTCATTGAGGATGGGGGCGTCTGAATCGGAACTAAGCAACCCACGGGGGGAGGGGCGACTCCTCGGGTTTGGACGCCAGCCCCCCGGCAAGGAACGCAGAGTACACATAAAATGATAAGTAAACAGTGTGTGGCGTGCGCCGAAGGCGCCGAGAAATTTTTTCCCACGTCACCAAAAAAAGTTCCCAAACCCCAGGTTTTCAGCTGCACTTGAGCTGAGGGGGGAGGGGGGGAGGGGGGGAGGGGGTCCAGGGGAGGGGGGGAGGGGGTCCAGGGGGGAGGGGTCCCCCCCCCGTCGGAATGAAAATTAAAGCAAGTCCCTGCCCCCCCCCCCCCCCAACTAACCGTTGGCCGGAGGTCCCCTGCTGTTGGTGCAACCTCGACATCCGGGGCATGAGGGGGGGGGGGGGGGCTGAGGGGGTACTGGGGTGCTTTCGGTTTCTCTTGTCAATTCTGAGCGCTTCGAACACACACAAGTTTGGGGTCAAAAAATGCGTTCCCCGCTTCACCACCAGTGAACACCAAAGAGAGCGCGCCAATGACACAGCGCAGGCACCCGTCAAGCAGCGGAAAGCAGTGCCCTGCCCACTGGCATAGGGTTGGGGGCGTTGTGAATGGCGTGGAGGGTGTCGGGCAGCGGGACGGGGGTGGGTTGACGGTCCTACGCCTTTGGAATGGTCCTGGTCCCCAGGCCGGTCCTCCGGATCTACCGGACCGACGGCCGTCCAGTGTTGGCCCGGGACTGCGTGACCATCGGTGCACAGTGCAGGGGTGAGCGGGCTTCCAAATGGGGCGGCGGGGGGGGGTTGATACAGCCCTCTGCCTCGACCCCCCCCCCGTACGGACCCCCCCCCCCCGCAAAAGGGCTCAATTGACCCCCCCCCCCCGCCCCCTAATCTTACCAAGATTGACCCCCGGGGCCCCGATGGTGACCCGGACCCAAAATTCGGCCAAAAATGAAAATGGGATTTTTTGAATCAGCGCGTCGAGGGGGTTCAGAGAAGTCACCATGTGCATGTATTTGGTGAAAAAAAAAATGATCGTTTTCAATGCTCGAAAAATTCTTCGGTGCCTTTGGCGCCAGAGTTCATAATAACTGATTAATTAATGATGAATAGTAATCACAATGATTAATGCCCGAACACCCCAGTCCCGCCAGTTTGGGGGGGCTCTATGGAAACCCCCGCGAATTGAAAACCCGGTTTCCCCTGCCCATCCACGGCCTTCACTGCTCACTCTGCCATGTCCAGGCATTGCCATGGGTTGCGTTTTCGGTCGTGCGGTGTGCCGACGGCAACGGGATGCAGATGAGGCCACAGATGAGGCCACTGTGGCCAGACCCCGACCACCCTCCCCCCACTTCGTGGCAAAGGGGGGGGGGGGTAACAAAACCAGGCAATGCCCTCACCTGAGTCCAGGGGGGTCAAGGACATTTGGTGATCCGGATGCCCCAGGCCCCGGATGTGGTGCGGGGGGGGGGGGGGGTCCAAACTTCACTGTCTTGGGAACGAATGAACTTGAAGCAGTGGCGCTGCTGTGCGAGGGACGCCACGGGGCAGAAGCAGCGCTTGTGAGCGGAGGGACCACGCTACCACTCTCACCGGAGGGCTCCTCCCCAGAGTTCTCCTTAAAGGGGGGGGGAGGGGGGGGGGTTCCTGGAACCCAAAAGTCCTAAAGTTTGTGTCACAAAAACACCCAAATCAATATTTTCTTTTGTAAAATTTCATGTTTGTTTTCCCACTCTGAAATCCGGGTCCGAGGGGGGGGGTGTTAGCCCCCCCCCCCCCCCTCAGGAGACGCTAGTTGTTAAGTTGCTCAGCAAAACTCTGCTCCTCCCCAATGGCTTTGGACAGGCAACGTAAACATTTCATTCCTAAGAAACTCAAAACCGTTGCGCAAACCCGGAAATACCAACCGGGATGAGTGCGTGCCCCCCCCCTCCCCTGGTGGGTCTGCAACCAAGAACCATCAAACCCGGGGGATGAAGGCCTCCCCAGGCTCACATTAGAAGAGAGGAGAGGGGGTCAGGGACGCATCAGAAGGGAAGGGACCTCAGAGGCGGCCCCAGAGGCAGAGACAGGCGGTTGGAGGAGGTTGCCAAAGCGGATTGGGGGGCGGCTACTGTCGGTAAATCCCATTGAGCCTGGCACTTGCCATCAGGGAGATGCAGCTGGGCGCAGGCTGGGCGCCCTGGAAAGGGCTTGGGGGGGGGGTACCTCCCCCCCTTCCAATGCATCCCTGGGAGGTGGGATCTGGGACCCAAAAGTTTGTGTACCAAAAATGGCCCGATCAGATTTTCCCAACGGTAAATTTCGTTTTTTCCCACGATGGTCCCTTTGGTCTGGGGGGAAAGGGGGTCCCAGCGGGGGGCTGGGCGCACGGGGGGGGCGACTACCAACGGTCCCGATGCGGCCACCCCCCCCAGCTATCTGTCAAAACTCGGGGGGGGGGGGGGGGGCTCCTTCAGGTCAAAAGTTTTTGTTGTCCTTTTAACACAAATATGAATTCTCTACAAAATTTTGAGTATTTGGAGTATAAACACTCAGTATGAAAAAAAAAATTGGCGCCTTCGGCACCGGACAGTTTTCTCTAGGGACACTTGTTGGGGGCCGACCCGGCAACACTATCTATCAAAACCCGGGGGAGGGGGGGGGGGGGGCTGGGGGGGGTCGCATACAAGGACCCGGCCCGGCCGCCCCCCCCCCCCCCGGGGCTGGGCAGGCAGTGGGGGGGGGGGGGGCTTCCTCCTCCGGTTGTTGGCCGTCCGAATGTACGGCTGGGCCTCACGCACCGGCCCATACCTTGAGGGCCTCCTGGTTCTTCTGCAGCAGCGCCTCGGCCGCCTTCTGCTCCTGCGCCGCCGCGTGGCACTCCTCCACCTCCTTCACGTAGACTTCCAGCGCCTCCTGCAGCTGCCCCTGCCCCGCCTCATCCTGCCGCTGCAGGGCCTCCTCCAGCTCCTGCACGTGCACCTCCAGCGCCCGCACCTTCACAGTCCGCTCCTCCAGGGCCCCCGTCAGGTCCTGGATCCGGCCCCTCACTCCCCCGGCCGCTGCATCAGCCTGGGCCCGCTCCTGCACTGCAACCGTGAAGTCCCGGTGCACAGTCTGCAGCTGCTGGCGGAGGTCTGCCTCTGCCGCCTCCCGCTCCACACACTCAGCCTGAGGGGACATGGCAGGTTGCTGGGACCGGCCCTTAATGGGGGGGGGGGGGGGGGCAGGGATGTATTAGAAGGGGGGGGAGGCATTCGCCTTTTCAAGTCCTGGACGCTAGTGCGATTGAGGGGTTCAGAGGGTTAGCGGGTGAGAGCTCATCTATATACAGCTGTATACAGATATATAAGGCCCTTACCCCCCCCACCCCCCCCCAGCGTATCGCGGCGCGACGGAAGGACCTATTAGAAGGGGGGGAGGGGGAATGGGGGGGGGGGTCTGAAGGGGGGAGAGGAGGGGGGTTGGCTGGGACCCCCCTCCTCCCAGGGTCCCCCTATGGTCCCCGCCGAAGGCAGGCCACAATTTTTGAAGCGTAAATCCTCTTGGCACCGAAGGGGCCGAAGCAAAATTTTGGCTGTCAGCCTCAAACATGGGAAGGGGAGGGGGGTCCAGGGTCCTCCTACGGTGTACGGTCGTTCTAATACATCACTGGGGGGGAGGGGGGAGGGGGAAGGCGCAGTACACTTGGGTTTGGGGTCCCCACTGGAGCCCTCCCTGTCTGTCCTCACCCCTTCCAAAGCCTGGGTGATCATACAGTCAGAGTAGTGACCGACGGCAGGTGAGCAGTTGTGTTGGGCGCTCCCAACGGGCACTCCTTCACGCGAAAAAAAACTCAGAAAAGTCGGGGTAATGCAGGAGCGCCCTGCCCCCCTCCCCTCCTGCCTAGACACCGCTTTCCCAGTCCCCCCCACACCCCCGCCCCCTGCTGCTGGGCGCCCTCCGAGGTCTGCCGCGTGACTGTGGAGGCCCACAACCCACGCCCAAACCGCCAGCCCACACCGACGAAACGCTGCCAATGCTGACGTCCATGGGCAGCCATGCCAGCGGACACCGCCCCGCAAACACATCGGGACCGGGGCGGCGGTGCTGTCTTTTGGGGGGAGGGAGCCCTCCGCGTTGCGGGCCAGCGCGTGGGCGGCCCATTTGCCAGGCCATGGAGGGCATCGGAATGGGGCCCCAACTCGCGACCGCGCATCGCCGCCATCCCAATACCCTGCGTGCCCAGGCCTGAACACAGACGGCATTCGTTCAGTGTCAAGCACCCAAGCCACGACCTCAACACATGCAGCGTACCGGCAGCCTGCGCCTGAGCCGGGGATGCCCTTCAGAGAGAGAGGCCAAGCGGTGGTGTGAAGAGCGCTTGCAAAAGCGGGTACCAACGGGTAGAACAGCGGTTGAGAGGAAATTCTATGGCGTTCGGCAAGGCACCTCGAAGAGAGACGAACGACGTTGTGGCGAGGTCATACAAAGGGAGGCCGATGAAGTTCCGCCCATCGCAGTGCAAACAGGCCCAAAACAGCGCTTACAGGGGCCAATAAGCACTAATAAGGAGGGCCTACTTGGTGCTACATGGGTAGACGTACTCCCATCGCCACCAAAAGATCACCCAACAACAGACCGAAGGTCCCCGGGGGTTGTCGGAGGTCATCCAGAGATCGCAATTTTTAAGCCAACCCGTAACCGCCTGAAACCGGCGAAGTCCTCACCGCCAGGGGCCCTTAGGGGGGGCAATCTTAGAAAGTTGGAGATAGCAGCCGGGACCCCCGTCGTTGGTGAGGGAAGAAAAAAAGTGGAATGGGACCAGGGGTCGGAATCGGCACACAGTGGTGGCTACAGGCCAAGTAGTTGTTGACCCCACCCCCCAAAAGTGATACCCAGGTACGGGAGGGTACAGGGTCCAAATCGAGAAACTCATCGGGGGATCATTTTGTCTCCCAAAATGATGATGTTACAAGGGGTTGGACATCGGACATCATTACGTTGGGATATCCGACGCGATTGACCCCCAAAAAGTGCGCTTGATCTAACACCCTCTCTTCGAGGCGATTCCCTGGCTGACAGCCTCTCAGGTGCGGACAGACGCCAGCAACAGGGCTGAACGCACTTCAAAGAGCGGGAAGGGCGGGGGGCTCCCCCACTTCAAGGGCAAGCCTGACTCCGGCCTCCAACGCACGGCACACCTTCAATGCCTGCACCTGCACGAGGCGCCGGCTGGCGAACGACTCCAGCTTCTGTACATTGTCCGCCAGCTCCAGCCGCTCCGTCACAGCCTCCTGCAGCGTGCGCTCGTGCTCCGCCACGGTGTCGCGCAGGCGCCTCGTCTCGGCCTCCAGCTCCACAATGCGGCTCCGCTTGGCGCTGATCACGGACTGCTGGTCGGCCACCTCCTGCTCCAGCTGCTGCCGCTTGGCGGTGAAATCCTCGACGGTGCCCTCCTCCTCTGCAAGCCGAGCCTTCAGCTCCGTCACCGTCTGTTGCAGCAAACCCCGCGCTCGCGTCGATTCCGTCGCCTCCTGCTCCCGCTGCTGCTGCTGCGCCGTGAGGTCCGCAATCCGGCTCTCCTTCTCAAGGGCCTGCGACTTCAGCTCCATCACCGTCTCCTGAAGCAAGGCCTGGGCGTCGGTCAATTCTGCCACCTCCTGCCCCAGCTGCTGCTGCTTTGCCACGAGAGCCACCATGTCGCTCTCCTTCGCGGCGATGTCGGACTGCTGCTCCGCCACCTGCTGCTCCAGCTCCTGGCGCTTTGCCGTGAGGTCGGCGATGATGCCTCGTTTGGCTGCAATAACGGACTGCTGGTCCGCCGCCTGCTGCTCCAGCTGCTGCTGCGCGACGGTGAGGTCCGCAATATCGGCCTCGGACTCGGTGATGTGGGACGTCAGCTCCGTCACCGTGTCCTGCAGCAACTCGTGTGCCTCGTTCAGCTCCGCCAGCTCCCGCTCCAGCCGCTGCTGCCCGGCGGACAGGTCTGTGATCCGACGGTCCTTCATGCCAATGTCAGACTGCTGATCCGACACCTGCTGCTCTAGCTGCCGCTGCCTGGCGGACAGGTCTGCAATGATGCCCCCCTGGGAGCCCATATCCGCCTGCTGATCCGCCACCTGCTGCTCCAGCTGCTGATGCTTTGCCGTGAAATCGGCGATGCTTCTGTCCTTCGCGGCGATGTCGGACTGCTGATCCGCCACCTGCTGCTCCAGCTCCTCGCGTTGTGCAGCGAGAGCCCCGATGGTCCCGTCCCTGTCCGCAAGACTGAACGTCAGCTCGTTCACCTTCTGTTCCAGGGCATTGTGCGCTTCACTTACCTCCGTCAACTGCTGCTCCAGGTGCTCGGCGGCAGCAGCGCTCCCCATCAGCTGCTGTTCAGTGACGCTCAGGACCTGCTCCAAGCGTGCTTTGTCAGCGGTCAGCTGATCGAGAACAGACTCTTTGGCTGCAAGATTCGCGACGTTCTCTGATAAGGAGAGTGTCTTGCTGCAAATATCGGACTGCTGATCAGCCAACTGCTGTTCCAGCTGCTGCCGCTTTGCAGTGAGTTCCTGAATGCTGAGATCCTTGGCGGACATATCGGACTGCTGATCGGCCAATTGCTGCTCCAGCCCCTGCCGCTTTGCTGTGAGCTCTGCAATGATGCCTCTTTTGGCGACAATGACGGACTGCTGATCCGCCACCTGCTGATCCAGCTGCTGCTGCTTTTGCATGAGATCGGCAAAACTGCTTTGCTCCTCTGCAATATGAGACTTCAGCTCCGTCACTGTCTCCTCCAGCTGCTGCTGCTGTGCTGTGAGCTCCGCAATGCTGCTATCCTTGGCGGCAGCATCCGACTGCTGGTCCGTAACCTGCTGCTCCAGCTGCTGCCGCTCCGCAGTCAGATCCACAATGACGCTCTTCTTGGCAACAATATCAGACTGCTGATCGGTCACCTGCTGCTCTAGCTGGCCCTGTCTTTCCATGAGACCCGCAATGCTGTTCTCCTTCTCAGCAATATGAGATTTCAGTTCCGTCACCGTTTGTCGCAGCACATCCTGCGCTTCAATCGACTCCGTCACCTCCTGCTCCAGCTGCTGCTGCTTTGCGGTGAGTTCCGCAATGCTGCAATCCTTGGCGCCCATGTCGCACTGCTGATCAGCCAATTGCTGCTCCAGCTGCTTGTGCTTCGCCGTGAGATCTGCAATGATGCCTCTTTTGGCGACAATAACGGACTGCTGATCTGCCACCTCCTGCTCCAGCTGCTGCTGCTTTCCAATGAGATCCGCAATGGTGCTCCCCTCGTCATCCATATGAGTCTTCAGATCGCTCAACTTCTCCTGCAGCGAATCCCTGACTGCGCTCAATTCAGAGACCTGCTGCTCCAGCTGCTGCATCTTGTGGTTCGTAACGGCCGCGGTGTTGGACATGTCGGAGATCTATGCGGTGTTACGAGGATGCAGCAGTGGAAAAGGGTCGGGAGGGCCACAGTTGCTGGGGGGGGACCGATGATATTCACAGGGGGGACTAATGAAATTCATCGGGGGGACCAATGAAATTCATAGGGGGGACCAATGAAATTCATGGGGGGGGGCTAATGAAATTCATCGGGGGGACCAATGAAATTCATAGGGGGGACCAATGAAATTCATAGGGGGGGGCTAATGAAATTCAAAGGGGCGGACTGATGAAATTAATAGGGGGGGACTAATGAAATCAAGATGCCTATGTGATTGGTTGCAGAAAACCCATGGGCGAAACCCGTGCCAAGAAGGGCTCAAGGGCTGTGAATGTGAACCCTGCCAGCGCTGGTAGGGGGGTTGACGCCATCAGGACACAAAGCTGGTGTTGTGGGTAGATTGTCCACTCGCGCCCACAAAACTGCACACCCCAGACCTGACCTCCACAACCAAGCAGGACATTTCCAAGGACATGGCGGTGGACACCGGTTGTACTAACAGCAGCCAAACAGCCTTCATGGAACCCCCCAGCTGGCCTTTGGGAGTATCCTGCTCCCCGGGCATATTCCCCTACCTAATCCAGGTTTCTAGGTCGTGGTGGTGGTGCATGGCCTTGCGTTGAGGCTCATAGAGCAAGAATCCCCCGGGACAGTAGATGTGGCCGGGTGCATGGGCTGACGCTGGCTGAGGCCCCACCCCCTCAGTTTTGAGTAACAGCGTACCCTGACGGCCTTGAGTGACGGAACAGAGTAACGGTATAGACTGACGCCCCCCCTCCAGGGATGCATTGGAAGGGGGGGTGGTACTCCAGGGCGCCCAGCCTATGCCCAGCCACTGTCTCCCTGACGCCAGGTGCCGGATTCAATGGCATTTGCAACCGACAGTAACCGCTCTGAACCGCTTTGGCAACCTCCTCCAACCGCCTGTCTAACCGCTACTGGAGCCGCCTCTGAGGCCCCTCCCAGCCCCCCTGCCCTTGGCACAACTAGGCAATAACCCGTACCTGACCCCAGGAGTTCCGTTGTGGGACAGCCAGGGTTCTGCATGCTGGAAACGGCCTTGTCCCTACATCGCAAGTCCTCCGTGGTTTAGGACACAGCCCGCACATGTGGCCAAACCCTTGCCAACACCACAAACACAGGCCATGAAGCCATACACACCTGCTGGCTCAGCGTCGCGTTCGAAAGATTGGATCCGTCCGCAAGCTGCTGACTCAAGTCGTGAATATGCTCCTCCTTGTCACTGAGATCCTGTGCCTGCTGTGCCATCGTGTGCTGGCACTCCGCCAACTCTTGCGTCAGCTTGTCGACCAGTTTCGCCTTGGCTGCCAATTCTTCGTGCTGGGTATCCGTGTATTTCTGCAAATCCTGGAGCGCAGCAGCACTGTCCTTCAGCTGCTGTTCAGTGAGACCCAATACTTCCTCCAAGCGTGTTTTGTCGGCGGTCATTTGATCAATGGCGGAATCTCGAGCTGCGAGGGTCGCGACATGCTCGGACAAGCTGCGAGTCTTTTTTGCATTATCGGACTGCTGAGCAGCCAATTGCTGCTCGAGGTCATCCATCTGATGGTCCAGCTGCTGCTGCTCTGCTGTCAGAGCGGCAATTTTTCTGTCCTTGCCAGCGATGTGAGAGTTCAACTCCGTGACCTGCTGCTCCAGCCGCGCAATGTTCTGCGCTGCGACCGCGGCGGCGTCGGACATGTCTGCGATCTGTGAGCGCGCGCGGTGCGACACAAAGGGGTCGTGGTCCAGACGGCCGGACTTCGGAAGCGGAGGGGAGACTCAGGTCAGGGACGTCACATTCTTATGAAATCCGCAACGAATGGCCACATGTTCGGGGCAATGAAAAAGAAAAAACAATGTCCGGTAGTCAGCCCCATTCAGGCACAAAGAGACTGCATGTGGCATGAATCGGAGGCGAATGACGACCGTTCAGAGCCAACACGCTGTGGGCCAACGGACTGCTATTGTCGCCATTGGACGGCGGTTCTGGGCCAACCAACGGCAACCGACGACTGCAGGATTTGTTTCAGACGAGGCCCGTGGTAGCTCAAGGTGCGGGAAAAGCCGTTGCACCGGGAGGGAGGGGGCAGCATTGGGTACTTGGCACACTGGTCCTCAGCCCTGTGTGGCACACTGGTCCCTGTGTAGTACCCCAGTTCCCGTGGACCCCTGTGTTGCACACGGCGGTAACCGCCGGCCTGGGCAGTGGTTGTGGAGGGCGGTCCGTAGGGGAGGACACTCCGTGGTTCCTGTAGCAAAGCGCATTCAGTCATAGACACCTGCTGGTTCAGCTTCGCATTCGAAATCTCCGCGTCAAACGCCTTCATTTCCACGTCTTCCTCAAAATCCTCGAGAAGATGCTGAATGCGCTCCTCCTTGTCACTCAGATCTTGTGCCTGCTGTGCCATCGTGTGCTGGCACTCCGCCAACTCTTGCGTCAGCTTGTCGGCCAGTTTCGCCTTGGCTGCCAATTCTTCGTGCTGGGTATCCATGTACGTCTGCAAATCCTGGAGCGCAGCAGCACTGTCCTTCAGCTGTTGTTCAGTGAGACCCACTATGGTCTCCAAGCGTGTTTTGTCGGCGGTCAGTTGATCAATGGCGGAATCTCGAGCTGCGAGGGTCGCAACGTGCTCGGACAGACTGTTCGAGTAATCAGACTGCTGATCGGCCAATTGCTGCTCCAGCTCCTGCCGCTTTGCTGTGAGATCTGCAATGATGCCTCTTTTGGCGACAATGACGGACTGCTGATCCGCCACCTGCTGATCCAGCTGCTGCTGCTTTTGCATGAGATCGGCAAAACTGCTTTGCTCCTCTGCAATATGAGACTTCAGCTCCGTCACTGTCTCCTCCAGCTGCTGCTGCTGTGCTGTGAGCTCCGCAATGCTGCTATCCTTGGCGGCAGCATCCGACTGCTGGTCCGTAACCTGCTGCTCCAGCTGCTGCCGCTCCGCAGTCAGATCCACAATGACGCTCTTCTTGGCAACAATATCAGACTGCTGATCGGTCACCTGCTGCTCTAGCTGGCCCTGTCTTTCCATGAGACCCGCAATGCTGTTCTCCTTCTCAGCAATATGAGATTTCAGTTCCGTCACCGTTTGTCGCAGCACATCCTGCGCTTCAATCGACTCCGTCACCTCCTGCTCCAGCTGCTGCTGCTTTGCGGTGAGTTCCGCAATGCTGCAATCCTTGGCGCCCATGTCGCACTGCTGATCAGCCAATTGCTGCTCCAGCTGCTTGTGCTTCGCCGTGAGATCTGCAATGCTCCTCTCCTTGGCCCCAATAACAGACTGCTGATCAGACACCTTCTGTGCCAGCTGCTCCTGTTTTGATGTGAGAACCCCAATGCAGCTCTCCTTGTCAGCAATGTTAATATTCAGCTGTGTCACCGATTGCTCCAGTGAATTATTCGCTTCTGTCAATTCCGTGAGCTCCTGCTCCAGATGCACAGCCGCCGCAGCACTGCCCATCAGGTGCTCTTCGGTGAGACTCAAGACTTGCTCCAAGCGTGTTTTGTCAGCACTCAAGTGATCAATGATGGATGTTTTGGCTGCCAGGCCCTCGGACAAATTTTTAGCTTTGCTAGAAATATCGGACTGCTGGTCGGCCAACTGCTGCTCCAGGTGCTGCTGGTGTGCTCTGAGAGCCGCAATGCTGTTGTCCTTCTCAGCAATATGAGATTTCAGCTCCGTCACCTCCTGTTGTAGCAAATCCTTCGCTTCCATCAAATTGACCACCTGCTGCTCCAGCTGCTGCAGCTTTGTGATGAGATCCGCATGGCCGCTCTCCTTGCTGCTAATGTAGGACTGCTGGTCGGCAACCTGTTTCTGCAGTTGCTGCTGCCTTGCACTTAGATTTTTTGATATGATGGCAATCCTACTGTCCTTGTCAGCGATATGAGACTTCAGCTCAGACACCTTCTGTTGCAGAACACCCTTTGCTTCAGTCAACTCCGTCACTTGCTGCCGCAGTTGTCTGATTTGGCCCGCCACTTCACTTTCCATGGACATCCCAAAAAGTTCGAAAGCCATGGCGCTTATGGCTTCTGCAGGTGCATGGAGAGATAACGCAGGGGGGGGGGGGCATGTTTGTGATGCCTATGCTGTGCGTACATCTGCGATTCTTGGATGAAACTCAGCTGGCCTGACCCATCCAACAAACACAGGCTGCACAAACTACCAAAATCCAGCCTTCTTTTCCCTAGCATATTCTCCTTCTGCGTCCAATATCATGCACTGCCCCTTCAACCTGCCATGGAGTCGGGCATTTGGTAAAACCTAGTACACGCCTAGAAAAATGTAGTAAAGCCTCGTAAAATGTAGTAAAACGTAGTAAAATTTTTTTCAGAAAAAATTTTTACCACTTAAAAAAACAAAATTTGTTGAAAATTTTTTTTCAGAAAAAATTTTTACCACTTAAAAAAACAAAATTTGTTGAAAATGTTTTTTCAGAAAAAAATTTTACCACTTAAAAAAACAAAATTTGTTGAAAATTTTTTTACTAGGTTATTAGGTAGACACAAACTTGGACTTGAATTTGAACAAAAAACACCAAGTATATGGGGTGGGGGGTCAACGGTAGGTGGTATTTTTGTTTAAGGGCATGGTGCCCCCTGGTCGATTTGAGGCCACTTGTGTAAGTGGCGCCACCCGGGCCAAACCATGTATTGCAAGGTCGGCAGAAACAAAATCAGGCTCAAGAAAAGAGTCGTGATAGGGCCATGGCCAACACCGGCGCCGTGGCACTGGGAACAAAACCGGGAGCAATAAAACCACACATCCCGGCAGGGCCACAGCCAACGTTGGTGCTATTATATCATATATAGACGGGTGCACACATGTGTGCTTTATATGAAGTCGCAAAACACACGCTTGTGGATGAGGTCCACCTTTTTGTCTTTGTAGGTGGGTTGTGCTGCAGGCAAATTGTGCTTGCACATGTCGAGAAGCACATCCATGGTCTTCATATCCAACTCTTCAATCAATTTTTTGTCATATTGCAATCTACCACAGGCATCTTTGGGGTAATGCTTTGGATCAAATTCCTTACCACAGATCACCACCTTTGGACGGACCTCATCTCCTAAAGGCGGCTTGTCAACCGCACGCCGGTCACCCAACGGGAATGCCAATACAATGCATGCAAGTGTGGCAGTAAATTGCACTCCATATCCCCCGCTCCACGGGCCATACTGAAGCATGGGAGTCCATATCCCCAACTCAACGGGCCACACCGAAGCATGGGAGTCCAGTGACCAAAAGACAAAGGGAAACTACATGTGTGTTGAGTGCGTTGACTGTTTTGCGTTGTTCAAGCATTTCACCAGGAATGAACATCGAGCAGTTAGAGCCCTTCAAGAAGGGCAGACCAGTGGTTTTTCACCATTTCGAATATTTCCGAGTATTTCCGAATATTTCCGAGCCACAACAAAATTGTTTTTCTGAACCACCAGTAAACCCTGCACACCCGTCATCTAAGAGCATTGCAGTGCACTGAGGCCTGAGGTCATCAAACTGCAGCTCTGATCTGCAATATAACCTCCGGCTGGCGGTTGCTGAATTTACATCTAAGGACTACCCGAGGGGTTGGTGGAAATCCCCGCTATGGCACAACTCATCATCGTTACTCGTTGCATTTATACATATGAATTCCATTGCTTCTGCATGGCCCCCACACAGTGAGGGTGCACCCTGCCCAAGGTACCAGCAGGCAGGAACACTGCAACACAGCTAAGCACCACATTTGACGTTTACTTCCCCTCACAATGCATGTTATTTGTTTCACTTGAAGACTGGTGCACGCGTAATTTGTTTTTGAAATCATTGCAGAATGTGATGATGCATGATGTTGTTTGCATGGATGTTTGCTGGCTATGAACACATGCTCAAGGTGTGGAGGCTTCAAAGCACACGAGAGAGCACGCAACATGCCATGTGCCAGAACTCGACATGAGGAAGCAAGAGGGGTTAAACGCAGGCCGGCAACTCTTGTCATTGGCACAACATGGAAAGTAAGGCCATAAACAATCAAACTCAATGAGAGGAAGTTTGGAGTCGACGGTTGAAAACAAATGGTGGGGCTCAAGCATGTGCGCATCTATGTATCTCCATCTTTGGGCAATTGCTATGATAGTATTAGGGCATCATTATTGTTATTAGGAAAGCATATTCAAGGTGCCTCAAACAGATTCCACATAGGCATGTGGGTAAGTGGATTGTTTTGTGTACATAGGCGCACGTCATGTGGATTTGAATGACTTTTGATAGGTCTTGGGGATGGATTTGCGTGAGTTTTGATTGTGACCCATAAACACAAGCAAAAGATTGGTTTTGCGCTTTGGTGGTTTAGCCCGGCCACACCCACCCTAACTTAGTTACGTAGCCTTGCAAGGTCCATGGGACCGAGGGATGTGTGCTTTGCCAGCAGATTCATGCGTGAAATGCAACCCGGTAAAGAAACTTGAGAAAAAAGTTTCTTTACTAGGTTTCACAACCTAATTAAAAAAAACTTTTTTTACTAGGTTTTAGAACCTCAAAAAAAAAAAGAACTTTCAGAACTTTCAGGCCACTTGTGGGCCACTTCTCATTTCGTCCCAGACAGCAAGGGTTATGTAGCCACTGGGCCCACTTGTGGGCCACTTCTGATTTTGTCCCCCCACTCTGAAGCATCGGGCCCCACAGACGGCAAGGGTGGACCGTGGGAGCAAGCGGTGGCATTACACGCACCTATACCGCCCCTCCTTCACTTGTGGGCAGTGCCATCGGAAAGTTTTCTTATGGTGTGTCTATTGTGAGGGGTGCGGTGTTTGGAAGGTGAGGAGTGCGCTATTCGCAAGTTTAATGACAGAAATGAGTTGCGATGGGTTTTGCAAAAGTGGGAGGAGGAGGTTGAGGTTGGGTAGATCTTGCATCCCACGCAATCCCACGGTGGCCTAAGGGGGGGGGAATACAACAACGGAGGCGCCCACTCTACCTCCCCACCAATTGCATGGTGGTTGTAACCGCCGCCGGTGACGTGCTCAGAAAAGCACAAGGAGGAGTTATGGAAAAACATATGGGCAAGCATCACACGCAAAAACGCATGCACTGCGTGCTGTGTTTCCCTCTTTCTGCTTTTTCTGCGGTATACGGATGTCAATTGATACTACTCCCTGTTCTCCTTGCCCCTCCATTGTATGTATGACAAACGAACAAAGCCAAGAAACAAGCCCAGGATGAGAAGCACTGAGAAACAGCCTCCATTCACCGAGGGATGAGATAGTCTGATACTCAAACTGCTCATGGTTGCTGATCCATGGTCCAGCTACAGGATGCCCCATGGGTGTTGGCAAGGAAAATACAGAGATGTCATTGCTGAACCCCCCCCCCCTCCGGCAGCCCCCAACAGGCAACGGTCTTGGAGACAGTCACCAAGTGCCCCCCCGCCCCATCCCCCACCAGGGCAAGACACGTGCATGCGCACGACAACAAAGCACACGCGGGCCTTGAACCTTACACAAAGCATGGTCAATGCACCAGCAACTCTCCAAATATTCTGCTTGTCCTCATTCACTGTCGGGGGCATTGGGTGGATCGGGTTCAAACGGATGTAGTTGTCCCCATGTCGAGAGGCACTGATAGTGGCAGACGCAGTGCTCCCAACGTACCATGCCAGGAATAACACTGTTAGCCATGGCTGAAATTCACATCAGAACAAACAGCATGGGGTTGCAATGTGTGGTAATGTTGTTATGAACATAATGCACCATCACAGACATGACTGAGCCCCTCTTTCCCTGTACAAGCGCTCTACAAACACCCAATCCTCCCTTCTGGTCCACAAAAACAGTGGTCCCAAAATTTGCTCAAAACGGCGGTTCAACGCCCACCCCGTGCTTAGACAAGGCCGTGCATGTGCAAAGGGGGAGGGGTACGATTCATTTCTAGGTGAAACTTTCCCCAATCAAAAATAGCGCCTTTGCACTGCGTGCACATTTGAGTATTGGAGCCCATACTGCATACCCATGAAAATCATGCCTCCCTTAGGGCCCAAAGAAATGCACCAAAAGTCAAATCAATATCATGCGGGTTCATTATGAAACTATGCAGTTCCACAGTACAGCTATGAATGGGCATGCCTCACACATATTTACACACTGAAGGGGGAGCGCAATTGCAGAGGCAACGGGCCTGGGCATCATAAGAAAGAATATGCGTGGCACACAGCCAAACAGCGTGGTACCAGATGTTGTGAAGGGCATGCGGGGCAAGGGAATGGCATCCCAGCGACGTGTGTCACCAAATGCTCGCGGAGGCCACTGTACGCACCATGACTGTGCTGTACAACGTACTGCCACAACACGGCGGTAGCCTGGGGCTTGCCAGCTCGGGGACTCCTGGACCCGCCTGCCTGGCCATATTGGAGACATGCGCCCCCTTGAGCGTTGGGACGGCACTGCCTGGTACACCTTTCGTTACAGCAGGCTCCTCTTCACCGACGCAGTTGTGCACATGGACAAGGTGGTGTTGCCACCCAGTCCCTTCTCTCCGCTGTGTGTGTGTGTGTGCGCGCGCGCGTGAACAAATACTTGCATATACCCCGAGGCGCCTGCCGTGGGCACTGGTACGGCCTGAACGCGCAATAACCATCGACCCCCCAATATTCCCGAGATCAATGCTTCACAGATTCCTCGGCACCAAGCGTTGTTGAACAGGTTCCCAGATCCTGCAAGGCATCATATTCATCTCAACGGCAGGGAAGTCGGAAGCAAATATATTTACACAAAGCGGAATTGATGGTCAGGTATCCCTGGTGCCCTCAGCCAGGAATATGTTTCTCCAATGCCTGCAGAATTAGTAATAGTTGCCTTCGCATGGGTATAGCATGGAGGAGGACGAGGCGCATGGGGTTCACTTGCGCGTTAATTCACACCTTTTTCAACCCATGGCGGGCACTTTGAATAACATGGTCCAGGATGCGGCGGATTCGTTCCTGTTTTCTTTGCTCACTTTCAAAAGGGAGCTGTCTACTGACATGTGGACACAAAGGCACAGCGAGTCACACCCAGCAACAGCCTGCATGACATGATATGACATGACGGCGCCGTTTGAGTGACCCAAATCTACGGAGGGACGCGAAGCACTGGGCAGCCCCACGGGCACAAGGCACCTCACTCGGGGAGAGCACGAACGGAGCAAAGAGTGCTCGGGCATTGTGCATGGCTGAATAGGGCGTCCCTGTGTATCAAGGCCGAAACCCCAGGGCCCGCCCAACCAGGTGAGGTCGTGTGCGCGAGTGTTGCAGTTGCACAGCCGTTCTGCGTGCAGCCATTGTCTGGCTTGGCCGCACACGTGGCTGCGAGTGCACAATTGACCTCGATCCTGATCAGCGGATTTGTAATTGAGGTCTCACTTCTGCGCAGCATGGGCAAGAGCGTAGCTGATCTTCATCCAGGCACCAACGCTGATGCCCACGTGTTTTCGAAGCTCCTGCGACGACAACAAACAGACTGTTGCTGTTGATGACAACCGTGGCACACAGGAGAACGGGTGCAGTCACGTCCGCTGCAGTGCAACAGAAATGGATGCAGTGGCGGCGAGGATTCAGCGCTTTGCAGACAACACGGGAACCGTCCATGGAGGCCACGCTTTCAGAAGCACGCAGTCCCGAAATGTCTCCGTGACAAAGAACATTAGCAGTGACCTGTGCTGTTGTCCTCGGGTGAAGCATCTGGATGCCAACAAGGCTGTCCATAACTACTCGGGGTGTCCGGAGAGGTTCGGGGACGGGCGCGAGTTGGGCTGCTATCTCGTTGGTGGTTGACGGACGGTGGTTCACTCAACGTGGCAAATGCAACAAACCAAGTGTCACAAACCAATTTGAACCAGGAAATGTCGTTTCTCTTGGTACTGATTGTGGAATGGACGATTGAGCGATCCTTTCCAAACGCAATCCGACTCTGCTGCGATTTGATGCGGGGGGTGGGGGGGCGATACGCAATTTTGATTCGGGCTGCAGCGCATTCAGTGACCTAAATGAGGGCCGCTGCCATTTGCAGTCAGATTTGCACTGCTCCGCGGTGCAAGTGCAGGCACAGGTCAGCTTTTGATACCCAAAACAACACCTGGAACGTCAAAGGGTGCTCCTTCTCAAAGAAGTAGGCGCCGGACAATGCCTTCTCCTGCAAAGCCTTGGAATAATCCCTCTGAATCGTAATACTCGCCATCCATGCTGCGACCTGAAACACAGCACAGAGCTCTCTGAGATGCAGAGGGGGCGTTTCAAATGATGAGTCAGAGGAATCTCTGCAGGGGGGCCAACGAAAAGGTCCGATGGGCCACCCCACCCCAGTTACACCCTAGGCCGGGGAGAAAATCGGGTTCAGGGTGGGGAAGGGACTTTCGAGCCTGTTTTTCAACGCCCCCCCTCCACCATGGGCTCCCGAGTCTGCTTTGCTTACTATGTCTGCTGCGGGTCTGAGAGGGCGCCGGGGGGGGGGGGGGTTCAGAAAATGGACTCCCCAGTCCAAAAGCCAATTTTTTTTGTTTTTACCCGATGCTGATGGTTGGGGAAATTTTTTTGAAATTTTTTTTACTCCTTTTGTGTGTGTTCAAAATGATCAGCACGTCATGGGGATCATTTTGAGGTTTGTATGTTGGGGTACCCACTGACCCCTCGTTTGGGTGGGGATTGCTTTTTGTTTTCTGCGTCGTGTCGGAGGTTGTATCGTGCCCATTGGTGATAAAGTATGCCCTGGGCGCTTGTGCATCCGTGTCACCTATGGACCTATGCACGCGGGCACTCTGTGTTGTGTTCAGAATGCACGTCGGCATGAGGCCGCTTGGTTTCACTGGGAGAATGTTGGATGGCAAACACTTGACTTGTCCAGGCCTATTTGCCACCGTCAATCGAGAAAAAGGGGCGACGACCCCAACCCAAAGATATTTGGTGCCAGTTCCCGCTGTATGATCACTGCTTCCCGCATGTCGACTTTTTCTTTTCGGGTGTTTCCCAACCCTTATTTGCACGACAGCAACGCAATCTCTGTCGGGCCCCATAGTGGCGTGAATGTGTTCAACAGCTCGTGGGCAGGGGCTTGATCTCCAGCCGTGGAGGCCTCAGCCACATCAACGACTTTGGCGCGAAGAACCCTGGAACACCAGGGTCGCGCGTGCATTGGAGCGCCTGGCAGAAGTTTGCGTGCAAGTTTGAGCACTTTGTATGTGGTATCCCCCCTTTCCTTGTGTAGGCTGGGCTTTGTGCTGTAAGGACCATATTTCTTTTGCACCGAAGGTTTTTCGGTACCAATGTCAGTGCCGCCATCAGAGGCCCCTCTTTATGTTGAGCCTTCCCGATTGGCTGGATGTAGCCCATCACTTTGAAGCCTTGTGAATCGTCATGACCAGCAAAGACGTCCCGTACCAGACATGTTGGGATATCTGTGGTTTGCATGTCAGCTACCCCTTGCTTAAGGGCGTCAGTCCGTAATTGTGTGGGACCTTTGGGCGGGCATGGCCAACGGGGACAGTGCCTTTGTGTTGCATCCTTCTGCGGCTGGGTATGCCCATGTTTGAGTCTGCATGCGTCCGCGGACGGCGACCACCTTCGCCCAGGGGCTACAAAAGCCCATACCACGACGCATCAGGGCGTGCGTTCTGGTTTTTTTTTTCACAATGTACAATACCACGGGCATTGAAGTTGCTGTCACGTGGACTGTGTTGGTCCTTCTTGCAGCAAACTACACCCGGTGCTTGTGCAAGGCCCGTAGGAAACACGTGTTAGTGTTGTGGGGCACAGCTGACCAAACGCCACTGCCTGGGCGACCAGAAATTTGCTTTGCGAGGGGCGGGGGGGGGGGCTGGGTTCGAGCCTCATGACACCTGTTGCGTAGACCATGTCTCACACCCGTCCAGTGCCGAGTTGACGAGTGAGAGTGGAACACAGTATCCAAACTTCATCACACCCCGCAATACGGCCCACTGATGGCCAAATACTTCCAAACTGGAGAGCCCCAGGTGGCAGAAAAACGTGTCCAGGACTTGACTGTTCCGGTCCGCTTTGAAAACTTCTGCCACCAGAACAAGGGCCACCCCATCAACCTCTTCGTCGTCGAACTTTTGCACGACATTCTGCAGTGGCACGACGTTCTGCAGCCATTTTCCGACATGAGCAGCAGCCTGTGAATGCATTCAGAAGCAGGACAGCATGGGAGAGACAAGAAAGGCCATTGCACAAAGCGGTCTCACAGACGCACAGGTAGCCAACGCTGTAGACCCAAATCATGCAAAACGAATTATGACGTTTGTCGCACGGACCAGACCCCGCAGCGTTAGCAAAGGTTTTTCATTTGGGGAAGACGAGGGCATGCGGCTCTGCACAAGAGAGATTCTCCACTCTGCTGTGACAGCTTCCACAATATCAATGCCTGCATCCAGACAAGCTTCCCTCCTTAGGTGTCTGTGGCATGCTCCTGTATGTGCACTTGCTGGTGCAGGATCTTGCACATCTCTATTTCCGTATCTCTGCATGTAGATGATGTGTGGGGGGCAGGCGTACGCCTGCACACCTACCACCATGAGGCGCTTTCTCTGAGCACGATGGGATTGTTCCCGTTTGCCAATATTGGAAGACGCTACTGAGCCCCACCGGGCACACTTCACAACCTGCGCAAACCCACAACCGTAAAATACTTCAGCACTCCACTGTTCCTACACCTCCACACCTCTGCAGAGGACAGATCCTGAAAACCTTGTCCACCACTTTGCATTGCGCTGGCGACTGAGTCCGCGAAGGAGGTGCACTGCACTCCGGTGTGAGTACTTGAGAGGCCCACGTTGGCGCTGCTCTGGCCACTGCTTGGGCAAGTGGGCCGGACGGATCTTGAGGTACTGCAGAACAAATAGCCCCAGGGCATATACTGGCCGCCATTGATGCTTGCTCAGGGAAATAGTTCAGGCCTCAGGTAAAAAACGCCCTCACACCAATCAACCAAGGCAACAGGCCAAACCCTACCCTACATCCCATCAAATCAATAGGCTCTCTGGGATCTGACACCCAACGTCATGATGGCTAAGCACATATCATGATGGCTGATCACACATGCATGACCATCACGATGGCTGATCGTGCATGTGATGACTGATTACACATGCAGGCCCACCAGGATTAAATTGGCCGAATTCACAATCACGGGTCACAACACTCAACATGCCTCGATGTGCGCCATATCTGTCATGCGATGAAAAGTTCCGCAACAAGCCCAAGGGGTTTCCCTGCCGAAAGGGACTCCTACTGCGATTGTCGCTCACACTCAGATCTGCGTTGAGGGTCCAGGGACAGGTGTTGCGAGTGCTGCTAGTGGTTGAGTCGATTTGGTAAAGCTGATGCTTGGCGGCAACGGCCACGCAACAGGACAATGGTGTTGACAGCTCAATTGCTGATAGTGCTTCCAAAACGTCCACATACTGCACTCCGTGTCTCCCGATGACCGTGTTTCTGCTGCACGTGGTTAAAAAAAAATACACATAGAGGTGCACATAGAGGTACTGACCCTTGACAGCGGCCGTGAAAAACGATCTGGGCACACCTCAACAACGCGGAAGGCCAAGCAGTGGCGATGGACATCCAATTCTGCAATCGCCGTGGGTCCAATACCAGTGAAGTGCTATCACCTTCTGCGCAATAAACGTGCACACTGCCCTGGATGCTGACATCAGACGACCGGCCCGCCTCTGTCTTCACATCCTTTTCTTCCTCTTCTTTCACTTGCTTCATCTCGGAAGACAGGTTTCTATTCGAGACCTTTTGCCTCTGTCTCGCCCCCTCCCTGCTCTCATCCCGCTCCCTCTTTCTTTGCTGCATCGCCGATTCTCCAAGCATTTGAATCTCGCTTCTCCGCTCCCTCTTCCTCTCGTTCTCTCTTTGTGTCTCATCCCTCCTACTGTCTTTCTCCCTTTGTACTTCCACCTCCCTCTTCTTCTGCAGGTCCACATCTTTGTCCCTCTGCACCCTCTTGTTCTTTGTGCATACTGTCCTATCCCTTTGTATCCGCATCTCCCTCTCCCTCTCCCTCTCTGTTTTGTCAAAGGTCTTTCTTCGCATTTCTCTCTGCATCTCTGTTCGCCTCTCCCTCTCCCTCTCCCTCTCCCTCTCCCTCTCCCTTTCCCTCTCCATTTCCCTGACCCTGTCTGCCCCCCTCCACACGTTCCTTTCCCTCTCCCTGGCATCCGCCTCCCTTTCCCACCTCGTCTGCACCTCCACCTCCTTCTGCTGCTGCGTTCCCTCCCTCTCTCTGTATACTTCCCTGTCCCTCTTTGCCTGTGCCCCCCTCTCCCACCCCCTCCCCATGTCGTCCCCCCTTTCCCACTGCTTCTCTCTGGGCATCCCCCTTGCCCCCCTTCTTTCCCATGTGCTAGCCCTCTCTGTGTCTGTTTTGATACCATGCGCCCCTGCCCATGACCGTGTCCCTTGCGCCTCTGTTTTCGGCCTCTTGATTGCTTGTCCCAGTTCAGCTTCTGCGCCTTCTTCGTCCTGCAGCGCTTCGTATCTCTTCATGACCACCTGCCTTTCCCTTTCCCTCTGTGCTTCCCTCTGCTTTGCACTTCTGAGCTCCTGTTTGTCTCGCTCCCTTTTGCCCCTCTCCTGCTGCTTTCGCAACTGTATCTCGTGCTGCAACCTCTCATTCTCCATCTGTGTCTCCCTCTCCCTCTCCATCCGCTCCGCTTTCTGTCTCTTCTGCACGCCTACTCTCGCTCTCCCTCTCTCCTCCTCTCTCTCGATCTTCTTCCTTTCCTTCTCCTCTCGTTCGACCTCTGTCTCTCTCTCCCTCAGCCCCTGCTGGTCGTTGTCCTTCTTTGCCTCCGCCTCCCTCAGTGTATGCTGCCGTTCCATTTCTTGCACCACCTCCAGTGTTCTCTCGGCTCCTTTCTCAACCACCCCCTTCCCTTGTGTCACCTGACCCACCATCAAGCTTTCATCCTCCACAATCATCTCCTTCTGCTGGCCTTGCTGCTGCTGCGGCAACCAGACAATGCTCTCGCCAGTGTTGCAGATCACCTGAGGCTGGGCAGCCGGGATTTCATTTGGAGCTGGAGTCGTTGGTGCATGCTCTGATCAAAACATTGAATGGCGCAGCACTTGCACTGTTAACCCTGCATTCACCTGACTCCATGTACATGCACATAGTGGTAACACAAACAGAAGAGTTGGGCTTTCGCTATTTCGGGGTCCGAGAAAGCGTTCTGGGGTGGCGCAGGACCCAGTGCCCAGTCATGTGGCCATGTTCGCTGCTTTTGGCCGCAAGGCTTCCCCTGCAAAGAGTGCTGTTCCCACGAACGCCACCCGTGCCCAGTACTACGGTCCGGACCACGGCAAGTGGTTGGGCCCATTCTCTGACCGCAGCACCCCTGACTACCGGAGTAGCGAGCTGCCTGGTGACAGCGTTATATATTGCGCATTGCAGAAAACCCCCTCTTCTTGGTATGAGGCACAGTCAGACCTGGTGCTAGTATCCGGCATGGGTATTTGGTAAAACTGAGTACCAGACGAGGTAAAACTGAGTAAAATGTGGTAAAACTGAGTAGATTTGAGGTAAAACTGAGTAAAAAAAAATTTTAAAAATTTTTTTTAAAAAAAAATATTTTTTTTTACTCAGTAAAAAGACAATTTTTTTTGAAATGCACAAAAAACTGCACACTTTGATGGTAGGTGGTACTTTTGTTTAAGGGCACAAGGCCCCCGAGTCGATTCCCGGCCACTTGTGTTAGTGGCGCCCCACCCGGGCCAAACCATCATATATATATATATATATATATATATATATATATATATATATATATATATATATATATATATATATATATATATATATGTATATATATATATATATATATATCACACAACCGCTTCACCAAGGAGGGTTGAGTACCGTCTGCATGCATGCACAGAGGAGGGAGGGATCACACAACCACTTCACCAAAGAGGGTTGAGTATCGTATGCATGCATGCACAGAGGAGGGAGGGAGGGTGGGGCCAACTACTTACAAGTAGTTACAAAAGACACGCTTGAAGATCAAGTCGGCCTTAGTATCTCTCTTGTGAGGCTTGCCAGCGGGGGGCAAAATCAGAAGTGGCCCACAAGTGGGCAAAGTGGCTACCTCACCCCTGCCGTATCGGGGATCCCCACCGCTTCAGAGCGGGGGGCAAAATCAGAAGTGGCCCACAAGTGGGCGAAATGGCTACCTCACCCCTGCCGTATCGGGGATCCCCGCCGCTTCAGAGCGGGGGGCAAAATCAGAAGTGGCCCACAAGTGGACAAATGGCTACCTCAACCCTGCCGTATCGGGGATCCCCACCGCTTCAGAGCGGGGGGCAGAATCAGAAGTGGCCCACAAGTGGGCAAAGTGGCTACCTCACCCCTGCCGTATCGGGGATCCCCACCGCTTCAGAGCGGGGGGCAAAATCAGAAGTGGCCCACAAGTGGGCAAAGTGGCTACCTCACCCGTGCCGTATCGGGGATCCCCACCGCTTCAGAGCGGGGGGCAGAATCAGAAGTGGCCCACAAGTGGGCGAAATGGCTACCTCACCCCTGCCGTATCGGGGATCCCCACCGCTTCAGAGCGGGGGGCAGAATCAGAAGTGGCCCACAAGTGGGCAAAGTGGCTACCTCACCCCTGCCGTATCGGGGATCCCCACCGCTTCAGAGCGGGGGGCAAAATCAGAAGTGGCCCACAAGTGGGCGAAATGGCTACCTCACCCCTGCCGTATCGGGGATCCCCACCGCTTCAGAGCGGGGGGCAAAATCAGAAGTGGCCCACAAGTGGGCAAAGTGGCTACCTCACCCCTGCCGTATCGGGGATCCCCACCGCTTCAGAGCGGGGGGCAAAATCAGAAGTGGCCCACAAGTGGGCAAAGTGGCTACCTCACCCCTGCCGTATCGGGGATCCCCACAGCTTCAGAGCGGGGGGCAAAATCAGAAGTGGCCCACAAGTGGGCAAAGTGGCTACCTCACCCCTGCCGTATCGGGGATCCCCACCGCTTCAGAGCGGGGGGCACAATCAGAAGTGGCCCACAAGTGGGCAAAGTGGCTACCTCACCCCTGCCGTATCGGGGATCCCCACCGCTTCAGAGCGGGGGGCAAAATCAGAAGTGGCCCACAAGTGGGCGAAATGGCTACCTCACCCCTGCAGTATCGGGGATCCCCACCGCTTCAGAGCGGGGGGCAAAATCAGAAGTGGCCCACAAGTAGGCAAAGTGGCTACCTCACCCCTGCCGTATCGGGGATCCCCACCGCTTCAGAGCGGGGGGCACAATCAGAAGTGGCCCACAAGTGGGCAAAGTGGCTACCTCACCCCTGCCGTATCGGGGATCCCCACCGCTTCAGAGCGGGGGGCACAATCAGAAGTGGCCCACAAGTGGGGAAAGTGGCTACCTCACCCCTGCCGTATCGGGGATCCCCACCGCTTCAGAGCGGGGGGCAAAATCAGAAGTGGCCCACAAGTGGGCGAAATGGCTACCTCACCCCTGCCGTATCGGGGATCCCCACCGCTTCAGAGCGGGGGGCAAAATCAGAAGTGGCCCACAAGTGGGCGAAATGGCTACCTCACCCCTGCCGTATCGGGGATCCCCACCGCTTCAAAGCGGGGGGGGGAAATCAGAAGTGGCCCACAAGTGGGCAAAGTGGCTACCTCACCCCTGCCGTATCGGGGATCCCCACCGCTTCAAAGCGGGGGTCAAAATCAGAAGTGGCCCACAAGTGGGCGAAATGGCTACCTCACCCCTGCCGTATCGGGGATCCCCACCGCTTCAGAGCGGGGGGCAAAATCAGAAGTGGCCCACAAGTGGGCAAAGTGGCTACCTCACCCCTGCCGTATCGGGGATCCCCACAGCTTCAGAGCGGGGGGCAAAATCAGAAGTGGCCCACAAGTGGGCAAAGTGGCTACCTCACCCCTGCCGTATCGGGGATCCCCACCGCTTCAGAGCGGGGGGCACAATCAGAAGTGGCCCACAAGTGGGCAAAGTGGCTACCTCACCCCTGCCGTATCGGGGATCCCCACCGCTTCAGAGCGGGGGGCAAAATCAGAAGTGGCCCACAAGTGGGCGAAATGGCTACCTCACCCCTGCAGTATCGGGGATCCCCACCGCTTCAGAGCGGGGGGCAAAATCAGAAGTGGCCCACAAGTAGGCAAATTGGCTACCTCACCCCTGCCGTATCGGGGATCCCCACCGCTTCAGAGCGGGGGGCAGAATCAGAAGTGGCCCACAAATGGGCAAAGTGGCTACCTCACCCCTGCCGTATCGGGGATCCCCACCGCTTCAGAGGGGGGGGCAAAATCAGAAGTGGCCCACAAGTGGGCAAAGTGGCTACCTCACCCCTGCCGTATCGGGGATCCCCACCGCTTCAGAGCGGGGGGCAAAATCAGAAGTGGCCCACAAGTGGGCAAAATGGCTACCTCACCCCTGCCGTATCGGGGATCCCCACCGCTTCAGAGCGGGGGGCAAAATCAGAAGTGGCCCACAAGTGGGCGAAATGGCTACCTCACCCCTGCCGTATCGGGGATCCCCACCGCTTCAGAGCGGGGGGCAGAATCAGAAGTGGCCCACAAGTGGGCAAAGTGGCTACCTCACCCCTGCCGTATCGGGGATCCCCACCGCTTCAGAGCGGGGGGCAAAATCAGAAGTGGCCCACAAGTGGGCAAAGTGGCTACCTCACCCCTGCCGTATCGGGGATCCCCACCGCTTCAGAGCGGGGGGCAGAATCAGAAGTGGCCCACAAGTGGGCGAAATGGCTACCTCACCCCTGCCGTATCGGGGATCCCCACCGCTTCAGAGCGGGAGGCACAATCAGAAGTGGCCCACAAGTGGGCAAAGTGGCTACCTCACCCCTGCCGTATCGGGGATCCCCACCGCTTCAGAGCGGGGGGCAAAATCAGAAGTGGCCCACAAGTGGGCAAAGTGGCTACCTCACCCCTGCCGTATCGGGGATCCCCACCGCTTCAAAGCGGGGGGGGAAAATCAGAAGTGGCCCACAAGTGGGCAAAGTGGCTACCTCACCCCTGCCGTATCGGGGATCCCCACCGCTTCAGAGCGGGGGGCAGAATCAGAAGTGGCCCACAAGTGGGCAAATTGGCTACCTCACCCCTGCCGTATCGGGGATCCCCACCGCTTCAGAGCGGGGGGCAGAATCAGAAGTGGCCCACAAGTGGGCAAAGTGGCTACCTCACCCCTGCCGTATCGGGGATCCCCACCGCTTCAGAGGGGGGGGCAAAATCAGAAGTGGCCCACAAGTGGGCGAAATGGCTACCTCACCCCTGCCGTATCGGGGATCCCCACCGCTTCAGAGCGGGGGGCAAAATCAGAAGTGGCCCACAAGTGGGCAAAGTGGCTACCTCACCCCTGCCGTATCGGGGATCCCCACCGCTTCAGAGCGGGGGGCAAAATCTGAAGTGGCCCACAAGTGGGCAAAGTGGCTACCTCACCCCTGCCGTATCGGGGATCCCCACCGCTTCAGAGCGGGGGGCACAATCAGAAGTGGCCCACAAGTGGGCAAAGTGGCTACCTCACCCCTGCCGTATCGGGGATCCCCACCGCTTCAGAGCGGGGGGCAAAATCAGAAGTGGCCCACAAGTGGGCGAAATGGCTACCTCACCCCTGCAGTATCGGGGATCCCCACCGCTTCAGAGCGGGGGGCAAAATCAGAAGTGGCCCACAAGTAGGCAAAGTGGCTACCTCACCCCTGCCGTATCGGGGATCCCCACCGCTTCAGAGCGGGGGGCACAATCAGAAGTGGCCCACAAGTGGGCAAAGTGGCTACCTCACCCCTGCCGTATCGGGGATCCCCACCGCTTCAGAGCGGGGGGCAAAATCAGAAGTGGCCCACAAGTGGGCAAAGTGGCTACCTCACCCCTGCCGTATCGGGGATCCCCACCGCTTCAGAGCGGGGGGCACAATCAGAAGTGGCCCACAAGTGGGGAAAGTGGCTACCTCACCCCTGCCGTATCGGGGATCCCCACCGCTTCAGAGCGGGGGTCAAAATCAGAAGTGGCCCACAAGTGGGCGAAATGGCTACCTCACCCCTGCCGTATCGGGGATCCCCACCGCTTCAGAGCGGGGGGCAAAATCAGAAGTGGCCCACAAGTGGGCGAAATGGCTACCTCACCCCTGCCGTATCGGGGATCCCCACCGCTTCAGAGCGGGGGGCAAAATCAGAAGTGGCCCACAAGTGGGCGAAATGGCTACCTCACCCCTGCCGTATCGGGGATCCCCACCGCTTCAGAGCGGGGGGCAAAATCAGAAGTGGCCCACAAGTGGGCAAAGTGGCTACCTCACCCCTGCCGTATCGGGGATCCCCACCGCTTCAGAGCGGGGGGCAGAATCAGAAGTGGCCCACAAGTGGGCAAATTGGCTACCTCACCCCTGCCGTATCGGGGATCCCCACCGCTTCAGAGCGGGGGGCAGAATCAGAAGTGGCCCACAAGTGGGCAAAGTGGCTACCTCACCCCTGCCGTATCGGGGATCCCCACCGCTTCAGAGCGGGGGGCAAAATCAGAAGTGGCCCACAAGTGGGCAAAATGGCTACCTCAACCCTGCCGTATCGGGGATCCCCACCGCTTCAGAGCGGGGGGCAAAATCAGAAGTGGCCCACAAGTGGGCGAAATGGCTACCTCACCCCTGCCGTATCGGGGATCCCCACCGCTTCAGAGCGGGGGGCAGAATCAGAAGTGGCCCACAAGTGGGCAAAGTGGCTACCTCACCCCTGCCGTATCGGGGATCCCCACCGCTTCAGAGCGGGGGGCAAAATCAGAAGTGGCCCACAAGTGGGCAAAGTGGCTACCTCACCCCTGCCGTATCGGGGATCCCCACCGCTTCAGAGCGGGGGGCAGAATCAGAAGTGGCCCACAAGTGGGCGAAATGGCTACCTCACCCCTGCCGTATCGGGGATCCCCACCGCTTCAGAGCGGGAGGCACAATCAGAAGTGGCCCACAAGTGGGCAAAGTGGCTACCTCACCCCTGCCGTATCGGGGATCCCCACCGCTTCAGAGCGGGAGGCAAAATCAGAAGTGGCCCACAAGTGGGCAAAGTGGCTACCTCACCCCTGCCGTATCGGGGATCCCCACCGCTTCAGAGCGGGGGGCAAAATCAGAAGTGGCCCACAAGTGGGCAAAGTGGCTACCTCACCCCTGCCGTATCGGGGATCCCCACCGCTTCAAAGCGGGGGGGGGAAATCAGAAGTGGCCCACAAGTGGGCAAAGTGGCTACCTCACCCCTGCCGTATCGGGGATCCCCACCGCTTCAGAGCGGGGGGCAAAATCAGAAGTGGCCCACAAGTGGGCAAATTGGCTACCTCACCCCTGCCGTATCGGGGATCCCCACCGCTTCAGAGCGGGGGGCAAAATCAGAAGTGGCCCACAAGTGGGCAAAGTGGCTACCTCACCCCTGCCGTATCGGGGATCCCCACCGCTTCAGAGGGGGGGGCAAAATCAGAAGTGGCCCACAAGTGGGCGAAATGGCTACCTCACCCCTGCCGTATCGGGGATCCCCACCGCTTCAGAGCGGGGGGCAAAATCAGAAGTGGCCCACAAGTGGGCAAAGTGGCTACCTCACCCCTGCCGTATCGGGGATCCCCACCGCTTCAGAGCGGGGGGCAAAATCTGAAGTGGCCCACAAGTGGGCAAAGTGGCTACCTCACCCTTGCCGTATCGGGGATCCCCACCGCTTCAGAGCGGGGGGCAAAATCAGAAGTGGCCCACAAGTGGGCAAATTGGCTACCTCACCCCTGCCGTATCGGGGATCCCCACCGCTTCAGAGCGGGGGGCAGAATCAGAAGTGGCCCACAAGTGGGCAAAGTGGCTACCTCACCCCTGCCGTATCGGGGATCCCCACCGCTTCAGAGGGGGGGGCAAAATCAGAAGTGGCCCACAAGTGGGCAAAGTGGCTACCTCACCCCTGCCGTATCGGGGATCCCCACCGCTTCAGAGCGGGGGGCAAAATCAGAAGTGGCCCACAAGTGGACAAATTGGCTACCTCACCCCTGCCGTATCGGGGATCCCCACCGCTTCAGAGCGGGGGGGCAAAATCAGAAGTGGCCCACAAGTGGGCAAAGTGGCTACCTCACCCCTGCCGTATCGGGGATCCCCACCGCTTCAGAGCGGGGGGCAAAATCAGAAGTGGCCCACAAGTGGGCGAAATGGCTACCTCACCCCTGCCGTATCGGGGATCCCCACCGCTTCAGAGCGGGGGGCAAAATCAGAAGTGGCCCACAAGTGGGCAAAGTGGCTACCTCACCCCTGCCGTATCGGGGATCCCCACCGCTTCAGAGCGGGGGGCAAAATCAGAAGTGGCCCACAAGTGGGCAAAGTGGCTACCTCACCCGTGCCGTATCGGGGATCCCCACCGCTTCAGAGCGGGGGGCAAAATCAGAAGTGGCCCACAAGTGGGCGAAATGGCTACCTCACCCCTGCCGTATCGGGGATCCCCACCGCTTCAGAGCGGGGGGCAAAATCAGAAGTGGCCCACAAGTGGGCAAAGTGGCTACCTCACCCTTGCCGTATCGGGGATCCCTACCGCTTCAAAGCGGGGGGGGAAAATCAGAAGTGGCCCACAAGTGGGCAAAGTGGCTACCTCACCCCTGCCGTATCGGGGATCCCCACCGCTTCAGAGCGGGGGGCAAAATCAGAAGTGGCCCACAAGTGGGCGAAATGGCTACCTCACCCCTGCCGTATCGGGGATCCCCACCGCTTCAGAGCGGGGGGCAAAATCAGAAGTGGCCCACAAGTGGGCAAAGTGGCTACCTCACCCTTGCCGTATCGGGGATCCCTACCGCTTCAAAGCGGGGGGGGAAAATCAGAAGTGGCCCACAAGTGGGCAAAGTGGCTACCTCACCCCTGCCGTATCGGGGATCCCCACCGCTTAAGAGCGGGGGGCAAAATCAGAAGTGGCCCACAAGTGGGCAAAGTGGCTACCTCACCCTTGCCGTATCGGGGATCCCCACCGCTTCAGAGCGGGGGGCAAAATCAGAAGTGGCCCACAAGTGGGCGAAATGGCTACCTCACCCCTGCCGTATCGGGGATCCCCACCGCTTCAGAGCGGGGGGCAGAATCAGAAGTGGCCCACAAGTGGGCAAAATGGCTACCTCACCCCTGCCGTATCGGGGATCCCCACCGCTTCAGAGCGGGGGGCAAAATCAGAAGTGGCCCACAAGTGGGCAAAGTGGCTACCTCACCCCTGCCGTATCGGGGATCCCCACCGCTTCAGAGCGGGGGGCAGAATCAGAAGTGGCCCACAAGTGGGCGAAATGGCTACCTCACCCCTGCCGTATCGGGGATCCCCACCGCTTCAGAGCGGGGGGCAAAATCAGAAGTGGCCCACAAGTGGGCAAAGTGGCTACCTCACCCCTGCCGTATCGGGGATCCCCACCGCTTCAGAGCGGGGGGCAAAATCAGAAGTGGCCCACAAGTGGGCAAAGTGGCTACCTCACCCTTGCCGTATCGGGGATCCCTACCGCTTCAAAGCGGGGGGGGGAAATCAGAAGTGGCCCACAAGTGGGCAAAGTGGCTACCTCACCCCTGCCGTATCGGGGATCCCCACCGCTTAAGAGCGGGGGGCAAAATCAGAAGTGGCCCACAAGTGGGCAAAGTGGCTACCTCACCCTTGCCGTATCGGGGATCCCCACCGCTTCAGAGCGGGGGGCAAAATCAGAAGTGGCCCACAAGTGGGCGAAATGGCTACCTCACCCCTGCCGTATCGGGGATCCCCACCGCTTCAGAGCGGGGGGCAGAATCAGAAGTGGCCCACAAGTGGGCAAAATGGCTACCTCACCCCTGCCGTATCGGGGATCCCCACCGCTTCAGAGCGGGGGGCAAAATCAGAAGTGGCCCACAAGTGGGCAAAGTGGCTACCTCACCCCTGCCGTATCGGGGATCCCCACCGCTTCAGAGCGGGGGGCAGAATCAGAAGTGGCCCACAAGTGGGCGAAATGGCTACCTCACCCCTGCCGTATCGGGGATCCCCACCGCTTCAGAGCGGGGGGCAAAATCAGAAGTGGCCCACAAGTAGGCAAAGTGGCTACCTCACCCCTGCCGTATCGGGGATCCCCACCGCTTCAGAGCGGGGGGCAGAATCAGAAGTGGCCCACAAGTGGGCAAAGTGGCTACCTCACCCCTGCCGTATCGGGGATCCCCACCGCTTCAGAGCGGGGGGCAAAATCAGAAGTGGCCCACAAGTGGGCAAAGTGGCTACCTCACCCCTGCCGTATCGGGGATCCCCACCGCTTCAGAGCGGGGGGCAAAATCAGAAGTGGCCCACAAGTGGGCAAAGTGGCTACCTCACCCCTGCCGTATCGGGGATCCCCACCGCTTCAGAGCGGGGGGCAGAATCAGAAGTGGCCCACAAGTGGGCAAAGTGGCTACCTCACCCCTGCCGTATCGGGGATCCCCACCGCTTCAGAGCGGGGGGCAAAATCAGAAAAAAGGGCTTTTTTCTACTAATTTTTTTACTGAGTAAAAAAAAAATTTTTTTTCTACTCAGTTTTTTACTGAGCAAAAAAAAATAATTTTTTTTTCTACTCAGTTTTTTACTGAGTAAAAAAAAAAGTTTTTTTTTCTACTCAGTTTTTTACTGAGTAAAAAAAAATATTTTTTTTTCTACTCAGTTTCGCAACTGAGCAGAAACCCCACTTACTGAGTAAAAAAAAAAAATTTTACTCAGTTTGAAACCGAGTAAAAAAATTTTTTTCTAAAAAAAATTTTTTTTACTCAATTTTACCACGGACCCAGCCGGCATACCATATGGCAGCACACGCACGCACACGTCGTTGCCGCATGATGCCCGATGCAAGTCACACCCCTGCCAGATACCACCAGAAGCTGCTGGATGGTTTTTTGTTTATCAACACATGCAAACATCCGAACATGCCGGTGAGGTGCAACAAAAAGCACAAGGGGAAGAAAACATTCATTTCATGCTCTGCCGGATGCAACACTACCTGTTGCCGGATGCTGCCGGATACACACCCGCCCTGCCGGATAACGCCTCACGCACAACACACTGGCTGCATCTTCTCCAGGGCTGCATCTTGGTCTGTTTTACCATACTGTGCCCAGACCTGGTGCTAGTGTCCGGCAAAAACGAACTCTGATAGTGTACGGATTGGGGCAATTTTGACGCATCTCCTGGGCCAGGGCAAGGTATTCCAAAGCAATGGAAAATGCCTTTGGCAGAGTGGGGGGAGCCATAGACGCTGAATGAGTACGCCGGTTTGGTACTTTCAGATGTCCCTACGTGTTCGCCTTTTGAGGAGGGGATCCTCCACTTGTGGATACGTTGGTGGTTTGTCCGTGCTATGTGTCAAAACACACGGGAATTTTGGCTAAGGAGGAAATAGGTCTCCTGTTTCATAGCATAAGCGTTCTGCTGCGCCCGAACTTTCAGCCACTACATTATTCCTCTGACTCAGGGTTGTAACCATTTGCATGACTGGAGTGAGGAAGATGCAATGCAGACCTGCAGCATGTGGGATGGCGGCTGGATCGCCCACACGCTCAACGGCACCACCATAAGGCGGACGAGCAGCGGTGCCGTGTGGCAGGAGGTGAATTTCCATGCGCCGGCGACCCACAGGACTTGCTGCAGCTGCCTTTTTGTGCGGCCCCCTCTTGAAGATCTTGAGCAGTATATTCCTGCTACTTATTCCTATGGACCCTGCAGCACTGGCTGGTGGTGATGGCGCCATTGGGTGCGCTGGTGCTGGGGTCAGGGCTGGTGATGTCACGCGTGATGTTGCGGGTGGCGTTGGTGGTGGCGGTGCTGGTGGCGGTGCAGGTGGCGGTGCTGGTGGCACTTCTGGTGGCGGTGTTGGTGGCGGTGTTGGTGGCGGTGCTGGTGGCGGCGCTGGTGGCGGTGCTGGTGGCGGTGCTGGTGGCAGTGCTGGTGGCGGTGCTGGTGGCGGTGCTGGTGGCGGCGCTGGTGGCGGTGCTGGTGGCGGTGCTGGTGGCGGTGCTGGTGGCGGTGCTGGTGGCGGTGCTGGTGGCGGTGCTGGTGGCGGCGCTGGTGGCGGTGTTGGTGGCAGTTCTGGTGGCGGTGCTGGTGGCAGTTCTGGTGGCGGTGTTGGTGGCGGTGCTGGTGGCGGTGCTGGTGGCGGTGCTGGTGGCGGTGCTGGTGGCGGTGCTGGTGGCAGTGCTGGTGGCGGTGTTGGTGGCGGTGCTGGTGGCGGTGCTGGTGGCGGTGCTGGTGGCGGTGCTGGTGGCGGTGCTGGTGGCGGTGGTGGTGGCGGTGCTGGCGGCGGTGGTGGTGGCGGCGGTGCGGCTGATGATGCGCTACCATCACAAGCATCGGCCTTGGGGCCGCCCCAATCATAAGCAGCAACGCCACCGCCGCTCGGCGCCGTGACCGCACCAGCCGCCGCCAACCTGCCAGGGGCCGCAAGCGCGCCCGGCGCTACGGCTGCACCAGGTGCAACCGGCGCCGCAACCGCCCCTGGCGCTGCCACTGTACCAGACCCACGTGGTGCTGAGGGGGGTCCCTGTGGCAGTATTGATGGCGCAGGGGGGACGACCCCGACCCCATGGCCGGTGGACGGGATGCCCCCAACCCCATGCCCCCCCGCTCCTCCGATTTCTGGGGCACGAGTGGCTGGGGAGGGGTCCCCTGGCGCATGACCCGCCACGGGGTCGCTGGCCATCTTGGGCTGAGCCGTCGCCAAGGGGGGCAGGGCTTCTGCAAAGGGGGCTCGTGCGCCCACGGGCGGAGGACCGAAAGGGGAGGGCACCCCGGGCACGGGCAAAGAGGGGGCAGCGGGACGGCATCGCCCATGACCAGGGCTGGAGGGGTCCTTGTCAGACGCCGAAGTCGGTGCTGCCGGGTCTGTTGACACGGTGCAGAAATACACAGGTTAGGGTTAGGCAGGGCCAGTTACTGTGAGGGCTGCTGGAGGCGAATCAACAAATCAACATCACAGCGCTGATCGTGCCAGTCAATGAGAGAGGGAGGGAGGGAGGGAGGGAGGGAGAGACAGGGAGAGAAGGGGGGGGGGGGTTCGGGGGCAGAGAGAGAGAGAGAGGTACAACGATTGTATGAAAAGGCGCAGAGGGCTCTCAAAGATATACGCACAGTGCAAACAATTCCGTTGCCTGTTGCCTGAACAGCAATTCCGATGGCAATGGGCATGCGCGTCCAAACATGTCATGGTTTTTCGGAATGCACAAGCTCGGAAATCTGGTCAATATGGTGGCGATCCTGGGGCCTGCACCTCGACCTGAACCTATCGTGTGTCCAACAGTCGGTCCCGGTCTCTGTCCAACGGTGGCAATACGCAGGGATGGCTCAAACACCTGCGCTGTCGTCATGATGATCATCATAATACCAAGCTTTGGTTGACGCCGATGGGTCATTGAATACTGGAGAGCGAAGTATGCAGAGGCGGCAGTGCAAGGCACAAAGGCATCAACACTGAGCGGTAGCAGGCGTGTCACACAAGCAGTGGCTTCAAAGTAATGCTTAGCAGGACTGGACCCCGATGGCACGGAGTAGAGGGGGCAAAGGAGAGTAGCAAGTGCCATTCAGACTGGGCAGACCTTGTTTGTAGTGCTGAGATAGTGAGCAAACGGTCGGGTCCAAACTCCGGGGGTGGGTCAAGTCACGGTACGTCACAGTACGTCACAGTAGTGACCACCGAACGATCTTCAACCAGAGGCACAAAAGTGCTCATGAGTCCCTAATTTGTTCTATGCGCACCTTGAAAAACACGAGCTGCCGTTTGCAGAGTTAACAACAGATGAGGGTGTGAAGTGGTGGGTGAACCGTTGCAGGACGGACATGGGGCATGTAACAGTGCACAGGAGCAAGCAACCGGGTACCCGGTACTGAGGATGGCACTTTGAGCTCCATCAACGCCGCAAAGAAAGTTTCACGCAGGATGTGTCCATCACCGTAACAAACATACAGCTCCTCACTCATCACACTATGTAGCCCAGCGGCAGCAACAAAAGCTAACGGAGACCAAAATCTTTTTCGGCTGGTCGGTCATCAAACCGAGATTTGACCCGGACGCCATTCCGACCCCAGATTCAGGGGGAGTCTTTGCACTGCGCGCGCACTGCGCGCTGCACTGCGCGCGCACTGTGCGCTACTTTTAGACTATGTTCCCCCCAAAGAGCCCCCAAGCAAACCCCTTGGAAACGCCCTTAGAATTAGGTGACCCAAACTGCCCTAGCTCAAGAAAGCTGCAAACTACCTTCCCTTCACATAACACACATCATGCACAACTGGAAAAGCCATGCACAGCGCATTGGTCGCCACCCTCAAGAACACAGAACTGTCTTTCTGTTCCACCTGTCTTCGAATCAGAAATTGCCGCAAATGCAAGAGTACACGCACGTACTCATGCAACTCCGTACCGGATCCCCTCCATATGTTCCTTACGATGCCCCAGTGCCACATGCGTGCAAACAAGTGCTCAATGCGTGCCCTATAGAAACCATGAACATCATTGTACTCCTTTTGCCGCTCGGTCAACGTCTTTCGACCGATAAATGGCCATGCCACATGGAGGCGCCCCTTGTATGCACCATCCATGGAGCCAATCTCATAATCCATACAATGTCCCTTCACTTTCCTCAATAGCACCGGAAGGTTGGGGCCCAAAAGAGGGCGGAAATGCTACGTCACCCCTGCATTCTCAGGGGTCCCCAAACAAAGGGGGACAAAATCAGAAGTCAAAACCTCCGCTAGGGGTCACCATGATGCCCCTAGGGGCCCCTAGTCTCTCAAAGTATGGGTCTCTAGTACGGCCAGACGCCCAAATAGTTGCACTGCGCGCGCACTGCGCTTGAGGCGCCCCCTCAGACCAAGTGAAAAGGTCACAGATTCAATTCCAACCGCGAATCCAGGAAAGTTGGCATTCCAGGCGCTGTGTGGGCGAAGAGGCACCTGCTAGGACGAGAGCAGATTCGAGAGGCGATCCGATGGACTTAAAACACTGGACCCCGCAGCTCTCTCAACGACTGCTGTGTGTAGACGTTGGACAGCCCAGTCCTACTGGTGCCTCCGTAAGCCGCCGATGGAGCACGTTCGGACGATCGTAGGGCTGCGGAGCCATGTGCATTTTGTGCATGCACATCTGCTGGTGCCCCAATCACTGTTCATGTGCGCCGGTCTTTTCCGTTAAGCATTTTTTAACGAGTGCCTCTCGAAACAGCCCCTCCTTTGACCACGAAGAGCTAAGCACGGAATCTGAGAAAGTGGGCCTGCAATGTGAGATGTAGTTCTAGGGATAGATGGTTACCTCCAACAGTTCCACGCCCAATCCCAAGTAAACCCAGGACCCTGAAACAAACCCAATCCCACCCTCGGAGGGAGGGGGTACCAGTTCCCCAAAATCACTGAAAATTGCCTTAAACCCCCCCTCTCCCCCCTCAACCCACCAACTGCACCCCACCCCGGGCCCACATGTACGCCACAGCAAGCACAGCCTGAGCAGGACTCATACCACATACCTGTGATGGCCTCATCACATGATGCGAAATCTGCAAAGTAGGCCAGTGAGCACCTTCGCTCTGGAAATATACGCCAATCAACAATGCCTGCCAGCCCGGAGAACATTTCCGCTGCCGTATCGGCCGCACAATTCTCAGGAATATTGCACACTAATACCTTGGGCTCCACACCCTCGGGGTCTGTGACAACAGCACCAGCAGACATGACCAGCAATGGGACGGAGGACCGAGAGGATTTTTTTTTTACGTAGAGCGGAACCGATACGTCCCTGCCTCATGACCCATGCATCTCATGAAATGCAGCGTGGCAAACACCATTCAATCATTACCATGCTGTAACAGACAGTACCATGTCTTCCACTTTGCGGTGCTGTCCACTACCAATCACCAGTGGCCACAGGAACAGAAAAGCAAGGGTGCTAGCTCCTCAGTCTATGAGCAAATACCTCCACAGGGGCGAGGGGAGAAATCCTCGAAGCCCTTCGTTCGTTGATCCCAACATGCAAATTAACCTGACGTGGACGCTACATGTGTGCCCCCGGGAGGGGGTACGTGTGCCGAGTGTCTCTACCGGTTTGCCCCCGTTGGTGTCGTTGCATGCAACTCTGCGAGCTGGCCCAGTCCTGCGTGCTGCATGGGCTGCCACTCTGCCTCTCTGGGAAGAGCCAAACCTGGGGCATACACTTTGCTGTGCACTGCACATTGTGCCACAGCATTGTACAGTTGGGTGGGTGTCGGGCGGACACATGTGGCACGTTCATTGAAAAAACCACGAAGAGCTTTTGTCCTTGACTCTAAATCGAGCCCAATTGCTCAATTCCGCTGTCTAAGTGGGCAAGAGTCACGCAGGAGTCACGTGTGGCGCAACTTTTGCCCCCGGTCCCTACCCTGCTGCCCCCCCCCCCCCCCCCCTAGTTCTTGCTGATTTCTGCAGCGCAGTGATGATACACGTTTCCCGCATGGGCCATGCACTGCTGTTTGGGCCTTTGTGCGCCTGGCCATTCCGCGTTACTATTCTTGATGGGTCTTCTTTTTGGTACCTTAAATTTGTTTGCATCCCCAGGGACTAGGCAACGATTTGGGGGCAGGTCCCCAATTCTTTCCTGAGGTATTGTACACGGGCGTCCAAGGGCTACGATACATGGGGCACGCTTCCTTTTCCCTGAGGCACTCCAGGGACAACACTATCCAACATTCTGTTCCTATGTGCTTTGGAACACATGCTTTTTTTCAGCATCGTGCCGGGAATTGAACTAACGCCAGACAGTTTGGAAACCAGTGATCTACCACTGGGATACTGACAGTCTCTGACAGACTACTGCTCAGCGATGGTCTACATAGCCTGGTCTGAAAATTTGTTCCCGAAAAGTCCCCTCCTTTTGCCAACCAATCCTCATTCATAACACAATGCAACAGGCTGGGTCCTCACTTAGCATCATTCTGGTTCATGCAGCTCCATTCAGGGTCCACTCAGGCTCATGCAGGTCCATCCCACTCAGGCTCATGCAGGTCCATTTCGGGTCCTCCTCCTCCTCCTCCTCCTACGGTGTACGGCCGTTCTCATACTTCCCTGGGCCCAAACCCCCGCCACCCTGAGATCTGCCAAGTCCCAACACAACAATTGAATAGCGGGGCTGGTACACGAACAGCTCTCGGTCTTGACAAGCACTGTTGTATGTCGCTCTATCATCGCACACGCACCCGCCCCCGTACTGCCCACATTTTACCACTATTGCCTCCTGACCCGCTGATGCAAATCCGCCCCCCTGCACACGGCCCGAATGAGACATGCACATCTGCCCCTCCGCGGCCGTCCGGCCGCCTGCGAGGTTTGGTTGATGAGGGGGATGCCCCTCATCAACCAAGCCCAGCAGGCTAGCAATATGTCCTAATGTCCCAATGTTGCTAATTGTGCTTCAATGTATTCAATCCCTGCTGTTGAATGGCATGCCAACAGGAGCTGTTGCCCATATTCTGGCCCAGCAATGCAAGGGACCTGTGTCTGCCACCGCCCCAGCACGTCGGAGGACGACAGGTTTCGTGCTGGGAAGCACTGTGCATTTCCCACTCATGTTCTCCAGTGCCTTACCACAGGCCACGTCTTCTGCAAACGTAACTCTGGCGCTGCGTTCCTCACTTCCGTGTAGGGCTTTGTACAGCAGTACATTCTCCACAGCGCCATATGTTTCCATGATGGACTTCACCATGTTGTGGGTCACAGTTGCCGGCAAATGGTCAATAATGACACTCAAACGGTCAATGTTCATACTTGACTCTGCAGCGCTGCACACACAACGGAAGCCTGGGGCACTCCTATGGCGTTCGCTGTGGCGTTCACACTTCCCATGGCCCATGACTCTACACATGACCTCCCATGACTCACCCACCCGTAACTCTACCCAGGACTGCCCATTACTCTAGCCATTGCATTTGTGTTAAACCCCCCAACAATTTACGCAGTGTATGCGGGCATTCGTGTTCACTGCACGTATATTTTTCTTAACACCAACCGCTTCAGCAACACACGACGTAAGCCGCGTCCCAGTTGGCGGTCATCATGGGTGTTGGCGCACCGCAGGTCTGTGAGACCGGTATCTCAGATCAAGTGCTGTCTGCAGGGGTTTGCCAGTGTCAGACTTGATTGTGACGCTTGAATGTAGCATGGGGGCTGCTCGCTCTGCATTGTTCTCTGAGGCCGTGGGGGCAGTGGTGCTTTATCCCCTCCCGCCCCCCAGCACCACCACCCCGGCCATGCACCGTCATTGGTGCAACGATCTTCGCACAAACGTTTGCAATGTACCCCCCGCCCTTGTAATTCACCCCCCTAATGCCACCCCCCCCCCCCCCCCTGATGGGCATTGCACCACACAATGGTAGCTCTAAAACTGCAGCAGTTTCAATACAACCTCAAGAAAACTTTTCTTCAGTGCCTGTGGCGCCTGGTATTTCCTATGCTTTTTTTGTCAAAGTGACCCCCCCCCCCATGGGGGGGGACAGGGGGGGGGGGGTACCCAGTGCACCATCACGAAACCCCAAGCACCAGCCACAGAGGGGAGTGCAGTATCGCACCTGCTCTGTGGTGGCGGATCCGAGGCCCCTGGGTTGCAGCGCCACGGCTGTAGGTCCTTCATGATCCTCTGCGGTAACCCATCCGCGAAGTGGACCCGAAGGCGGGTTCCTTCTCGGATGCTGCAGCCCTGCACAATCTGCATTGCTGCCACAGCAGTCTGAACATCAGCGTACTCTACCATTGCACATCCATTACTCTGTCCTTGTGCCGCTGTCAGCACTCTACTTCGTGTCACATTGCCAAACGCACTGAAAAATTGATGGAGCTGTTGGTGGTCCCAGTCCAAAGGAATGCCAATGACGTAGAGGTTGTTGGAGGGCGGGGCTACATGGCTCATCGCCCTAACTTGCTGGATGCTGGATGGGGTGGCGCAGCGTTCAACACGGAGACGGTGGCCCTCAACAATGCAGCCATGCTTGTGGTGAATTGCCAAATCCGCCGACGCAGCGTCGGAAAATTCGATGAGACCAAAAGTCTCAGCACAACAGTCGGTGATCACTTGGTGACGCAGCGGGGCACCGAATTCGGCAAAAAGCGTCTTGAGAGTGTCGTTGGTGCACGATGCCGGTAGATTGCCGATCAGCAGCGTGGTGGCATGGGTCACAGCAGGTGGAGGTGCAGGGGTAATGGCAGGTGAAGTTGCAGGGATGACAGTGGGTGGAGGTGCAGGGGTGACAGCAGGTGCAGGTGCAGGGGTGACAGCAGGTGCAGGTGCAGGGGTGACAGCAGGTGCAGGTGCAGGGGTGACTGCAGGTGGAGGTGCAGGGGTGACAGCAGGTGCAGGTGCAGGGGTCACAGCGGCTGGAGGTGCAGGGGTGACAGCAGGTGGAGGTGCAGGGGTGACAGCAGGTGGAGGTGCAGCAGGGACAGCAGGTGCAGGTGTGAATGGAGTAGCAGGTGCAGGTGTGGGTGTAGGCTTCGGCGCCCATGGACCCTTGCGTGCCTCTGCAAATCTTATTCCCAAAGCCCTAGCCCCTCCTGCAATCACATGGCCCTGCAGAGTCTGCATTGCCACGGCTGCTGTAGGGACATCTTGATAATGCACAATTGCAGTCCCTGTACTGAGCGAATGCCCGTGGCACACTGTCCGAAACACACTTGACCCGACCACAGTGCCACACACGTCGAAGAAAATGCGGACGTCTTCCTCTTCCCAAAGTAACGGAAGGCCCCAGATGTAAAGGCGGCTGGATGGGGTGGCACAGCGTTCAACACGGAGACGGTGGCCCTCAACAATGCAGCCGTGCTTGTGGCGAACTGCCAGACCCGCCGACACAGCGTCGGAAAATTCGATGAAGCCAAAAGTCTCAGCACAACAGTCGGTGATCACTTGGTGACGCAGCGGGGCACCGAATTCGGCAAAAAGCGTCTTGAGAGTGTCGTTGGTGCACGACGCCGGTAGATTGCCAATCCGCAGTGTGGTGGCAGGGGTGACTGCAGGTGAAGTTGCAGGGGTACCGGCGGGTGAAGGTGCAGGGATGACCGCGGGTGGAGGTGCAGGGGTCACAGCGGGTGGAGGTGCAGGGGTGACAGCAGGTGGAGGTGCAGGGGTGACAGCAGGTGGAGGTGCAGCAGGGACAGCAGGTGCAGGTGTGAATGGAGTAGCAGGTGCAGGTGTGGGTGTAGGCTTCGGCGCCCATGGACCCTTGCGTGCCTCTGCAAATCTTATTCCCAAAGCCCTAGCCCCTCCTGCAATCACATGGCCCTGCAGAGTCTGCATTGCCACGGCTGCTGTAGGGACATCTTGATAATGCACAATTGCAGTCCCTGTACTGAGCGAATGCCCGTGGCACACTGTCCGAAACACACTTGACCCGACCACAGTGCCACACACATCGAAGAAAATGCGGACGTCTTCCTCTTCCCAAAGTAACGGAAGGCCCCAGATGTAAAGGCGGCTGGATGGGGTGGCGCAGCGTTCAACACGGAGACGGTGGCCCTCAACAATGCAGCCGTGCTTGTGGCGAACTGCCAAATCCGCCGACACAGCGTCGGAAAATTCGATGAAGCCAAAAGTCTCAGCACAACAGTCGGTGATCACTTGGTGACGCAGCGGGGCACCGAATTCGGCAAAAAGCGTCTTGAGAGTGTCGTTGGTGCACGACGCCGGTAGATTGCCAATCCGCAGTGTGGTGGCAGGGGTGACTGCAGGTGAAGTTGCAGGGGTACCGGCGGGTGAAGGTGCAGGGATGACCGCGGGTGGAGGTGCAGGGGTCACAGCGGGTGGAGGTGCAGGGTTGACAGCAGGTGGAGGTGCAGGTGAGATATCAGGTGCATGTAAAAAACAATCATTCCAAGTGCAGCCGGCGTTGTGGTTTGACATGTATGCAACAAGAAACCATGAAACTGCTTGAAGGAACATTATTTAGTGGCATCCATTAGTGTCAAACACAATGCAAGCATGCACAGCAGAGGCGTCACATGTAACCAAAGGACTTGTTGCAAAAAAATTTTGTTCAAAGTGTGGGTATTTCCACATGCAAGCAAAGGTGGACCAATAATTCATGGAGGCTTGTTGAAAGATTTTTTTTGAAGGCACAAGTGTTCGACATGCAACCAAAAGTAGATGTACCAACCTATGAATCATGAAACTTCTTGAAGAAACCCAGGTATAAGCACCCCACCCCAAGAGCCAAAAAGCCGCCGATGGGGAGAGGCCCCTCACTGCCGGCGTGGGATGACGTGGGATGGACATGGTCCTTGTCCTTGTCAAAGAAGAGCACTAGTAACCCTCCGTGACCCTTTGCCCGCTACTCTTGCATGTGAATATTGCAATTACCACATCTTGCACGCGAACATTGCAATTACTGCAACACCACGTTTACTAGCCCAACGCCGTGCAAACCACCGCTACAAGAGCTTTGGCCGTTGGTGGTGCTTGCTACGTAGTGACTTCCGTTTACACCAAACAAAGCGCAACCACATCAAGGGATCATCATTCTGTGTACTTGCACGGGTAAATTTGCTACCTCACACAACTGCGGGTATGTCCGCAAAGTGAAACCACGTTGATTGGCAATCGAGATTGCTGCGGTACATTTTTCCGGCAAGGCAGATTGTGGTGACTGAGAGACATTTACCAATGGTGGTCAGCAAACGGGGTTTGTGGGGGTTTTCCTAGCCGCGGCTGGGTGGGTTGACCCCCCCTGCCCCCCCCTCCTTGACTGGCCACGGCTAGCCAAAAATGGCTGGGGGGTTTTTGGCCAAAATCAAGGAAAATGAAGCAAAAACGGCCACACTTGGGGTCTCTAGGGGTGCAAGCCATCCCCTTTTGACGTGTGGCTATGTATGTTACTGCATTTGGGGCAACTAGGTTGTGTAGCCTCTTTTGAAGTGCGAAATGAACCCCCTCCCTCCCATGCTCAATGTCACGTGCAGCTGAAGACACACAATGTGGCATAGACATGATGCAAAAACAACCGTCAATGTCTCACCGGCAGCCCATGGTGTTGGACTGTGTACATTGACAGTGTTCCGCGGTCCATTGTAGTTGGGAGATCGCATTGTTGTGATGAGGTGCACAAGGTGGTACTGGTAGCACCCGCTACGTATGCCAAGCATGTGGATGTTACCTACACCGTGAATGCTTTGCGGACTATCACTACTCTAGCCCCCCCGACAGTAGACCCACTAGCAAATTACTATTTAAGAGACCCACCCCCATTTCAGAGCCCCTCCGGAAAAAGTCAATAAGAGACCCACTTGGAAACGTACACTTTAAGAGACCCACCTGCAAAAGGGGACAAACTCGAACCTTAACCAAAGCCCAAGCCCTAATGTGACCAGACAGCTGTAACCGGATGCTTCGACATTGAATGTTACGGGTATTGTCTCACACACTCCAAGAAATGGGCCCTTAATTGACATAGCCTTGGTGAACATGTTGTGGGACAACACAAAGTGTCCTGCTGCTTCCAGATTCACATCTTGTTGTGGCTCACATTGCTCGATAATGGTGCTCAACACAATATGTTACAGTAACATATTAAAAACCGGGGGGACATGAAATTCTAACAAAATATGACTCTCAACTTTTTGATTTGAAATTTGAAAAAGTGCTTCATCTAATGTGTTGCATGTTGTAATGCAATGATGTCATGATATCACCAAATGATGTTGTCATCACCCACAAAGCAGATTTTTCGGTTAAAAAAATGAAAATCAACAGAAGTGGGCTCGGTGCATGCAGCCTGTTTCGGCGGGTCCAAAAAGAAGTCACAACATGCCCCGCAATTCAAATATAAGAGACCCACCTGGAAAAGTACACTTTAAGAGACCTGGGCCTTTGGCTCCGGTGAAAAAAATTAAGAGACCCGGGTCTACTGTCGGGGGGGCTTGAGTAATCGTGGCCATGATGTCCTAATTTGAGAGTGTTGGGTGCAAAAAACTGTGGGATGAAAACCTTGCTCTTTGAGTATGTGCCGTTAGTGGCATTTTCTTGTGTGCCCAATGGTGCATATCGCTGTTTGAGAAGTCCCGGGGTTGGAGTAGATTGTGAACCATATGCCCACCCAATTCACTTGAAGATTCATGAGAACACAACTGCGGGTAGTGCAGGGTAATTAATAGAAAAAGATGTAAGAATGGTCACGAGCAAGTTAGCGGCAAAATAAGGCAGACTCGTCAGTGGCCGTCCCACACAATTCCGCGCAGTACATGGCGGTGGTTGTGAAAGAAGAGAAGATGCAACATGGATGGGCGGTACCTATCCCACACTTTTTTGTTGCTTTGGTGTAAAATCATCCAAAAGCCTCCAAAGAATTAACAAAAGCCAGCAAGAAATGTCAGCAAACATCTAACAATAGGCTGCATGGGTCCAAAATCCCTTTGCAGTTGCGTACAAGTTTGTGTTGCACTCAGCCTATGGCCATTAACACCGCCCATCCATGTTGCATCTTATGCTCTTCTTTCCGTTCCATTTTGCTCATTCTCCACTTGCCACATGAAATTACTTTGAGATCAAGAGAATTGTGGTTGAAAGTGTCCATGGCGGGGAGATTCAGTTGATCAGAACCAATGTAACCTCCCATATGTGCGTCATTTCTAGCACAGACAAAACGTTTGTCCCCATGGACAAAAAGTCCACTCCCACAGACAAAACATCTGTATCACCATAGACCAAAAGTGTGTCTACATAGACAAAAAGTATGTTCCCATGGACAAAATGTCTATTCCCATAGACATAAAGTTTTGTACCCACCCATATGTTGATTGTGCACCCCTTGTCATGTCAAATTCAGCACATTGTAAAGTGCAATCATGACACGTCCCCGACTGTCATGATGTAGACTTCACCCTTGTGCTGAAACAGCCGTGATGGCGATCTCAGCTCTGCTCATGCACACTATATATTTTGTGTTGAAATTGGTGTGACGGCACTTTCCATGTCATTCTGAGCCCTCTGTTAATGGCATGCTACCCACTTGCATGTTGCATGTTGCATGTTGCATGGAAATGGACGGAAATGCAGGATATGAATGCAGATACAAGGGTCTTGGTGTCATCCTGTCTAGCATACAGCACAAGCCAGTGTCAGAGCCAAACACTTCTGCATTCGTGACCATACTGGAGTTACATGCACAGCAATGGATGGTAAGGATGACAATTGCACAGGCGGCCGTTGCGGAGAAGGACCACGAACTGGACACGCTCCGGAAAGCATTGGATGAGAAGCGGGTGTGCCGTCCATTGCCCCCCCCCCCCCAAAACCAGCAGCAACCTCCCCCACCAGCACCGATAGTGGCACCCCCGACCAAGCAAAAGCATAATCGCGTGGTTACGACCTCACCTCAAAACGAACATATTGCATCGAATCAGTTCGAAACCTCATCGAATGTGTGCAACAGTGTGTTATTCAGTACTGCAATCAACTACACCTGGTCTCGACAACAGCATGGCACGAAAATCCGGAAGCAAGGAATTCGACATTACCAATACGATGTTTCGCTCATCCTGTTCATCCTAAAAATTCCGCTAATTTCTGTTCGTATAACATATTTTTCCTGATTTTTTTTGCGCTACCGCGAAGCAGGATGTCGCATGGTACCTGGTAAGCATTTGGTTTAGGTACAGTAATATGTCGATTAATGTACCCCGGCCCTTTCCCAAAATGGGTACATTACTAGACTTGCAAAATGGGTACATTCACCTGAAGGACCCAAAAAGGGTACATTGTTGCACTTCGGGAAAACAGGCTGAAAATGGGTACATTACTAGACTTTTGGGAAAAAAACGTGAACAATGACACCCTGAGCCCCCCCCCCCCCTTTTGTCATTTCTAGCTTCTGGAGTCCCTTGTTGGTGACTTCTGGCATCTGGACCCCCCCTCCGTACCCTGCAGATGACAACCTGTGCCACTGTTAGTGATTTCTGGCATGTAGCATCATTAGTTTCCTGAACCTCAGAGCAAAAAGCGTGGTGACATGCAAATAAGAGGCAGCAGCACAAAACTGTGAAAAGCAGCAGGCTGAATTCAGGGTGTTTAAACATGCTGACGGAGATTGTCAAGGTACTCCAACCCTGGAGGTCGACGCACAATGCAGCCAGACCGTGTGGCAGTTGCCTGTGACTGGTCTGACTGGGAAGGAGGTGCCTGAGCTCGGGTTTTTCCTCCGCGCGCAGGGTGGGCTGGCTCAGGGGCAGTGGCAGGGCTGTCTCCTGCAGGGACATGTGCAGTGCTTTCAGGTGGTGGTGCAGGTTCTGCTACCTGTGGCACATCATCAACAGCAATGTTCAGCAACTGACCAACTGCAGTGAGCTGAGCTGCCTGAGGTGGATCTTCAATGGACAGCAGGTTGATGTCCTCAATGCTGTCATCCTCCACTACCTCCACCTCCCGCAGCAAGTCCTGGCACTTACCCCATGGCACAATAGTGGTGGCTGGCAGGTTTGCTTTTTGCAGGGCTGCAGCCCTTGCGTCAGGCGTAGGCTCAATGCTCAGCAATTCCCTCAGACCTGAATTCATTCCCTCAAACGTTGCGCCAGGCCCAAGGCCACACAATCGCCAGGACCGGGCGACAATGTCTGTGGTGTTAAGCTGAATGCACACCTGTTCCACTATATCCCCCAATTCCTCATAGGTCGGGTGGGGTAACTTGTCAGTGCTCCGTGCATGACACCTGAGGGCGGCCTGTTTCAGCAGGTGTCTCAGAAATTCACCTTTTATGAGTCGTTTTACCTCTTTGAACATTTGATCTAATGCCTGTTGGTAGGACGTTGCGTTAGGAACAAGGGGCCGCAGCTCATTGTTGTTTCGGGCGGCCACAGCCTTGACAGACGCAGCAAAATGTGGACCGAAGTTGTCAGCAGCCAAAATCAGGTTGGAGGCCACTGAACCCAGTCTGGACATGATGCGTTCCATAGTATTTGTGTCCTGCCATGAGGCTGGCTGCGCATCAAAGAAAACAAACTGCCACTTGTGGTGGGGCAGGTTACGTACATTTTTGCTGAGCTGGCCTTTTTTACCTTTAATTATTATCTGTGCAAGCAGGATTTTCTGGACATCTATTACTAAACACAAAGTAACACCCCCTTTATCCCCCACCACCCCTCGCACCCGCTTACGCTTGACACCCACCTCGTCAGGGGAGAACAGAACTTTTGAGGGTCCCATCCCCCATTGAATCCTGGACTCATCCAGGTTGGCAAGCCGGGCACTTTTGAGGTCCCTGTGTGACAGGGAACCTCGACCAGCGTAAAACAACTGCAATTGTGCTGCCAACATGGAGGCTGCCGCGAGGGTTACACCGGTCTTCAGGGGAACTCCCAGACGAGCACCCACGCGGTTAATTAACCACTCCCGGGTGGACTTGTCCGATTCCATCAGGGCCTTCATTCCCTTGGGATCCCTCTCTGCAAGACCCTCTGTCCTGGACGGAAACTCAGGGTCCTCAAGCATCTGAGTAAGAAAAAGTGCTTTTCCATTGCTTTGAGGCATACTCTAGTTGTATTAGAGATGCACTGAGCATCCATGCATTTTAATCTTAGTATTGGTCCAACCAAAAGTGGTGATAACACATTTTGACCTATGGAACCAAACACCCAATCAGGATATGGAGTGGACCCCTTAATCCCCTTTCAATGTGAAGTAAAACATCTTTTCCTGAGTTGACTGAGCACTGACATACCTAAGGTAGAGCCTATGAATTTATCTATGTTTTTCCATGAATACTTATCTGCCCTAGTGGTATGCACCATAGGGGGCTAGGCACCTCTTTTTGAGAGGTCCTGGGTTCAATTCCTGGTCAGCCTAGCTAAGTAGGAAGATCCCATGTGACATGGCAGTGACCTCATCGCCACATACCATGCCACCTCAGCACATATGGGACCCAAAACAAAGAGTGCACATCTCCTAAGATGGCACTATGGAGAGAGAGTGATCCTGAGGCAGTTTTCTAACTCTTTTCCCAAAACATTTCAGCTATCTCTGTGAAGATGCATTCATATGTGACCTGAGTGCAGCAGACCAGTGCACTGCCCGCATCGCAGGTCGCGCATGCGCACTGTAGATAAATCGAGATCGCATTGTGTTGTAAATAGTGCATGTTTTATTATAAAACATTATCGCTTGTTTTAGGCACCAAATGTCCTGTTTGTTAAATCAGCTGTGATTACGGAGTTGTTCTGCATGGTGCCGCCTGAGGGATTTGGGATCTCAGGGTTAACGTCAAGTCGTGGTACGTTACAATTTAACAAACTTGACCAGAACGATTTCGTTAGGCTGCATTGAGACACGGGACGGAAATGCCGCGCCGCCGCTGTAAGATCAAGTCGGTTGACGAGATCAAGAGCTTGGACAGTTCCAGTGTGCGCCGGCTGTGCAGTTCGTCAGTGCCCGAGCGACGAGAGGAAGCGCTTCGTGAGGTTCTTCGGCGTGCGGCGCAGTGGGACCTTCCATGCCAGGAGTATGCAAGACGGCTGCGTCGATGGCAGCCTGAGGTGATGTTGCGCTGCTTGGAGGCGGCGCCGGAGACCTTTGTGTATGGGCCTGTTTGCGGTGAGTTTTGTCTTCCTGCTGGTATCATTGATGGTGCGGCACACGGGGTGAGACAGGCAGAGTCGGGAGCGCTGCTGGAAGACCTTGACAACCTCTTGCAGGAGGGTTTGGCTGAGTTCTGCACGCAAGATTCTGACAGCGTTACGGCACGGGCAGCATTATGCGTAACACCACCGCTAATTTCTATAGCTACGACTCTGCAGCCGCCGAGTTCAAGGGGCTGCTCGAGCTCGCCTTTGCCTCACGCAGTGCCTGTGCAGGATGTTTTGGTGAAACGCCGCGTTCGTGGTGGCAAGAAGTGGTGCCAACCAAGTTCAGTGTCGACGACTTTGTGACCAGGGCGACCGGTGGTGCATGTGAGCTTCGCCAGGATCAGCGACGACGCCGTGCAGGTTCGCCGAAATGAAGCAGTGCTGGTAAACCACGGCGCTGCCACAGAACTTAAAGGTTGTGTGTGTTTGCGTGTGTCAGCGCGCTTGCAGATATGCAGTGGATGTGGCACTCCACAGCAGTCACTGTCAGTAGGAGGCCCGGTTAATAGTTTTGTTTTCCCCTCCCTTGGACTTTTGCTGTTTTGGGACAGATCCAGCTCAAAATGAGCTGCATGTCCAAAATGAGTTTACTGCCACGGGCTTTTAGCCCACGAAACGCAGTGTTTCTGTGCTCCAGGGCTCATACTGAGACACACCTTTGTTTTGGTTTTTGACCCTTGCATCTCAGTGCGCAGTTTCAGATCCTCCACCGTTTGCTGGTGCGGTGAGGTGAGCATTGAGTCCCTTACTGGTTCCTATCCTTTTGTGTTGCAGCCCTGAACAGGCGTGGCGAACTTGTGCAGTGACAGCTGTGAGTGTGGTGCAGGATTCGCCCAGCTCAGAGGTTGTACTGTGCAGGTACTGATATGCGCATGGTGAGTTATGCTGTTTGCTAGTTCTATCCGGTCTTTATGCGTGCAAACAGGCACTGGGGGCAGCGCCCTGGAGGTTTACTGTGCAGTAATGCTGTTGCCTCGCGTTGTTCCGTCTGATTGCACTTGTGTGGCCTGGTTTAGCGGTTTACTTTGCAACGCTCGCTAGTAGTGTGTTACGTGTGTGTACTCTGCAGTTTGCTGTTGCACATGTTGCATAATGCGCACGTTGTTTATAATATTTGTCGCTGTTCTTCTGTGTGTTGTCTTTCTCTGCAGATCAGCAGATCAGATTTGGGGGGCCATCAAGCCATCAAGGCAGGCCAATCCCCCCCTCAAGACCCTTCGAGATGCTCAGAAGTTAAGTTGGCGCACAAGTTTTAAGATAAGTGTGATATATGGGGCTTAAGTCCCTTGGAGGACCAGCAGCTTTGTTCATTAGCGTAAGGGTTTGTACCCTGTGGGTCAGTCCACATGCAGTTTTATTGTCAATTTGCTGCTATGTCTGTTTGTGTTGTGTTGTTTTTTTTTTATGCAACCAAACTTCTGAGCAGGGGGCTTTCTTTTTGGTGCAGGAAAAGTGGCAATGGGCAGTGAGTAGTTGCTAATTTTTTTTCCTGTATGGGGTCAGCAGGTAAATAGGAACGCTGCCCCACCTAACCAATGGGTGGCCACCATTGGGGGATGGGCAGAGGGGCCTGGCAAGCCTCCTTTTTAGGTTGACGCCACAGGATGCAAATAGCTATTTTGTTTGTATACTAAACACACAAAGAGCCCCTGACACCAGGTGGGGTTCCATCGTTGGGCACCGGGGTGTTCTAGAAATTTTTCTGTGCCTGGTATTTTTTTTTCTGAGTGCCTATTTTTTTTGTGTACATTATTGCTCTGTTTTTGGCACGCAGTGCACTGGCTGCCACTGTTTGTGTGTGTCAGCCAGCCCCTGGTCCCCTTGGACTGTCTTGGGTGGGCGTGCAGCAGACCAGTGCACTGCCCGCATCGCAGGTCGCGCATGCGCACTGTAGATAAATCGAGATCGCATTGTGTTGTAAATAGTGCATGTTTTATTATAAAACATTATCGCTTGTTTTAGGCACCAAATGTCCTGTTTGTTAAATCAGCTGTGATTACGGAGTTGTTCTGCATGGTGCCGCCTGAGGGATTTGGGATCTCAGGGTTAACGTCAAGTCGTGGTACGTTACACTGAGTTGCAGTTTCTGTGAATATCCAATCATCTTTCACTGTCTACACTGCAGCCCTTCATGCTTTGATCCTGAATTACCTTCTCCTTGCATACTATTGGCTTGGGCTATCCTGGATTCACTTGGCTTTACTGTATTTCAACAAACAAAAGCTTTTCATCCACCTATGATTTTAGCGGCTGTTTTTTCCCAAAATTCAAAGTCATGCATTTTCAGAACGGCGATACCAAACTGTACACAGTAGTACTGTTGTTTTTGTGTTTTCTCAAAATTTTAACAAAATTATGCTGTCGCTGGAGCTGGAGCCGCAGATCAACTGTCAACAACTGCCGCGTACGCGAGTTTGAGATTCCCGACCGCCGTGCGCAATAGAAAATCGCCAAAAAGTCCACTTTTTTTCGCAGTTGGAAGCAAAGTAAAGGCATGAGCGTGTCCCCGAGATCAATACCTCGCTGCTGACCTAAAAAAATCCAGATTGGCAGGCACAGATTTTGAGAAATGCACACTTTTCTAGCCAAAAACCACTCTTTTTCATGGTTTTAGGGTCTATGGAGGCCATGTAGAGGGCCTTACAGGGCTTGAAGAGGTGGTATAGAGGTGATATATGAACAAATTGTCATCACCATTGGTAGAAGCCTACATGACAAGCGATGTTTTGCCTTTATTCTAGGCTATTCATCCCTTTCTCATGCACCATGGGGCCCAATATCCATATGGTTCATAGGTAGGGTTTTGATCACCTATCACCGTCCACACACATGTTTGGGGCTTGGGTTGGTATTGTATGCATTTGAATGATAAGAACTACATAAAATATGATACTATGTGCATAAGAATGGGATGAACAATGAACATTTGAGGTGTTTTTGGCCCTATTTTGCACCGTTTTGTGGTGCATTTCCATATGGTTCATAGGTAGGCTTTTGCGTGCCTATCACCGTACACACACATTTTTGCGGCTTAGGTTGTTATTGTAAGCATTCGTATGATAGGTGCTACATATAATATGATAGTATGTGCATAAGAATGGGATGAACGATGAACATTTGAGGTGTTTTTGGCCCTATTTTGCACCGTTTGTGGTCCAATATCCATATGGTTCATAGGTAGGGTTTTGATCACCTATCACCGTCCACACACATGTTTGGGGCTTGGGTTGGTATTGTATGCATTTGAATGATAAGAACTACATAAAATATGATAGTATGTGCATAAGAATGGGATGAACGATGAACATTTGAGGTGTTTTTGGCCCTATTTTGCACCGTTTTGTAGTCCATTTCCATATGGTTCATAGGTGGGGTTTTGCGTGCCTATCACCGTACACACACATGTTTGGGGCTTAGGTTGTTATTGTATGCATTTGTATGATAGGTGCTACATATAATATGATAGTATGTGCATAAGAATGGGATGAACGATGAACATTTGAGGTGTTTTTGGCCCTATTTTGCACCGTTTGTGGTCCAATATCCATATGGTTCATAGGTAGGGTTTTGATCACCTATCACCGTCCACACACATGTTTGGGGCTTGGGTTGGTATTGTATGCATTTGAATGATAAGAACTACATAAACTATGATACTACGGGCATAAGAATGTGATGAACGATGTAGATTTGAGGTGTTTTTGGCCCGTTTTTGCACCTTTTGCGCTCCATATCCATATGGTTCATAGGTAGGGTTTTGATCACCTATCACCGTCCACACACATGTTTGGGGCATAGGATGGTATTGTAAGCATTTGAATGCTGGGTAAGAAATAAAATATGATACTACGGGCACAAGCATGGGATGAACAATGTAGTTTTGAGGTGTTTTTGGCCCGTTTTTGCACCATTTGTGCTCCATATCCATATGGTTCATAGGTAGGGTTTTGATCACCTATCACCGTCCACACACATGTTTGGGGCTTGGGTTGGTATTGTATGCATTTGAATGATAAGAACTACATAAACTATGATACTACGGGCATAAGAATGTGATGAACGATGTAGATTTGAGGTGTTTTTGGCCCGTTTTTGCACCTTTTGCGCTCCATATCCATATGGTTCATAGGTAGGGTTTTGATCACCTATCACCGTCCACACACATGTTTGGGGCATAGGATGGTATTGTAAGCATTTGAATGCTGGGTAAGAAATAAAATATGATACTACGGGCACAAGCATGGGATGAACAATGTAGTTTTGAGGTGTTTTTGGCTCGTTTTTGCACCATTTGTGCTCCATATCCATATGGTTCATAGCTAGGGTTTTGATCACCTATCACCGTCCACACACATGTTTGGGGCATAAGATGGTATTATAAGTATTTGAATGCTAGGTAATAAATGAAATATGATACTATGTGCACAGGAGTGGGTTGAACAATGTAGATTTGAGGTGTTTTCGGCCCATTTTTGCACCTTTTGTGGTCCATATCCACGGTGGACAAGTATTGCAAATTTCTTGTCATACCTGACGTTGTTCCACACCACATATAATCATATACAAAGATTGTCTCACTGCCTTCATGCCATTGTTGCGTGCTTTGTGTGCCAAGAGGAGGTATTTCCTGTGTATTACGCCTTCCGAGGTAGGGTGAGCGAAGGGTGAAAAGACGGTGATCGAACATGACATTGCTCCACACCACATATTCTAATATACAAAGATTGTCTCACTGCCTTCATGCCCTTGTTGCGTGCTTTTTGTGCCAAGAGGAGGCTTGTCCTGTGTATTACGCCTTCCTAGGTAGGGTGAGCAAAGGGTGAAAAGACAGTGAACTAAGGGTGAACGAATGGTCAAAAGACAGTGAGGGAATAGTGAATTGCGAGCATGCATGGCAACCAAATGTGATTTCCCTTTGGTACAACCCACAGGGCTAAGCAATGGCTCCTATGGTGACGTAGATGAGGCAGTTTGAGAACATTGCCTGGCTTTGTGTTTGCGCTGCCATTGCTTCATTGCCCACATCGCACTCATATCATGTTTGTGACCTAACGAGGTATGGGGGAAATTTCATCCGGTTTCAAATTGGATGGTTGCCCATGTCATGTGTCTCGTTATGGGCAGATGAAATATCACACACACAACACACACCACACGCACTCAGTGGAATGTACCAATGTGCATTGCAACGCGCGTTGCATGGCAACCCAAAGAGCCGGCTTAGGCAATGTCCTAGAAACACTTGGTGGCAACAATCTCCCAAACAGCTGTATTTGCACTTTTGAACCCACAATGGTTGATTTCATTGCTGTCGCTGTGCTTTCGTGTGATTTGGCATTGATGAAATTTTTCCCTAGAGCTCGGTTAGGCTTGCCAAGCAACAAATTGTGACCCTACATGCCTTTTACTCAAGATAATCTTCCGGAGGGTGCAAAAAGTGCCCCTGAATAGCCATATTTGCACTTTTGAAGCCACAAATGTGGATTAGAGTGATTTCGTTGTGATTTCGTCGTGATTACCAACCTGAGTGATTTGTGGAACCCAACAAGATAACTCCATGCATGCACACACATTTGCATTTGCATATTGATGGTATGTTGGGTGAATTGTATGGGAATGCTTAAATTCGACCCAGTGGTGGAGGATAGAAGCAACCGTTAGGGAGCTTGTGGGTCCGTGCTTGAAATATCATAGTTGAAATATCGCAGAGGAAATATCACAGTTGTGTCGGTCATTTTTTGCCCGCCTGTCCCATCTCTCCATTCAAGTGGTGGTTTGGCTTGCCGTTGTGGTGGTTGATAATTCTGCTGCGGTTGCAATCCATGATGCATGATGCATGATGCTCCACTTCTCTTCTCAAAGCAATGTTGTCTATCCCGCAAATTGGCGGTACTCTTCCAGTGTTGGCAAGGGAGCAACTGTGCATGTGGCTGCTGTGTTGGAGTTCCTGAGCAATGAGATGTTGGAGCTTGCGGCCAACGCATCAAGAGAAAACAAGAAGTAGCAACGTATCACGCCTCGGCTCTTGATGGTATGCACTGTGTGCCCCGTGCACATCCCATGTTGCACGCACGCACCAACTGTGCACACTGCGCGCACGCATTGTGCACACTGCATGCACGTACGCATGCACAATATCAGTGTGTCATAATATTAGTGCCTTCTGTCTGCTAAGAGTTTCAGCGAAAATCTCTGGGTCTGGGTGACAGAACACCTTCGCTGTTTGTCCGTTCCCGACTCAGATTATGTCTTTTTGACACTGTGGAGCTTTTGCTCGTGCCTTTGGCATTGCGTTTTGCACTGTGCACACTGCACGCACACATTGTGCACGCTGCACGCACGCGGCAGAGGTGGGGCATGCATGCGTTGTGCGTGCCCTGTGCATGCTTTGTGATGTTGGGGGGGCTTCGGGGCACAGGGCGGGTGTGTATCCAAGCATTCCGAAATGATGCCATGAACGACGCCAGCCAAGTGGCCCTGCACGACCTTGAAATGGAGAGAGATGGGAAAGGGTTTTAGGGATGGGTTAAGGAAGCCAAAACTTTCCTCGAGTACACGAAGTATGCACGCACGCACGGTGCACACTGCACGCACGCATTGTGCACACTGCGCGCATCTTATTCTCTTGGCCATCGCCTCTTAACCCATTTTTTTTTGTGGGGTGGACTCGATGCAAGGCATGCTGGAACGGCGCGTTCCGGACTGCAGATGCAGCAAATTCTGCGATCGCTTTGCGATAAATAGGGTGCCACATGGGGGCGAAGACACTCGTTCAAGTCATCCTCCAAAAACTGACCCACTGTGAGCACTCCTGCCCGAATGAGCGCTGGCACAAAAGGAAAGTTGAAGTCTGTTCATTGCGAAAGGCGGCATTGTGACAGACACGCTGATGAGCTTTGCATCCCCTTCTGTGCATCACACAGGGCCAGTCGCCGATACATGTTGCCGTCGGTTCATATGCCGCCGTTGAGGCGTTGAGGCCGGATGATGCCTTGGTATTGAGGATGCAAGAGGCCTTGGCGGCGTTCCTCCCCCTCCTGTTCAAGGTGCCGCGTGTCCAAGATACAACATGTGCATGTACCGCATTATTTTGGGACCTGGCTACAAGGGTACTGTTTCATGGGAATCAGTAACATCAAGAATGTGCTGAAGCTGCATTTGACGCTCTCTGGATTGCAATCCTTGGATTCATGACACTGGTGCTGCTGGCAGACACAGAGAGGGAGCCCCTGCTGGAGCACGTTGAGTGGGGCACCCTCTTGTTCTTTGCAGCACTCTTTGTGCTCATGCACGTCTCGAAAAGCTTGGGCTCATTGAGTGGATTGGAAATGTTGTGGTTACGATCATTGAAGCGGTACATTGTTGCATTGTGCATTGGTTATCAAGGCAGTAGGAATACGTAATGCCACCGCATGCAGGGATTCCATTTCATGCGAAAAAGTTGCATGGCCGCAACACATGACAGAATACAGTGATCAGTCTGTGGGTCTCACTGTTTTTTGAATTTTGTTTTGTGCAAGCAGGAATCCAGTTTCTGCCACCCTCGGTACCTACCCCCTGTGATGCGCGGTCGCTGGCATGGCGGTAAGTGAATCCCTCACCGCCTCTCACAACACATTCCAACTTTTCATCCCTAGGAAAAGCGATGGCGGCAGTGGTTGCTATCATGGCAACCATTATGACAGCTTTTTTGATATTTGGGCAAATGGTTACGGCAGCGTCGATTGCAGGGTGGCGTTAACGCAACCAAATGGGGGATGGGGGCTTGATGAAAATGTTTGTAGTGTGCACGCACGCATTGTGCACGCTGCACGCCCGCATTGTGCAAACTGCACGCACGCACTGTGCACACTGCACGCACGCACTGTGCACGCTGCACGCCCGCATTGTGCACGCTGCACGCCCGCATTGTGCACACTGCACGCACGCATTGTGCACACTGCACGCACGCATTGTGCACGCTGCACGCCCGCATTGTGCACGCTGCACGCACGCATTGTGGACACTGCACGCACGCACTGTGCACGCTGCACGCACGCACTGTGCACGCTGCATTTGACGCTCTCTGGATTGCAATCCTTGGATTCATGACACTGGTGCTGCTGGCAGACACAGAGAGGGAGCCCCTGCTGGAGCACCTTGAGTGGGGCACCCTCTTGTTCTTTGCAGCACTCTTTGTGCTCATGCACATCTCATGCACGTCTCGAAAAGCTTGGGCTCATTGAGTGGATTGGAAATGTTGTGGTTACGATCATTGAAGCGGTACATTGTTGCATTGTGCATTGGTTATCAAGGCAGTAGGAATACGTAGTGCCACCGCATGCAGGGATTCCATTTCATGCGAAAAAGTTGCATGGCCGCAACACATGACAGAATACAGTGATCAGTCTGTGGGTCTCACTGTTTTTTGAATTTTGTTTTGTGCAAGCAGGAATCCAGTTTCTGCCACCCTCGGTACCTACCCCCTGTGATGCGCGGTCGCTGGCATGGCGGTAAGTGAGTCCCTCAACGCCTCTCACAACACATTCCAACTTTTCATCCCTAGGAAAAGCGATGGCGGCAGTGGTTGCTATCATGGCAACCATTATGACAGCTTTTTTGATATTTGGGCAAATGGTTACGGCAGCGTCGATTGCAGGGTGGCGTTAACGCAACCAAATGGGGGATGGGGGCTTGATGAAAATGTTTGTAGTGTGCACGCATGCACTGTGCACGCTGCACGCCCGCATTGTGCAAACTGCACGCACGCACTGTGCACGCTGCACGCCCGCATTGTGCAAACTGGACGCACGCACTGTGCACACTGCACGCACGCACTGTGCACACGGCACGCACGCATTGTGCAAACTGCACGCATGCACTGTGCACGCTGCACGCACGCACTGTGCACGCTGCACGCACGCATTGTACACACTGCACGCACTCATCGTCGCCCGCATTGTGCACACTGCACGCACACACTGTGAACATTTGCACTGTGCGCATGCACGCATTCCGCACACTTCACACACGCACTGTGAACATGCGCACTGTGCACACCGTACGCATGCACTGTGCACACTGCACTGTCTTTTGGCAGGACCTCTGTATTTACTGATTTTTGTTGGCCATACCTGGGAACATTCTCTATGGGGCATCCGTTCTGGCCTACTCCATGGAGGCCTCCTGGATCTGAAAACAAATCCCACTCCTATTGGGGAGCATGGAGACCGTGGTCTTTAATTTAATTCTGGTGTTTCAGATCATCTTGTTTGGCAAGCCGTCGAGCAAACCTCTGCTAGCCAGTGCATACAGTCCAATGCAGTATGAGTATTGGCCTTGGGTGCAGGAATGCTGTGCTCCTTGGAGGAGGGAGGGACCCCATGGGGCAAATGCATTACTCAGTGCAGGCACTGCTCAGTGCACAATTTGGCCCAGAATTTCATGCTCAAGTTGTTGCTCTTTCCAAATGTCCTCAAATGATCAGTCAACATGTGCGGACCATGGTGCACACAGGGATGGATGCAGGTTCTGTATTTCTCAAGGTGGTCCCCTTCTCCACAAGGAAGACGTCTTGGGCATCATTTGTTGCGTTTGAAAAAAAGATTATCCCAAGCCCCCCCCCCCCCCATATTTCAGGCTGTACCAAAATGTTGCCTTTGCCCCCTGAACAACAGGTCAGGGACCCCCCTCCCCTACTTTGAGGGTGCTGGATGCGAAAAAAGAGATTGTAGGGACACACAGATCGTGACTCACACAATTTGCAACATCCGTATGCACCAAAATCTGCCGTTTTTCCATGAAAAAACGGCCAAAAATTGGCCGTTTTTCGGTCAAAAATTGAGTTTGTTGGCCTCAGACAAGCAGTTGAAGACCCCCCCCCCCCCTATTTTGAGGGTGCTGGATGTGAAAAAGCAAGTTGTAGTCACACACAGGTCACGCAAACACAATTTACAGCATCCGTATGCACCAAAATTAGCCATTTTTCATGAAAAAAACGGCCAACAATGGCCATTTTTTGGTCAAAAGTTGGGATTTTTGGGTTCCCCCCTATTTTGAGGGCGCTGGATGCGAAAAAGCAGATTGTAGGGACACACAGATCACGCAAACACAATTTACAGCATCCGTACACACCAAAATATGCCATTTTTCATGAAAACCGGCCAAAAATGGCGCTTTTTTTGTCAAATATTGATTTTTTGGCTTTGTACAAGCAGTTGAAGGACCCCCCCCCCCTATTTTGAGGGTGCTGGATGCAAAAAAGCAAGTTGTGGTCACACAAACATCATGACAACACATTTTGTAGCATCCGTATGCACCACAATTTGCCGTTTCTCATGGAAAAAACGGCCAAAAATGGCCATTTCTTGGTCAAAAAATGATTTTTTTTGGCCTCAGACAAGCGGTTGAAGACCCCCCCCCTATTTTGAGGGTGCTGGATGTGAAAAAGCAAGTTGTAGTCACACACAGGTCACGCAAACACAATTTACAGCATCCGTATGCACCAAAATTTGACATTTTTCATGAAAAAACGGCCAACAATGGCCGTTTTTTGGTCAAAAGTTGGGATTTTTGGGTTCCCCCCTATTTTGAGGGCGCTGGATGCGAAAAAGCAGATTGTAGGGACACACAGATCACGCAAACACAATTTACAGCATCCGTACGCACCAAAATATGCCATTTTTCATGAAAACCGGCCAAAAATGGCCGTTTTTTTGTCAAATATTGATTTTTTGGCTTTGTACAAGCAGTTGAAGGACCCCCCCCCCTATTTTGAGGGTGCTGGATGCAAAAAAGCAAGTTGTGGTCACACAAACATCATGACAACACATTTTGTAGCATCCGTATGCACCACAATTTGCCATTTCTCATGGAAAAAACGGCTAAAAATGGCCATTTTTTGGTCAAAAAATGATTTTTTTTGGCCTCAGACAAGCGGTTGAAGACTGCCCCCCTATTTTGAGGGTGCTGGATACGAAAAAGCAGATTGTAGGGACACACAGATCACGCAAACACAATTTACAGCATCCGTACGCACCAAAATTTTCCGTTTTTCACGAAAAAAACGGCCACAAATGGCCATTTTCTGGTCACATATCGATTTTTTTTGGCTTCGTACAAGCAGTTGAAGGATCCCCCCCCCAATTTTGAGGGTGCTGGATGCAAAAAAGCAAGTTGTATGCACGCACGGACTACGAAAGCACAATCTACAGTATCTGTACGCTCCAAAATTTGCTATTTTTCATGGAAAAACTGCCAAAAATGGCCGTTTCTTGGTCAAAAATTGAGTATTTTGGCCTCAGACAGGCAGTTGCAGAGCCCCCCCCCCCCCATTCTGAGGGTGCTGGATGCAAAAAAGCATGCTGTGTGGACACACCGATTGCCCAAACACAATTTACAGCATTCTTATGCCCCAAAATCTGCCATTTTTCAACAAAATCGGCGAAAAATAGCCATTTTTTTTATCAAAAATTGTTTGTTTTTTTTAGCCTGAAACAAGCAGCTGAACCACCCCCCCCTCCCGATTGGAGGGTGCTCGTTGCAAAAAAGCGAAATACGCCAAAGAACTACATAAAATATGATAGTATGTGCATAAGAATGGGATGAGCGATGAACATTTGAGGTGTTTTTGGCCCTATTTTGCACCGTTTGTGGTCCATTTCCATATGGTTCATAGGTAGGCTTTTGCGTGCCTATCACCGTACACACACATGTTTGAGGCTTAGGTTGTTATTTTTGGGGAACAATGGGGTAGGAAGAACCCCCCCCCCTTGCTATTTGCGGGCTGTATAATTAAAACAAAAGGTTACTTTTGGTCTTTTTGGGTACAAAACCTATTTTCATGGTTTTTTCGTGCCTATACTATACTGTTCTGCTGCACCACCCCATAGCAGACAAAAATAGTCCAAAATGCGCCGAATTCCAGGGTTTTTGATGGTTTGGGAGAAAGCTCGGAACCCCCCCATCCCTATTTTGGGGCCAGAGAATCCAAAGAAAATTGGAATTTCTGTCGAAAATCCTCTATAGGCAGGTACACTGGTGTGCAGCACTTTTCTGCAGGACCAGCCCAGAGCAGGCAAAAATACCCCAAAATAGGCCAAATTTCAGGGTTTTTGATATTTTTGGACAAAATTCGGGTAGGAGGACCCCCCCCCCCTATTTTGGGGCCGTAGAAACCAAAAAAATAGGTCATTTCTCGCGAAAAACCCCTTTTTGTCGACTTTTTGAATTTTGGGAAAAAACAGCTGCTAAAATCATAGGTGCATCCAAAACAAGCAGCAGGACACCCTACAGCAACAACAAGCAGCAGGAGAAGCAAAAACACAGTGCTGAAAACACTATAAACTTTTCTGGTAGCAAGAGGCAGCCTGTCTCTGTGCACCGGCAGCGACCCCGCGCCGTACAACCAGTGCTCCGAGCAGGCAAATATAAGCAGAAGGGCGGATTAAGATGGATCCAGGAAGAGTGGACGCCGACGTGAAGACAGCGCCAGCGCCTGAGGCACCGGCAAGGCCGGCGCCTGGCGCTGTACCTTCAGCGGAGCCCTTACATGGGCCAGTGGATACGGCGGAGGACTCCCTGGATGGCCTCCAGACGGCCTTCGGGGCCCTGTCGGTCGAGGGGGTGGTGGCTCAGCCTGCAAAAAGGAAGAGAGAGAGCGAGAAGGATGCTGGAGACGGAGCAGACGAAGGAGAGGAGCAAGGGCAAGACCCGACGGATGTCCCTACCTTCGAAGGCGCACCAAGCGCTTCTGGCCTCCATGCATCACCCTCTCCCATAACCACCACACTCCCAGCCGCCGCAACATCCACTTCCACAACCAACCCGCCTATGGCAGAGGGCACAGGCTTTACTGGCATGCCTCACTACCCCGCCTATGGCATGGGCCCACCTACCACTGCGCTCCTTGAGGCAACTACTGCCAGTGAGCCGGTGGCTTCCAGCTCTGCGCCGCGATGGTATGCGGCTGACCATCCCCATCCACTCCACACCACTGGAACCTACATGGAAGTTCCTGGGTATGCTCCTGGGTGTGCACCTGGGTATGCACCCCTGAGTGGGTTGAGGAGAGGACCAGAGTCTCTGGGAGGCAGGAGTAGAGGATCGGGAAGATCCTCCAACAGGTCCCTGACGCGGTCGGAGATCAACGAGGTGCTCCGAGGAGCCACTTCGCAAATCGTGAGCGACCTCACGCAAGAGATCAGGGAGAAACCGGAGCCCCTGATGATCCCGTCCCATGCGTCACCTACGACGGTGGGAATGTCACCCCACCGAGTACAGGCTAACCACCTGGCGGCAGGGTTGACAAATACCCTGGGGAGCCTGAGGAGCCGACCGATGCCGACTCCTGCAGCAGTACTGAGAAGTCCATTCGTCCCGAGAACGGCCCAGCCGCCCTACAGCCACGTGACGAACTCGACGAGGGCCGAGCTGGACCGGCTGGGGCTGACAGCCCTAAGGGCAATGGTGGACGTGGAGCCTTATGGCTCCAGTGATCTTGGCGGAGACCCCTCCGACGACGAGCCGCCGTCGATGGACTCTTCTTCGCCCTCGGAGGACGATGACCCTGAGGACCCCGAGGACCCCAAGGGTAAGAAGAAGAAGAAGAAGAAGAAGAAGACCCGACACCCTGAAGGACGCCGAGCTCAGGAGGCGAAGGCTATTGCCACCTCCAAGATAGTGGTGAACCTGCCTGAGTTCACAGGCAAGGACCTCAGCGAGTTCGCTGAGAACTTTGGCCGGTTCCTACGACTGACCGGCCAAACCCACGCGAGTGGGCGAGTGAAGTGCGATCTGCTCCTGCAGTGCTGCAAGACTAAGTACCTGGAGAAGCAGGTCAGGCAGATCGTCACTAACTCCGCCACCTTTGCCGACGTGTTGGTTGCCCTGGAGAGGCAGTACCCGACCTACGAGACCGACCTCTCCATCAGAGCCGAGATCCAGAACCTGCCCGTGCTGCCCAACAACCCCAAACCTGGCAGGGTCTCCGAGCTGTTGGCGGACTTGGATCACTGGGCTGGACGACTGACGCCCGGTTCCTACAGCAGCGACGACCTGCTGTTCTGGTTGTGCGCCAAGCTCCCCCGAGAGCTATGGGACGAGTGCCGTCTGACGGCTGAGCGCAAGGCTAGATCCCTCCGCTACGAGGATCTATGCGTGCTGCTCCTGGAGATGGCGCTGGAGAAGGAGAGCGACCAGCACCTGAACAACTACTGTCCTGGTGGAGGTTCTGGAGGCAAAGGATACCAAGGGTCCCGACCTGGGCAGGGGACTACCCCCAAACACGCCCACGCCCGTCTAATGGAGAACGTGAAGCAGCTATTCTGGTGTGATGCCAGAGATGAGCAGGGCCACCTGCAGCACGCCTCCGACTGCGAGCAGCGAGACTGCTTTGTAGTCCAGGGGAAGCAGCAGGAAAAGATCACCGGCGCCAAAGTGAAGCTGCCGGATCATTACCGCTGCACCATCACGTGTGCATTCTGCGGTAAGCGGAAGCACTACGAGGATGAGTGCTACCATAAGCAACGCCTATCGGCGAAGCTTAAGGGGGAAGATCCTGGCAAAGGCTCAGGCAAAGGTGGAGGCAAGGCTAAAGGCAACGACTCCGGCAAGGGCAAGTCGAAAGGACGTGGTCAAGGGCAAGACAAGGGTCAAGGTGGACGAGGAGGAGGCGCTAACCGCCAGAACGACAACAAGAACAAGGACAAGAACGGAGGTAACCCCAACCCTAATCCAGGGGGGAACTCCGAGCCCTCTGGAGGGCAGTCTGGACCTACCACACGCTCACAGACGCAGGCCCAGCAAGAACAAGGAGCCAAGCGTGAGCATGAAGGTGGTGATGACGGCAACGCCAAGAAGAGAAGCCGTTTCATGAGGATGGCCCGCAAACTGCGGAACAAGGGGTTCGAGGTGACCTGTCCCGCGGAATTCTGACGGGGACGCTCTGGTGGCACCCAAGACCTGGGTTTTGGGTACGTATCCGACTAGGGGGACGTGAATACCTGGGGGTACTGGATACAGGCGCCACAATATCTATAGTGGCCAAGAAAATTTTACCTTGTGGGAGCCTGAAGAACACCATGACCACCGCCGCTATACGCATGGGGGATGGACATGTGGTGCACAGCTGCTGGGACTGTGAAGTGGAGGTACCTATGGGCTCTCGAACTATCGCCCATCGGTTCTATGTGATGGACACTGAGGCCTTCGACTTTGTACTGGGTACTGACTTCTTCGTGCAGCACTCCCAGATACAATCCCTGACGCTGCAAGCGCCCTACCTCCTCGGGTTCCGCGTTCCCGTGGGGGGCCGGCCACGGGACGCTGCGGGAAACGCGCAAGTGAGCAGGCAGGCAAAGCACTACGCTCACAGGGGCATCAATGCGCTCATGTCTTGTGACAAAGCGTTTCAGAATCCTTGCCACTCTGTAAAGAGGGAACAAAAGTATGTACAACAACACATCAGGATATGTACACATGGGGTTAAGACTGGACTGGGGTAAGGGCATCACAGGACAATAGACACTCTATCCTAACTTGTATCCCAATCCCAGGTCCGACCCTCTCAGTGGCTGGTGGGGGCGGGGGCTCAAACACAACCCATGTCATATATGGTCCATTGGTCCATGCGTCCGGCGTGCACGAGGGTTAGAACATAGTGCACGGCGGGCAGCAAAAGTGGAAAATTGCTCAAAATGGCCAAAAATACGCACACTCATGGTTGGGGCAAATAAGGCACATGCCCGACTTGGACCGGAGTGTGCCATAGGATTGGTATCAAGTCCTATGTGTCCAACATATCTTTTGGGCGTCGCCCAACTCCTCCGGTTTTGGGAATGGCAGGGTCGCCAAGTGAGCCCATGATTTGGGATAGTCCCAAATCGCCAACATGGCGGCCACGGTATGCCAAGCTCAAGAGGAGTTGTTCGCCGGTTCCAAGATATGTTGGGGACCGAAGTATGTACCCTCAAAACATACTTGGGTCATGATGTCAATTGAGCGCAACGTTGAGATGTACGGTCGCCACTTGACATCATGACGAGCCAAAAACGGCAAAATTGGCACAAAGACACACAAAAGTGCATTGAAAGGTGCACAATTATATTATAATATCTTCGGCTTGGATCGTGCAATCTACTAATCCTTCTAAACATAATGACTTGACACCAATGACCTTCAATCCCACCTATGTGCTCCACTTGGGGCGCCTTGAAAGGTTACGAGCGCTACTTCCCAAGTGGGCACATGAAAATATGGAAAATTGCAAAACACACACCTTGCTCCCAACGCATCGCTTCGGGATCACCACACAAGCTTCCCTTCACGAAGGTTAGGCTTGCAATTGATCGTAGGGAGTATGGAGAAGGGGCTTGCACAATATGAGGTCCATTGGCGGGTTTGTCTTGGAGCGATGGACCCGCCAAATGGGCACGCAACACAACACAAGGCACATACTCCATATTGCCCAAAAAGGTAGCTCCCACCACGATATGTCATGCCCCTCCAAGGGCATAACTTTGTGTCAATCGCTCATAGGAACTCAAGGAGAGTTCCTATGCAACACTAACACTTGCGCGCTACACTCAAAAGTTATCTTAACGCACGCAATATCATGGCCAATGAGTTGTAACGCAAACTCTACCCTCTTGACCATGATCCATTACACTAGCGCGCACGGGTGGGGACGCAAGGCATATAATGCTTCCTAAATTACGTCGGGAGTATTGTGAATACATCCCACGTTTCCTTATTGTCATTCCTCGCAAACAACGCGAGATATGACCTTCACAAGTGGCCTCACGAATCAACTTTGTTTTGCCCATATCTTTAAGACAAATGGAGGGCAGGATAAAAGGAAAGTTGATTCGTGCATAGGGAAGCACGTAGGTCCACTCGAAAGAGGTCAAATCAAGTGCGGGGATGTCGAAGTCGAAAATCCGATTTCGACATCCTGAAAAATTCGGATTAAGGTTGCGAGTGTAAGATGTGAAAATTGCGGAAGCGTCCATGCAGTTCCTGAAGGCTTTGGAGCCTTCGTGACGGATTGCGTTAAAATTTCCATTATAAACAGTTAAACTGGCGGTTACGGTAAAGTCGCTATCCAACCGCCAGCAGTCAAAACAGTGAATATCAGAACGGAAGCGTAAAAATTGACGGAAACAATATGAAAATAAAACGCTGTTGATTCCTGATGTTCTGATATACAAATCTCCGCTGGCGGTGCATCGGTTGCCGATGCGGGGCTTTACGGCACGGAACGGAGCGTCAACGGGCGTCTTCCCTTCCGTACATGGGGTTAGTGGACCGGAGACCGGTTGTATGCTGTAACTTAGCCATGGGGTTCCGGGTACCGCTTCACCCCCCTCCTTAGAGCAAACCCTGGGGGGGCTCGATAACACCCAAGCATGGCAGCGGGTACCCAGGACCATCCCCGGAAGGGGGGGTGTCACATCCTCACTTCAGGCTGATTCTGGGTTAGGCTGCCCATTCGAACTCATAGTGAAACAGGTATGATGCTGTAGGTGTTAGTAATAAGAGGTATAGTATCAAGTATCAAGTCCCGGGTCCTGGCGGCGATTGTTCGGCATCCAAAGGACCCGTTAACCCACACCAGGCGCACCGGGTGCCGGCTGCTACGGTCACCACCACAGTGGCAGTGGCATACACAGCCAACATAGGCGACACACGACGACCGAGGTGGTCCCACAGGTCGAGAGCGACCACAAAGATCCATCAGGCTACCCCAAGCTTCCCAAGGCCCTCCGACTGGGGAGAGTCCCCACGGGTCCTTCCTCGGGCGCACCATGTCCATATCCATACGACGCGAGTCCAGAGTGCCATAGTCGAACTCCTTAAGAACCCCAGATCTTAAGGGAGCTCCTCCTTAAGGGATCGGGCATCAAGGCCGTCTTTTCCCTCGCCCTACTGCCACGAAGGCCATACATGAGGGAGTCCTCATGCAGTGTGGGCGGAGGCGTCGACTCCTCAAACCACCAGTTTCCCAGGCAGACTGACCGAGGTCAGGAGCACCGGAGGCCGCCATCCGAATGCAAGTGCGTCTGCGAATCGGTAGGCTCACACTGGGACTGACAGTGGCGGACCGCTGGGAGTGTAGTCAGGCAACTGGGCTTCCCACCTGGCGCCATCAGGATCTCCACACATCACAGCGAATAGGGCAACACGGTATCACGGGCACTCAAACAGTAGAATCTGTGTTCGGGTACTGGTCCAGGCTGGACCAGGCTGTATGAACATGTACACGGCGACTCAAGGCGCCTTCGTATTCGATCAGTGAAAAACAGTCCACACTCCGGTGATGGGCTGAAGACAGCAACATACAGATGCACATATCCTGGAGGGCAGAAAAGCAAAACAAGCGGGGTAAATAGGCGTGTAAACACACTCTGAACAGAGCGCCAAACCACGCCACGGTCAGGATAAGGCAAATGCAGGAGGGTGGACAGGAAAACGCCCGAGTTCAGGCCATATATAGTCTCGAGACACACGTCGACTGGTCTGGATCCCGCAAATGCCATGGGACCAGACCACACACCAAAAATCGCAATGCCGATGACAGCGGCATCCGTTGCGCAACGTCGTATGGGCTTCAAGGCCCCAAGAGCTCAGAAAAATGACGGTCAGTCGCCCTACCTGGTTTCCCAAGGATTCAGCAGGGGGGGGGAGTGACGAATAGAATTGAAGAGAGGGGCCATCCTCCTCTGGATTCAGCAGGGGGGGGTATATGGCCACTCTGTCACCGAAAGATGGAAGAGAGCAAGCAAGTAAGGGACGATTCGTCGGCCTCACAAGCGCTCAAAATGCATCAGGGGAGAGCTCAGGGCGCTGATCAGGCACCCCTAGCTGCAATCGCCCGGGTGAGTGCTGCCAAGTCCGAGACATGGATCTTGGTCTTGTGCTTGCGGATGTACTCCATGAAGGGAGTATTGACCCGCGGCACGAACGAGGAGACGGGTTCCCAGGTGTCGTGGGACGGCCCATAGCCTCGCCAACGAACCTTGAACTCCAGACCTCCGGGTGCCGAGGCCTTCGGACGCTGAGCCAGGATCTTCTCGACTGTATAGTCGTCCTGCTCAGCATAGTCGTCGTCCGAATCGGCCTCATGTGCGGCGTAGCTCAGGGACACATGTTGGCCACGGAGGTCGGGTTCCCGCACACGGAGTTGACTCTCGTGGCGCTCCCGGAACTGTCCGTGACCCACCTTGATGCGGTAGGTGTCCTCACCAATCCTGCGGACCACCTCGCCGGGTGTGAACCAGGTCTTGGTGCGGTGGGTGCCCATAGGGCGGGGTCTGATCACCCACACCGGGTCTCCCACCCTGAACTTCTGCGCTGTCGAGCTCGGGGCGGACTTCTGACGCTCAGCATGCTCCTTCTCGAGTTGCTGGCGGATGTCCCGCGCCGTTTGCTCTTGCCGCGCGCAGAATTCCTTGGCATCCATAGCCATGCCATCACCAGACAAGGGAAGTCCCCTACCCAGGGGGTCCCTGCCGAACAGAATCTGGTGAGGGGACAAACCGCCCGGAGTGGGGGTGTCATGATGGGCCTTCAGAGCAGGCCACATCTCCTCAAACCAGTTCCGACGTGGATTGGTGATGTGGATCTTGCGCAGCTTCTCGAACAGCTGCCGTCCAGCCACTTCAGCACGGCCGTTAGACCGGCTGAGATAGGGGACGCTCTTGGCATGACGTATCCCCATGAGGGAACACATAGCCTTGAACCAGCCACCAGTAAACTGGGGCCCTCGGTCACTGCAAATGGTGCGGGGGATGTCAAAGACGGTCAGCCAATGACGAATCATCATGACTGCCACTTCCTTGGCAAGCAACCCCTTTTTGCGTGCCGGAACGGCTACAACGTAGCCGCTGTGGCGGTCCACACAGAGAACCACACAGTCAAAGGTCTCCTTGCCAATGTGCACTTCGGGCATGGAGAAGACGTCCATGGCCACGCTCTCCATGGGCTGGTCAGGAACCGGCGTCCATTGGGGTTCCCCCTTGACGTTCCGGTTATCGGGATTGCAGGCCTGACAGACCGAGCAACCCTTCCTGACCTTTTTGATGGCGGTGTAGAGAACGATATGGTCGATCTCGAACCGACGCTGCATGTCAAGAGCTTGCTTCTTGACCCCTGGGTGCAGCATGTGGTGGTGCCAAGCTTCGCAAAGCTCGAGCACCCGGGACTCCGGTACTAGCAGCTTACCATTCCGGTAGAGCTTGCCATCTTCCTCGGTCAGCCCCTTTGGCCACTTCTGCCCGTCGTCAGGGTCGGTCACAGCCCTATACTCGGCCGCAAAGGCCTCAGACTTGGCGTAATCGTCGGTCCAGTCGTCCTGGAGGCAAGACTCCGGGAAGAGGTGCTTGTCGGACTCAGCTCCCTCAGGGGCGAGTACTCTGACCGCTCTGCTCACCCTCGTTGCGAGGGGGGCATCCGCGGCCATGACGACGAAGCATTTAGCACCCTCCTCCTCCATCAGGCGCTCCATTTCAATGATCCTCTTGGCTTCAGCGGTCTCAGCCTCATCGCCATGGGCAGAGATGTCCTGCATGCCCTTGCTGGCGGGATAGGCCCACCTACTGAGACAGTCCGCCACGGTGTTATCCTTTCCAGGAATATAAACAACCGTAAGGTCGAACTTGGCCAAGGTCTCATGCCATCTTGCCCGTCGGGAGGCGGGACCTGAGGGGGTGTCCACGTGCTCCTTGTGCCAGGACTGCAGACTCTGATGGTCGGTGCAGACGGTGACGGGATGGAGGGCTATGTACCCAGCCCATTTCCTGAGAGCCATGACGATGGCATACGCCTCCTTTTCACGGGGCGTCCACGTCCGTCTCTGGCCTTCCGCCAGGACTCGGCTCCAGAAGGCCACTAGCACGTGCCTCCCGTCGTCAAGCATTTGCTCCAACACAGCGCCAATGGCGTAGTCGGAAGCGTCGGTGCGCAGGACGAACCCTCGGTCGGGATCCACGAGGTGCAGACCCACTGCGGATAGCAGCGCCTGCTTCATCCCCTCAAAGGCACGGTCGGACTCAGCTGTCCAGACCAGAGCCTTCTTGGACCCCTTCTTGGTCTCCTCTCGGTTGCCCTTGAGCATGGTCGTCATGGGGGCTGCATACTCAGCATACATCTTGATATACCCCGAGTAGTAATTGCAGAACCCCAGATACGCCCGTAGCTCAGAGACCGTCTTGGGCTTTTCCCAGTGCTCAATCGCAGCCACCTTGCCAGGTATGGGCTTTCGCTGCCCGTTCCCGACTACGTGGCCAGCGAAGACCACCTCGCTTACCGCAATGGTGGCCTTGTCACTGCTGCCCGTGAGCTTGTGCCGAACCAGAAGGTCCAGCACTCGAGTGACGTCCCTCTCGTGTGCCTCCAGGAGCTCCTCGTAGCTCATACTGGGGTCCCCGGACGCGATGATCACGTCGTCCACGAAGGGGTCCGCACAGTCGCGCACCGGCTCAAGCAGGTTCTCCAGCATCCGCTGAAAAGCCGCATTGCCGTTGGTAACGCCCATGGGCATCACCTTCCACTGGAGAGGTCCAAGTGGGGTGCTCATGGCTGTGCAGGCACGGGACTCCTCGGCGAGAGGCATCTGATGATAACCATGTTTCAGGTCAATCACCGTGAAGATCCTCCGCCGGTGTTGCTTTTGCAGCATGTCCTCAATGAGGGGCAGCGTATAGCTGTCGTGCTGCGTTTGGGCGTTCAGGCCGCGGTAGTCGACCACGAGCCGCCACTCACCGGCAACCTTCTTGGGGACGACGAAGCAGGGAGAGGCCCACTCGGAGTGGCACGGCTCAAGCCAGCCTCTCTGGATGAAGTCACGGAGGATCTTCTCCATGGCCTCTTTCCTCTCGCCCCTCAGGGCAAACTCCCGGTGCCGATACACACGGGGGTCCTGCTTCAGTCGTATCTTGGCCTCGCCGTACGGTCCACGCACCGGTGGGGGGAACACAGGTTTTCCGCTGAAGAAGGTCTCGCCATACTTCTGCTTCAGCCTGGCCCTCAACGCCTGGATCTTGGGGCAGTCATCGGACTCCGCCTTGGCTTTTCCGGGCACTTGAACCACGGAGCTTACTTGAGGGGTAGCTACTCCGCTCGTCTTCAGCTCAGGCGGTCTTCCCAGGTGGCTCAAAGGGCCATCTCTGGTCTTGCCTCGGAATAGATCGCCGTAGGTGGGTGGGTTACCCCCGATTGGCTCGTCCTGGCTGGATAGGTGGTCCAGCACCCTCTGCACGAAGGTGTTCCCGTCATAGGAACCAGAGACGATCGAGTCCACTTCCCACCAGGCTTTGTCCTGGCCTTTGCCCTCACGCTGGTTTCCCCAGTCGTGAAAGGGCTGATCCATATACCCCTGAACCAGATCCCACTCCTCTTCAGTGAGGGGGTCTTCCGAATCTGATTCTTCGATGTCAACAGGGGGAACCGCAAAGCATTGCCGCCAGGGCTCTGCTATGATGCGGTTGACACACACGAAGTCCGTGGTATCGGCCTGATCAAGGCCCCCATCCACATAGTGGAATTCCGTTGGCCATCTCTGGGGTGGCATGGGCTGTCCCTTAGCGTCCTGATAGACACTCTCTCCAGCCGGTAGGACGACCTTGTTTAAGGTCATGTTGGTCAATGAGGCTACCCAATGTCGGGTACTTTCCTCCTCGGTGCATCCCATAGGAACAACCAGCACTGCCTTGGAGCGGTCCTTGCGAATCTTTGCTATCGCTCTTGGAATGTCCCAACGGGGGCAATGGATCCACATCAATCCCTGATGCGGACCCCAGTGCTTCTTCCACGCGGAGTCCTGTGCGCTCCAGTACTTCTCACACACCCGAAGATGGGCGGAGGTTCCTGAAGAGAACGCATCCAGGGCCAGATCCGACGCTCCCAGGTCCGCGACCACTCGGTTCGCCACTTCCGGCCTTACGCCGTACTCCTGGTTTGCTGGCCCAGTGGGCTCAGTGTCCAGCGCGGCCACTTCGAGCTGATTGCGTTCGGGGTGGATCCATTGGCATTCCACATGGTGCTCAGGTGACGAAAGCCACGAGAGCTGGTCGTCCTGGTACAGGGTCATGGAGGCCTGGGCCGGGAGAACGCCGGAGTCCGTCTCCATCATGAAGTCGTACCCGACGATCATGTCCCAGTCCATCTCGGCCTCGTAGAAGCGACCGTGCAGGAGGATTTCCTTGCCGAGGTCTGGGCGGCTCAGCTCACGATGGTTCACGAACTGCAGCCCAATGGCCGCTTCCTTCGTGCCTCCCACCATGTACTGGCCGTTCGCCACCTTCAGCCTGACAGGTTTCCGGCTGTCGGTCAGACACTCTGGTGGAAGTAGGCCAGCCTTGACCAAGCTGACTTGAGCTCCCGTGTCGACCAACACGTCGGAAACCTTTTCCACTTCCCCGCATAAGGCACGGACCTTAAGATGCAACTGCCGCTCGCGACCGACACGGCGCACGGCGTGCAAACTCAGGATCTCCGGCCGTTCCAGAAGCTCAACAAGCGACTGGTGCAGGTCGTGGACAATGGGCTCAGGCTGCCCATCTGCAGCATCCAGCTGCGGTCCGGGTGATCCTCCGATACTCTCGGATAGATCCTGTAGTACATCAAACACATTCTTGGTCGCGAAGGACGGACGGGTGCAAGGGTTCGTGCCTTCACTTGCCCTCACCCCGCCTCCGCGACTGGGTGCCGGACCAGGCCTTCCGCGCGCGGCAGTCCCTTTGTGCTTATTGACTCCCGACTGGGATGGTTCGGCGCTTCCCACGTCACCATCCTGCGACCGCCCTAGCTGGGGCCCTTGGCTGCAGGGGCTCCGCTAGGGGGCGTCGGTCGTGGAGGAAGGGGTGTTCTCCTCCGCATCAACCTCGTTGATGCCCTTCTTCCTTCCCCCTTTCTTACCCTTGTTCTTGTCCTTGTCCTTGTTCTGGTCATTCTGGTTGTTCTCTTTGTTCTTGTTGTCCGACCGGGGGACCCAGTTCCTCTTGATCTCCTGGATCTCCTTGGCCAACTCGGTCCACACCGACGACATCAGCTTGGCCAGCTCGTCCTTGTCGACCTCCATTTTGGCTTCCCGGATACCCGCGGGCGCACGCTTCTTCGACCCGTGCACCTTCTTGTAAGCCTCCGTGTCGGCCTTGTGGACGGGGCATGTTCGGTGGTCATGGTTGAAGCCTCGCTTCCTCCCATAACACACGAAACAGCCCTGAGGGTGAGCTCGTATGAACTCCCCAAAGGACAGCGGAGGGTCGCCAATGCGGCAAGGGTCCCTCTTCTCCTGCTTCCTCCAACCCTGCTGCAGGGGCTTCCAGTTTCCCGGTTTGCTCCCCGCGCTCAGGTTCCTGGCCACGAAGGCACAAACGGCCACTTCGGCGGGCTCATCGTCGTCGTCATCGTCGACGAGAGTCTCATCGCCGCCGGCTCCCGCTGGGTCCATGGCATCTTCCCTGCCAGGTCCCTCGCCAACGTAGTTGACGTCGCGGTCGCCGGGCCTCAACCCGCGGGTGTGGTGGAGGTTTCGGTACTCCTTGAGTACTTCCTCGCCAACCCACTCCAGGATCTCGTCGCAGCTCATCCGCGCCGGGATGGGCTGCAGACGGATGGTCTGGCCGCTCAACTCACAATCGTCAAGGCGCCACATCGCGGTCTTCTCGCGATCGCCCGAGACGGTGATGAGAAGAGCGTTCCGCAGGGAGTGCCGTTTGACATCCCGGGCCACGTTCTTCTTCGCCCAAGCCACCACGTTCGTATGATACTCCTTGGGGAGCATCATCTTGACCGTGTGGTTGGACTTGGCCCTCTTGGATTCCTCCTTGGTGACCCTCTTGATCCATGCTTCCGGCAGCATGGAGAGCAGGTGAGCCTGCACGTCACCCTCGTTCCAGTCCTCCACGTTGCGGCGGAAGAGGGTGTATTTCCCTCGGAAGTCTCGCCAATCTCGTAGGCGGATCTCCCGTCCATCATGCTCAAGCTTGATGGACTTCCAGCGCTTGGCAGCCACCTGCGGAGCGTCCACCCGCTCCTGCTCGTTGAGCCACTTCTTGGCTTCCTTGAGGGTCTTGATTCTCCCCTCCTTGGTCGCCACGAAGTATAGCTCGCCGAGCACTTCCGGCAGGCGGTACCTGAACCGTTTGAAGACATATCTCTCCGCATCCGCGGGAGGCAGGCCTTCAGTGACGGTCAGCCCCCAATCGTCCAGCTTCTCCAAGAAGCGGTCGAGGTTGAGGGGGTTGCCGTCGTACATGGGGGGCTTGATGTCCTTCAAGTCTTCCCACACGGCGGCGTCCGCGGCCTTAGAGACCATGAACGCCGGCCGCGAGGTCGACCGAGGTTCCCATCGGCCTCGCCCACGGACTCCCACGGCCGCCACGTCCATCTCCTCCATGGAACCCCTGTGGCTACGCCGCGGTTCCTCCACGTACGCTGAACCAAAATGTTCACGCCGTACTGCTTCCATGTACGCATCCTCATCACGGCGCCGGCGGCTGAGTTCAGCGGCCTCCCGTCGTACACCACGCGGCGGGCTGATGTCGAACTCCTCCAGGTCCAGATCCAGGTCCTCACCTTCACCGACATCCCACTCCACGTCTCCTCTGGGGACCTCATCCCTGAGTCCACCATAACGTCCACCAGCCATTGGGATTGGCTCCAGGGCTGGTGCGGGGCGCCGGGGGCGTACCGGTATCCGCGGTGGAGCCCGGCGGTTGCGGTACTCCGCGCTGAGCCACTCATCACGCCAATCCTCACTGCCACTGCCGGGCGGCACGCGCTCGTTGCGGCGGCCCGCGCTGTGATGAGAGGGGGCGGTGAGAGAGGGGGCACTGGCGCTGGGGCGACTCCTGGGGGCTCCGCCGGGGGCGTGGGGTCTGCCTGGACCTGGTCCGGGTCCCCAGCCGTCGTCCGACGAGCCAGACTCCAGGGGTGGGTGGTCGCTGCCGACGCTCCCACGGGCTTCCAGCGCGTCCAGCCTCTGCTGCAGGCCGCTGACGACGTTGGTCAGCGACTTGGTCTCGGCCCTGGCGATGTCCAGCTCCTTCTGCGCGCGCGCGGCGACCCTGGAGATGCGAGCCATCTCGCCCTTGCCCGTGTCTACCTCCAGTTCGAGCAACTGGACTCTCCTGCGGAGGTAGACAATCCACCGCCAGGTGGTATCCGGGTCGCCGTTCCCTGGTGGGTCGTCGGGGTCCCCAGGGGGTCCTCCAGGAGGGCCTCCGCCGGGTCCGCCCGGTCCAGGGGGTCCTCCCCCGCCCGGTGGTCCGCCTCCAGGGGGTCCACTCGGTGGGCGTCCTCCAGGGGGTCCTGATGGTCCTCCGCCAGGGGGTCCCGGTGGGTCTCCGCCGGGTCGCCTCGGTGGGTCCGAGGATGGGCGCTTCCTCGTGATGCCGAAGTCGATGTCGTCATCCTCGTCCATGTCGCCCCACCTGGGCGTCTCGGTCACGGAAGACTCCGAGCTCCGTTAGGGAGGAGGGAGATCCTCATCCTCACCTTCCGGTTCCATGGGGACATCTCCGCCGCCTCCGCCCGTCCAAGCCACCACTTGGCGATGTCGGCGGCCTCGTTCATCCCCGTCACTGGCGGTGAAGAAGGGGTCACTGTCGTGGGGGTGTCCACCCGCTGGCCTCCGCGGCCTCTCGGGGGTCTTCCCCTTGCCCTTCCTCCGTCGACGGGCGGGGTGCCACTGCTCCCACTGCTGCCCGTGTCCGCCTCATCCAGCGTCATCCTGGAGGAGGCGTCCCCTTCGAAAAGCTTTCGAAGGGTCTCCACTCGTGATCCTCCCGGGGGAGTCTCGCGGCGGAGTTTGGCCTCTGCCTCCTCCATTGCGGCGGCGGTGGCTGCGGCAGCTCGCGCTTCGGCTTCCTCCCGAGCACGAGCCGCCTCGGCTTCCCGGGCCTGCTGCAGCCGCGCCTTCTGCGCTTCCAACGCTGCCAGCTCCGCCTCCGTCTTGGCCTTCTCCTCAGCGACCTTCCGTCGCGCGGCCTCGATGGCTTCCTTCTTGGCGGCGTCCTCCTGGGCCTTAGCCGCTGCTTCGGTGTGGGCCCTTTCCTCCGCCTCCTTCTTTGCCCTCTCTTGGGCAAGCGCCTCTTCCAGCGCCTTCACCTCGGCCTCCTTGAAGGCAATGGCCTCCTGCGTCCGGCGGGCTTCCTCGTCGGTTGCCCTGATCCGGGCAGCCACTTCCTCATGGGCGGCCGCAGCCGTGAGACCGGCCGCGATGGCTGCCACTTTTGAGGCGTGGTAGTCCATGCCTCTGCCCCACTCGGTGGCCTCCTCATGGGCGATGCCGACGGCGCCCTCCACGGCAGCGTTCCGCTGCGTGGCCCGTTGCCGGGCAACCTGAAGGTTGCAGGGCACCCTACAGACGCGCTCACAGGCGCGCGCCACGTCCCTTTGGGCGGGAGCGGCGCTGCTGCTGGAGCTGGCCTGGTCGGCCGGCATCCTCCCGCGGTGGGCCGACTCCACGTCGCTGCTGGGGCCTGCTGGAGCCTGCTGGGGCCTCAGGAGCAGCCGACGGGGCTTGGCCTGGGTCTGCTTGGCGACTTCCATGAAGTCACCAAGGGTGGCGTGGCCGGGGTGATGACCACCATTGGCCCGTTGGGGACTGGGGGCTGGGGTTCCGCCCTTGGCGCCTTGGGCGGCTTCGGCGGCCAGGGACTCCTGGTACTCCCGCCACTTCCGCTCCCGCTTCCTGTCCCCGGCGGACCGCCTCTCCTTCCCCGGAGACGCGCTGCTGCTGCCCTGCAGCCTGCGCTCGCTCCCTGGTTCCGGGAAGCTCTTCTCGATCACGTCCCACAGGGAGACATTGATCCAGGCGCCCGACGGGTACACGTTGGGCTCCTCGTCCTCCTCAATCCCGTCGGGACGCAGGCCTTCGCCAGGCCTGTCCGGCCGGGTCCACGTCCTCCAGCGCCTCTGCTGGTGGCGGTACTCGTACCCTTCCGCCCGCAGCCAGTCCTCCACGGCCTGCAGGCGGTCGGGGGCGATGTCCGTGCGGAGCTCGAAGCTCCTGGGCATGCCGCCTTCGCACTGGGGGTGGCTGTGGCGGTAGTGCTGGTCCCAAACCAACCCACGCAGCAGTTGCGCTGCATGGGGGTGGGGCCGCGGCCACGTCCTGCCCGCTCCTTGCCAATTCACCATGGCAGCGGGGGCGTAGTTGGTCTTGAGGTCCTTGATGTGCACTCGTTCAACTCAACGAACTGGTTGTGGTTGTTGAGGCGGGTGCTGCAGCACTGGATTGGAAGTGCGGCTGGTGCTGGTCAGCCGGTGGTTGTGGAGGTGGTTGACGCGGCCTTGCTGGTCGGCCGATGGGACTCCGGGTCGGCCGATGGGGCTGATGCAGGAGTCCTGGTCTGTGCACCTCTTTCACGGTTGCTGCGCGGTCAGGGCGATGCTCTGGACGGCGCTGCGGGCTCCGTGACGAACTCGGCGCTGTCGCTGAGTGACGCTGCGAGCCGCTGCGCCGCGCTGCGAGACGCTGCGCTGCGCTGCGAGCTGCGAGCTGCGCCGCGCTGCTCGGGGTTGGTGGCCCCGATTGGCACGCGAGGGCTGGGTAACCCCGCGGCGGTGAAACGCTTTTGACGCGTTCCCGTGGGGGGCCGGCCACGGGACGCTGCGGGACACGCGCAAGTGAGCAGGCAGGCAAAGCACTACGCTCACAGGGGCATCAATGCGCTCATGTCATGTGACAAAGCGTTTCAGAATCCTTGCCACTCTGCAAAGAGGGAACAAAAGTATGTACAACAACACATCAGGATATGTACACATGGGGTTAAGACTGGACTGGGGTAAGGGCATCACAGGACAATAGACACTCTATCCTAACTTGTATCCCAATCCCAGGTCCGACCCTCTCAGTGGCTGGTGGGGGCGGGGGCTCAAACACAACCCATGTCATATATGGTCCATTGGTCCATGCGTCCGGCGTGCACGAGGGTTAGAACATAGTGCACGGCGGGCAGCAAAAGTGGAAAATTGCTCAAAATGGCCAAAAATACGCACACTCATGGTTGGGGCAAATAAGGCACATGCCCGACTTGGACCGGAGTGTGCCATAGGATTGGTATCAAGTCCTATGTGTCCAACATATCTTTTGGGCGTCGCCCAACTCCTCCGGTTTTGGGAATGGCAGGGTCGCCAAGTGAGCCCATGATTTGGGATAGTCCCAAATCGCCAACATGGCGGCCACGGTATGCCAAGCTCAAGAGGAGTTGTTCGCCGGGTCCAAGATATGTTGGGGACCGAAGTATGTACCCTCATAACATACTTGGGTCATGATGTCAATTGAGCGCAACGTTGAGATGTACGGTCGCCACTTGACATCATGACGAGCCAAAAACGGCAAAATTGGCACAAAGACACACAAAAGTGCATTGAAAGGTGCACAATTATATTATAATATCTTCGGCTTGGATCGTGCAATCTACTAATCCTTCTAAACATAATGACTTGACACCAATGACCTTCGATCCCACCTATGTGCTCCACTTGGGGCGCCTTGAAAGGTTACGAGCGCTACTTCCCAAGTGGGCACATGAAAATATGGAAAATTGCAAAACACACACCTTGCTCCCAACGCATCGCTTCGGGATCACCACACAAGCTTCCCTTCACGAAGGTTAGGCTTGCAATTGATCGTAGGGAGTATGGAGAAGGGGCTTGCACAATATGAGGTCCATTGGCGGGTTTGTCTTGGAGCGATGGACCCGCCAAATGGGCACGCAACACAACACAAGGCACATACTCCATATTGCCCAAAAAGGTAGCTCCCACCACGATATGTCATGCCCCTCCAAGGGCATAACTTTGTGTCAATCGCTCATAGGAACTCAAGGAGAGTTCCTATGCAACACTAACACTTGCGCGCTACACTCGAAAGTTATCTTAACGCACGCAATATCATGGCCAATGAGTTGTAACGCAAACTCTACCCTCTTGACCATGATCCATTACACTAGCGCGCACGGGTGGGGACGCAAGGCATATAATGCTTCCTAAATTACGTCGGGAGTATTGTGAATACATCCCACGTTTCCTTATTGTCATTCCTCGCAAACAACGCGAGATATGACCTTCACAAGTGGCCTCACGAATCAACTTTGTTTTGCCCATATCTTTAAGACAAATGGAGGGCAGGATAAAAGGAAAGTTGATTCGTGCATAGGGAAGCACGTAGGTCCACTCGAAAGAGGTCAAATCAAGTGCGGGGATGTCGAAGTCGAAAATCCGATTTCGACATCCTGAAAAATTCGGATTAAGGTTGCGAGTGTAAGATGTGAAAATTGCGGAAGCGTCCATGCAGTTCCTGAAGGCTTTGGAGCCTTCGTGACGGATTGCATTAAAATTTCCATTATAAACAGTTAAACTGGCGGTTACGGTAAAGTCGCGATCCAACCGCCAGCAGTCAAAACAGTGAATATCAGAACGGAAGCGTAAAAATTGACGGAAACAATATGAAAATCAAACCCTGTTGATTCCTGATATTCTGATACACAAATCTCCGCTGGCGGTGCATCGGTTGCCGATGCGGGGCTTTACGGCACGGACTGGAGCGTCAACGGGCGTCTTCCCTTCCGTACATGGGGTTAGTGGACCGGAGACCGGTTGTATGCTGTAACTTAGCCATGGGGTTCCGGGTACCCGCGGAGGTAGTGGAACACGGCAGTGGCAGAGAGTCTGTGCCACTGGAGCAGTCGGAACATACCTCGAGTTACCTGAGACTATCGAAGGAGGAGCCCTCGAACATGATGGCGGCCTCCAAAACTGAGGACTATCAACTATTGGGGGAAGTCCTAGACCAAGGTCTGAAGGAGTTGGGTTACTCTCGAGAAGACCTAAGTGTGGAGCTGTTCGCCAGCGACAAGCAGCATGTACTGGACCTATACTGCAGCAAGGGGAAGAACTGCAGCTACAAATTTTACTGGCCCTCTTTCGGGATGGCCTACGGGAACCCCAGATTCAGTGAACTGGGGAAGGTGCTGACCAAGGTGGCCTTGGAACGTTTCCGTATGGTCCTGTGTTTCCCCGATTGGGGAGCCCATGGGGGCAATGAGTACTGGCGAACCCTCCTTGACAAGCTGACTATCAGCTCGGTGCGATTACCTGATGAGGCCATCTACGTGCCTCTGGGACGCAAGACGCCCATTGGGAAGCCCGGATGGGGGAGTATGCTCAGCGTGGTGGACGGAAGTCTTACCACCATTCCCTGGGAAGACCTGGACCCTACTCTGGTCCAGGCTATACAACGAGAAAGCGATGGACTCGCCTTGGGTGACTTGAAGGATCGCCTACGACCTCAAGATGCTGTTGAAACTACACCCGGAGGAGATGAGTACGTCGTGACTGACACCAACGCCCCCAACTCTCCCTGTCATGTACCTGTTCCTGATGGAGTCTCTGAGTGTGGACTATCTGAGCTACCTAGCTCTATCCACTCAAACGACGAAACTGAGCACGACACCTTCTTCGTGCAGACCGCGGTGGAGGAAGTGGAGAACGCCGAGTACGTCACCCCACTAAAACCCCTACTCTCCATGAGGGTGGAAGACCCCGTGGATGAAGAGCTGGACCCTCGATCCAGGCTCAGGGAGTATGTGGATTCCAAGATAAAGTTGGTGGCGAAAAAGCTATGCTACGCGAAGCCTACCCGCAGCTCGTGGCCACTGAAGCAAGGACGTATGGGAGACCTATCCCAATTGAAGGAGGAACTCGAACAGAAGATCACCACCTGGCAAAGGGAGGTAGATCTCAAGCTCATGAAGAGCGTATGGGGTGCCCATGTGAGGACCCCAGAGGAGGACGACCTCTTGGAGGAATGTGTATGTGAACCCCCTCGAGCGTGCCTATGTTGCCATCGTCCACCGGAGATGGTCGAGCAAGACCTTCTATATGCCTACCAAGGGCTGAAGGATGCTACCGCGGGCGAAGAGTCGGTGGAGGACCACCTCCCGACGTCTATTCAAGGGGCAAGCAACTTACACTCCGACGAGGACATGGAGGACAAGATCAAGGTATTGGACCCGCGGGTACAGAAGCTGATAAGGACCTATCTGGAGGTGTTCGGAGAACTACCCCCTCCAGCCTCGTGCGACAAGCTGGTACAGATGGACCTCAAGCTGAAACCCGAGTTCGTGGGTCATAAGATTCGGAGGAGACCCTATCCAGCTCCTAAAGAGCAGGCCGACGAGATCGAGCGACAGATACAAGAATGTATCGACGCTGGCCTAGTCCTGGAGTACAAGGACGGGGACTACCCCCTACACTGCAGCCCCTGTTTCCTGGTGGCTAAACCTGGGTCTACAGCCAAACGGCTGGTAGTGGACTATGGAGAGCTGAACAAGAAGACGCTGAACCACTCAGGGTCCATTCCCAATATGGAGTCTACCCTGGAGAAGATAGCCTCCTGTCGCTACAAGACCAAGATGGACAAGCGAAGTGGATTCTGGCAAGTGGACCTGACGCCCAACGCGCAGGAACTACTGGCCTTCATCACCCCTCAGGGGAGGGTATTCAAGTGGAAGGTCATGCCATTCGGCGTGGCTAACGCACCCGCTCTGTTCCAAGAGCTGATGAACAAGGTCTTGTCCATCCTACGAAGAAGACCTAAGGTGCAGGAGCTCATATCCCGTGGGGCCCAGATGGAGGCACACATCGACGATGTATGCCTCGGGACCAATACCCAGGAGGATCACCTAATCCTCTTGGGTGAGTTCTTTGCGGTCTGCCAGGAGAACCACACACGACTCAAGCTGGAGAAGTGTGACTTCATGCAGGAGACCATGCAGTACCTGGGGTTTGACGTTGGCTATGGGTGGTGGACCCCAGCGGCCTCTAAGGCCAAACCCCTGATGGATACCAAGGTACGACACGAAGACCCCAAGAAAGGACTTCATGATGTACGCAGTTTCATTGGGGCTCGCAACTTCTATCGCCGCCACATCAAGAACTTCACCTATACCAGCGCCGTTCTGACGGACTTGATCAAGAAGAGTACTACTTGGCGCTGGGGCCCACAAGAGCAACAAGCGTTTGACGAGCTCAAAGACAAGGTAGCCAACGCTAAGTGCTTGGGCGTGCCTAGAGCACAAGGGGAGATTATCCTGGTGACCGACGCCAGCAATGTGGGCGGTGGTGGAACGTTGTTCCAATGGCAAGCACTAGAGAAGGAGGAGTTCGACTCGGCCATTTCCCAATGGGGGACGGAAGGTCTCAACCGAGATGGAACCCTCAAGCACAGCTACCCTGACGACAAGTGGGTCCTAGTACCTCTGGGCCACTGGAACTGGAAGTGGAACCAGGCCAGGGGGAACTACTCCACCTATGAGCAGGAATTGCTCGCGGGTATGCTGGTGCTATCCTCTCAAGCACGACTGTTGGGGAGTAACCCTGTGGTCTGGCTATGCGACCAAGAACCGGTCGGCAGTTTCCAGAAGGGTCCCCCACCTGAGAAGGCCAAGCTACGTCGCTGGTGGACCTACCTCAGTCAACTACGGCTGACGGTACATCATATCCAGGGAGTGAAGAACGAGTGCGCCGACTACATCAGCCGCAACAACTTCGACGCCCTGATTGGTGCCCGGTCTGAAGCGCTGGCTAAGGAGGCGTTCAGCCGTATGGACGTACACCTGGACCTGAACATGACCATGATACGCCCCCTGGATGGACTCCAACAATCGGAGTACCTACAGGAGTTTGGGGATATCTACCGGCGCCTGGAGAAACGCCTTGAACCCCTCCTGGTCAACCAAGACCAGTGGAAGCGGGACAAGAGCTACCTCTGGCACGAGGACCGCATCGTGGTGCCTAGTGACCGAGTCCCAGCGCTGCTGAAGTGGACCCATGAGTCCAGTGGTCATGTGGGTGCTGACCGTACCCTGAGGCTGTTCAAGCAGTGGTTCCACACTACGTGGACTGACGACCAACTGCGGAAGACGCTCCAGCCTATCGTGGACAAGTGTCCGTGCAGGTCCTGTAAACCAGGGGATATCAGGGACAGAGGTCTCTACTCGACCCTGCCCATCCCACACTGTGCCAACAGTGTTCTATACGTGGACTACACGGAGATGCCAAAGTTCGGGGGCTATGACTTCGCCCTCGTGGTAACCTGTGGGTTGACCAGGTTTACCAGGGGGTTCCCATGTACCAAGCACATTACCGGAGAGGAGACTATCAAGATACTCCTGGAGGAGTGGTTTTGTGTCTATGGGGCGCCCAAGGAGATCAACTCCGATGAGGACGTACGAGTACGCTCAGATACTGGCTGGTACAAGAGGGTCCTGAGATCCCTCAATGTCCAGGTGTCTACGGGGATTCCCTACTCTCACACGAGCAACCCCCTATGTGAGCGACAGATTCGTGTCCTGAAGGAGAACGTCAGGATATGGTGCAAAACTGAACGCACCAGAGACTGGGTGAGACTACTCCCCGTCATATCCCTGATGATGAACTCCCAAGAGAGTTCAGCTACTGGCTACTCGCCACATGAGCTATTCATGGGGCGCCCGGCGTGGTTCCTACATGCCCCCTATCCAGAGGACACCCATTCTTCTGTGGGTGAATGGGTCCAAGAGCAACAAGCGAAGGTGGACAAGGCCAAGGCTATGCTCCAGAGAGTGAGGGAGCGTCAGTGGAACAAGAAGAACAAGCACCGAGTACCGGCCACCTACCAAGAGGGGGACTGGGTGCTGGTGCACCACAGTCGACTACCCGCCTGGCCACGCTCTACCAGCGATGACCCATACTTCGGGCCGTACAAGATCCTATCTGTGGATGGACACCGTATCACCGTGCGGTGTTCTCTTCGTCTAGGGGGGACCCTGGTGTGCGCTGCTCAACACCTGAAGCGCTACCATGATCCTGAAGACCTCTGTGGGGAGGAGTGGGAGCTGAACGACGAGGAAATCGCCGCTCTGGACCTACAAGGGGCTGCCAGCCCTATGGAAGTTGAAGGTGAACTCCCCGACATGAACGCCGAGGAGATGGCTAAGGAGGGCTTCTACCTGGTGAAGTCTGTCCTACGCCACCGCTATCGCCAGGGTTGGCGCTTCCTCACCCTCTGGGAAGGGTTTGGAGTCGAAGAGGCCACCTGGGAGCCCTTCTCTGCATTTGTTCTACCTGAGGGACGCCTAAACTCAGTTCTGGTTGACTACTTGTCCCAGAACAACCTTGGTGAGTTGCTGAGGCTCGCTGAGACGCTTGCGTCCAAGACTAAAGCTAGGGACTGAACCTTACCCTTACCTGCCAAAGCGTATGTGTGAGTGTGCCAGTCCTAAGGTCCTGAGAGCAAGCCGCAGAAGTGGTGTCCTAATTATACCCAAGTCTGCGCCCTTGCTAAACCTGGAGGGTTGGCTTATTGATGCCACGGGGTACGCCCCGGGTCTCCCCTCCCCTAAGCGCCCAATTTCTGTGCTGGCGCAAAACCTTGGGGGAATACCCAGCGTGCTAATCCAGGTATTGTTTTCCCTACCTATCTGTCTACTACAGGGAGGGGTGGCTAAAAGCTATGAAGGCATGCAAAGCGCCTGTTTGCTATGTGGCCAAAACACTGACCTAACCACTGTCACAGCCCACCAACCCCGCTAAAATTGCAGGAAAAGGGTGGGACAGTGACACACCCCCTACAGGTCCTACACACCCTACAGTGGCACCATCCTGGTGGGCGAGCACTGGGCAACTGGCTCTAGCCCCCACTCAGGACTACCACTCCTACACGCACACTCTACTGGGCGTTGCGAAGATGAAGGTCTCTTGGGTCCTAGCGACCCACCTGTGAAATTGCAAGAGAACACAGCGCTACTAAGCAACTGTGGCCTGACAGGAGACGCCACAACGCGTTTCCCCTGTTAGGGCTTGGAGGGAAGGAGTGCTCTCGCGTGCAAGGCGCAGATGTCGATGAAGTCGGACTCCCTGCTCTGCCACAGGCGGAGCGGAGTTACTTGTTTGTGTGATCTGCGCCCTTGTTTAGCAGGGCATAAAAAAAATGCTGCTGCACCAATCACCCTACCTGCCCACCTGTAAAACAAAGGCAAATGAAAGGGCGTTTGCGGCGGAGGAACCAAGGCACACTCCAGGTATTATACCCTTCTCAGTGTGCCCTATAATACACTGTCCGCAAACACGCTGCAGGAGCAGCTACCCTTATCAAGCAAGCAAGCGTTAAGGGACTCCTCAGGTTCTCTTAAAGAACGTACCGAGGAGCCCCTGGGTAGCCTAAACAAGGTTTACCGTGCGCACTTCGCGTGGCCTACCCTTTAATGCGTGTGTGCATGCACGGGTATGCGACAACATCGTGGGCAAACCTGCCCATCTGCGCGCCAATCTTGACTCCACCAGGGGGTGGCCCCGCCTGGGCGTACCTACCTTACCTACCGCTGGGAAGTGAAGCAAGGTGAGAGTACAAAAGGGGCGCACGCGAAGAACGTTGCTATGCACTTGTGTGTATGTCTAATCACCCTGATCTGACCGCTAATCATCTGCAATCTTTCTAATCAATCCCTCTATCGCGTCCTATCGTTGAGAAAAGTTTATAGTGTTTTCAGCACTGTGTTTTTGCTTCTCCTGCTGCTTGTTGTTGCTGTAGGGTGTCCTGCTGCTGATTTTGGATGATGAAAAGCTTTTGTTTGCTGAAATACAGTAAAGCCAACTCAATCCAGGATAGCCCAAGTCAATAGTATGCAAGGAGAAGGTAATTCAGGATCAAAGCATGAAGGGCTGCAGTGTAAACAGTGAACGATGATTAGATATTCACAGAAACTGCAACTCAGGATACAAATGAATGCATATTCACAGAGATAGCTGAAATGTTTTGGGAAAAGAGTTAGAAAACTGCCTCAGGATCACTCTCTCTCCATAGTGCCATCTTAGGAGATGTGCACTCTTTGTTTTGGGTCCCATATGTGCTGAGGTGGCATGGTATGTGGCGATGAGGTCACTGCCATGTCACATGGGATCTTCCTACTTAGTTGGGATCTTCCTACTTAGTTAGGCTGACCAGGAATTGAACCCAGGACCTCTCAAAAAGAGGTGCCTAACCCCCTATGGTGCATACCACTAGGGCAGATAAGTATTCATGGAAAAACATAGATAAATTCATAGGCTCTACCTTAGGTATGTCAGTGCTCAGTCAACTCAGGAAAAGATGTTTTACTTCTGATTGAAAGGGGATTAAGGGGTCCACTCCATATCCTGATTGGGTGTTTGGTTCCATAGGTCAAAATGTGTTCTCACCACTTTTGGCTGGACCAATACTAAGATAAAAATGCATGGATGCTCAGTGCATCTCTAATACAACTAGAGTATGTCCCAAAGCAATGGAAAAGCACTTTTTCTTACTCCCCCCTTGTGCTGTGGTGGCCACCACTGTCGCATTTTAGGAAAAAGGGAATTTTTCTTGGCCTTTCCTTGGTTTCCACATCTACTTTAAAATACCTACAGTCTCCCTCACACTGAAAAATGGGCGCTCACCATGGCTGGCGTCCTTTTGCTGCTCTGATTGTACAGTTTCCTACAGAAGACTCAGCGCTCTTGGCGCTGCCGGGGCTCCTGTGGCTTGGTTGGGTTAGATTGGGAGCATGCCAAACATGTGCATATGCATCCCTTCCTCCAAGACGCAGCGTCGACACAACCCAAACGCAAGACACATTATACACACTCGCATGGGTTCTCGTAAACCTGCTGGCGACCTGTGACCTGTCTTAGGGCGTAGGGAGTCGAAAAGAAATTAATTTGCCCCTTGGTGGGGTCTTGGTTCTGCTCAGTCTCTCCAGGCACCTGCGTTTCGGCCCGAACACGGCCTACTCAGCGAGGCTGCGCGTGGGTATCTGCAGAGGCAGGAATGGGAGAATTATGGACGAATCCACGCAAAAACGAAGCGACGACACCAAAATCCGTCAAATGACGGCGCAGAATTTTTCTGAAACGACACACCTGAGCAGAATCCAATTGTGCATCTTCAGCACATTTTTATAGAAATTATAGTCATCTCTGGATTTTTTAAATCTAGAAATTCATACGTACAAAATGGCGGCGCGCAGGAGCGGCTCCTAGCGAAGCGCCGGAAAATGGAAAAATAATGGAATTATAAACGTATGTATCACGTAGTCTTGAAAATGACGAGACACACATTAATAAACAAACATACAGATTCCACCCACACTAATAGAAGCTTCAAAAATTCGGGGATTTGAAAATCAATTGAAAAGACTTCAATGAATCAGGTATAAACTACAGGTATGCTCGTCTTGCATGCCGCATACACATTGCCCGTCTCGAGTCTCCGTGACCGAGTCGTGTAGCAGCGTTAACAACGATAACCACGATAGGACGCGGTAGAGGGATTGATTAGAAAGATTGCAGATGATTAGCGGTCAGATCAGGGTGATTAGTCATACACACAAGTGCATAGCAACGTTCTTCGCGTGCGCCCCTTTTGTTTTCTCTCCTTGCTTCACTTCCCAGCGGTAGGTAAGGTAGGTACGCCCAGGCGGGGCCACCCCCTGGTGGAGTCAAGATTGTTGTGGAGATGGGCAGGTTTGCCCACGTGATTGTGCATAGTCGTGCATGCACACACGCATTAAAGGGTAGGCCACGCGAAGTGCGCACGGTAAACCTTGTTTAGGCTACCCAGGGGCTCCTCCGTACGTTCTTTAAGAGAACCTGAGGAGTCCCTTAACGCTTGCTTGCTTGACAAGGGTAGCTGCTACATGCAGCGTGTTTGCGGACAGCGTATTATAGGGCACACTGAGAAGGGTATAATACCTGGAGTGTGCCTTGGTTCCTCCGCCGCAAACGCCCTTTCATTTGCCTTTGTTTTACAGGTGGGCAGGTAGGGTGAGTGGTGCAGCAGCATTTTTTTATGCCCTGCTAAACAGGGGCGCAGATCACACAAACAAGTAACTCCGCTCCGCCTGTGGCAGAGCAGGGAGTCCGACTTCATCGACATCTGCGCCTTGCACACGAGAGCACTCCTTCCCTCCAAGCCCTTGCAGGGGAAACGCGTTGTGGCGTCCCCTGTGAGGCCACAGTTGCTTAGTAGCGCTGTGTTCTCTTGTCATTTCACAGGTGGGTCGCTAGGACCCTCGAGAACTTCCTCTTCGCAACGCCAAGTAGAGTGTGCGTGTAGGAGTGGTAGTCCTGCGTGGGGGCTAGAGCCAGTTGCCCAGCGCTCGCCCACCAGGATGGTGCCACTGTAGGGTGTGTAGGACCTGTAGGGGGCGTGTCACTGTCCCACCCTTTTCCTGCAATTTTAGCTGGGTTGGTGGGCTGTGACAGTGGGTTAGGTTAGTGTTTTTGGCCATATAGCAAACAGGCGTTTTGCATGCCTTCATAGCTTTTGGCCACCCCTCCCTTTAGTAGACAGGTAGGTAGGGAAAACAATACCTGGATTAACACTCTGGGTATTCCCCCAAGGTTTTGCGCCAGCACAGAAATTGGGCGCATAGGGGAGGGGAGACCCGGGGCGTACCCCGTGGCATCAATAAGCCAACCCTCCAGGTTTAGCAAGGGCGCAGACTTGGGTATAATTAGGACACCACTTCTGCGGCTTGCTCTCAGGACCTTAGGACTAGCACACTCACACATACGCTTTGGCAGGTAAGGGTAAGGTTCAGTCCCTAGCTTTAGTGTTGGAGGCAAGCGCCTCAGCGAGCCTCAGTAACTCACCAAGGTTGTTCTGGGACAAGTAGTCAACCAGAACTGAGTTTAGGCGTCCCTCAGGTAGAACAAATGCAGAGAAGGGCTCCCAGGTGGCCTCTTCGACTCCAAACCCTTCCCAGAGGGTGAGGAAGCGCCAACCCTGGCAATAGCGGTGGCGTAGGACAGACTTCACCAGGTAGAAGCCCTCCTTAGCCATTTCCTCGGCGTTCATGTCGGGGAGTTCACCTTCAACTTCCATAGGGCTGGCAGCCCCTTGTAGGTCCAGAGCGGCGATTTCCTCGTCGTTCAGCTCCCACTCCTCCCCACAGAGGTCTTCAGGATCATGGTAGCGCTTCAGATGTTGAGCGGCGCACACCAGGGTCCCCCCTAGACGGGGAGAACACCGCACGGTGATACGGTGCCCATCCACAGATAGGATCTTGTACGGCCCGAAGTATGGGTCATCGCTGGTAGAGCGTGGCCAGGCGGGTAGTCGACTGTGGTGCACCAGCACCCAGTCCCCTTCTTGGTAGGTGGCCGGTACACGGTGCTTGTTCTTCTTGTTCCACTGACGCTCCCTCACTCTCTGGAGCATAGCCTTGGCCTTGTCCACCTTCGCTTGTTGCTCTTGGACCCATTCACCCACAGAAGAATGGGTGTCCTCTGGATAGGGGGCATGTAGGAACCATGCCGGGCGCCCCATGAATAGCTCATGTGGCGAGTAGCCAGTAGCTGAACTCTCTTGGGAGTTCATCATCAAGGATATGACGGGGAGTAGTCTCACCCAGTCTCTGGTGCGTTCAGTTTTGCACCATATCCTGACGTTCTCCTTCAGGACACGAATCTGTCGCTCACATAGGGGGTTGCTCGTGTGAGAGTAGGGAATCCCCGTAGACACCTGGACATTGGGGGACCTCAGGACCCTCTTGTACCAGCCAGTATCTGAGCGTACTCGTACGTCCTCATCGGAGTTGATCTCCTTGGGCGCCCCATAGACACAAAACCACTCCTCCAGGAGTATCTTGATAGTCTCCTCTCCGGTAATGTGCTTGGTACATGGGAACACCCTGGTAAACCTGGTCAACCCACAGGTTACCACGAGGGCGAAGTCATAGCCCCCGAACTTTGGCATCTCCGTGTAGTCCACGTATAGAACACTGTTAGCACAGTGAGGGATGGGCAGGGTCGAGTAGAGACCTCTGTCCCTGATATCCCCTGGTTTACAGGACCTGCACGGGCACTTGTCCACGATAGGCAGGAGCGTCTTCCGCAGCTGGTCGTCAGTCCACGTAGTGTGGAACCACTGCTTGAACAGCCTCAGGGTACGGTCAGCACCCACATGACCACTGGACTCATGGGTCCACTTCAGCAGCGCTGGGACTCGGTCACTAGGCACCACGATGCGGTCCTCGTGCCAGAGGTAGCTCTTGTCCCGCTTCCACTGGTCTTGGTTGACCAGGAGAGGTTCAAGGCGTTTCTCCAGGCGCCGGTAGATATCCCCAAACTCCTGTAGGTACTCCGATTGTTGGAGTCCATCCAGGGGGCGTATCATGGTCATGTTCAGGTCCAGGTGTACGTCCATACGGCTGAACGCTTCCTTAGCCAGCGCTTCAGACCGGGCACCAATCAGGGCGTCGAAGTTGTTGCGGCTGATGTAGTCGGCACACTCGTTCTTCACTCCCTGGATATGGTGTACCGTCAGCCGTAGTTGACTGAGGTAGGTCCACCAGCGACGTAGCTTGGCCTTCTCAGGTGGGGGGCCCTTCTGGAAACTGCGGACCGGTTCTTGGTCGCATAGCCAGACCACAGGGTTACTCCCCAACAGTCGTGCTTGTGAGGATAGCACCAGCATACCCGCGAGCAGTTCCTGCTCATAGGTGGAGTAGTTCCCCCTGGCCTGGTTCCACTTCCAGTTCCAGTGGCCCAGAGGTACTAGGACCCACTTGTCGTCAGGGTAGCTGTGCTTGAGGGTTCCATCTCGGTTGAGACCTTCCGTCCCCCATTGGGAAATGGCCGAGTCGAACTCCTCCTTCTCTAGTGCTTGCCACTGGAACAACGTTCCACCACCGCCCACATTGCTGGCGTCGGTCACCAGGATAATCTCCCCTTGTGCCCTAGGCACGCCCAAGCACTTAGCGTTGGCTACCTTGTCTTTGAGCTCGTCAAACGCTTGTTGCTCTTGTGGGCCCCAGCGCCAAGTAGTACTCTTCTTGACCAAGTCAGTCAGTACCGCGCTGGTGTAGGTGAAGTTTTTGATGTGGCGGCGATAGAAGTTGCACGCCCCAATGAAACTGCGTACATCATGAAGTCCTTTCTTGGGGTCTTCGTGTCGTACCTTGGCATCCATCAGGGGTTTGGCCTTAGAGGCCGCTGGGGTCCACCACCCATAGCCAACGTCAAACCCCAGGTACTGCATGGTCTCCTGCATGAACTCACACTTCTCCAGCTTGAGTCGTGTGTGGTTCTCCTGGCAGACCGCAAAGAACTCACCCAAGAGGATTAGGTGATCCTCCTGGGTATTGGTCCCGAGGCATACATCGTCGATGTGAGCCTCCATCTGGGCCCCACGGGATATGAGCTCCTGCACCTTAGGTCTCCGTCGTAGGATGGACAAGATCTTGTTCATCAGCTCTTGGAACAGAGCGGGGGCGTTAGCCACGCCGAATGGCATGACCTTCCACTTGAATACCCTCCCCTGAGGGGTGATGAAGGCCAGTAGTTACTGCGCGTTGGGCGTCAGGTCCACTTGCCAGAATCCACTTCGCTTGTCCATCTTGGTCTTGTAGCGACAGGAGGCTATCTTCTCCAGGGTAGACTCCATATTGGGAATGGACCCTGAGTGGTTCAGCGTCTTCTTGTTCAGCTCTCCATAGTCCACTACCAGCCGTTTGGCTGTAGACCCAGGTTTAGCCACCAGGAAACAGGGGCTGCAGTGTAGGGGGTAGTCCCCATCCTTGTACTCCAGGACTAGGCCAGCGTCGATACATTCTTGTATCTGTCGCTCAATCTCGTCGGCCTGCTCTTTAGGAGCTGGATAGGGTCTCCTCCGAATCTTGTGACCCACGAACTCGGGTTTCAGCTTGAGGTCCATCTGTACCAGCTTGTCGCATGAGGCTGGAGGGGGTAGTTCTCCGAACACCTCCAGATAGGTCCTTATCAGCTTTTGCACCCGCGGGTCCAGTACCTTGATCTTGTCCTCCATGTCCTCGTCGGAGTGTAAGTTGCTTGCCCCTTGAATAGACGTCGGGAGGTGGTCCTCCACCGACTCTTCGCCCGCGGTAGCATCCTTCAGCCCTTGGTAGGCATACAGAAGGTCTTGCTCGACCATCTCCGGTGGACGATGGCAACATAGGCACGCTTTAGGGGGTTCACATACACATTCCTCCGAGAGGTCGTCCTCATCTGGGGTCCTCACATGGGCACCCCATACGCTCTTCATGAGCTTGAGATCTACCTCCCTTTGCCAGGTGGTGATCTTCTGTTCGAGGTCCTCCTTCAGTTGGGATAGGTCTCCCATACGTCCTTGCTTCAGTGGCCACGAGCTGCGGGTAGGCTTCGCGTAGCATAGCTTTTTCGCCACCAACTTCCTCTTGGAATCCACATACTCCCTGAGCCTGGATCGAGGGTCCAGCTCTTCATCCACGGGGTCTTCCACCCTCATGGAGAGTAGGGGTTTGAGTGGGGCGACGTACTCGGCGTTCTCCACTTCTTCCACCGCAGTCTGCACGAAGAAGGCGTCGTGCTCAGTTTCGTCGTCTGAGCGGATAGAGCTAGGTAGCTCAGATAGTCCACACTCAGAGACTCCATCAGGAACAGGTACATGACAGGGAGAGTTGGGGGCGTTGGTGTCAGTCACGACGTACTCATCTCCTCCGGGTATAGTTTCAACAGCATCTTGAGGTCGTAGGCGATCCTTCAAGTCACCCAAGGCGAGTCCATCGCTTTCTCGTTGTATAGCCTGGACCAGAGTAGGGTCCAGGTCTTCCCAGGGAATGGTGGTAAGACTTCCGTCCACCACGCTGAGCATACTCCCCCATCCGGGCTTCCCAATGGGCGTCTTGCGTCCCAGAGGCACGTAGAAGGCCTCATCAGCTAACCGCACAGAGCTGATAGTCAGCTTGTCAAGGAGGGTTCGCCAGTACTCATTGCCCCCATGGGCTCCCCAATCGGGGGAACACAGGACCATACGGGAACGTTCCAAGGCCACCTTGGTCAGCACCTTCCCCAGTTCACTGAATCTGGGGTTCCCGTAGGCCATCCCGAAAGAGGGCCAGTAAAATTTGTAGCTGCAGTTCTTCCCCTTGCTGCAGTATAGGTCCAGTACATGCTGCTTGTCGCTGGCGAACAGCTCCACACTTAGGTCTTCTCGAGAGTAACCCAACTCCTTCAGACCTTGGTCTAGGACTTCCCCCAATAGTTGATAGTCCTCAGTTTTGGAGGCCGCCATCATGTTCGAGGGCTCCTCCTTCGATAGTCTCAGGTAACTCGAGGTATGTTCCGACTGCTCCAGTGGCACAGACTCTCTGCCACTGCCGTGGTCCACGTACAGGAGGTAGGGCGCTTGCAGCGTCAGGGATTGTATCTGGGAGTGCTGCACGAAGAAGTCAGTACCCAGTACAAAGTCGAAGGCCTCAGTGTCCATCACATAGAACCGATGGGCGATAGTCTTGGAGCCCATAGGTACCTCCACTTCGCAGTCCCCGCAGCTGTGCACCACATGTCCATCCCCCATCCGTATAGCGGCGGTGGTCATGGTGTTCTTCAGGCTCCCACAAGGTAAAATTTTCTTGGCCACTATCGATATTGTGGCTCCAGTATCCAGTACCCCCAGGTATTCACGTCCCCCTAGTCGGATACGTACCCAAAACACCAGGTCTTGGGTGCCACCAGAGCGTCCCCGTCAGAACTCCGCGGGACAGGTCACCTCGAACCCCTTGTTCCGCAATTTGCGGGCCATCCTCATGAAACGGCTTCTCTTCTTGGCGTTGCCGTCGTCACCACCTTCATGCTCCCGCTTGGCTCCTTGTTCTTGCTGGGCCTGCGTCTGTGAGCGTGTGGTAGGTCCAGACTGCCCTCCAGAGGGCTCGGAGTTCCCCCCTGGATTAGGGTTGGGGTTACCTCCGTTCTTGTCCTTGTTCTTGTTGTCGTTCTGGCGATTAGCGCCTCCTCCTCGTCCGCCTTGACCCTTGTCTTGACCACCTTGACCACGTCCTTTCGACTTGCCCTTGCCGGAGTCGTTGCCTTTAGCCTTGCCTCCACCTTTGCCTGAGCTTTTGCCAGGATCTTCCCCCTTAAGCTTCGCCGATAGGCGTTGCTTATGGTAGCACTCGTCCTCATAGTGCTTCCGCTTACCGCAGAATGCACACGTGATGGTGCAGCGGTAATGATCCGGCATCTTCACCTTGGCGCCGGTGATCTTTTCCTGCTGCTTCCCCTGGACAACAAAGCAGTCTCGCTGCTCGCAGTCGGAGGCATGCTGCAGGTGGCCCTGTTCATCTCTGGCATCACACCAGAATAGCTCCTTCACGTTCTCCATTAGGCGGGCTGGGCGTGTTTGGGGGTAGTCCCCAGCCCAGGTCGGGACCCTTGGTACCCTTTGCCTCCAGAACCTCCACCACCAGGACGGTAGTGGTTCAGGTGTTGGTCGCCCTCCTTCTCCAGCGCTATCTCCAGGAGCAGCACGCATAGATCCTCGTAGCGGAGGGATCTAGCCTTGCGCTCAGCCGTCAGACGGCACTCGTCCCATAGCTCACGGGGGAGCTTGGAGCACAACCAAAACAGCAGGTCGTCGCTGCTGTAGGAACCGGGCGTCAGTCGTCCAGCCCAGTGGTCCAGGTCCGCCAACAGCTCGGAGACCCTGCCGGGTTTGGGGTTGTTGGGCAGGACGGGCAGGTTCTGGATCTCGGCCCTGATGGAGAGGTCGGTCTCGTAGGTTGGGTACTGCCTCTCCAGGGCAACCAACACGTCGGCAAAGGTGGCGGAGTTGGTGACGATCTGCCTGACCTGCTTCTCCAGGTACTTCGTCTTGCAGCACTGTGAAAGTGCTGCCCTGGGTCGTTGTGGGTGCCGGAGGGCTCGGGGCCGGCAAGACCAGTGGGGCAGGCACGCGAGGAGTCTCCCTGGATGTTGTTATTGGGGTTGGAACCGGATACACGAACACCAACGGAGGCGAGAGCAGCGACAACAGAAGCAAGGTCCATGCTGATTGTGGTCCGGCAGAAAATCCCAGTCTATGAAGAAAATTGAGGGGAATTATTCTAAATACATCTGAGTGTCCGAAACTGACTGAATGAATTTAAATAATCCATTTATGTAAAATTGTATGGCCGATCTGGGCCGCGAGCGCGCGTCAACGGCAAATGGCGATTCCAGCTAAAATAGCGGAATGCGGCGGATTTACGGGAAATGGACCGCGGAATCAAATCCGGCATATCAGAAATATATAGGAAATATCCTGTGACTGAGCTGCGAGGCGGCAATTCCGCCGAAGCAAAGAAAATGACCAAAATGTAGCCAATCTGGGCAGAATGTCTGAAAATCTGAGCAGATGGGGCTAGCCGCACTTACACTCCCCCTCCAAAAACACACTGGGGTGTGTCGCTACGTCAACGAAGAACGTAGTGCGGGTAAGTCCCAGAAAAACATAGAAATGTAGCCTCGATGAGGCGAAATCTGCTTGATCTGACCTGATTTGGGCTGAATTGGCACTGAATCAGGGTGGATGAACCTGAAATGAGACAGAATGAGAAGTGACGAACAGTCCTCCGTGCAGTAAAACATTAGGTCACGGGCTAAAAAGCATGTAAACGTATCGAGAATCGATACCAAACCATGCATTGGTTGAGAATGAGGTAGATTATTGATGGATTGAGTGGGGGGATCAAGAATTGGAGTGACATCTCAGCGCTCTGGCACAGTTTCGCTGTCGCGGGCACGCTACGGTATCCTCGCCGAACTCTACATCGTGTTATCCCGCTTTTGTCGTTCTGAAAAGTACAGCATGTGGCTCAGATTTGGCGCATCAGGCGGATGATCACAAGATTCAGCAAAATGAGAATGAATTTGGGCAGAGATGAAGGGAATTAAGCAATCACAGTGCGGTTAAACAAATACACATGTAGTCTACAGACCCTAAGTGCACAGAAGATCATAAGCGTCAACGAAGTTAGGCAAAGCCGTCGACAGATCTTCGAAGAATGATGGGAGATGACAAGGAAATCAATCTAAATTGTCCTAACATGAGTAAATTCCCTGAGATGAAGGTGAAATGAAGCGGAATGTGTACAACTGAAACTACCAACACCTTCGTTTAGACTAAAGTTAATATATATTGTCGTTTATTCAGCTCAATTGTGCTTTCCGGCACGTTGGTTCGCGAGCATCTAACAGATTCTATCAAAATGTGGATCATGTGATGATGCATCATGATGGGACATGCTGGCCCTGGATCCTTGGCATGTAACGCGCCGAAGGTTCGCTGAAGGCACTTTACTGACAGTATATAACTGAGAGACACCGAATTTACAATGGCGGTGGTGTCAATCGACTTGGACAAGGCCAATCTTTCGATGGAGTCCCACAAGACACTTGGATTCACCATTCTCGACAGTTTCTGGTCGAATTGAGCTCACATTGGCGTGTGCCAAAAATACAACGAAGCTTACGGACTTCAGAGGTTGCTGTTAGAAGTCCCTAGAGCTCCTAGATGAAGATTGTCTGAACAATTGACGTCTGGGTTTCGTACAACAGTGGCAGAATGATGGACAAACCTGAGAAATTCAAGGTAAATTTGAGGATCCTGGATCTGAATCTGGACTTTGGCGTCAGCATTACAGCAAATGAAGGTGAGATCTGAGTTCCTGGCGTCGCATCTGGTGCAGCCAGTACTACAGGGGGTGCCTGTAGGGGTGAATGTCACCGGCCGGTGTTTTGATTATGTACATTTGCTTCCATCTGCACGAGTAGCCAAATTCCAAAGATGCACAGACCAACAGAGACAAGATTACCCCGAATCTGCCTGAATTAAGCCTGAGTTTGGTTTTTTCTGAACACGGCAGCACACTCCGTCAGCGTATCTACGCCTTGTCTGCCTAACGGAGACCAAAGAAAAGTTGATTGACGTCAAATTATCAAACATTCGCAGTTCTCCACATCATGACATAAACAGAAAGAATGAACAGTGGATTGAGCAGAATGCGGTAGGATGGCTTCCTCAATTCGGCCAAGCACGAATACAGGTGACCACCAACCTGTCTGGTCGGGCCCTGGTACGGCTTGGGCGCTGCAAATCAGCTGCCGAACTCGAAGCTTGGTCCTCATTTGGTTCCTGGGCTGGCCTGACCGCAGGAGGGGGAATCGACGGATCAGCCCTGGAATGTGGCGGCTGAGGGCCGTAAAAGGCTGGATCTCGATTCACCACAGGTCGTTTTCCGTCGCTCTCCACTTGTCTGTCTGGTTTCGACAAACAATCTGTCAGGAGTACACCAATTTCGGGGTGCTTCTTGAGGAAGTCGATGAACCCCTTGGTGTATCCATGGACAAAAGATTGGGCTGGTTCCCAGTTGTTGTGACTGGAATCAAAGCCCCTCCACTCACACAAAAATTCCCATTCGCCCTTGGCGTCACGTCTTGCTTCAACAATCCTCTTGAGTTCGTACTTTCCCCCTTCGATTACCCGATCGGACAAGTGTTTTGCAGTCCAAAAAAGGGGTTTAACTCGATCCTTGGGGGAGGGGATCTCTCTCTTAAGGCGATCGCCCGAAACGTCAATTTCCCTGCTGACATCCACACGGATCCTCCACCTGTTCTCCCCAAGACGCGCTGTAACAGCGAATGGCCCCTCCCACAAGGGAAGAAGCTTGTCATCTCCGTCCAGGGTGGTTTCGGATTTTCGAAGCCAAACTCGATCATCGACTTCAAAATTGTGGGGGTTTTTTCGACCTTGATTTTGAACCCAAAGCCAGTCAGCTTGATGCTTTTCGATTAATTTCGACACAGATTTATCTGCTCGTTGGACTTCGTCCAAAAACAGCGAAGCATCCTTACAGGGGCGAGGATTATTCAACGGCATGTTCCACCAACACTTCTTTCGTCCAAAGACAATTTCATTTGGAGAAAGGCCATGATACAAAGGCGTGTTGTGGTAACGGCGAAGCAATGCGAAGAGAACTTCAAGCCAGTGGAAATCCTTCTCACTCGCGAGCTCCTTACGAAGCATATTTATAACAGAGCGGCCGGCTCTTTCGCCAGGCAGCGCTCGATGCGAGTGGATTTCACACCTGAGGTGGTGGATTCCAAGGCGAGCACACAATTCTCTCCACCATTCGGAGGTGTACTCTTTGCCTGAGTCCGTGACCACCTCGGATGGGACGTCCCAGCCTCCCATCCAGGTCTGCGCGCACCATTTGGCGGCAGCCTTGCCAGTCATCGACTCAATGTTGCAAGGCAACACTTGAATGTAGCCGGAATGACGGCACTGAATAAGGAGCACACCATTGACTTTTTTGTTAGTCCAATGGCACTCTTCGTCATCGAGCTCACCGAGATAGAAGAAATCACTGGTGACTCTGTTAAAGAGACGCTCCGGAATAGGATGAGGCCTCAGATGGCCGTGCTTCTTCGCGCTGGGAGGCGTCGAGACAGCACATTGGGCACATCCGGCAGCTACTTTCATGCAATGAGTGTAGAGCCTCGATCCAAACAGCCTATGCTTAATCATCGACCACAGTCGACGGCCATGTGCGTGGGGGGACTCCCATTTGTGCCACCAGTTTAACACTCGGGGGGCTAGGGCGTCTGGCACACACAATTTACCCTCCATCCACAGCTTCCCCCCATCCAACGAGTACTCTGCAAAAATCCCATCCCTGTGAGCATCTTTGGATTTGAGATTTCCAAAGACCTCTTTAAACATGGGATCCTGCAGGTAATCGTACGTCCAGTCACGGATGATCAGGGAATCCTTAGGCAGGGGTGGAGTTTTGGCCGGATCTCGTCGCTTAATGCCCTCGATCAACCGAAATCTACTTACTCGTCGGGTATAGTCAAACCGTTTCACATCCCCTGAGGATGGATCGGTGACTTTTTCCACGACTTTCAGCGTTTTGGTGCAGATCTCGTGAGCATGCGCCGGATCTGTGATGGCCGTGATGTCGTGACACGGCAATGCGTGCTGTTTGACAGCGCACTGCATGCATGCACGTCGAATGAGTTTCTTTTCTTCCTGATCCCATTCGATGATTACATGGCGGTCCTGCTCCGTACCATGGATGTTGGTACTTTGCAGCCCCTCTGAGGCGGGGTAAGCCCATCGGCTCAGAGCATCCGCTACCGTGTTATGTTTTCCAGGCAAATACGACACATGGAGGTCAAACAGAGAGAGAAATTCGTGCCATCTGGCCCGTCGACCAGCTGGACTCGCGACAGTATCAATGTGTTCAGTGGCCCAATACTCCAGAGATCGATGATCCGTCAGGACCTCGACTCGATTGGTGCCAACCCACGATTGGTACTTTTTTAAAGCACAGATGATGGCGTAAGTCTCTTGCTCACGCGGCGACCATTGCATTTGGCGTGGAGCTAGCTTCCGAGACCAAAATGCAAGAGGGTAGTGATCGCCGGTGGCTTCATCAACCTGTTCAAGAACAGCTCCGATCGCGTACCTAGAAGCGTCGGTTCTAATGTAGAAGGGTCTGTCAAATTGGGGCACATGCAACGTGGCGACTTCGCAGAGGGCTGCCTTCAAGTGATGGAAGGCCTCCTCGCACTCGTCAGTCCACTTGACACGAACCTTTGAACCTGCCTTGCCTGCATCTCTCCCTACCTTCAATAATTCAGTGAGGGGGGCAGCAAATTTGGCATAATTCGGCACAAAAGTGTGGTAAAAATTGCAACAACCTAGGAATCCTCGCAACTCCGTGATCGTCTCAGGGCGCTTCCACTTCTGAATAGCGACGAGCTTCCCTGGACTGGGTCGTCGAGTGCCATTCTCTAGGAGAGAACCACAAAATTCGACTGATTTTAAAAATAATTTTCCCTTCTTTGGCCCACAGATCAGCTGATTGGCGTCAAGAATGTCCAAAACTTGGTTCAGCTGCTTCTCATGTAGGGCCACCAGTTCGGCTTCGGTCAGTCCCTCCCCCTCCGTCGCGATGATTATGTCATCTATGTACACACTCACGAAGGCACGAAGCTCAGGATGGGTTGTGAACAGCACATCTTCCATCATTCTTTGAAAAAATGAGGGGGCGTTCTTCAATCCCATGGGCATGACGGTCCATTGGACTGGGCCACATGGCGTGCACATACAGGTAAGAGGTCTGCTGTCCTTCCTCAACGGCATTTGGTGAAAGCCGTGACGGAGATCCAGCACAGAGAACAAACGACCTCTTGCCCTCTTGGCGATTTCCTCCTCAATGAGGGGCAGGGGGTGTGAATCCGCCTTGGTTTCGGCGTTGAGATTGCGAAAATCAACAACCATTCGCCAACCATCTATGGTGTTCTGGTCTGCAGGCGGTGGCTTCGGGACTGTGAACGGTGAACAGCACCATTCGCTGGTCATACAACCCTCAAGCCAACCAAATTCCCTGAGATTTCTCTCGATGATTTTTCTGAGAATCTCATGTTTGTGTCCATGATTTTCATAAGGGCGCTGTTTTTTTGCCTTGTACCCTTCACGAAGCTCGATGAAGGCTTCACCGAACTGTCCACGGACAGGGGGGTCTTTGATCAACTTCCCTGAAAGGGTTGTGTCCTTCCGTTCCTCAAAAATCTTTTCTCTTGACCTCGAACACAATTCAGTGTCCACCTGGTCACCAGGAATTACTGTCGAAAAAACTTTGGCGACTTCTTCGGCTTTGGCAGGCAGAATCTTCTTACGGATGTCCCTAAACAGGTCCGTATCAACTGCCTCCTGAAGATAGGTGGGTCGTGTGTCGAAATCCCAGAGATTTTCTTCGCGATCCAGCTCCTCGAAAGGATCCATGAAAGCTTCCACAGGGGGTTTTTCATAAAAAACTCTGAATTTGCGGCGCGATTGGAGATTTTTCCTCGCCCGTGCACTGAAGATTCTTTTCGATGTCGACCGTATGGGTGAAGAGGGAGCCGAGGCGGATCCATTGGTCGTTGAATCACCTTGGGTATCTGACGAACAAAAATCAGAAAAAATAGATTCATCATCAGTACCACGCTCAACCTCAGATTCAGACCCAACACAGGAATCTGTACCAGAATCAGCAGAATTAGAGTCAGAAAGCTTTCCATCCACCAGGAATGCAAGCGAACTCCAGGACCGCTGTGGCAGGGGACCTGTGTCGTCCCTGGCATACAGCTTAATCTTCCTGGGAAGTTCGATGTAATCAACACAAATGTCCTGCAATTCCTGAAACCAAGGCTTGTCGTCCCACAAGGGCACAACTAAAATTGCCTGGGTCTTATCTTGCTTGATTTTGTGGATGACCTGCTGGATTAAGTGAAACGGAGGATTAATCCACAACTTCTTGTCCCATTTGTGGGTCCAAGCGTCGCTGAAGTGCTTGTCAAAGCGCTTGTTCGTGCGGTTAGCAAATGCATCATACTGAGGCCAAAAGGAATGATGTTCATGGAAGTATTCACAAATTGCATCGCGCCATTTGTCGACAACTCTGTAGGATGAAGAGTGCCAGCGCGAAGGGCGTCGTGGCTGGGAGTCCCTACGAAGACATTCTAACTCTTGGGAGTAATCGGCACTCCCATTCACCTCAGCAATGGTGACATCTTCACCAAATTTTGGTGTCACTTTTTGCTTCAAAAATTCTTCTGCACTTTTAAACCCTGCGTGCAAAAAACGAAATTCAGGACGCTCCAAGGGACCTGACTCCAGCAAAAAACAACGACGATGACCTACGGGCGCTACCCTGTTCTTGCGAAGCCAAGGATGCCCTAAATAAAGGTCATATTTTATGTCAGCACGGTAGAAGTAGTCATCCTTAAGGACAACTTCTTCCACATTTTGCTCTTCCCAAAGGTCTTGAGCGACCAAATGGGTGGATATATAACAACCGCGTTGCCCACCTGCGAGAGAATGTCCAGAAACTCCCTCGAGGGTAACAGGATGAGGCGATTCAAACACGCAGTCGTCGGGTAAGAATGCATTGGATTGGAGATTTACCTCCGATCCATTATCACACAAACAAGTGGCGAGGTGGAAATTTCCCTTGCAATCAGAGACCCACAGCTTTGTGACAAACTGACGAGCCCTGTGCTTGGACTGTACACCAACCTCGTCCACTACAGCAGAAGGATCCGTCACCGGATCCAGGGGAGAGGAGACAAGCGACCCTACATCAAGTAATGGTCGATCAGGAATTTGGGGATCATGCCTGAAATCGCCTGGGGAGGGGCGATTTTCGTGGCTCCCCTAGGCGTTCTGACCTCCAGCTGCTGCGTTAACGTTGTGAACACAGCCTGATTCGTCGATCCATTCATCCTGGAACGGATCATCCGCTGGATTCAGAGCGTTTTCGACGTAATCTCGATCCGCATCAGACACCTGGTCTGCACCTGAGACCTGATCCACACGATGGTTGCCCTTTCCTCGCCCACGGCCACGGCCGCCGGATGATGGGCCACCACCGTCGCCACGCCCTCTGCCCTTACCAGAGAAGGGGGTTCCTGAAGGATTTCCCTTACCCTTACCCTGTGATCCTGGAGCATTTCCTTTGTTTTGACCGGATTGAGGGGTTTGGCCTGGATTTCGATTTCCGCCTCCGGCGTTGACATTTGGACCTGTCTGGCCGTTCGGCTGTCCACCGGAACCGGATGGAGTCCGATTCCCTTTGCCTTGGGACCCGCCAGGGCCTCCAGTATTTTTGTTCCCACCGGAGGGAGTCGAATTACCCTTTCCCCCCTTGGCACCATGCACCTGCCTGTCATTCCTGTCTGAATTCTGAGGATTACTGACATTTTCACCAATCACCTTGTGATCGTAAGCAGACCATCGGTGATTAGCAGTGGAATGCGTCTTAGCTCGGTTCGTAGAACCTAAAAGAAGGCAGATGCCACAATGATCCTGAACATTCCGGGTGTCATTCACCTTTTTGTTGCCCTTTTGGGCCCCATTTTGGGTGTTTTGCTGGGTATTTCTGTTTCCCCCAAGACCCTCATGGAAATTTTGATTGGCGGCGTCAGCGAGCCTCTCAACCTCTTCCCACAGTTCCTGCGGAGTAAACGAAAACACCCAGTTCCTGGCTTTCAGGCGATTGCCATGGAAACTTACTCCCCTGTTGAGGACTTGGACAAACAAGTCCCGATCCTCGTGTTCATTGAACTTGATTTTCCACGTGTTTTCAGTGAGTTTCACCTTGGTAAACGACGTGGGGGAGCACTTTTGAAGTGCCTCCCTGACGGTAAACCGGTTGGCCGAGGCGTCAAAGCCATCGATCTCCGCCCACCAGGTCTTGACCTTTTCTTCGGACTGTCGATTCCGAAGGGTGGCGGCGGTTTCTGAGGGGATCTTGTCAAAAATCAGATTTTTCAGCTCGGCACTAGAAAATTTTTCGCCTGAATGTTCAGATTCTTCTACGAGATTCCAGAAGCGCTGTCTCTTGTCCTGCACCTCGTGCAAGATTAATCGAGAAAATGAAGGAAAATTCTTCAACATCTGGTGGTAATGGTCCTCAGGCAGCCGGGATCCACGTACCTCCAACTGTTCCCACACCTCATCAAAGGTAAGGGGGGAACTTGAATCTTCACGATCACTCCAGGTTCTGAGCCAAGTATTGGCCGGCGCTCCCTCAAGGCAGTCCAGGAGCGCCATCAGGAACTGATCATCCTGGAGTTTTTGAGTCTTAACCCACAGTTTAAATTCCCGTTGGAACTGAGGCCAACGTCTGGGGTTCCCATTATACTTCGGTTGCTTGGCAACCTGACGAAGTCGCAATGAAGTGGGATTTAGAAGTGAATCCAGCCCAACACCGGCCGTAATGGTAGACACCTTGGCGGCATCATTAGCCACACCAGCTCCGGCGAGGGTCTGGGCGAGCAACATCTGGGCAATTGCATTGGAATCAACCGCAGGAAGGGTAGTACGGGAGGCAGTTCTTTTGGCATTCTGAACCTCAGTCCTAGCCTTCGCCGATCTACTCTGTGATCGAGAGATTGTAACCCTTTCCTTTAGCTTAGTCCTGCTGATTCGTGCATCGGTGGTCTTAGAGTCCACCGAAGGAGCAATCGAAAAAATTTCTGTCGCCTCCTCCGACGGTTCTGTAGTCTGATCCACCGATGATGCACCCTCAGATCGCATGTGTGTCTTGAAAAGATCTTTAATTCCCAGCGTCTGAATGATGAGTTGCATTTGATCTTTGAGCAATTGGAGCTCAGAGTCTCGCTGAGATCTGCAAGAGCAGTCGGCAGGACAGTACATACCGTGTCCTGAAGGGCCTGAGCAGGCTGTCGGACCGCTAATCTCAGTGGTTCGCAGCCAGGAGTCCACTTGGGGAGCTCCTTCAGTCCTAATTTCCAGGCTTGCCTGCCTAGCTGCCTCTAAGATTCCTTCCTCAACCGCGGCGGCTAGATCGTCGCGGATGGAAACAGAGGGATGGGGGACGGAGGGCCCGGCAACAGGTGCCTTGGTCTTCTCCTTCGGGAAGGGGCTTGCCTCCCAGATCTGCAAGAAAATGGAAAAAGATTCATCCTCTTGAGAACACCACCACATCCTGGTCTTAATTTCTTCTTGAAGGAGGAAAAAATATTCAAATAAAAAATCGGAGGCGATTCTTTCTTGTCCTATCAGCTTAGACGTGGCTAATAGACAAAGGGCCTCAAGCGCCTCAAGGTTACGGGTCACTTCCGGCGACAAATGGTTGTCCCATTGTGCCCATGAGGCTGGTCGATTGTAGGTAGGTACCTCACCTGGTCCACCCATCTCAATGTCGTCAATGTCGGCTTCGATGGTCTCGAATGAAGGACATTGGTAAGGGATGTGGGTACCTCCCAGCTCCGTAAGGTCCACCGGAGCGTTGCCATGAGCGTAAGCTGGGAGATTCCAGCTGCTTGATGGCCAATTTCGACTGGGATCTTGATTGTAATCTGGGCCTCCACAGCTGCTGATTTGTGTCCTTCTTGGGCAATTTGGGCTAGCGCAAGGCATTCCTCTCAAGGCCTCGTTCGCACAGCACCACGGGAGCGTGATGGTTACGTCTCCGGAGGTTGCGGAGTCGTACTGAGGGGCTAGCTGTGGTTGGGACACCAAAGGAACAACATTCAGGTAGCCTCTGCTACCATGAAAGTGCTGCCCTGGGTCGTTGTGGGTGCCGGAGGGCTCGGGGCCGGCAAGACCAGTGGGGCAGGCACGCGAGGAGTCTCCCTGGATGTTGTTATTGGGGTTGGAACCGGATACACGAACACCAACGGAGGCGAGAGCAGCGACAACAGAAGCAAGGTCCATGCTGATTGTGGTCCGGCAGAAAATCCCAGTCTATGAAGAAAATTGAGGGGAATTATTCTAAATACATCTGAGTGTCCGAAACTGACTGAATGAATTTAAATAATCCATTTATGTAAAATTGTATGGCCGATCTGGGCCGCGAGCGCGCGTCAACGGCAAATGGCGATTCCAGCTAAAATAGCGGAATGCGGCGGATTTACGGGAAATGGACCGCGGAATCAAATCCGGCATATCAGAAATATATAGGAAATATCCTGTGACTGAGCTGCGAGGCGGCAATTCCGCCGAAGCAAAGAAAATGACCAAAATGTAGCCAATCTGGGCAGAATGTCTGAAAATCTGAGCAGATGGGGCTAGCCGCACTTACACACTGCAGGAGCAGGTCGCACTTCACTCGCCCACTCGCGTGGGTTTGGCCGGTCAGTCGTAGGAACCGGCCAAAGTTCTCAGCGAACTCGCTGAGGTCCTTGCCTGTGAATTCAGGCAGGTTCACCACTATCTTGGAGGTGGCAATAGCCTTCGCCTCCTGAGCTCGGCGTCCTTCAGGGCGTCGGGTCCTCTTCTTCTTCTTCTTCTTCTTCTTACCCTTGGAGTCCTCGGGGTCCTCAGGGTCTTCGTCATCCGATGGCGAAGAAGAAGTCATCGAAGGCGGCCCATCATCGGAGGGGTCTCCGCCTAGATCACTGGAGCCATAAGGCTCCACGTCCACCATAGCCCTTAGGGCTGTCAGCCCCAGCCGGTCTAGCTCGGCCCTCGTCGAGTTCGTCACGTGACTGTAGGGCGGCTGGGCTGTCCTCGGGACGAATGGGCTTCTTGGTACTGCTGCAGGAGTCGGCATCGGTCGGCTCCTCAGGCTCCCCAGGGTATTCGTCAACCCTGCCGCCAGGTGGTTAGCCTGTACTCGGTGGGGTGACATCCCCACTGTCGTAGGTGACGCATGGGACGGGATCATCAGGGGCTGCAGCTTCTCCCTGATCTCTTGCGTGAGGTCGCTCACGATTTTCGAAGTGGCTCCTTGGAGCACCTCGTTGATCTCCGACCGCGTCAGGGACCTGTTGGAGGATCTTCCCGATCCTCTACTCCTGCCTCCCAGAGACTCTGGTCCTCTCCTCAACCCACTCAGGGGTGCATACCCAGGTGTACACCCAGGAGCATACCCAGGAACTTCCATGTAGGTTCCCGTGGCGTGGAGTGGATGGGGATGGTCAGCCGCATACCAACGCGGCGCAGAGCTGGAAGCCACCGGCTCACTGGCAGTAGTTGCCTCAAGGAGCGCAGTGGTAGGTGGGCCCATGCCATAGGCGGGGTAGTGAGGCATGCCAGTAAAGCCTGTGCCCTCTGCCATAGGCTGGTTGGTTGTGGAAGTGGATGTAGCGGCGGCTGGGAGTGTGGTGGTTATGGGAGAGGGTGATGCATGGAGGCCAGAAGCGCTTGGTGCGCCTTCGAAGGTTGGGACATCCGTCGGGTCTTGCCCTTGCTCCTCTCCTTCGTCTGCTCCTTCTCCAGCATCCTTCTCGCTCTCGTTTCCTCTCTTCCTCTTCACAGGCTGAGGCTGAGAGACCATTTCCTTCACCGACAGGGCCCCAAAGGCCGTCTGGAGGCCATCCAAGGAGTCCTCCGCCGTATCCATTGGCCCATGTAAGGGCTCCACCGAAGGTACAGCGTCAGGCGCCGGCCTTGCCGGTGTCTCTGGCGCTGGCGCTGTTTTCACCTCGGCGTCCACTCTTCCTGGATCCATCTTAATCCACCCTTCTGCTTATGTTTGCCTGCTCGGAGCACTGGTTGTACGGCGCGGGGTCGCTGCCGGTGCACAGAGACAGGCTGCCTCTTGCTACCAGAAAAGTTTATAGTGTTTTCAGCACTGTGTTTTTGCTTCTCCTGCTGCTTGTTGTTGCTGTAGGGTGTCCTGCTGCTGATTTTGGATGATGAAAAGCTTTTGTTTGTTGAAATACAGTAAAGCCAACTCAATCCAGGATAGCCCAAGTCAATAGTATGCAAGGAGAAGGTAATTCAGGATCAAAGCATGAAGGGCTGCAGTGTAAACAGTGAAAGATGATTAGATATTCACATAAACTGCAACTCAGGATACAAATGAATGCATATTCACAGAGATAGCTGAAATGTTTTGGGAAAAGAGTTAGAAAACTGCCTCAGGATCACTCTCTCTCCATAGTGCCATCTTAGGAGATGTGCACTCTTTGTTTTGGGTCCCATATGTGCTGAGGTGGCATTGTATGTGGCGATGAGGTCACTGCCATGTCACATGGGATCTTCCTACTTAGTTGGGATCTTCCTACTTAGTTAGGCTGACCAGGAATTGAACCCAGGACCTCTCAAAAAGAGGTGCCTAACCCCCTATGGTGCATACCACTAGGGCAGATAAGTATTCATGGAAAAACATAGATAAATTCATAGGCTCTACCTTAGGTATGTCAGTGCTCAGTCAACTCAGGAAAAGATGTTTTACTTCTGATTGAAAGGGGATTAAGGGGTCCACTCCATATCCTGATTGGGTGTTTGGTTCCATAGGTCAAAATGTGTTCTCACCACTTTTGGCTGGACCAATACTAAGATAAAAATGCATGGATGCTCAGTGCATCTCTAATACAACTAGAGTATGTCCCAAAGCAATGGAAAAGCACTTTTTCTTACTCGTTGTTATCGTTGTTAGCGCTGCTACAAGGCTCGTTCACGGAGACACGAAGCGAGCAATGTGTATGCGGCATACGAAACAAGCATACCTGTAGTTTATACCTGATTCATTGCAGTCTTTTCAATTGATATTCGAATTCTTGAATTTTTGAAGCTTCTATTAGTGTGGGTGGAATCTGTATGTTTATTTATTAATGTGTGTCTCGTCATTTTCAAGACTACGTGAGACATACGTTTATAATTCCATTATTTCTCCATTTTCCGGCGCTTCGCTAGGAGCCGCTCCTGCGCGCCGCCATTTTATGCGTATGAATTTCTGGATTTAAAAAATCCAGAGATGACTATAATTTCTATAAAACTGTGCTCCTGATGCACAATTGGATTCTGCTCAGGTGTGTCGTTTCAGAAAAATTCTACGCCGTCATTTGACGGATTTTGGTGTCGTCGCTTCGTTTTTGCGTGGATTCGTCCATAATTCTCCCATTCCTGCCTCTGCAGATACCCACGCGCAGCCTCGCTGAGTAGGCCGTGTTCGGGCCGAAACGGAGGTGCCTGGAGAGACTGAGCAGAACCAAGACCCCACCAAGGGGCAATTTTAATTTTCTTTCGACTCCCTTCGCCCTAAGACAGGTCACAGGTCGCCAGCAGGTTTACGAGAACCCATGCGAGTGTGTATAATGTGTCTTGCGTTTGGGTTGTGTCGACGCTGCGTCTTGGAGGGAGGGATGCATATGCACATGTTTGGCATGCTCCCAATCTAACCCAACCAAGCCACAGGAGCCCCGGCAGCGCCATGAACGCTGAGTCTTCTGGAGGAAATGATACAATCAGAGCAGCAAAAGGACGCCAGCCATGGTGAGCGCCCATTTTTCAGTGTGAGGGAGACTGTAGGTATTTTAAAGCAGGTGTGGAAACCAAGGAAAGGCCAAGAAAAATTCCCTTTTTCCTAAAATGCGACAGTGGTGGCCACCACAGCACAAGGGGGGAGTAAGAAAAAGTGCTTTTCCATTGCTTTGAGGCATACTCTAGTTGTATTAGAGATGCACTGAGAATCCATGCATTTTAATCTTAGTATTGGTCCAACCAAAAGTGGTGATAACACATTTTGACCTATGGAACCAAACACCCAATCAGGATATGGAGTTGACCCCTTAATCCCCTTTCAATGTGAAGTAAAACATCTTTTCCTGAGTTGACTGAGCACTGACATACCTAAGGTAGAGCCTATGAATTTATCTATGTTTTTCCATGAATACTTATCTGCCCTAGTAGTATGCACCATAGGGGGCTAGGCACCTCTTTTTGAGAGGTCCTGGGTTCAATTCCTGGTCAGCCTAGCTAAGTAGGAAGATCCCATGTGACATGGCAGTGACCTCATCGCCACATACCATGCCACCTCCGCACATATGGGACCCAAAACAAAGAGTGCACATCTCCTAAGATGGCACTATGGAGAGAGAGTGATCCTGAGGCAGTTTTCTAACTCTTTTCCCAAAACATTTCAGCTATCTCTGTGAATACGCATTCATATGTGACCTGAGTTGCAGTTTCTGTGAATATCCAATCATCTTTCACTGTCTACACTGCAGCCCTTCATGCTTTGATCCCGAATTACCTTCTCCTTGCATACTATTGGCTTGGGCTATCCTGGATTGACTTGGCTTTACTGTATTTCAACAAACAAAAGCTTTTCATCATCCAAAACAAGCAGCAGGACACCCTACAGCAACAACAAGCAGCAGGAGAAGCAAAAACACAGTGCTGAAAACACTATAAACTTTTCTATCTGTTTGTGAAATACTTCGACAGTGACAACATTGCACTCGCGACGCAAATTGGCCAATAGAGAGAGAAGCCAATCACCCAGCTCATTCCAAACTGTTGTTTTTTTTGTGTGACTGCTGGGGACACGCTGCATGACCACCACACGACCCTTGTGCCGCCTGGATGTTTGAATTTTGGTATTCCCAAAGTCAAGGTTGAATTTTTTATACCGTGCCTTCCACATCTTCACGAGATTGGCAACATTACTGGCGTTCGAGAGGAATGGGAACTCACTGCAAAGTTTGGCGATTCGTTTCTCCCCATTTCCATAACTTTTCAGTTCATCATAGCGCCTACAGACCTTAACACGTTCCCTGATTTCAGCATCTGGCATCCTCTTTTCATCCAATGAAGACCCCTTTTTCTCCTGTTCTGATCCCTGAGAATTCTGGGTACTCTGAGAACTGTGGGAAATAGGGGATGCACATGTGGTACTCTGAGACTGGGAACTCTGAGAACTCTGGGACAGAGGGGATGCAGCGGAACTATCTGTGGCCTGGGAGGCAGCAGAGGCTTGGACAGTGAAGAAGGTGTGAAGGCTGGATTGCACTCTTGCTTTGACAGGTGTTTTCACTGGTGTAACAGGTGTTGACGGAGTGACAGGTGTTGACTGTGCATCAACCACAAGATTGCCAGACAGAGGAACAGGTGCTGACGCATGGACAGGTGTTGACAGACTGGCAGGTGTTGACAGATTGGTAGGTGTTGATGGTGCATCAACCACAGCCATTTGTTCATAATCATCCAGAAACCTATACAGCAAACTGTACCCAGTTTCCTCAATCTGAAGTCTCTGGAGGAGGCTTGGAGTCTGTCTAACCTCTTGAAGTTTCAGTTCACTACAGATCAGTTTCACCAATGTTGTCTCACCATACAAGCCCTACATCAAAGCCACATTTGGAAGGAACAGCCTTGTTTCCCTATCCACTTTAAAGTGCCACTTAGGAAAGTCTTCAGTGCTGGCTCCTGGGCTTCCACTGCTGGTTGCTGATCGCTTCGTGTTGATTCTTCTTTGCACCAATCGTTTTGGTGGCATGATGTTCAACAATTCGTAACTGGAAGAGTGTCACAAAATGGCCATCAAAACTTCATCACGGCTCATAACTCAACGAATGTTGCCACAAACAAGAAGTACCACCCCGAAAGCACAAGAAAACATACGTCGCACAACACAAGGGTCTCTTGCCGCCGCTGGGAGAAGCTGATGCTGACGGCGGTGAGGATTCGTCCCTGTAACAAGTCCAAATTGTGATAAACTCAGCGTCATACCTCTGACTCTAACTCGACGAATGGCACCAAAAAAAAGCGGCGAAGGAGTGGAAAACAAGACCTCAACAACCTCGTCGAACGCTTTGTCTCACTTCTGGTTCGTCGAAATCACAGCATCTTGATTTCAAATGGCCATCAAAGCTTCATCACTGCTCATAACTCAACGAATGTTGCCACAAACAAGAGGTACCACCCCGAAAGCACAAGAAAACATACGTCGCACAACACAAGGGTTTCTCGCCGCCTCTGGGAGAAGCTGATGCTGACGGCGGTGAGGATTCGTCTCTGTAACAAGTCCAAAATGTGGTGATCTCACCGTCATACATCTGACTCTAACTCGACGAATGGCACCAAGAAAAAGCGTCCAAGGAGTGGAAAACAAGACCTCAACAACCTCGTCGAACGCTTTGTCTCACTTCTGGTTCGTCGAATTCACTGCATCTTGATTTCTGACGACAAACATCCAAGAATTCAAGCCACATTCAGAAAAACTGTTCGAATATCAAAATGAAATACAAACCTGAGCAAACAATCTTTTCTCAATGTTTCTTTCGAGGGTTCCAAAAGGTGTGGGAGCGGCGAATGCGGCGAAGCGGTGCGGGAGCGGCGGAAATTTTAAAAAAAAATGCATAGCCGTGCAAGTGGCAGGAAATGAACCAGTGTCTGCCAAGTCGTACCCGAGCGCGCTGGCCGCTCGAGTACTCCCTCTCGGAGGAGCGCGCACACATCATCAGCTCAGACCCCAATTTGGGTACATTACTGCACTTTTGTACCCACTTTCAGCAACCGAAAAAAACCCCAAAAAGGGTACATTGCTAGACTTTTGGCAGGGTACATTAATTGACATATTACTGTACCGTTTACCGTACTTTACGACCGTCGTTTTTCTGAATCGCGACGCCTAGATTTTGTTGGGTCGAGCTGTTGTTGGGTGTTGTTTTGTTGGGTCGAGCTCATTCCCTTCCCCTGAAGGAATTGCACATTGAACATCCGGTTTGGGGCACCCCGAGCCTGATGGGAAAAAGGGACTTCATGACACTTGTAGGAAGGTGGTTCAAAGGTAATAAGTCCTTGGCTGAGCGAGACATTGACAATAACTGCCGAAGGCAGGGGTAATGGCTGCAGTGAAACAAGCAGCAAACCGTGTCCAGGAACAAACAACCACTACAACAATATCTTGCGTTATTGTTCACTCTCATACGTTGAATTGGCTTGTTCATCAGACTCATTGATTTCATGTCCGCCCATTTGAGGATCAACCACTTTGGGTATATCTACTATTAGGGCTTTATTCTTCGCCACGCTAATAGAACACTTGGACTTGGAGACTCCAAAAATTCATTTGCGGGAAAGGGTATCGGATAATACATTGCCCCGTTGACGACTATGATCATGTTCAAAATTATTGCCGCCCTACCCTTTGTATGTCGTGTTGCGTACGTAATGTTTGCATGGGAGCGAAAGCGACCACGGGGGGGGGAGGATAGCTTAGCCCTATTAGCGATGACCTCGGTGTACCGCTGCCACACTGTGTAGAATGGTCGTCACCACATGACCATGGCTTAGGTGTAGGGTTGTGATCAGGGACATGTGCATTACATTCATAGCTTTACACATTGTCTCCCTATCACAGCGAAAGGCGCCTATGGACATGTTTCACTGACGAGCTTTTCTCTGTGCTTTCGCGTGTGGACGTGCTTCCTTTGCCCCTCAGCTACCCGCGCAGCAATCCCAAGGGGGGGGGGTCTTTGATCCTCCTATTGTTGATCATCTGGCCGGCTGGTGTAGGTCTTGCTTTCAATTGGTGCATCGACTGCAAGCCTGGCTGAGCTGCTGATGCCGAGCAATGGCCTCACGGCGTTTTTTCTGAGAACAGACATCTGGCACAATCCTTCAGCCAGCGACTTATTTCTACTCTCGGAAAAAATTTACACCACTGAGCCTATGAGATTGATCGTACTCCACAAAAGTGATGAACCTACAGTGTGGTGCGACTGGATTGGTAAATGGGCCCTCAATGGTCGTGCATTTTGTTTTGCAACCATGCCCTCTTTGAAATTCCGAGCCTATGGGCAGGACAAGGAGAGGTGGATGTCGATCAAAAGCCAATGGGAATGGTATGTGATTGAGTCTGGGTACCACCCTGTTGGAATGCACATAAACACCAAGAAATACCGGCAGTCACTCAGGCAAATGTTATCCAGGAAACGGGGTTTATTACGTGATCTCCCAGGAAATAATCCTGATGGTGCTGCCGACAATGCAGCCTTCACAAGTGGGGGAGGGGTATTGTATAGTCAGTCACAAATTGATGAATTCTGGAGAAAATGGAATCATTTGGTGCAGCAGAGAAATATTGAGTACCAGCAAAAACGTGTAAATAAGGCAGCTATTGTGGATCTGATGCATAAATCCAATGCGTTAATGGATAACTGCCCTGATACGCGTTTGAGGAGGATTGCACGTTTGTCTGAGGTACCCCCTGATCTGTGTCTGGACCAACCGGCATCAGGGATATACGCCGAATGTGGCGAGACCCCGCCCTATGTAGGGCAGTTTGGATGTATCACAGAACCCAGATGTCCGGCAGATCGGCATTTTGAACATGTAGGCAAGGCACGCACGTTGAAAAACCATTTTGTCAGGAAAAAGCGACGGTATGTCCCGACGAAAGCAGGAAAGTTGCCGTCGCTTGCACGCATGATGGCCATGCATGGCCCAGGTATTATGACAATGCGGGTGGTTAAACTCTTCCCACAGGCAGAGCCACAGCTAACCTCCAAGGCAAATTGGGCGGAGAGGCACTGGGACTGGCTCCTGGGCCCAACACTGAATGCACGAGCTCCCTTTGGAGGTGCGCATAAGCTCAGATGGGACGTGCTCTTGAACAATAAACATGAAAGGGTAGAAACGAGAAATTTGAAAGATCGTGTTCTCTATGTGTTGATGCACGCAGGTGAAGGTGCGACCCCTGAACAGCTATTGGAGCTACTGACTGTCAGTGATAAGCATGTAAACCCCCTGCTTTTCGGCAGACTGTTTCGTTTGGTGGCACGCACTGTGAAAACTGAATGGGGCATAAAGCTTCGCAGACGTTGGGTCATACGACTGCCGTCACATGATGAGCAAGTATGTTCCAGGGTAACCAAACTCTGTAAAGCAGCCATCAGGCAAATACGAATGCCCACTGGCCTGCGCACATGGTTGATGCATTCCCTTGTATGTGTCCCCACTGCCGGTAAAAAAGCAAGTACGGCCATCGCAGGTACAGCCTTTCCCAAGGCCACAAAATGGACTGCGATGGCCTTGAGTACCTTGTGCAGATGCGCACCCCAGCTGAATTTTGCAGAGTCAGGCAGCGCGTTTCGTATCCCTGAGGATGTAGATATGGAAGCAGTCAAAACGCTTGTTTTGCAGCGAGTCGAGGGCCTGAGTTGCTTGTGCGACACTGTCTGGAGAATGGTTGACTGTGAACCACCACTAACAAATAAAACAGATCATGTAATTCTGCGCCATGACAGGCAATGGTCAGCGATGTGGGGCCATGAAATGGTGCCCGTTTTTGCCATGAATGCGCGTAATGAATTGCTGCCGTCACACGACACTGTCATTTCCAAAACACATAGTTTTTTCCAATCACTCGCTTCGCTGACCGTCCCTCAAGCGGATGTGCTGAGTGGACGCTTTGCCCCCGTCAGCCTCTTGCACCATCAGATCATACAGGACACCTGTGATCGCATTTATGAATTGGTCTGGAGTCAAACTTCCAACACAGCAGCGACGTACCCATGGCTCTCAGAGGATACAGCCAACGAGGCCAGGGAAGCGCTCAGGACGTTGCGTATTGTTGGGGGGTGTTGGGACAAGATGACACATCGGCAGTATGGCATGTGTGATATCTTGCTCGAACAGCACACCTTAGACTCGGTTCTCTTCGGAAAGAAATTTGCCCTGTGGGGGTGGGGAGACACGCCAGCGATGGCACGTGCCCCAGCCCTGCATGAAATAATTTCGAATGCGCGCACTGCAGGTGTAATTCAGGATGCCTGGGATGCAGGTGTTTGCAGAAAAGGTTTCCTGACTGAAGAAGCCACTCTAACGTGGCTGCAATCTGAATGGCTGCCACATAATGAAGGTCAAGGGGAGTCTACAAATCTGCTAAAGTCGCCGGTGGCAGCCCCGACCCTGTTTGACCTCCTGAAATGGAAATGCAAGGAACATGAAAACAAACTTCTGAAGTATCGTACAGTCGTGTCGAACAAGAACCATCCCCTCCAATCATACTCCAGGGTAATCAGTAGGTGCCTGCAGCGTGGACTGGAGGAACTGATGATCCGCACACCGGTTTTAGGGTTCCCAGGTATGTTGGGGGTACGAGATCTGATTTTTGCAGCCCGGCGCGTCGGGGCCACCCCTGGCAGCCTAGAGCTGAAGGAAATGGACATGGACGATATGTTTTGGGAAATTCCCCAGACGGAGGTCATTGCTTCTGTGCGCTGGTTGATCTCCACCCTACGCGCCAGAAATAAAAAACCGGTCCCCAAACAGACCCGCCAAACATCACAGCAAACCCTGGATGTAACCCCTGCGGCACCCCTGGGGGTGGAAGCCCTGTGGTTTTCCATCTCAAAATCAGGAGATAAAAGCCTGGATAGGATGGGAAAGGCGGCAGGGAAGGATTTCAGGATGATCACGGCGGAGCAGATTATTCGATTCCTGCAATTCAATATGAAGGGTAATACCCTACTCGTGGCAGGTAGAGTACTCCTCCAGCAGGGCCAAAGGGGAGTCCCCATTGGGGAATTTCTCTCAGCCCAACTGGCGGAGATCTGGGCGGCATGGAAAGAATTTTCGAAACTTTTTGCCACCTCTGATGACACGAATAACTTTGCTGCTGATGTTACTAGCGCCCTCCACCAGGTCTGCACTTGCTCAGTCCCATCAGTGTTCTCTGATCAATTGACTGAACGCTCCCTTTGCATGAAATGTAATGCGTGTCAAACAAGTTTTACACTGGCTCAGGAATGTGATTTTACAATGGCTCCGCACCAGGCAGCGCATATGGTCCCTCATGGGCCTGTTATGCGTGCACCAGATGTACATACGGCGACAATGGATCAGGTTTGTGATTCTGGTTTCACTGGTCTCTGGTCAGCGTCGGAACTGCCTGTAGCCTTTCTAAACATTGCTGACACGATGGTTACTTTTGCCAGGACTACGCACTGGGATGGTGGGGTGGGGGGCAGGATCAGGCCTGTGATCGAGCACACACCCAGACGTGACAGGGCGTATGCCAGGAATTTCCTGCAGACGCTGGACCCACTGCAGGCAGTGATGGGCGAACTCCTGACACCTGCACCGTGGGCATCCCCTGGTGACCAAACAGGCAATCCACTGGTACTCATGTCTCGCTATCGAGATAACATCTATCTCTCCCTGTGTAACATACCCCCGCATGTGCGCACACAGGTCCTGCACGCACTGCAAGTGATGTTACGCCAGATCTATGGTATACCACTGAAGTGGGAACCGCACACTGACCGAGTGGTTTGGGGGGAGGCGCAAGCGTGGTCGACAGGTACCGAAGTACATCTAACCCGGAAGGGCATCGCCACGGCCCTCGAAACCCCTGAGCCTGCCACGATGAACGAGTGGACGAGGTGGGTGAATAGATACTCCCCAAATGCGCGCACGGTCTGGCGCTCGCAGCTCCCGTCCCTTGTGATAAAGTCGATATGGTATGCACTGTCGACTACAGATCTTATAGCGAACCTGAAATCACTGGTCTGGGGATTGGGTTTCCACAGGTACCCGAAAAACTGGTGGAGACCCCCTCTGTTCAGACTATGGCGTAAGTATAGGCTGGAACGATGCTTCAGTATGTGTACGGTGGACAGATGGGCCCAGGAGGGCGCCAGTCTGTCAGCCCCAGTGTGCCATGAGCAATCTCCAGTGACCCCTAAGCCTACTCCTGTGGCCCACAGTCACTGAGAAAGGCAGAACTGACCCGCTGAGATCAATGATTTGAGATGTATACGCACATGGGATCTGGGTAGGGACAGGGACTACATTCTTCTAAACTCTTTTAGTTTGAATGCTGTCTGCGGCCAAGATAGAATTGCTTGTCCTAATTTTGTTCCAACACTGTTCCTATTTTTTCTGTGATTGACGCTTACCCCGACCTGTCCCTATGTGATGCACACAGGGCTGTGTACGCCCAGAGTATCCTCACAACTCTGGATCTCGTCAGAAACAACAATTCAATGTTGTACGACCCATATAAATGGGACAGTAGTAGAGAAAACGAAAGGCAGGGCTCAGAACAAAGAGGGCAGTGTCCAAGAGTCCAGGTGTACAGGGCGTCATGGCACCACGTGCATGGCTTCAATGACAGTGATAGATGAGCACACACATATGTACGGTGTACCACACGCATGGTGACAGCGCCTAACCTGAACACACTGGACCCATCCCACTTGATCTTCCGTTTTGCGATCACGTTCTGCAGCCTCAGATGCATCTGTGAGCAGTTTTCTTTGTGTTGTGCACGCCTGCTGTCTTTACCAGCCTTTTTGTCACAACACCCATTTTTGCATGAAAGGGTCTACGAAAGGGTTACGAAAGGGTGCACGAAAGGCATATACGACAGGGGGGTATTCGTAGATTTCGCACGAAAGGGGAGCATTTGTACCCCCATTTGTACACCCTTTCGTCCCCTTTTGTACGGCTCAGATGTGCTTTCGTACCCCTTTTGTGCACCCTTTCGTCTTTGGACTTTGCTAGGAATTTCCAACCTACCAAAAGGAATCGCACATGCTCAGTTAAACCCAGTGTGCCATCCTGTTTCTTCCCAACTCTTTTTATTTTTCGGCACCTCTGTTTCATACTTCCTTCATCCTACTCTTAGGGGGACCTCCTTTTCCACCACAATGTCCGCCGCCCAGGACCTCCTGCAAGAGAAGGTGGACGCATGCCGCCAGCAGGTTGGGCAAGGGGTTTTCCATGGCCCCGAGGGCAGTACTACCCAGGTCTGGTCTGTCCTATCGATGACTTGCGGACCCTTCCGCATTTTGATGTCGGTACCATGTTTGGCCGCATCACAGTGGCAAGACGCTCCCTTGCCTCCAAGCAACCCCGAGCCCTCACCAACTTCCTTGGGGCCCCCTACAATCACAACCCCCACCTCTCCGCCTTCAGCATTGCCCTCCCCGGTCCCGATGTGGATGATTTATTGGAAGGTCTGGAGGAACAGCTGCCGGACAAGGTTGGTCTGAGGCAGAATTATGGTGTGGTGGCGGCTGATGGGGCGTTGGACATCCATAGTGGTAAAGGGAAAAAGTCACAACACTACAACACTAGGATGGTACGTTGAAAAGGAGTCTAAGGACATGCATAGGACATCCACTGTGTACAGCCTCAGAATTGAGCCAGATAGGATGTGGATTGATGACCTGAGTGGACAGACAACACCCGTGGCCTACACAAGATCCAAGTTTGTGGCTCTGCTTGCATTGACCCCACAGCCCCTGATTGGGCATGCCGAGGGTGTTGTGGCAGGCAGCCCCTGTTTTGGTGACAGGAACCCCCACACCCATGTAGGAACAGCAGCTGGCTTCAGCCAAGGTGTGGATGAGGAACTGCTGCCGCGGGACTTTGTAAACGAGGAGGAAATCATGGCCATGTCACAGGAGGCAATGACAGTGGAGGAAAAAGACAGGCAGGGAATTTTTCAGAATTTCCCCCGTGACGGTAGACCCCCTGCCGATGAAAAAATCAGGGCCCAGGTTTTGGGGATTTTGGATATTGAAGAGTTCAAGAAAGTGGATCCCGGCCACATTCCTTTGCCCAAGGCAAGGAACATGATGGAGAAGGCAAGGAATCGCCTGCAGGCGCTATAGGGAAGAGAACTACACCCCGTTGTGTTTGGCTACCTTTGTGCGGGCATTGGACACCCACAGGCCATGAGACCATGAGGCCTGATCTGTGTTCGGACACTTCCTGGTCTTCTTGAGTTTCCGCTTGCGTGTTCCCATCGCTGGCTGCTGGTCGATCTCGAACGCTTGCTTGAAGCTCCCTGGTACCATCTCCAGTTGGTCTGCAGCTGAGTTTCCAATCCTCAGCACCTTCGTGTTCGGCGTACAATTGGGGCGGACGTAGTTTGGGCTTTCCCCTGTATCCCACTCTGGTAGGCCAGATGCTCGCACAGCAATAGGGAGAAGAATGTGTCATCGTCTGTGTCCTTAGCATCCAACATGGTCATGCAGCAGGTTAAGATGACATCAAGGGCGAGACTCAAATCGAGCGCCATCTTGACGAAATGGACGGCACAAGGACCAGGCGGCGCTGTGGGTGCAGCCAAGAGAGCGTGGGCTCAGGAGAACCCATGTTTTGTGTGTGGAGAGAGTTCCTTATAATACGGTGATATCTATCAAAACATTTCAAGATTGGACCAACCTTTACTTGTTCAAATTTTGGGGTTTGTGGTTGCACAATGGATCAAAAACCGCTGACACCTTGATGAGATTACAATATTTGAAGTCCAAATGATAGGGCAAAAGACGGAATCTACAACGTTGTTGTGGAGACAATGATAAGCCCGAAATTTGAACGACGATAAATGCTCCTCCTTCCTGGGAGCAGCACGCACAAGAACTCCTCGGACAAGGATAGATTGAAGGGAACCCACCTAGAGATCTAGTGTAACGACCCCCCTCTTAGTTTAACATTGAATCCGCCTGGTCCCGGGTCTTTGTACCCCCCCCCCTCCCCTGTCCAACGAACAGTACGTGTTTGGGCCGTATTAACTTGCGGCCCTATCTAATTAGGTCCCACATTTGAGGTAACAACATTTCTGGAAATTGAAGGGAAAATGTGCTGCTGTAGTGCTCATGCTTTGCCGCTTTGCTTGATTGTGTGTGTGTTTGGAATAAATATAAAATACAAATGGTACTGTGGCTGAGAGGCATCCGGAACCTCTGATTTGTATGCGCTTTGCACGGAGTGGGTATCTTGTGCTCAAAGGCAAAGAGTCAAATCAATCGTTGCAACACGGGCCGCACATGCACGCCGAACCCCCATGTCTACGGGGCAGTACGTGTTCAAACCGCATTAAGTTGGAGATGGGGGGCATTGGTATCAACCTGTTTAGTTTCATTTACTCTTTTTTTTGTTTTTTCAGTTTTCCGGACTTCCGGATGGCGTGTTGGGTGGCTGTCCCAGACGTTCTCAATGTCGCGTTGCTCTTCCTCGCTGTCAGCGAGATTCTGCGGCTTGGCACGGTCTCGAAGGCATGGCACGCGGCGAGCATCGAGGACGGCCTCTGGGCTCTGTTGTCCCGGAGGGATTTCCGCGTGGAGTTCTGCCAGAAGGTTACGGTGGAGGGCCCGCAGCCGCTGCCCTCCTTCAAAGCCACTTGGCTCTGGTGGCAAGCTGTTGCACAAGCGTTTGGTTGCAAGAGAATCTACAGCCCTCACACTGGCCGTGTTTGGGATTTATGGTGCAAGATCGAGCAGTCTGTCTCGTGCGTACCCGACCCGGTCGAGGGGGAAGTGCTCGTGCGTGGTCTCTTTGACCGGGCCTTTGCAGTGGACTGCCGTGACATCCTTCCGTTGGGAGTCTTGTGCATCGATCTGTACCAGTCCAGGAAGAGCTCTTCCACGCCCCCAATCTGTCTGCAGCTGTTTTACTTTGGGCTGCTCCACAAATTGGAGGCGTTTTGGAGTGAAACAGTCGTAAAACCTGCCAGTGCCGAAGCTGCAACGGAAGACGTCCGCACCAAGAGCCTTGCCACGATAAGAGTGCTTGCCTATGCGTTCAGACAGACCGCAATCGCTGAGGTGATTATGCACAGCATCGCAGCAGATCTGTTCGGGTTGCTAGAGCGCTCCAATCACCCGATGGAACAGAGCCATTCTTGGCGTCTGGAGCTGCTCCTTGTTCTGTTTGCGCTTGTTGGGAAAGAGATTGGCAGGATTCGGGCCGGATTGTACGTTGACAGGTACTTTCAGCGTCTGCGCTGCCAAGGGCAAGAGCACCCGGACCGGCGATGGTGTGGCCTGATTGCCGACTTCATTGCCATGCGCAACGCCGGTTGGGACGTGGGTGTACTGTCGCCCCAGTCCAAGGACACGCTTTTGCCGGGGATGCCGGTCCTGTATGCCTAAGAGCATTCATGTGGGTGCCTGCCTCTGCCTTTGGGCTGCAGTCAGTCAGAAGAAGAAAGAAGAAGAAAGTGAGGAAGAAAGTGCAGTGGATTGAAGTCTGTAGCACTTGTGTTCTTAGCTTTGCTTCGGTGGATAGAATCCGATGCTTTGGAGATGAGTGTACGGTTGCATCATGGGCCTTGGGCTCCACCCCCCTCGAGGTCCCAGGGGGCACCGCTATAGCCAGGAGCGCGATGCACACAGCGCGTCACGGGACCACAATGCACTCTGACTGGGGCCCTGAAGGATCAAGCCCCGATAATTTCTCACCCCAGCCGCCCAGTGCCGGTGCGCTGGGGGCGTGCTCCACACATCGTTGCGGCAATGCTGTGGCAAGTGTCCGTTTCGGCCTGCGGCGTGGCGAGGCTCTTGCTCCTGGGCGGTCGTGTGCGTGTGTGTGTCTGCATGTCTCTGCCGTGGGAGAGTGGGTTTTTGCATTTGCGTGTGCGTGTGCGTGTGCGTGTGCGTGTGCGTGTGCGTGTGCGTGCGTGTGCGAACCCTCCCCGGCAGTGTGTGACTCTGTGTGTCTGCAGGTATGTCGGTCCTCCACTTGGAACAGTGCCATTTCATGGCCCACAGGAGCCCTTGAGACACACAAACAAACAGCGATAGAGGCGGAAGACACAGTGGCTGACATGCACCAACATGTGCAACCACACAGACCATCGTAGGCCGACACACGCGCACCCACACACAAACACACAAATCAGGGGATCGAACTCAGAACTCCTGGTTATTGCAACCTGAATGGTCGGCGCGTAGGAGTTGAACCTCGCTGTTTGACTACGAATCGAATTGTCTTGGGCGTCACACACAAGTCAACCCACTCCACTGGGGCATTGAGCATTGCGCAAACACACGCACATTCCATGCACTGTCACAGGCTACTGATTGTCCTCAGTTGATGAATCTGGTTTCATTCTGCCAGTCAACATCACTTGCCCGTCCTGGACCAATTGGGCGGGCCAATTCCCTCCTTTCCTTGGACTTAAGCCCTTGCACAGCTGTGCAGTCATTAGCCGAACCCAAGAATGACCTTGGGCCACCCGTCCAAGGAAAGTCAGTGGCTGAGACCGCCTGCCATGATGACACCCCCAGACAGAGGCACCGGATGCCTGGGGGCGCAGCCTGATTAGCAACATCGCGGTGCCTCGCGAACAGGCCCCAGACCTACAAGTTGTGCAGTTATGGTTGATGTGCTGTACATAGTGCCAGAACTGCTGGGGGATAAACCGTTGGGGGCGAGGGGGGGCCATGCAAAACTGCCGAAACAGCGAACTGAATGTGGTGTAGAGCGACACCCAGTAGTCGGGAAAGTGGCAAGTGGGACTCACACGGGCGCGCGCGCGCGCACACACACACGGACACACCAAGACACCCTTATTCCCGACCCCAGCGGTGTCCTTCCCCCCCATTCCCAGGGCCAACACCAGCCACCCAAACATTGTCACCGCCCACACAGTCCACCGCCCAACAAAGCCCCTTGCCCTTATCTTTTCATGCGACTTCAGCTGACGCCCCTTGGCCCTCACACCGGGGTTTGTGCATGCTTTTGTACACTGCTTTGATGAACGGCATTCTTTTGGACATGTGACAGCGCTCAGGTCCTCAGGAGAAGCATCACACGGCGCATCATTGTCCACATCCCCGATACCCAGATCCCACATGCCTCCGCACTTGGACAACCAGGCCCCCCACATGTGCCGCACCACAGCGTTTCCCATTTGTACGAACCCCGCGACCGTAACGCATGCGACCTTCGGCGCGCACGTACTGTCGCATTGTGGAACTACCGCTGGGCTGTTTCCTTGACGTGCTGGAGAGCTCGGACGGTTTTGCCGTGGGACACTCACCGGCAGGCGACGGATTCTGTCTGCAATTCGTTGGTGTATGTCGACTGATACTGCGAAGTTGTGGACCTCGCCGGAAGTGGCTGTGGGTGGGGTCATCGGGCGGCAGGTTTTCGACCCAAGTGCGCCTTTACAAAGAGCACACGGCCGCACAAACAACACGGTCCAGCCATACGCAACTGTATATAGACAGCAGTCGCGGCCGTATGGGGCTGTACAGGTGGGCCCTACTCACATTTCTATACGGCATGCTACTGCTTTGCAGTACAAGATGGGTCAGACAGCTGCCTGCTTTCAGCAGTCTTTGTGCTCCTGACTGCCGCCGGTTGGTTGCCTTGCTCGGTGGTCACAGTGGTGTTCAGATTGGTCCACACTGGGGAAATACCTGTACAACGGAGAAAACGGGCACCAGTGTGGCGCAATGAGTGGCTGGATCCCATGTTTTCGGGGGATGGGTCGTGCATGAAAGCTTGCCGCATGTCAAATGCCCCGGTGTTGGACTACCTCAGAGGCCCTGTGGTGTACAGGATGACCACTGTATTGTACTTCATGGATACACGATTCCCTGAGCACTAGGATCAGCAGGTGATATATCGCAGACCAGGCGTAGTGTAGCCCAAGCAGCTGGGTGTAGCAGCAAGTAGCAGACAGCAGGCAAAGCCTGGGCAGCAGCATTAAAGAAGATGTAGCTGGAACCTCATCCCATTTGGGAATGCTCTGTGCTTGATTGTCAAGACATGGACAAGACCCAAGACCACAGAAGCAGTATTGAACAATGGTTGGCGGTTGGCGGTTGATGGCAGTTGGTGGCGGTTGGTGGCGGTTGATGGCAGTTGGTGGCGGTTGGTGGCGGTTGGTGGCGGTTGGCGGTTGGTGGCGGTTGGCAGCTGGCGGTCGGTGGCGGTTGGCGGTTGGCGTTCGGTGGCGGTTGGCTGTTGGTGGTAGCTGGCATTGGTGGTCCCTGGGGGCTGTCCTGAAGGGCTGTCCTAAGACAACAACATTATTGAGCTTCTTACCTGGCCTGCAGTTGCACAGTTTGCATGCCGTACCAGAGACCCATACTTTGTGGTATTGGGTGCATTATTGTACTTTGGTACCAGGTATTTAGGGGGTTCGTCCTGACGGGGGATATGGAGCATATGTCTCGGCCTCATTCGGAATGTGCCAACGCGGAGCGTTTTGGCACTTTTTCGGAATTTTGTAAGTTTTGCTTCAATGTGCGAAAACGTGATCACGTAGGGGGGGGGGGAGGCGTATACTGTATACTGGGCATCACTGCTTATTCTGAATCGGAATTGTCATCATTGTTCTCATGGTCTGCACAGGCAGGGACCCCATTGGGGCACACATCCCCGTGTTTGTGGATGGGCACAAAATCCAACCACTTGATTGTGTCGTCTTGGATCAAAGCAGGCTTCTGCTCATGGTCCAGGTGGCTGGCTGAAGACTTGTAGGCACCTGCTAGCCACTTGGACGCGTTCCAAAACTGATTGCGCTTCAGGATGCGCAGCTTCCTGACAAACCGTTGCTTGTTTCACACGACGTGCTGGACTGTAGGCCAGCCATATCGGTGAGACCATAGTAGTAGTCAGCATTCTGCAGAGCACGGTCCATGGCATGTGACGCTGCATCGCACAGATCATGAGAACGACATTTGTATGAAGACATGGTGGCTGCCTGTTGACAAAACGAGACAGCAAGCAACACAGGCACATTCCAAAACAGACGAAAATCTGAAACATATTGTCCGTGCAGCCTGCAAACCTGGGGTGTTCCGATTAGCCCTTTTGAAGGGCTTTCCGAATATTCCCCGCATACCCCCACCTCCGGGACACTCAGGGGACACAAATGAGGCAACAATGGCACCAATCCCCGAAAATGCTCTGTGTTGGCACAATCGGCAACGATGCCGAGAGATATTCAAGAGACAAACAGAGAACAGGTGAACATGGGTGAAAACGGGTGGAAACGGGAGAAAAGCGGTGAAAATCACGTAATGCCATCAGGGATGAAGCCGTCAGTTTCACACAGTTTTCGTGCCCTGGGCTCGTCCGTTTCTGTAGCTGCCCCTTGGGACACTCATCTTGTCTCGGCTGGGGATGGGTATCATTGGGGGCGCACCGTGCGCTGTGCAAAAAGTCGTCCTGAATTCTGCACCCTACAGGCCCTGCTGGTACACCAGGGAATTTCTTTTCAGTCTGATGCTTGCCACGGGTCCCAGGGTCCTGAATTCTGCACCGCATGCTGTTTTGAATTGATCATGCATCCTTCTGTAGGTGGGTGGTTTTCAGGGGTGTTCCCGGGATAAACAACATAATCATTGGCGCTGTGCCCGCGCTATGCGAAAACGCCCCCATTATGTTGGTGGGGTTGGAGGTGGGGGCGCCTTCCTGCCGTCCCCGCTCCTCCCATCCCCCCCTTCTGTCCATCCCCCTCCCCCCGGCTTTCCTCCTGTGGACCTTGTGGAGAGGCCTCCGCACCGTCCGCACGCCGCGCGTCAGCCGTCATTGTGCACTACGCCTTCTCCAGTGCCCCCTCTGTCCTGATCCATGGGTAAGGGCCACGCCCACCATCCCCGAGACTGGCGGTGTGAGCAGCTGCCGAGCACCGGGCAAGGCCGGAGCGGGCTCGAGCAGGCGGCGGACCGGCTGACCGGCGGCCGGTACGAGAAGCTGGTGCAGGCGACTCACGTCACCACCGCCTTCATGTGCAGCGCGGTCGGGGCGGCCTTCTGCGGCCTCTGGTACAGTCTGCATCTCAAGTGGTCGGCACTCGCCGCGGCCGCGTTCGCCCTCTCCGGCCTGGCCTCGCTGCTGGTCCTGTGGGTGACCCGGAGCGCCTCCCTGGCCATCAAAGTCAACGTGTACGCGGGCACCCTCTGCTGCTTCGCCGCGCACCTCTTCTTCGGCGGGGGCCCCGGCAGCGCGGGGATGATGGCGTGGTGCTACCCGGGGGCCCTGTCGCTGGTCGTCGCGGACCCCGGCGGGTGCCAGGCCTGCGGCCTGCTGGCCCTCGTGCTGCTGTACGGCCTCGCCACGACGGTCCTGGAGCAGACGGTGGCCCAGGCCCTGACGCCGCAGCGCGGCGCGCTGCCCGGGACGTGGTACCCGATCGTCCTGTGGCTGAACGTCAACGTGCCGGGGCTGCTCTGCTGCTTCGTGGCGGCCCTGGCGGTCGCGCAGCTGAAGTGCAGCCACCGCGTCCTGCAGGTGTATGTTGTCAGTCGTGTCATTTTTTTTTTGCGGTAAATGCGAGTTCGAAAAAAAAACGGGTACCCGCAAAAAAAACTACACCACGTTACGATTTTCTTGTACTTGGGTTTACCGCAAAAAAAATTACACGCACCGACGATTTTTTGTTTCACTGGTCCGGTTTTTTTTTCTAATGACACGACTCACCGCAAAAATAAAGTTACACGATTTTACCGTAAGAAATAAAAATACACGAACTTACGATTTTTTTGTACGCGAGTTACATTTTTCACATCTTGCAGGAGCGCGCGGACCAGGTCGAGGAACTGACCCGCCGGCAGCAGCGGCAGCAGCGGCGGCTCGGGCTGGAGGGGAAGATGATCCGTCGGCTGATCTCGCACGTATTCCCCGAGCACGTCTCCAAGAACTTGGTGGGGCTCATCGAAGTGACCGCGGGGGGCGAAGACGTGCAGGCGAGAGGGGAGACAAGCAGGCACATGCAGCTCCAGCCGCCCGAGGAGGACATGCCGGGGTTGATCGTGTCCGGCGCCAAGGACGTGTGCGAGTACGTGTCGGGCCCGGTGCTGCCAGAGGCCGGGGAGATGGTCGCGTACGTCGCCCGCTCCATGGCGCCTGACGACGCGGGCCACGACATGCCCGGCGTCGTCATCCAGCCGGAGGGGCCCGACGGCGGCACCGCCGAGGACCACCCGGGGGCCGCCTCTGCCAACAGCTCTCCGCACTCCTCGCCGCGGGTGTCCTCGGACATCCCCGAAAGTCCCTCTTACATCTCCGCCAGTCCCTCGTACATCGCCGCAAGCTCCTCGTCGGCGCCCCTCTGCTCGCTCAACGCCATGCTCCAGGGCCCATCCAAGTCCGGCGGCCTTGCGGTGCCCCAGCCCCCCCACCACTTGCCCAAGCCCAGCTCGGCCAACCCGCTCACCGTGAGCTTCCGGGACCTGCACCTAAACGAGATCGAGGGGGCGTCCGCTGAGGAGGCGGAGCCCCCCCCAAACCCCGACCCCAGGCTCTCGCCCGGGGACGTTCTCAGGCTCGTGCAGCGGACGCTTGCCCCACAAATGCATTTCTGCGCCACGATTCTGTTCGCGGACTTGGTCGGATTCACCCCCCTGGCCTCGCAGGTGGAGCCCAGCGTCCTGCTGCAGTTCTTGGACAGGTTCTTCGGCGAGGTTGACGAGCTCTGCAGGGCCGAGGCCGTGGAGAACATCAAGACGATCGGGGACTGCTACATGTGCGTCGGGTGGGCGGAGGACGTGAGCAGTCCGGTCGTGAGCGCCTCGAGGGTGCTGGCCGTGGCCACTCGCATGCACCGGATCGTCCAGAGGGTCCCGCTCAATGGCAAGCGGCTGTCGCTCCGCGCAGGCGTGTGCTGTTCAAGGGAGGGGGCAGGGGGGGCTAGTCAGGGAATCGCTTCAACGTGGGGGGGGGCGCCCCTCCCCCCTCAACACTCCGGCCCTGACTCGACCCAAAGGCATCCCCATCCCCCAACACCAGCCCCAACCGCATTTCCAACCGCCAGTAACCGCCCCCCGACCGCTTCACCTGCAACCGCTCTGGAATTCACCCGATTGCCCCCCTCCTCTTCAAGCAAAGCCCTGGGGCTGGTCTGGCAATGTTTTGCTGCAGCGGTGCGACGGACTGCATGTCCCTGTGCCATCGGGCACGGTGCACTGTGTTCACATTTTCCAAAAGCCGCCAAAAGATTGTGTGTTTGCCAATGCGAATATTCCGAAGATTTCCGCAGATTTCCGTACATTTCCAAACGATAACCTGTTCAGAGGTCCGAATTCACGCTAAACTCGGTCCATGATAGAGCCACACAGCACAGTGGGTTAGTACTCAGGCCTCTCTGATGCCCCGCACCTCCAAAGGCGTGGGCCGCGCGTGCGCCTTTCGAACTCCCTCAATTTGCCTGTCCCCTGCCTACCCTTGCATGTGCACACCCCTGCCCCGCGCCCCCGCATTTCCCGCTGTGTTCCTGCCTCTCTGGGCCCCTGCCGCTACACACACCATCTCACATCCCTCCCCGCATCTCTGCCGCTGCACACCCCCGCCTATGTATCCCTGCTCCAGCCAGTCCGCACTCCTGGGGCGGAGTCACACGTGCGGTCCGCGCACGGTGCGCGTGTGGTGCGTGTAGTAGGGATGTACCCAGGGCCACCATTTGGGGTCCCTTAGGGCACTCCAAAATCACTCCGGACAAGTAAACCATATTGGGAGGACCTCAAAGGGACACCATTTTGAGGTTTTCTGATGGGGGATCATTTGCGGTAGATTTTCTGCAATAGCGGGGCGCGCAGCCTCCCCCCGGCTCTCCTTTTGCGTGCCTCCGGACGTCGGTACCGGAAACTCCTCTGTCTCGACCCCTGCACAGGCATGCACATGGGGAACGTCGTCAGTGGCGTCATTGGCAAGACAAAGCTCTCCTTCGACGTCTGGGGGGACGCCGTCAATGTGGCCTCTCGACTCGAAAGCGCGGGGGTCCCCGGCGTGACGCAGGTGAGCGCCGACATTTACGAGCTGCTCAAGGACGACGAGCTGTTTGTGGCGCGCGGTGTTGTGGAGATCAAAGGGAGGGGCAAAATGCAGGTTTACACGACCGTGCCCGCTCCGCAGCGTCACGATGATCCCCCGGTGGTGTCGGACCCGGAGGCCGCTCAGCCGTCGAATGCTGTGCACGTGTTCTACAATTTACTGACCGCTCCGTAGGGGGACTCCCCCTCCTCCAAAAACATGATTGCCCCCGCCCTTGTCCACATGCGGTTGTGTTCGAAGACGGACGCCCCGTCTGACAGCGCTCTTTTTTAGGATTGCGCGGGACCAGAATACAGGAAACAGCAAGATTTTTCTCAATATTGCAATCCCATTTGAATGCGCTGTTTGTGCGCCTGCTTGATGATCTTATAGGCGCCTTGCATGTCCACCACGGCGGTAATACAACCCACACAACACGCAAATGCTAGAACCCCGAACCCACAAAGAAAAAGCAACCGCAGAAGTCATCACTGCCGAATCGCATCACAAATTAGAGCGCAGACAGGATGCAAGAAAATACAAAAGCGGTCACGAATCCCCATCTGGTATTCAAGCGATGGTGGTTCGCACAGCAAGAAAGTGGGCATTGGGCATGGCTCATCCGTGAGTGGCCGCACTCAGTCATTTCGTCAAACCGCCCAATAAAGGAGAGCGGGGTACGAATTGAAGGCGGCACTAATTTTGGGCAGGGCTGCATGTGAACACTGTCCTGCCGAACAATGTGGTTGCTGGTGTGGCGACATGTAGCACTCACATTCTGACTGTAGTTTTTGGTCCAGAAAAGGAAGAGCCTATTGGCTGCAACGCGTGTATCCAAGGGCAATCCGGCCGCTCTTGCACGAACCACAACACACGCGAGCACATAAAATTTTTGATTGGAAAAAGTTTTTGATTTGAAAAAATTTTTCCTTGGAGAAAAACTTCCCCGACGACCGGGTACAAATGCAAACAAGTGAGCACCCATGTCTATATTTGAAGAAGGAAAGCGGGGAACGCTTTACGTCAGGGAAGGGCACCTGCCAACGCCCAGCTCATGAGCCACGCTCTTCAAAGATGCATTCCTTCCCAAACCCGGTGGTGCCCGCAACTGGGGGGCACCTTTGGTTCGTAAACACCTGCCACAGATTACCCTCTGCAATTGGTCACTTCCGTCTCATGCGGGCTTGGCAGGGCCAGGGGTGGGGCTCAGGCCTCCTGCGCACTTAAGCCACACTCTGATGTCCGTTGCCGAGTTTCTTTTGGTGCTGCTGCTGCTGCTGCTGCTGCTGTTTCGCAGCAACACCAGCAGCACAGCAACACCCGCAACAGCTGCTGCAATAAAAGGCAGTCGCACCAACGGCTGCAGAAGGGGCGGCAACCAGTCACGACCCCGACCCCCTTCGTCCTTGGGACTGCAAAGGTCCCTCCGGAACGGGAACCTGGGGACCAGCGCAGGCCAGTGTCCTGATTGCGGTGCCCGTTGTTCTGACTGTGACCAGCACTCCATTCGCAACGCCCCTCAGGCAGCCGTTTGCCCCCACGGCCCGCACGTTTCCCCCCGTTCACCCTCAATGCCTCCCATTTCCCTCATTCTCCCCGCCCTTTTTGGCATCACTGAGCTATTCCTCTCCAAGCGTTGCTCCGGATCACGAGGCGTGTGGCAACGGAACGCAGGTGCTCAGCCCGCGTGAATCCAATCAGCTCTTGCAGCTCGAGGTGGTCCCGTCTGCGTCTTGTGGCAGGGCTGCCATGATGGCCGCCTGTTTCTCACCTCCTCGACGCCCATTTTCAGCGACACCATCCAACTCCTAATCGCTCCTGCCCCTCGCTCTGGTTGCAGTGTTTGATATACCCTCGCATTTGAGGTTCCATTGGAGCTGATGCCGTTGTAACTGCAGGCAGTCGGCCAGTGCATGATATAGGGGGCACACCGTGCGCTGTGCGAAAAATCGGCTGTTTCTTGCCCAAGCAGAGGCACATTTTCCACATTCTGACCCGCCGCCGTTTACAACTCGTAAGTGTGGAGAGCAGCAGCGTGAGGTGTATCAAAAAGAATTTCATAAAGCCCATCTGAATTTCCGGGACAAGGAAAAGCCGCAGTACCCGGTTTTCACAGTTTTGAATTGATCATGCGTGCATGTGTAGGTGGGTGGTTTTCAGGGGTGTTCCTGCGATAAACACTGGAATAATTGGCGCTGTGCGAAAACGCCCCCATAGCCAGACTATCCCGGGATCCAGTTGTGCAGGGCACAACGATGACCCATGGTGTGCAGCATGAGTGCTGCCCCACCCCTGTGTGTGTATCAAATTGGTCCTGAAAATGGCATATGCACTCATCAGAGTGTCACGCCTTGAAAGCAGGCACGACACGGTACGGCCAAGGCGAGTATCACAGAGGGACCCAAGACCGAAGTGAAGTACCCCCCCCCCCCCTCTTGTATAAGCTACGGCCTTGTCCAAGCTACAGCAGGCGTAGGGACCGTATATATTTGGGGCCCAATTTGATTTGGTACCAAATGTAGTGCAGCCACATAAGACATGGGTTTGGTTACAAATTTGCCAGTTGCACAGAGTCATGGACACATTTGTTGTGAGTGTCTGCCCGCTTGAACCCACACAGGTTCAAGCGGGCAAGCGCTGTACCATACCATGTGCGCACTCACGTGTGTGTGGGTAGTTGTATGTGTTGTGTGTAAGCTATGGCCTTGTCCAAGCACCAGGACCCGGTGTGACCGTGGTTTTCCTGACTTTCCTGGTGCTTGTGCAAGGGGGGGGGTGGGTAGGCGTAGGGACCGAATTAATTTGGGACTTCTGCGTAGCTTATACAAGGGGGGGGGGGGAGGGGGGAGGGGTTCGATTGGCCGGTGGCATTTTGTCTCTTGCGCTCAGTCTTGAATTCTCGGTCCAATTCTGAGCGTTCTTTCGAGGTGGGTCCAGAGAAACGAGTGAACACTCGATTTCGCATTGAGGGGGCCCACCCTGTGTGTGTGGAGAACATGTGGGGAACCCATGTCTACCTCGACCTCCGCCGCCCGCCCCCGCCCACAGTGCACCTACGCAACTGGACAGAACCCGACGGTGCCCATGGAACCGGTGCTGTGGCCCGGGGGGTGCAGCCGGGCCTGGTCCTTGTATGCGAACCCCCCCAGCCCCCCCCCCCCCCCCGAGGTTTTGAAAGATAGCTGCGGGGTCGGTCGCGGGGGGGGCCGGGTCTAGCCCCCCGCCCCCCAAGAGAAAGATGTTGTCCCATTCAGTCCAGTGTAGCTTTGGCACTTGAACGTGTGTGCATCTTGCATGCCTTTGCATAGTTGTACCTTGGATGTATAATGGATTGTTTCACTGGTACGGTCAATTACAAGGCTGGAGGTAGCTTACACCTAGTTCTCTTGCTGTTTGCCTTGTTGTAGGGAGGTGGTTAGAGGGCTATCTGGTGGAATTTACCGGAGAGGCACACAGAGCACATTCAGCGCAACAACAGTGCCAGGGCTGTGGAAATCAGCCGGATGTCTTTGGTGGCTCCTGATACAAACAAAGAGTTGAAACAACTGGTACAAATGCCCTTGCACAGAAATTCATAATGGGCGCATAGAGGCCGTGTTTTGGGCACATAGTGAGCGCATAGTGGGCGCATAGTGGGCACATAGTGGGCACATGGACAGCACATAGAGGGAAAATGGTGGGCGCATAGAGGGCGCATAGTGGGCACATAGAGGGCACATAGAGGGCGCATAGAGGGTGCATGGAGGGTACATAGAGGGCGCACACAGGGCGCATAGATGACGCACAGAGGGGGCAAAGAGGTTCCGGAGTCTGCACATAGAGGGTGCATAGTGGGTGCATAGATCGCGCATAATGGGCGCATAGTGGGCACATGGACGGCGCATAGAGGGCACATGGTGGGCGCATAGAGGGCGCATTGAGGGTGCATGGAGGGCGCATAGAGGGCACATAGAGGACGCATAGAGGGGGCATAGAGGTTGCAGAGTGGGCGCATAGAGGGCGCATAGTGGGTGTATAGTGGGTGCATAGAGGGCACATAGTGGGCACATAGAGGGCGCATAGAGGGTGCAGAGTGGGCGCATAGTGGGCGCATAGATGCGAGTCCATGCGTCCAGTATGCGCCCTCTATGCGCCCGCTATGCGCCCTCTATGCGCCCTCTATGCGCCCTCTATGTGCCCTCTATGCGCCCTCCATGCGCTGTCTGTGCGCCCACTGTGCGCCCATCATGTGCCCTCTATGCGCCCACTTTGCGCCCACTATGCGCCCTCTATGCGCCAACTATGCGCCCACTATGACGGCGCATAGAGGGCAAATGGTGGGCGCATAGTGGGCGCATAGAGGGCGCATAGAGGGCACATAGAGGGTGCATGGAGGGTACATAGAGGGCGCACACAGGGCGGTTGCAGAGTGGTCGCATAGAGGGCACATAGATGGCGCATAATGGGTGCATAGTGGGCACATGGTGGGCGCATAGAGGGCACAGGGTGGGCGCTCAGAGGGCTCATAGAGGGTGCATGGAGGGCTCATAGAGGGCGCTTAGAGGACGCATAGAGGGGGCATAGAGGTTGCAGAGTTGGCGCATAGAGGGCGCATAGTGCGCGTAAAGTGGGTGCATAGAGGGCGCATAGTGGGCGCATACAGGGCGCATGGTGGGCGCATAGATGGCACATAATGGGCGCATAGAGGCCGTGTATCTGGCACATAGTGAGCGCATAGTGGGCGCATAGTGGGCACATAGTGGGCGCATGGACAGCACATAGAGGGCAAATGGTGGGCGCATAGAGGGCGCATAGTGGGCACATAGAGGGCACGTAGAGGGCGCATAGAGGGTGCATGGAGGGTACATAGAGGGCGCACACAGGGCGCATAGATGACGCACAGAGGGGGCAAAGAGGTTCCGGAGTCTGCACATAGAGGGCGCATAGTGGGTGCATAGATGGCGCATAATGGGCGCATAGTGGGCACATGGACGGCGCATAGAGGGCACATGGTGGGCGCATAGAGGGCGCATTGAGGGTGCATGGAGGGCGCATAGAGGGCACATAGAGGACGCATAGAGGGGGCATAGAGGTTGCAGAGTGGGCGCATAGAGTGCGCATAGTGGGTGTATAGTGGGTGCATAGAGGGCGCATAGTGGGCGCATAGAGGGCGCATAGAGGGTGCAGAGTGGGCGCATAGTGGGCGTATAGATGCGAGTGTTGGTCCCTGGTGACACACGCCTTGAGGACTCTAACACGTGAACGGGTGGGAATCGATCCCGTGCAGATAGCGTAGCAAGCGTGAGTGCCGGAGTCACGGAAACGCAACAACACAGTTCGGAAAGCAAACGCTAGAAACTGCGAGAGCCGCAATTCTCCCTCTATTCTAAGATAGCTCGCAGTGGAACTAGGTGACAGGCAAAGGGTAACTAGATCAACAATGGTATTGACGAATTCTAAGAAGGCCTGCCTCTCTTCATCCAACAGCGCGCACCGAGCAACATGCTGGGACTTCTTGAGGTCCTTGGGTCGAAGCATCAAAACCAACAACAGTACAGCACAATCTAAACGAAACAAACATAATGGCCAAAAAGGGGACCCGAGTGGCTCGCACCGATGGAGTCACACCACGTTCAAAAAGGGAGCCCGGATGACTCGCAGCCGACGGTGGCTCGCACCGAATTTGGTTTCGTTAGAAAGGCAGACGGCGCCGTTTATTGCCCTCTTCCCTCAACGGCGGGTGTCTATCCTGACCCGGAGAATAAAAATCAACAAACTTATGGGGGCCTGGGGTCCCAAAGGCTGCCTCCAAACGAACTTCAGACTCTGCAATCGCAGTGCCACTCTCAGCCAAATCATTGGCACGTTCATTACCCGGAATACCCTCATGTGAAGGGCACTACAGAACTTGAAGTCGAGGGCCCATCTCATCCAGCACTTGCAACACCTCTTGCCACATATCACGATGAGCCACTTGTTCACCAGACGGCAAGAACCATCCATTCACACACCATTTACAAACGGAGGAAAACCCATTCCGCACATAGGTAGAATTTGTAACCAACACCACCTTAGGACACTAGCGAAACGTCTTAGCGGCGTCAAGGGCCGCCAGCAGTTCGCCTACTGAGTTGGTGTTGGGCAATTCACGGGGTATCCTCCTGCTCTGCTTGCGGGACCTCATGTCAGTCCAACCCGAGCCACCTATCTAGACAGAGTTACCCAACACATCAACCTCCTTGGTGCGTGTAAACCACTACAAAACCCTCTTGGACTAGCTGGTCTATGCGCAACATAACCACAGGAACAACCGCTCTTTTGCACTCCAATCAGCGGTCACGGTTAGACATAAAAGGAACGGAATGATAGCTCCCCATGGCGACTAGTCTAGGGGAACCAAATTGAGAATAATATTCTAAAGAGTCAACCAGAGACAGAAACACATGAGAGTACTGTTTCAAAGGCCCTTCACGCGAGTGCCACACCAATGAACCAATCTAGTAGGACAAAAACATACCTTTGGTCGCCACCTTACCTAACATTTTTATAAAATTGCGCGTCTGCAAGTGAGAAAAAACCCCCAACCAGTAACATACACCTGAAGCGTAGTTAAGGCGACAAACCAAAGGAACGTGAGAGATTAGGCGCTTTTCACCCTTCTTCGGGACGGGACAGGGGAAAAATCCTCTCAATCAACCTGAAAAGTACCTGGTGAAATTGACATACACAAAAGGCATGCTCAGCAGTTTCGACTTGTCCACAAACGGGACACATGTCAGACTGAGTCATTACCACCATACGAGATTGGACACACAACTTGTAGTGGAAAACCTCCATCATGAAGAGCTGAAGCGCCGGCGGTAGTTGTTTGGTGAAAAAAAGCTTCCACTCCACATCCATGGTGGGGTGAACCGGCTGACCACTAGACACTATGCTAGTCCACTCTGAGCAAGCCCACACCGCCGACAAGGAGGTGGAATCCATTTGGATCCCCGGGACGGCGAAGTGGCCATCAAGTGCAAAGCGAAACTTGGACCTCCATGCATTTCCCATCCTCTGAAGATAGTCTGGGCTACGTTTCAAAGAACCTAGCGACACGACCCCTCGAAGAATAAGATACGGAATAGGAAACTCCACGGACATCACAAAACAATGACGACTGCCACAAAGGGATCGAGTTGGATGCCACCGGTTCCAACGCGACTGAGACGTTGCGCTTCGCTCGGGAAAACGCTTTGAGCGACCGCAATCCGTACGAAAGTTGTACTTCAGGTGCCGGGCCTAGCTGGAAGTGCAAGAGCGTGGGGGGCTTCACAATGATACCAACAGAGCGACAATCATCATAGAACTTGTTCCGAGCGACAGCTGGCATCGATAAGGCACCGGTGAGCAGCCGGACAACGAGAAGCCCAAACTGAGTATACGAATATGTCTCAGATACAAAAATGATTCTTGCCACTTCGACCATTATACCACCCTCAAAATCCTTCCTCGCTCACTTCGCTCGCTTGAGAGACATGCCCCCCAAGCACTCCTCCCTCCCGCACCCCTTCCCTATCACCCCTCCTCCCACATTCCCCTCGGACCCCCCGTTGCTGCACCGCTAGTCACAAGATCGTTCATTTGAAGGCTTTTGTTTTTATCTTCTATGCACTTACATGATGCTCAAAATATGCTCAAAATGACTCCGTTCGCTCAAGAGACATGCTAGCTAGCACTCCACCAGCACTCCTCACCTATCAACCCTCCACCTGCATTCCCCGCAGACCTCCGTTGTGCCGCACTGTAAGTCCCGAAATTGCCCATTTCAAGGCTTTTTTGGAGCTTACATGGGCTCATGTGGGTCCAAGATAGCTCACAATGGCCTTACACCACTTGTTTGAGCACCCCAATAGGTCGAGGAACAACTTTGGAAAAATCATTTTTGGCCACTTTTGGACCCACATGTGGCGCCGTAACCCTACCCTAGCACGTGCACTGTGCTAGCTGCACCACTCTAGTGGAGCATTGAAGGTTGTTGACTGCGCAAAAATAGCTTGCAAGTGATCCCCTTCATCATTATTTATCACCACAAGGGTGCCCAATGGAATCCATGGCATTTGAGCATAGCACGGTCCTCCCAGACCTCCGCGTACACATCGCCGGTCCTAAAATTGCCCATTCCACCCCGTCTTTCTCCAATTTGAGTTTTTGGGGGAAAGGGTCGGCGCCAAAGGCGCCGATTTTTTCCCCCTTCTTGAGGGGTAATTTTTTTACCCTCTGTGTCTATGCTCAAAATACTCAAAATTTGGTGGAGAATTCAAAAATGTTTGAAAAACACAGAAAATTTTTTGACCCCTGACCTAACCTCCGGGTCTGACCTTGATGGGAGCCTGGGCTAATGCTGTAATGGGCAAATTTTTTCGGAAAATTTTTTGTACCCCATTTGTGTATGTTCAAAATGATCAGCGTGTCATGGGCATCATGTTGAGGTATGTATGTTGGGGTACCCACTGGCCCCCCTCTAGGGACCCAGGCAGCTGACCGGCCGACCCACCCACCCCCCCCCCTCCCCCCCCCCCTCCAGACCTCCAAAAGTTTTCGCACCCGGTTGGGGTCTAGAATTTGAACAGGCCGCCCCCCTTGTTTTGAACCCACATGTGACCGCCGTAACCCTACCCTAGCACGTGCGCTGTGCACCTTGGTGGTGCCAATAGGGCATTGAAGGGTGTTGACAGCATGGAGTTATGTTGCAAGTGATCCCCTTCATCATTTTTAATCACCACAAGGGTGCTCAACGCAATCCATGGCTGTCAAACACAGCACAAGAAGGTGCAACTGGAAAAAGTATGCGAAAGTGGTGCTTTTCAAGGCTGATTTTGCGGTATTTTGGGCCCCAAAAGAGGTTGTTGAGGCCACTACTTGGGTGCAAAACACACTAGATTGTGGTCAGACGTGTTTGTTCATCAGTAAGATTCGTTTCAATGCAAATAGCCCCCTCCATGGGCGTGCTAGGCACCCCAACTGCCCGAATTCCGCATTCTCCCCATGCCCCCCCTGTACCGCATTGTGAGCTCCTAAATTGCCCATTTCAAGGGTTTTGGGGAAGTGGCACGGGCCAATATGGGTCAAACGTGGCTCAAAATAGGCTTAAATCACTTGTTTGAGCACCTTGGTTTTGGAACAGTTTTGGAAAAAATCATTTTTGACCACTTTTTGACCCCATGTGACCCTTATAACCCTTCCCGAGCACCTTGGTTTTGGAGCAGTTTTGGAAAAAAAAATCATTTTTGACCACTTTTTGACCCCATGTGACCCCTGTAACCCTACCCTAGCACGTGTGTTGTGTCCGCTCCATCACTCGGCAATGCCGAAATGGGGCATTGAAGGTTGTTGCGAGAAAATGGTTTGCAAGTTGTTTCCTGCATCATTGTTTATCAGCACAAGGGTGTCCAACGCATTCCATGGCATTCAAAGACACCATGGGAAGGTGTAACTTGAAAAAATATGCACAAAGGGTGCTTTTCAAGGCTGATTTTTTGGCATTTTGGGCCCAGAAAGAGGTTGTTGGGGCCACTAAATGGGTACGAAACACACTACATGGTGATCAATGGTGTTTGTTCATCATCTAGGTTGTTTCCAATGCAAACAGACCCCTCCATGGACATCCTAGGCCCCCAAACTGCCCCAAGGGCATTTTTTGGCCATTTTGACAGATTTTGAAACCTAGGTCTGCCACTTGCAACACCCGTTCCGGCCGCCGTCGTTGAGTTTGAACTTTGTTTGATTGTTCTTCACACCCATAGGTATCATCCACCAAAATTTTGGCCGGATCCGAACCACCACGACGGAGTTCTGATTTTCGCCCATTTCGTGCGTGCTTGCTTGCTGTTGCTGCTTGCTGCTGATGTTACTGCTTGCTAAACCTGGTAAGTCCACCCTAGACACTAAAGAGGGTTCTAAAACCAAGACCGTTTCCACCTGCTCGGTGACCTGAATCTGACTGGACATGCCCAAGAGACATGCAGCAGCGTGCAAGGAGGGTGAACAATACCAGCAAGCCACCACTACTGAGGGGTCCAAGGAGAACCCTCATTGGACGTCCAACAGAGAGTATCCACGGAAAAATCAAACCTGTGTCAGAAACACAATTCTTGGGGAATGAAATTTTCCGCCACAACACCAAGAACTTAGCTAAACCCCTGCTCCACCAACCCTGATAATTGGGAGGGCATGTAATGTTGGAAAATTTTCGAACATGCAGGTTCATCACTTGCTGTCGTCGCACACTTACCACCTGATTGTCACTTAGTGCACACCCGCTACCGGTGATTGCGCATTCGTTTTGATCCGGACGGCCGCGAGCCGCCCATGTGGCGCACATGCGTGGACTGGACGCGGGGGGTATGGGCGATGGTCAGGCTCAAGGCCCATCAACGGCGGGTGCGCAAGTCCGTGCCATTGAATGACCCGGGCCTCGAGTTCTGCTACGCGAAGCTTCAGAAGGTGAGCCGCTCGTTCGCGGTAGTGATCATGGCATTGGACCATCAGGTCCGGGACGCCGTGTGCATCTTCTACCTGGTCCTGCGGGCCTTGGACACGGTCGAGGACGACATGGCCATCCCACTGGACGTCAAAGTTCCCGAGCTGCTGTCGTTCCATGAGAAACTGAGCGTTTGCGGATGGAACATCAGAGGGATCGGGCAGGGGCATGAGAGGGACCTGCTGGAGCGCTTCGACGTCGTCATCCAGGCGTACCTCGGCCTCCCCGGGCACCTGCAGGAGCCCATCGCCGACATCTGCCGCAGAATGGGCGAGGGGATGGCCGCGTCGGTGCAGCGAGCGGCGGAGGAGGTGGTGGACACCGTCACAGAATACGAGCGGTACTGCCACTACGCCGCGGGCCTCGTCGGGCACGGCTTAAGCCGCATCTTCGCCGCTTCGGGGCTGGAGCCGGCGAGCCTGGCCACGCAGCTGGACACCGCGAACTCCATGGGGCTGTTCCTGCAGAAGGTGAGCATCCTTCGCGGCCGCACCCCCACCCACACCCAGACTCACGCCCCACAGCCACACCCATACCGACACCCGCCCAGACGTGTTCCATCCGGGCATCCCATGACGCGCAAGCGCCGTTACGTGCATCTTAGCACTAAAACCTCTCAAGAAACAGACGCACGGTTCATCAAGAGAAGTAACCTGAAGGAACAACACCATCAAGAAAGCTAATCATTTGAAGTGCACCATGCACTGTGCAAAAAGTAGGCTATTTTGGGCCCATTTTCTTTGATCACCGAGGTGACACAGTAACTACTATGTTCCCATACACCAGACTGCCCAGATTCTAACTCAGTCCAAAACTCAGAGTTAAAACAAACTATATTTTACACTAAAAATACCAGATTGCTGGTGCTTTCGCTTGCTTGAGCATGATTTGAATTATCTTGGGTGTCGCACACACACATACACACACACACACAGACACACAGACACACACACACACACACATCCACACCCACACACACCCACACACCCACACACCCACCCACACACACACACACACACACACACACACACACACACGCAAGGTCGCAATGAGGGGAGCAAGGCCGGCAGAACAATGCGGGCAAAGCAAAAAACAAAACTTCTCAACAGCTGGAGGTCTGCAGGACACGACAGTAAGCACAGCTCAAGTAGCCTGGCGGAAAGTATACGGGCGAACCCCACGAACCACAGGTTTCTAGAACATCCGCACCATACGTGCAAGTCGCTGTCGTTAACCTACAGCCCCGCCTTTCGTTTTGTTTATCTCAAGCGCTCATGTAGCAGGTGCCTTTAATCAGGACTAGGAATTAGTGCAAGTTCAGGGTCACAGCGCCTAACTTGCGCATGCCAAACTGAAACCAAACATAAACAAACAACATGTAGTACTGCCATCTGCAGGGGTAGACCGGGCCGTAGGAGGCACCTCCCGCCATGTACCGCCACCGACCCATGGTTGTAGGCATACGGCACCACAGACAAGCAAACATTGTCCGACCCGCTCACCCCTGGTGGTGGGGGTTTTTGCTGGGCAGCTCGAGGTAGGCGCCATCGCCTCGGCGCAGTGGCACCGTAGCTGTGGGCTCTGGCTCCATCCCCGGCTGCGGTGTCTGGGGCGTTCGGGGGGAGGGGGAAGAGGCGAGCGAGTCGGGCTGCCGTATCCCGTCTACCCAAACCGGCAACACCATACCTGGCAAACCATCAATTGTGGAACTGTGTCCGTAGCCCTGGACCTAGCCCCTCAGACATTGTACAAACATTGTGTGGTCAATTGTGTTTGGACACGGCCGGCGCCGGAGCGACTCTACGGCGCCAGGATGTAGCCCAATCGCGCGCCTCAGGGGCACACCGCACGGTGGCTGGACTCGGTGTTCTCTGTATACCCTGTAGTGTGGCGGAGGGCACGACGGCGGCGCTCCCAGGGCCCCGTGGTAGCCTGCAATAGAGTATGCGTATATATATACAGTCAGACACACATTCACACAGCCCTCCCCCCCTCCTAGTGCCTCATCTTTGGATCTTCACCGTTGAGTGGTGTGTCATCAAATCACGCCAACTGAAAAAACGGGCAATGTGGAACTTGTCAAACCACCGCAAGAGGGTTGGCCGCCACCAGTCAATGGGGTATCGTTTGTGCACTAGGCTGACCATCACGGATGCTACGTTACACCAGATGTCCTCGCTGTTAGTAGCATACCACAGGTAGTTCTGCAATAACGAGGGAAAAAAGGAGCGCCACACCAGTTTGGCATTGGAGCTACCTACATCCACCCATCTGTGGCATTCCTCAGGGACGTCCCCATGGTGTAGCGCAGTGCCCTTGCGTGTCAGGCGCAGGCGGTCATTAATGCAGTCTACCTGGCCCTCTCCCCATGTGATGATTTCTGAGTGCATTTCCCACTGTAGCTCAATTCCGTAAACAGCAGCCAAGAAAGATAGTATGGCAATACGTGCATCATGTTCAAGCATAGGGGGGATAGCTGTAAACATGATGTAGATATTATCCCTGTACCGTGACAGCAGGATTCGCGGGCAGTCAGCATGTATTTGGGGCTGGGGGTGGAGGCACTCATTCACAATGTCCCTAAGGACCTCATAACCTTTCAAAAAGGTGCGTGCAGCTGCCCGGCTGTGCTTGGGGGTGAACCGCAGGATTGTGTGAGTCCTCCCTCCCGAGGGACCATCCCATGGCGCTGTCACCACAATAGGTATTTCAATGTCCCCTAGATGTACAGAAGCTACACGCGAGTCCACAGGTTCCAAGATGGCCGCTGTTGCCACTGGGCTGTCGTCAGGCAGGTTTAGGAGCTGTGATTCAGAAAATTTGAGTGGGCCTGAGATGTCGGGGCAGGGAAATGGCACCGAGTTGATGCCAATGTTACCATTGCATACTTTAGTGCAATCCCTTCGTAGGGCAGTGTTCCATGTGCATTAAGTAGAGCGGCTCGGTGTCCCCCCTCCCAACGCCCAAACTTCCTTCCATAGGGCCCATAGCTCAGCGAGCTGGGCACTGGACACACACACACACACACACACACACACACACACACACACACACACACACACACACACACACACACACACACACACACACACACACACACACACACACACACACACACACACACACACACACACACACACACACACACACACACACACACACACACACACCACACACACACACATACACACACACACACACACATACACACACGCGCGCGCACACACACACACACACACACACACACACACACACACGGGTTGCCAGAGGCGAATATGCCAAATGTTGCGAGGGGCTCGGTCATGCGGGTGATCGTTATTGCTGCCTGAGGGCGCTCTTGCCACGGTGCGCGCGCGGTGCAAACTTTGGGTGTATCTGGGGACCCACCCGGTGATCATTGCAACCATCAAGACTGCCTCCAGGAAAGAACAATGACTACCCAGAAGCCTCTGGCATTTATTTGCAACCATAAACGCGCAGAGTGTAGAGAAGTAACAATAGCGAGCGCTATGATGTGGTTCAATGAGACTGGGTGTGACACACGCACACGCACACACGCACACACACACACACACACACAACACGCCTAATCGTTGCCTTGGCACACACACAACACACACACAGGTGAACATCATTCGTGACTATTTGGAAGATATTGCGGAAGACCCGCCGCGGATTTTCTGGCCGAAGGAGATCTGGGGGCAGTACACGGACGATGTTCACGCGTTCCGGAGGCCCGAGCAACGGGAGCGGGCGGTGCAATGCCTGAACGCCATGGTCTCCGACGCCCTGAAGCACATCCCCGACTGCCTGGCCTACATGGCCATGCTGCGGGACCCCACGGTGTTCCAGTTCTGCGCCGTGCCGCAGGTCATGGCGGTGGCCACCCTCGCGAAGCTCTACAACAACCCCGACGTGTTCACGGGGGTTGTGAAGATCAGCAAAGGCCTGGCGTGCCAGCTCATGCTGGACTGTGGCAGCCAGGCGTCGCTGCTGCGGCAGTTCGGGCGTTTCATGTCGCACTTGCTCGCTGCCGCGGAGCGGGTGGAGCCGGAGGGCCCCATCGTGGCCCGGCTTCGCGACCTGCTGGAGTGCAACGCGGCGCTGCAAAGCGACGAGCGGCAGAGGGGGGCAACGCCGGGGGCATCGCAACGCGCGCGCGCGACAACGTCGGCGATTCAGGTGCAGTCCTCGAAGGGCGCCGATGACGCGGGCCAAGCGCAGCCGCGGACTGGGGACCCGAACGGCACCGCAACCCACCCCCAAACGTGAAGCTGCACCCCGCAGACCTCATCCCCCGCGATGCCCCCTCCGCCGCGCGCCACGCCGCCGGCCTCGACCTCCGCCCTCCCCCCGTGAGGGCGCTTCTGCCGAGAGCGGCGCGTGCGAGCGGAGGTAAATACGGGGGTGGAGTCATTTGGGGGTGGCTGCGTTTCGCCGTTGGGGCCGCGGAGGGGAGGGGCTGCGTCAGGATTCCGGGAACGCCGCCCGGTCGGGCGTGCGCGCCCCAGAAACGCCTTCGGGCCGAACCGCTCCTGACCGGCGCCATCCAAGTGGCTTTCGCCGAGAGCGGGGTTTCCGTGTTTTGGGTGGGCCCCGATATGGCAGGGGTCATGCGGCCATTCTTGATGCATCCGCGGTGCTCTCGAGTCTAGTGCCTTTTGGGGCCTCGCCACGTGGTGACTAGTGTCTGGGGCGTTGCCAAACCGCGCCGGGCGGGCGCCGCGCGAACGCTCCCTCGCGTCCTCCCTCGCGTCCTTCGCCCATGCCCCGGTGACCACCGCGCACAGTAGACGCTGCCGCGCCCACGCCATCGGCGGATACCTGCCACACACCTCTTGTGGTGCGTGGATCCCACATGCCGCCTCCGGGTCCGGCTCCTTCGGCGCTGCGGCCCCGCGGCCGGGCCATCCGCAGGCCCCGGCCCCGCCGGTACCGTGCCCGTCGACCCGCCCCCTCGTCCCAGTCCGGCGGCGGCTGCGCGCGCACGGCCCGGGTGAGCGGGTCGACGGATGGGCCGTCGCTCTGCGACGCCGCCGTGTTGAGGGCGCGGACAGACCGTAGCCTTGGGGGCCTTGTGGACTGCAGACCCCCGAGCACAGTGGGCGGCCCCCACGCGCCCCCCGGACCATCGGCGGGAGGCCCGTGCTGCACAGTACCGCGGCGACCCCCCCCCCCCCCCCGCGACAGACCAGCCCCGACGGCGCGCCCCCCGCCCGCCGGGCGCCCTCAGTCCCCCGCGCACCGGACCGCCACGCGGGAGCAGAGCCAGAGGACAGGCAGTGCGCCGCCCCCGCCAGCGCCTGGGCGCTGCCGGTTGTGGCGGGCCACCGCAGCCCCCACCGCGCCCCGGCCAGTCGGGGCGTGTGGCCTGTGGCGTGGGCTTACCCCTCGCAGTTGCTGGGCGCGGAGGCATCACGTTGGACACAGCCATGCGCCGCTGGGTCTTGCAGAGCAATCTACTGGACACAGCTGGTTCCTAATGAGCTGAACCTGTGATGGGGGCAGGTCTTACTGAGTGGCACTTGGTACAGGGGTGGCTCATCACAAGATCTGAATTTCCCTGGCGGACACTAGTGGCATGTCTGCTCCTGTCTCATCCCCGCTCACCCCCACTCATCTTCATCATCATTACGGAACATGACCCATCCAAAGTCAGTGCTGATCATCGCCACTCATCCTGACGGATCCTCACTCATCAGCAGGGATCTCCGCATCTCGGGATGCATAGTCATTCGTTGGGGGCCACATTGTGGCACGTGCCTCGCACGTGAGGTGGGCAGGGTCCTTGCCAGAACGTGTTGCAGTGGGGCTTGCCGTCTTTTCCGAGTCCAACAACCCCCAGCCCAGGGCTCCCATCTATCAGCAGGACCCAGGGAGGGAAGGGAGTGCTACTTCGCCATGGCATTGCACACTGGGGACGGCGTCGCTTCCATAATATTCACCATCCATGACGCTGTGAGCGCACAGGACCCCAGAAATGATGTTTTGTGGTGTCATGACACCTCTTGACAGCAATCTGAGGGTGTCAGGGCATCCCTCAGGATGCATCGAGGGTGTCAGGGTGCCACTCACTTTGAGCACCCCGGATTCTGTGTGCCGTGATCCAGAGAAATGATATGTGGCAGGATTTCGGAGGCCGCTGTCGTAGATGAGGCGGGACTTATCTCCGCTTTGTCACACATCAGCTGCGATCTCTGGGGCGAACCACCTTCTTGAGCAGCTTCATCGCATGCTCATGGGTCACCAATTGAGGGCCGGCACTTTCACCATTCGGCCTGCCTGCCCCGCTTCTGTGGAACGGGTGCCATCGTCCCCTTTGGCTCCCGAAGTGAGTAATCTTGCCATGTAGGCCCCACCTGGGGCTTTTCCCTCTCGAAGCCCGGCTCAGCAGCCCTGTTGGCTCTAGAAGCACGCCATTCCTGCACCTCCGCAGACCGCGCCCTCTGTTGCCGCCGGGAGCAGAGCCTGCAGGCCTCAGTACACAGTAGCAACACAAAGCAGAACTGCAACGCAAGATGGCACACAGTTGCACCAATCGCAAAATGCACCGCCAGGGGGAAAATCATATTTAGGAGCAGTTGCCCATTGGCTGGGTACCTGCCGCTTTCCGCCAAAATCCATGGTGCAACAATTGACGGAACCAATGCCTAGTGTTGCTTGGACACAGCATTGCTTGGCCATAAATCGACGATGGTTGTCACCCTCGAGAATCTCTCTGGCATTCCAACATTACTTCATGTTTCAAGCAGCGTTGCTTGGACACGGGGGGGGTTGTCTGTTTCCGTGTGCGTTCGTACAGTTTTCATCTCCGGCGCTGAAGCTTAACAAAAAAGCTGCGTTTCGTGCTCTACCATATAGCAGCCCCCCCGCATGGGATACAGATGGATGTGCACGATCAATGGCTTGCAGTGACAGTTTGCGGGGGCCTGTTCTAGGCCGCAAAGGTGATTAGATGAACCACCACCTCCACTGCAACCTCCACCAAAGTCCACCAGCAGGCACGCCACCCCCTGAGGGACGGGGAATGTTTCTCTTTTTTCTCTTTTGTGCTGTGCAATATTTTGGCCTTGAGTAGCCTGATGTTCATACTCTCTGTCTTCGCAGCTCAGTTGGCCAAGATAGTATTTGTAGCATGTTTTGCCCGTTGGTTTTCAGAACAGTACACCATGTCTTGGATGAAGCCTGGTTGGCTGTTGTGCTGTACACGGTCCACAAGTGAGGAAAGCCGAGGTCGTGTTAGTGCCCCCTCCCCCAAAGGTGCAGATTATTTGGCAATTGAGTATGACAGGATGGGAAGGCTATATTTCATCACAATGCATCGGTTCAGAACAACCGTTTCATCATCCGTTCCGTCACCAGCTGCAAGGTCGCTCTTTCTCTGCCAACAAAATCAACCGCCCCACCCCAACCCCCACATTCTGTGGAGATGAATGGGAATCACCTCAAAGAGAGGTTGTTAGATCAAGTGCAGGCGCGAGTGTCGTATACCCCCCCTTTTTGGGGGTCGGTCACGTAGCATACCCCATTGTATGGTTTCTGACGTCTAACCCCTTGTGAAATCATCATTTTAGGACCAAAAATGATCCCCCAATGATTTTTTGGATTTTGACCCCCGTACCCCCCCCCCCAAGCACCTGGGTACCCCTTTTTTGGAGGGGGTGGGGGGGGGTCAAAACTTCTTTGCCGCTGTGTGTGTATTTGTACCTGGGTCGTGAAGAATCACCTCGCAGAGGTTGTTAGATCAAAGCCAGGCAGGCGTATATAGGGGAAAACACCACATACCCCCCCATTTTGGCCTTTTTGGGCCTATTCGCGTACCCTACCCCAAGGGGTTGAATTGTTAGTTAAACCCCTTGTAAAATCATTATTTTGTCCAATAAATGCATCCCCCAAAGAGTTTTTGGTCCGGACCCCCCCAGACCCCCCCCACTTGAAACCCACCTTTTTCAGGTTTTCAGGGTGGGGGTGGGGGGTCAAAAATGTTGAAAAAAATGACCCCCCCTTTTTTTGGGTCGAAAATCATGAATCTTCTGGTTTTTTTCGATTTTGAGCCGAAAAAGTGTTTCCGGGTCCCGACTCCATAGGGTTTGTATGGGGCAGAGTGGGACGAGCGCTTATGCACTTTTTCAGCCATTTTCGGTATGTTGGCGGTTTTGGCGACCTCGGTGACCCCATGGTACCCACCCCAAGCTGTGCCAGTGGGGAGATTGTGACAGTATATGCCTACTAGGATATGAAAGGACGTTTTTTGCGGTCTGTAGCTGTGCCGCGGGCCGGTCAAATGCCCGTGCCAACTACGCGAAATGGCTGTTTCCACCAATAATGGCCTAGTGAATGGGCCGGTACACAACCTGCTTATGCAGATTTTCACCCTGGGCAGCTCAAAAATCGAAGTTTTCGAAACCTGTTTTTTTGATATTGTGTCCACCTAAAATGACCATCCAAGGTATGTAAAGCATGTTGTAGGCCGTATTTACGTGTTTTTCACCCTATTTTGGTATTAGGTCGGGGGGGGGGGGGGGGCTCCAAAGGGATTGGTACACAACCTGCTGATGCAATTTTTCACCTTGGGCAGCTCAAAAATCGAAGTTTTCGAAACTTTTTTTTTGATATTGTGACCACACAAAATGACCATCCAAGCTATGGAAAGCATGTTTTAGCCCGTATTTACGCGTTTCTAACCCTATTTGGGTAGCAGGTCCGGGGGGGGGGGGTGTCCCAAGGGACTGGTACACAACTTGCTTTGCAGGTTTTCACCACGGACAGCTCAAAAAAGGGAAGTTTTTGAAACTTGTTTTTTTGATATTGTGACCACACAAAATGACCATCCAAGGTATGTAAAGCATGTTTTAGGCCGTATTTACGTGTTTCTCACCCTATTTGGGTATCAGGTCCGGGGGGGGGGGGGGGGGGGCTCCCAAGGGATTGGTACACAACCTGCTCATGCAGTTTTCCACCCTAGGCAGCTCAAAAATCGAACTTTTTGCAACTTATTCCTTTCATACCGTGATCACCTAAAATGACCATCCAAGGTATGTAAAGCATGTCTTAGCCCGTATTTATGTAGTTTCCACCCTATTTTGGGTGTGTGTTGCACGGGGTAGATTCTTTGCGAGGTAGACTTGCCGAAGGCAATAGAATTTTTTTTTGTTTATGGACCCCCTAACCCATGGTGGGGGTCCCTGGTCCCAACTCCAGGTACCCCCAGTCGCCCCCCCACCCCCCATAGGACTTAGCCGTATTCACACTGGGTAGGCTGTTTAGTGGCACGTGAAAGTTTTGTGAAATTCGATTTTTCATGAAGCCCTTCCGTTGCCCCTAGGATGGGTTTGGGTGATCATGACAATACGGGTACTTGAGCACTTAAGAGGACCCACATAGTGGCCGCTAGGCCTATGTAGCCCGTGCCATGGGCCCTCCGAATACCCCAAAATTGCTGATGGGTAGGCTGTTTAGTGGTACTTGAAGGTTTTTCACATTTCAACTTTTTCCGAGACCTTTCTGTTGCCCCTAGGATGGGTTTGGGTGATCATTTGGTGACAATACGGGTATTTGAGCACCCATGGGGGCCCACGTAGTGGCCACTGGGCCCATCTAGCCCGATCCATGGGCCCCCCAAAAGCTTCAAAATCACCTCGCAGAGATTGTTAGATCAAAGCCAGGCAGGCGTACATAGATGCAACCGCCACATACCCCCCCATTTTGGGCCTTTTTGGGCCTTTTTGATAATGTGATCACCTAAAATGACTATCCAAGATACGCAAAGCATTTTTACCCCGTATTTATGTACTTTTTACCCTATTTTGTGTGTGTGTTGCTTGGGGTAGACTCTCTGCGAGGTGGAGCTGCCGAATGCAATGGAAAGGCTGTTTGTAGGTGGTTCAATGGCATTTGGTGTGTGCACAAGCTGCGTAAGCAGTTTTCCACCCTCCACAAGTCAAAAATGGAGAATTTTTGGAACAACAAAAATTTTGTTATTGTGCCAGTCACAATGATGAAATATGCTATGTGAAGCATGTTTTAGAACCTCTGTGTGCATTTTTTCATGCTATTTGGGTGTTGGGGCGGGGGATACAGTAAGAAAGAGTGCTTTTCCAATGCTTTGAGGCATACTCTAGTTGTATTAGAGATGCACTGAGCATCCATGCATTTTTATCTTAGTATTGGTCCTACCAAAAGTGGTGATAACACATTTTGACCTATGGAACCAAACACCCAATCAGGATATGGAGTGGACCCCTTAATCCCCTTTCAATGTGAGGCAAATCATCTTTTCCTGAGTTGACTGAGAACTGACATATCCAAGGCAGAGCCTATGAATTTATCTATGTTTTTCCATGAATTCTTAGCTATCCTAGTGGTATGCACCCTAGGGGGCTGGGCACCTCTTTTTGAGAGGTCCTGGGTTCAATTCCTGGTCAGCCTAGCTAAGTAGGAAGATCCCATGTGACATGGCAGTGACCTCATCGCCACATGCCCTGCCACCTCAGCACATATGGGACCCAAAACAAAGAGTGCACATCTCCTGAGATGGCACTATGGAGATAGAGTGACCATGGGGCAGTTTTCCAACTCTTTTCCCAAACATTTTAGCTATCCTTGTGAATATGCAATCCGATTTGACCTGAGGTGCAGTTTCTGTGAATATCCAATCATCTTTCACTGTTTACACTGCAGCCCTTCATGCTTTGATCCTGATTCTCTTCTCCTTGCACACCTCTGGCTTGGGTTATCCTGGATTGACTATATTTCTGCAAACAAAAGGTTTTCATCTCCAAAAACAAGCAGCAGGAAATCCTACACCAGCAGCAAGCAGCAGGAGAGACAAAACACAGTGCTGAAACCACTATAAACTTTTCTGGTAGCAAGAGGCAGTCTGTCTCTGCGCACCGGCAGCAACCCCGCGCCGTACATCCAGTGCGCCGAGTACAGGCACATATAAGCAGAAGGGTGACTGAAGATGGACACAAGGAAGGAGGACGCCGACGTGAAGACAGCGCCAGCGCCTGAGGCACCGGCAAGGCCAGCACCTGGCGCTGTACCTTCGGCGGAGCCCTTACATGGGCCAGGGGATGCGGCTGAGGACTCCCTGGATGGACTCCAGACGGCCTTGGGGGCCCTGTCCGTCGAAGAGGTGGTTTCTCAGCCTGTGAAGAGGAAGAGAGAGAGCGAGAAGGATGCTGGAGGCGAAGCAGACGAAGGAGAGGAGCAAGGGCAAGACCTGACGAATGTCCCTACCTTCGAAGGCGCACCAAGCGCTTCTGGCCTCCACGCATCACCCTCTCCTTTAACTACCACACTCCCAGCCGCTGCAACATCCACTTCCACAACCAACCCGCCTATGGCAGAGGGCACAGGCTTTACTGGCATGCCTCCCTAACCCGCCTATGGTATGGGCCCACCTACCACTGCGCTCCATGAGGCAACTACTGCCAGTGAGCCGGTGGCTACCAGCTCTGCGCCGCGATGGTATGCGGCTGAATATCCCCATCCACTACCCGCTACTGGAACCCATGTGGATGTTCCTGGGTATGCACCTGGCTATGCAACCTTGAGTGGGTTGAGGAGAGGACCTGAATCTCTTGGTGGCAGGAGTAGAGGATCGGGAAGATCCTCCAACAGGTCCCTGACGCGGTCGGAGATCAACGAGGTGCTCCGAGGAGCCACTTCAAAAATTGTGGGCGACCTCACTCAAGAGATCCGTGAGAAACTGGAGCCCCTGATGATCCTACCCCACGCGTCACCTACTACGGTGGGAATGTCGCCCCACCGAGTACAGGCTAACCACCTGGCGGCAGGGCTGACAAATACCCTGGGGAGCCTGAGGAGCCGACCGATGCCGACTCCTGCACCTATTCCGAGAAGTCCTTTCGTGCCGAGAACGGCCCAGCCGCCCTACAGCCACGTGACGAACTCGACGAGGGCCGAGCTGGACCGGCTGGGGCTGACAGCCTTGAGGGCTATGGTGGACGTGGAGCCTTATGGCTCTAGTGATCTAGGCGGAGACCCCTCCGATGATGAGCCGCCTTCAATGACTTCAACTTCGCCCTCGGAGGACGATGACCCTGAGGACCCCGAGGACCCAAAGGGGAAGAAGAAGAAGAAGAAGAAGAAGAAGACCCGACGCCCTGAAGGACGCAGGTCTCAGGAGGCGAAGGCTATTGCCACCTCCAAGATCGCGGTGAACCTGCCTGAGTTCACAGGCAAGGACCTCAGCGAGTTCGCTGAGAATTTTGGCCGGTTCCTCCGACTGACCGGCCAAACCCACGCTAGTGGGCGAGTGAAGTGCGATCTGCTCCTGCAGTGCTGCAAGACCGAGTACCTGGAGAAGCAGGTCAGGCAGATCGTGACTAACTCCGCCACCTTTGCCGATGTGTTGGTTGCCCTGGAGAGGCAGTACCCGACCTACGAAACCGACCTCTCCATCAGGGCCGAGATCCAGAACCTGCCCGTGCTGCCCAACAACCCCAAACCTGGCAGGGTCTCTGAGCTGTTGGCTGACCTGGATCACTGGGCTGGACGACTGACGCCCGGTTCCTACAGCAGCGACGACCTGCTGTTCTGGTTGGTGGCCAAGCTCCCTCGAGAGCTATGGGACGAGTGCCGTTCGACGGCGGAGCGCAAGGCTAGATCCCTCCGCTACGAGGATCTATGTGTGCTACTCCTGGAGCTGGCGCTGGAGAAGGAGAGCGACCAGCACTTGAACAACTACCGTCCTGGTGGTGGAGGTTCTGGAGGCCATGGCAAAGGGTACCAAGGGTCCCGAACTGGGCAGGGGACTACCCCCAAACACGCCCACGCCCGTATCATGGAGAACGTGAAGGAGCTATTCTGGTGTGATGCCAGAGACGAGCAGGGCCACCTGCAGCACGCCCCTGACTGCGAGCAGCGAGACTGCTTCGTAGTCCAGGGGAAGCAGCAGGAAAAGAACACCGGCGCCAAAGCGAAGCTGCCGGATCATTACCGGTGCACCATCACGTGTGCATTCTGCGGTAAGCGGAAGCACTACGAGGATGAGTGCTACCATAAGCAACGCCTATCGGCGAAGCTTAAGGGTGAAGATCCTGGCAAAGGCTCAAGCAAAGGTCCCTAGTGACCCCTTTTGCACACCTTTGAGCGTAGCGGTTGAACAGCGGTTGAACCCAGTTGAACAGCATGTTGCTGTTCAACCCCCCAGTTGAACTCGGTTGAACGCGGTTGAACAGTTCAACTGGCCTATCGCGCCAATCGGTGGCGCGTGCTCGCGCGATCACGCGTTCAACAGTGGTTAATTGGTAACTGTAGCCTGTCCCACAATTTTGGTTTTGAGCTGTTCCCTAAAACCCAGTTAAAACCTGGAACCTACTACCAATGGGCAGGTGGCGGTGTGGTGACCACATACATGAAAATACTTGTAAATAATTTCCTCCTGGTTTGTTTACCGTCCCTCAGTAACACCGCAATTTCCATCGTGTGGGGCAACGGTGTAAGTGCGGCTAGCCCCATCTGCTCAGATTTTCAGACATTCTGCCCAGATTGGCTACATTTTGGTCATTTTCTTTGCTTCGGCGGAATTGCCGCCTCGCAGCTCAGTCACAGGATATTTCCTATATATTTCTGATATGCCGGATTTGATTCCGCGGTCCATTTCCCGTAAATCCGCCGCATTCCGCTATTTTAGCTGGAATCGCCATTTGCCGCTGACGCGCGCTCGCGGGCCAGATCGGCCATACAATTTTACATAAATGGATTATTTAAATTCATTCGGACAGTTTTGGACACTCAGATGTATTTAGAATAATTCCCCTCAAATTTCTTTATAGACTGGGATTTTCTGCCGGACCACAATCAGCATGGATCTTGCTTCTGTTGTCGCTGCTCTCGCCTCCGTTGGTGTCCGAGTGTCCGGTTCTACCCCCAATAACAACATCCAGGGAGACTCCTCGCGTGCCTGCCCCACTGGTCTTGCCGGCCCCAAGCCCTCCGGCACCCACAACGACCCAGGGCAGCACTTTCATGGTAGCAGAGGCTACCTGAATGTTGTTCCTTTGGTGTCCCAACCACAGCTAGCCCCTCAGTATGGCCCCGTAGACTCCGCCACCTCCGGAGACGTAACGATCACGCTCCCGTGGTGCTGTGCGAACGAGGCCTTGAGAGGAATGCCTTGCGCAAGCCCAAATTGCCCAACAAGGACACAAATCAGCAGCTGTGGAGGCCCAGATTACAATCAAGATCCCAGTCGAAATTGGCCATCAAGCAGCTGGAATCTCCCAGCTTACGCTAATGGCAACGCTCCGGTGGAGCTTCCGGACTTGGCAGGTACTAATACTCCCTACCAATGTCCACATTTCGAGACCATCGATGCCGACATTGACGACATAGAGATGGGTGGTCCAGGTGAGGTACCTACCTATAACCGACCAGCCTCATGGGCACAATGGGACAACCATTTGTCTTCGGAAGTGGCCCGTAACCTTGAGGCGCTTGAGGCCCTGTGTCTATTAGCCACGTCTAAGCTGATAGGACAAGAAAGAATCGCCTCTGATTTTTTATTTGAATATTTTTTCCTTCTTCAAGAAGAAATTAATACCAGGATGTGGTGGTGTTCTCAAGAAGATGAATCTTTTGCCATTTTTGTGCAGATTTGGGAGGCAAGTCCATTCCCGAAGGAGAAGACCAAGGCACCGGTTGCCGGGCCCTCCGCCCCTCATCCCTCTGTTTCCATCCGCGACGATCTAGCCGCCGCGGTTGAGGAAGGAATTTTAGAGGCAGCTAGGCAGGCAAGCCTGGAAATTAGGACTGAAGGAGCTCCCCAAGTGGACTCCTGGCTGCGAACCACTGAGATTAGCGGTCCGACAGCCTGCTCAGGCCCTTCAGGACACGGTATGTACTGTCCTGCCGACTGCTCTTGCAGATCACAGCGAGACTCTGAGCTCCAATTGCTCAAAGATCAAATGCAACTCATCATTCAGACGCTGGGAATTAAAGATCTTTTCAAGACCCACATGCGATCTGAGGGCGCATCATCGGTGGAACAAACAACAGAACCGTTGGAGGAGGCGACAGAAATTTTTTCGATTGCTCCTTCGGTGGACTCTAAGACCACCGACGCAAGGATCAGCAGGACTAAGCTAAAGGAAAGGGTTACAATCTCTCGATCTCAGAGTAGATCGGTGAAGGCTAGGAATGAGGCTCAAAATGCCAAACGAACTGCCTCCCGTACTACCCTTCCTGCTGTTGATTCCAATGCAATTGCCCAGATGTTGCTCGCCCAGACCCTCGCCGGAGCTGGTGTGGCTAATGATGCCGCGAAGGTGTCTACCATTACGGCCGGTGTTGGGCTGGATTCACTCCTAAATCCTACTTCATTGCGACTTCGTCAGGTTGCCAAGCAACCGAAGTATAATGGGAACCCCAGACGTTGGCCTCAGTTCCAACGGGAATTTAAACTGTGGGTTAAGACTCAAAAGCTCCAGGATGATCAGTTCCTGATGGCCCTCCTGGACTGCCTTGAGGGAGCGCCGGCCAACACTTGGCTCAGAACCTGGAGTGATCGTGAAGATTCAAGTTCCCCCCTTACCTTTGATGAGGTGTGGGAACAGTTGGAGGTACGTGGATCCCGGCTGCCTGAGGACCATTACCACCAGATGTTGAAGAATTTTCCTTCATTCTCTCGATTAATCTTGCACGAAGTGCAGGACAAGAGACAGCGCTTCTGGAATCTCGTAGAAGAATCTGAACATTCAGGCGAAAAATTTTCTAGTGCCGAGCTGAAAAATCTGATTTTTGACAAGATCCCCTCTGAAACCGCCGCCACCCTTCGGAATAAACAATCCGAAGAAAAGGTCAAGACCTGGTGGGCGGAGATCGATGGCTTTGACGCCTCGGCAAACCGGTTTACCGTCAGGGAGGCACTTCAAAAGTGCTCCCCCACGTCGTTTACCAAGGTGAAATTCACCGAAAACACGTGGAAAATCAAGTTCAATGAACACGAGGATCGGGACTTGTTTGTCCAAGTCCTCAACAGGGGAGTAAGCTTCCATGGCAATCGTCTGAAGGCCAGGAACTGGGTGTTTTCGTTTACTCCGCAGGAACTGTGGGAAGAGGTTGAGAGGCTCGCTGACGCCGCCAATCAAAATTTCCATGAGGGTCTTGGGGGAAACAGGAATACCCAGCAAAACACCCAAAATGGGGCCCAAAAGGGCAACAAAAAGGTGAATGACACCCGGAATGTTCAGGATCATTGTAGCATCTGCCTTCTTCTAGGTTCTACGAACCGAGCTAAGACGCATTCCACTGCTAATCACCGATGGTCTGCTTACGATCACAAGGTGATTGGTGAAAATGTCAGTAATTCGCAGAATTCAGACAGGAATGACAGACAGGTGCATGGTGCCAAGGGGGGAAAGGGTAATTCGACCCCCTCCGGTGGGAACAAAAATACCGGAGGCCCTGGCGGGTCCCAAGGCAAAGGGAATCGGACTCCATCCGGCTTCGGTGGACAGCCAAACGGCCAGACAAGTCCCAATGTCAACGCCGGAGGCGGAAATCGAAATCCAGGCCAAACCCCTCAATCCGGTACAAACAAAGGAAATGCTCCAGGATCACAGGGTAAGGGTAAGGGAAATCCTTCAGGAACCCCCTTCTCTGGTAAGGGCAGAGGGCGTGGCGACGGTGGTGGCCCATCATCCGGCGGCCGTGGCCGTGGACGTGGAAAAGGAAACCATCGTGTGGATCAGGTCTCAGGTGCAGACCAGGTGTCTGATGCGGATCGAGATTACGTCGAAAATGCTCTGAATCCAGTGGATGATCCGTTCCAAGATGAATGGATCGACGAAACAGGCTGTGTTCACAATGTTAACGCAGCCGCTGGAGGTCAGAACGCCTAGGGGAGCCACGAAAATCGCCCCTCCCCAGGCGATTTCAGGCATGATCCCCAAATTCCTGATCGACCATTACTTGATGTAGGGTCGCTTGTCTCCTCTCCCCTGGATCCGGCAGCGGATCCTTCTGTTGTAGTGGACGAGGTTGGTGTACAGTCCAAGCACAGGGCTCGTCAGTTTGTCACAAAGCTGTGGGTCTCTGATTGCAAGGGAAATTTCCACCTCGCCACCTGTTTGTGTGATAATGGATCAGAGGTAAATCTCCAATCCAATGCATTCTTACCCGACGACTGCGTGTTTGAGTCGCCTCATCCTGTTACCCTCGAGGGAGTTTCTGGACATTCTCTCGCAGGTGGGCAACGCGGTTGTTATATATCCACCCATTTGGTCGCTCAAGACCTTTGGGAAGAGCAAAATGTGGAAGAAGTTGTCCTTAAGGATGACTACTTCTACCGTGCTGACATAAAATATGACCTTTATTTGGGGCATCCTTGGCTTCGCAAGAACAGGGTAGCGCCCGTAGGTCATCGTCGTTGTTTTTTGCTGGAGTCAGGTCCCTTGGAGCGTCCTGAATTTCGTTTTTTGCACGCAGGGTTTAAAAGTGCAGAAGAATTTTTGAAGCAAAAGGTGACACCAAAATTTGGTGAAGATGTCACCATTGCAGAGGTGAATGGGAGTGCCGATTACTCCCAAGAGTTAGAATGTCTTCGTAGGGACTCCCAGCCACGACGCCCTTCGCGCTGGCACTCTTCATCCTACAGAGTTGTCGACAAATGGCGCGATGCAATTTGTGAATACTTTCATGAACATCATTCATTTTGGCCCCAGTATGATGCCTTTGCTAACCGTATGAACAAGCGCTTTGACAAGCACTTCAGCGACGCTTGGACCCATAAATGGGACAAGAAGTTGTGGATTAATCCTCCGTTTCACTTAATCCAGCAGGTCATCCACAAAATCAAGCAAGATAAGACCCAGGCAATTTTAGTTGTGCCCTTGTGGGACGACAAGCCTTGGTTTCAGGAATTACAAGACATTTGTGTTGATTACATCGAACTTCCCAGGAAGATTAAGCTGTATGCCAGGGACGACACAGGTCCCCTGCCACAGCGGTCCTGGAGTTCGCTTGCATTCCTGGTGGATGGAAAGCTTTCTGACTCTAATTCTGCTGATTCTAGTACAGATTCCTGTGTTGGGTCTGAATCTGAGGTTGAGCGTGGTACTGATGATGAATCTATTTTTTCTGACTTTTGTCCGTCAGATACCCAAGGTGATTCAACGTCCAATGGATCCGCCTCGTCTCCCTCTTCCCCAATACGGCCGACATCGAAAAGAATCTTCAGTGCACGGGCGAGGAAAAATCTCCAATCGCGCCGCAAATTCAGAGTTTTTTATGAAAAACCCCCTGTGGAAGCTTTCATGGATCCTTTCAAGGAGCTGGATCACGAGGAAAATCTCTGGGATTTCGACACAAGACCCACCTATCTTCAAGAGGCAGTTGATACGGACCTGTTTAGGGACATCCGTAAGAAGATTCTTCCTGCCAAAGCCGAAGAAGTCGCCAAAGTTTTTTCGACAGTAATTCCTGGCGATCAGGTGGACACTGAATTGTGTTCCAAGTCAAGAGAAAAGATTTTTGAGGAACGGAAGGACACAACCCTTTCAGGGAAGTTGATCAAAGACCCCCCTGTCCGTGGGCAGTTCAGTGAAGCCTTCATCGAGCTTCGTGAAGGGTACAAAGCAAAAAAACAGCGCCCTTATGAAAATCATGGACACAAACATGAGATTCTCAGAAAAATCATTGAGAGAAATCTCAGGGAATTTGGTTGGCTTGAGGGTTGTATGACCAGCGAATGGTGCTGTTCACCCTTCACAGTCCCGAAGCCACCGCCTGCAGACCAGAACACCATTGATGGTTGGCGAATGGTGGTTGATTTTCGCAATCTCAACGCCGAAACAAAGGCGGATTCACACCCCCTGCCCCTCATTGAGGAGGAAATCGCCAAGAGGGCAAGAGGTCGTTTGTTCTCTGTGCTGGATCTCCGTCACGGCTTTCACCAAATGCCGTTGAGGAAGGACAGCAGACCACTTACCTGTATGTGCACGCCATGTGGCCCAGTCCAATGGACCGTCATGCCCATGGGGCTGAAGAACGCCCCCTCATTTTTTCAAAGAATGATGGAGGATGTGCTGTTCACAACCCATCCTGAGCTTCGTGCCTTCGTGAGTGTGTACATAGATGACATAATCATCGCGACGGAGGGGGAGGGACTGACCGAAGCCGAGCTGGTGGCCCTACATGAGAAGCAGCTGAACCAAGTTTTGGACATTCTTGACGCTAATCAGCTGATCTGTGGGCCAAAGAAGGGAAAATTTTTTTTAAAATCAGTCCAATTTTGTGGTTCTCTCCTAGAGAATGGCACTCGACGACCCAGTCCAGGGAAGCTCGTCGCTATTCAGAAGTGGAAGCGCCCTGAGACGATCACGGAGTTGAGAGGATTCCTGGGTTGTTGCAATTTTTACCACACTTTTGTACCGAATTATGCCAAATTTGCTGCCCCCCTCACTGAATTATTGAAGGTAGGGAGAGATGCGGGCAAGGCAGTTTCAAAGGTTCGTGTCAAGTGGACTGACGAGTGCGAGGAGGCCTTCCATCACTTGAAGGCGGCCCTCTGCGAAGTCGCCACGTTGCATGTGCCCCAATTTGACCGACCCTTCTACATTAGAACCGACGCATCTAGGTACGCGATCGGAGCTGTCCTTGAACAGGTTGATGAAGTCACCGGCGATCATTACCCTCTTGCATTTTGGTCACGGAAGCTAGCCCCACGCCAAATGCAATGGTCGCCGCGTGAGCAAGAGACTTACGCCATCATCTGTGCTTTAAAAAAGTACCAATCGTGGGTTGGCACCAATCGAGTCGAGGTCCTGACGGATCATCGATCTCTGGAGTATTGGGCCACCGAACACATTGATACTGTCGCGAGCCCAGCTGGCCGACGGGCCAGATGGCACGAATTTCTCTCTCTGTTTGACCTCCATGTGTCGTATTTGCCTGGTAAACATAACACGGTAGCGGATGCTCTGAGCCGATGGGCTTACCCCGCCTCAGAGGGGCTGCAAAGTACCAACATCCATGGTACGGAGCAGGACCGCCATGTCATCATCGAATGGGATCAGGAAGAAAAGAAACTCATTCGACGGGCATGCATGCAGTGCGCTGTCAAACAGCACGCATTGCCGTGTCACGACATCACGGCCATCACAGATCCGGCGCATGCTCACGAGATCTGCACCAAAACACTGAAAGTCGTGGAAAAAGTCACCGATCCCTCCTCAGGGAGTGTGAAACGGTTTGACTATACCCGACGAGTAAGTCGATTTCGGTTGATCGAGGGCATTAAGCGTCGAGATCAGGCCAAAACTCCACCCCTGCCCAAGGATTCCCTGATCATCCGTGACTGGACGTCCGATTACCTGCAGGATCCCATGTTTAAAGAGGTCTTTGGAAATCTCAAATCCAAAGATGCTCACAGGGATGGGATTTTTGCTGAGTACTCGTTGGATGGGGGGAAGCTGTGGATGGAGGGTAAATTGTGTGTGCCAGACGCCCTAGCCCCCCGAGTGTTAAACTGGTGGCACAAATGGGAGTCCCCCCACGCACATGGCCGTCGACTGTGGTCGATGATTAAGCATAGGCTGTTTGGATCGAGGCTCTACACTCATTGCATGAAAGTAGCTGCCGGATGTGCCCAATGTGCTGTCTCGACGCCCCCCAGCGCGAAGAAGCACGGCCATCTGAGGCCTCATCCTATTCCGGAGCGTCTCTTCAACAGAGTCACGAGTGATTTTTTCTATCTCGGTGAACTCGATGACGAAGAGTGCCATTGGACGAATAAAAAAGTCAATGGTGTGCTCCTTATTCAGTGCCGTCATTCCGGCTACATTCAAGTGTTGCCTTGCAACATTGAGTCGATGACTGGCAAGGCTGCCGCCAAGTGGTGCGCGCAGACCTGGATGGGAGGCTGGGACGTCCCATCCGAGGTGGTCACGGATTCAGGCAAAGAGTACACCTCCGAATGGTGGAGAGAATTGTGTGCTCGCCTTGGAATCCACCACCTCCGATGTGAAATCCACTCGCATCGAGCGCTGCCTGGCGAAAGAGCCGGCCGCTCAATTATTAATATGCTTCGTAAGGAGCTCGCGAGTGAAAAGGATTTCCATTGGATGGAAGTTCTCTTCGCATTGCTTCGCCGTTACCACAACACGCCTTTGTATCATGGCCTTTCTCCAAATGAAATTGTCTTTGGACGAAAGAAGTGTTGGTGGAACATGCCGTTGAATAATCCGCGCCCCTGTAAAGATGCTTCGCTGTTTTTGGACGAAGTCCAACGAGCAGATAAATCTGTGTCGAAATTAATCGAGAAGCATCAAGCTGACTGGCTTTGGGTTCAAAATCAAGGTCGAAAAAACCCCCACAATTTTGAAGTCGATGATCGAGTTTGGCTTCGAAAATCCGAAACCACCCTGGACGGAGATGACAAGCTTCTTCCCTTGTGGGAGGGGCCATTTGCTGTTACAGCGCGTCTTGGTGAGAACAGGTGGAGGATTCGTGTGGATGTCAGCAGGGAAATTGACGTTCCGGGCGATCGCCTCAAGAGAGAGATCCCCTCCCCCAAGGATCGGGTTAAACCCCTTTTTTGGACTGCAAAACACTTGTCCGATCGGGTAATCGAAGGGGGAAAGTACGAACTCAAGAGGATTGTTGAAGCAAGACGTGACGCCAAGGGCGAATGGGAATTTCTGTGTGAGTGGAGGGGCTTTGATTCCAGTCACAACAACTGGGAACCAGCCCAATCTTTTGTCCATGGATACACCAAGGGGTTCATTGACTTCCTGAAGAAGCACCCCGAAATTGGCGTACTCCTGACAGATTGTTTGTCGAAACCAGACAGACAAGTGGAGAGCGACGGAAAACGACCTGTGGTGAATCGAGATCCAGCCTTTTACGGCCCTCAGCAGCCACATTCCAGGGCTGATCCGTCGATCCCCCCTCCTGCGGTCAGGCCAGCCCAGGAGCCACATGAGGACCAAGCTTCAAGTTCGGCTGCTGATCTGCAGCGCCCAAGCCGTACGAGGGCCAGGCCAGACAGGTTGGTGGTCACATGTATTCGTGCATGGCCGAATTGAGGAAGCCATCCTACCACATTCTGCTCAATCCACTGTTCATTCTTTCTGTTTATGTCATGATGTGGAGAACTGCGAATGTTTGATAATTTGACGTCAATCAACTTTTCTTTGGTCTCCGTTAGGCAGACAAGGCGTAGATACGCTGACGGAGTGTGCTGCCGTGTTCAGAAAAAACCAAACTCAGGCTTAATTCAGGCAGATTCGGGGTAATCTTGTCTCTGTTGGTCTGTGCATCTTTGGAATTTGGCTACTCGTGCAGATGGAAGCAAATGTACATAATCAAAACGCTGGCCAGCGACATTCACCCCTACAGGCAACCCCTGTAGTACTGGCTGCCCTAGAGGCGACGCCAGGAACTCAGATCTTACCTTCATTTGCTGTGATGCTGACGCCAAAGTCCAGATTCAGATCCAGGATCCTCAAATTTACCTTGAATTTCTCAGGTTTGTCCATCATTCTGCCACTGTTGTACGAAACCCAGACGTCAATTGTTCAGACAATCTTCATCTAGGAGCTCTAGGGACTTCTAACAGCAACCTCTGAAGTCCGTAAGCTTCGTTGTATTTTTGGCACACGCCAATGTGAGCTCAATCCGACCAGAAACTGTCGAGAATGGTGAATCCAAGTGTTATGTGGGACTCCATCGTAAGATTGGCCTTGTCCAAGTCGATTGACACCACCGCCACTGTAAATTCGGTGTCTCTCAGTTATATACTGTCAGTAAAGTGCCTTCAGCGAACCTTCGGCGCGTTACATGCCAAGGATCCAGGGCCAGCATGTCCCATCATGATGCATCATCACATGATCCACATTTTGATAGAATCTGTTAGATGCTCGCGAACCAACGTGCCGGAAAGCACAATTGAGCTGAATAAACGACAATATATATTAACTTTAGTCTAAACGAAGGTGTTGGTAGTTTCAGTTGTACACATTCCGCTTCATTTCACCTTCATCTCAGGGAATTTACTCATGTTAGGACAATTTAGATTGATTTCCTTGTCATCTCCCATCATTCCTCGAAGATCTGTTTAGATCTAAGTGAACAGAAGAACATCTCTACCTTCGGTGGTTCACTTAGGGTCTGTAGACTACATGTGTATTTGTTTAACCTCTCTGTGATTGCTTAATCCCCTCAATCTTTGCTCAAATTCATTCTCATTTTTGCTGAATCTTGTGATCATCCACCAGATGCGCCAAATCTGAGCCACATGCTGTACTTTTCAGAACGACAAAAGCAGGATAACACGATGTAGAGTTCGGCGAGGATACCGTAGCGTGCCTGCGACAGCGAAACTGTGCCAGAGCGCTGAGATGTCACTTCAATTCTTGATCCCCCCACTCAATCCATCAATAATCTACCTCATTCTCAACCAATGCATGGTTTGGTATCGATTCTCGATACGTTTACATGCTTTTTAGCCCCTGACCTAATGTTTTACTGCACGGAGGACTGTTCGTCACTTCTCATTCTGTCTCATTTCAGGTTCATCCAGCCTGATTCAGTGCCAATTCAGCCCAAATCAGGTCAGAGCAAGCAGATTTCGCCCCATCGAGGCTACATTTCTATGTTTTTCTGGGACTTACCCGCACTACGTTCTTCGTTGACGTAGCGACACACCCCAGTGTGTTTTTGGAGGGGGAGTGTAAGTGCGGCTAGCCCCATCTGCTCAGATTTTCAGACATTCTGCCCAGATTGGCTACATTTTGGTCATTTTCTTTGCTTCGGCGGAATTGCCGCCTCGCAGCTCAGTCACAGGATATTTCCTATATATTTCTGATATGCCGGATTTGATTCCGCGCTCCATTTCCCGTAAATCTGCCGCATTCCGCTATTTTAGCTGGAATCGCCATTTGCCGCTGACGCGCGCTCGCGGGCCAGATCGGCCATACAATTTTACATAAATGGATTATTTAAATTCATTCGGACAGTTTTGGACACTCAGATGTATTTAGAATAACTCCCCTCAAATTTCTTCATAGACTGGGATTTTCTGCCGGACCACAATCAGCATGGATCTTGCTTCTGTTGTCGCTGCTCTCGCCTCCGTTGGTGTCCGAGTGTCCGGTTCTACCCCCAATAACAACATCCAGGGAGACTCCTCGCGTGCCTGCCCCACTGGTCTTGCCGGCCCCGAGCCCTCCGGCACCCACAACGACCCAGGGCAGCACTTTCAAACGGATGTGCACCCATGGATGTACACAAACATCCAAGGGATGACTCCGCGTTGAGTGGGGTGGTGGCGGTGGGTGATTTCCGTGGTGGTGGTTTCTTTACTACGGCGTGGATGGGTGGTGGGGGGGAGGGGGGGGCGCAGCGTCAAGCATGGATGCAATGTGGGCGTCAAATTGTGCAAGGGGTTGTTGTGGATGCACGAAAGGGGGTGATTTTCAATGCGTGGCGTACGCATGGGCCGGAGCGATGGGAGGGTGAAAGGTATGCCACCGTGGCGTATACATCTATCGCGTGGCACCGCCTTCCCGCTCCGATGCGCACTGAACTCCTGGACCTGGGGTTCCCATGGTGACAGGCACTGGGATTGTTCATCCAATTTGACGTGAATTGTTGGTGCCATTGTTGTGTGATTGCGATTACGTGCGGCATTTCTCCTAACGCGCTCCAGTGTGTGTTCAACCGTGTTCAACCGTGTTCAACCGTGTTCAACCGCGCGGTTGAACACGCAGTTGAACATGGCCGAACGCGTATGGGCGGCAATATGAAAGTAGCAGAAAATCCATGGTTTTGTGGTTATAATTGATTTGGATAAGGCAGGTGCACACTGCAAAAACCTCTGAACACCATCCACGATAGAATGGAAGCCAAAGGACCACAATGAAGGTCAAAGCTTAGGGGAATGTGTCAAGTGGGGTGTTCAGCCGCATGGTTGAACACCAAGGCGGCGTTGACGCTACTCTTGGACATGATAGAAAGGGAGTGGCAATGTGAGGGGTATGGCATGGAATAGTGCATTGGACATTAGTATGTTGTTAAAAGCATGGTACATCGTCATGGATGGTTTGGAATGGCATGGTGATACGTCAAAAGTTTAATTTTTGGTAAAATTGCACTACGCGCGGTGGGGGTGTTCAACCGCTGTTCAGGGGTGGTTCAAGGGCCCAGGTGAAGTCAGTTGAACACCGGTTGAACATAGGACATGGCACCATGGTGTGCAAAAGGGGTCACTAGGGGTGGAGGCAAAGGCAAAGGCAACGACTCCGGCAAGGGCAAGTCTAAAGGACGTGGTCAAGGGCAAGACAAGGGTCAAGGTGGACGAGGAGGAGGCGCTAACCGCCAGCCCGACAACAAGAACAAAGACAAGAACGGAGGCAACCCCAACCCTAATCCAGGGGGGAACTCCGAGCCCTCTGGAGGGCAGTCTGGTCCTACCACACGCTCACAAACGCAGGCCCAGCAAGAACAAGGAGCCAAGCGTGAGCATGAAGGTGGTGATGACGGCAACGCTAAGAAGAGGAGCCGTTTCATGAGGATGGCCCGCAAATTGCGGAACAAGGGGTTCGAGGTGACCTGTCCCGCGGAGTTCTGACGGGGACGCTCTGGTGGCACCCAAGACCTGGTGTTTTGGGTACGTATCCGACTAGGGGGACGCGAATACCTGGGGGTATTGGACACTGGCGCCACCATATCTATAGTGGCCAAGAAAACTTTACCTTGTGGGAGCATGAAGAACACCATGACTACCGCCGCTATACGCATGGGGGATGGACATGTGGTGCACAGCTGCAGGGACTGTGAAGTGGAGGTACCTATGGGCTCCCGGACTATCGCCCATCGGTTCTATGTGATGGACACTGAGGCCTTCGACTTTGTACTGGGGACTGACTTCTTTGTACAGCACTCCCAGATACAATCCCTGACGCTGCAAGCGCCCTACCTCCTCTACGTGGACCACGGCAGTGGCAGAGAGTCTGTGCCACTGGAGCAGTCGGAACATACCTCGAGTTACCTGAGACTATCGAAGGAGGAGCCCTCGAACATGATGGCGGCCTCCAAAACTGAGGACTATCAACTATTGGGGGAAGTCCTAGACCAAGGTCTGAAGGAGTTGGGTTACTCTCGAGAAGACCTGAGTGTGGAGTTGTTCGCCAGCGACAAGCAGCATGTACTGGACCTTTACTGCAGCAAGGGGAAGAACTGCAGCTACAAATTTTACTGGCCCTCTTTCGGGATGGCCTACGGGAACCCCAGGTTCAGTGAACTGGGGAAGGTGCTGACCAAGGTGGCCTTGGAACGTTCCCGTATGGTCCTGTGTTCCCCCGATTGGGGAGCCCATGGGGGCAACGAGTACTGGCGAAACCTCCTGGACAGGCTGACTATCAGCTCTGTTCGTTTGCCTGATGAGGCCATCTACGTGCCTCTGGGACGCAAGACGCCTATTGGGAAGCCCGGATGGGGGAGTATGCTCAGCGTGGTGGACGGAAGTCTTACCACCATTCCCTGGGAGGACCTGGACCCGACTCTGGTCCAGGCTATACAACGAGAAAGCGATGGACTCGCCTTGGGTGACTTGAAGGATCGCCTACGACCTCAAGATGCTGTTGAGACTACACCCGGAGGAGATGAGTACGTCGTGACTGACACCAACGCCCCCAACTCTCCCTGGCATGTACCTGTTCCTGATGGAGTCTCTGAGTGTGGACTATCTGAGCTACCTAGCTCTATCCACTCAGATGACGAAACTGAGCACGACGCCTTCTTCGTGCAGACCTGTGTGGAGGAAGTGGAGAACGCCGAGTACGTCGCCCCACTGAAACCCCTACTCTCCATGAGGGTGGAAGACCCCGTGGACGAGGAGCTGGACCCTCGATCCAGGCTCAGGGAGTATGTGGATTCCAAGAGGAAGTTGGTGGCGAAAAAGCTATGCTACGCGAAGCCTACCCGCAGCTCATGGCCACTGAAGCAAGGACGTATGGGAGACCTATCCCAATTGAAGGAGGACCTCGAACAGAAGATCACCACCTGGCAAAGGGAGGTAGATCTTAAGCTCATGAAGAGCGTCCGGGGCGCGCATGTGAGGACCCCAGAGGAGGACGACCTCTCGGAGGAATGTGTACGTGAACCCCCTCGAGCGTGCCTATGTTGCCATCGTCCACCGGAGATGGTTGAACAAGACCTTCTATATGCCTACCAAGGGCTGAAGGATACTACCACGGGCGAAGAGTCGGTGGAGGATCACCTCCCGACGTCTATTACTCAGGGGGCAAGGAACTTACACTCTGACGAGGACATGGAGGACAAGATCAAGGTATTGGACCCGCGGGTACAGAAGCTTATAAGGACCTATCTGGAGGTGTTCGGAGAACTACCCCCACCAGCCTCATGTGACAAGCTGGTACAGATGGACCTCAAGCTGAAACCCGAGTTCGTGGGTCACAAGATCCGGAGGAGACCCTATCCAGCTCCTAAAGAGCAGGCCGACGAGATCGAGCGACAGATACAAGAATGTATCGACGCTGGCCTAGTCCTGGAGTACAAGGACGGGGACTACCCCCTACACTGCAGCCCCTGTTTCCTGGTGGCTAAACCTGGGTCTACAGCCAAACGGCTGGTAGTGGACTATGGAGAGCTGAACAAGAAGACGCTGAACCACTCAGGGTCCATTCCCAATATGGAGTCTACCCTGGAGAAGATAGCCTCCTGCCGCTACAAGACCAAGATGGACAAGAGGAGCGGATTCTGGCAAGTGGGCCTGACGCCCAACGCACAGGAACTACTGGCCTTCATCACCCCTCAGGGGAGGGTGTTCAAGTGGAAGGTCATGCCGTTTGGCGTGGCTAACGCACCCGCTCTGTTCCAAGAGCTGATGAACAAGATCTTGTCCATCCTACGAAGGAGACCTAAGGTGCAGGAGCTCATATCCCGTGGTGCCCAGATGGAGGCACACATCGACGATGTATGCCTCGGGACCAATACCCAGGAGGATCATCTAATCCTCTTGGGTGAGTTCTTTGCGGTCTGCCAGGAGAACCAAACACGACTCAAGCTGGAGAAGTGTGAGTTCATGCAGGAGACCATGCAGTACCTGGGGTTTGACGTTGGCTATGGGTGGTGGACCCCAGCGGCCTCTAAGGCCAAACCCCTGATGGATGCCAAGGTACGACACGAAGACCCCAAGAAAGGACTTCGTGATGTACGCAGTTTCATTGGGGCGTGCAACTTCTATCGCCGCCACATCAAAAACTTCACCTACACCAGCGCCGTTCTGACGGACTTGATCAAGAAGAGTACTACTTGGCGCTGGGGCCCACAAGAGCAACAAGCGTTTGACGAGCTCAAAGACAAGGTAGCCAACGCTAAGTGCTTGGGCGTGCCTAGGGCACAAGGGGAGATTATCCTGGTGACCGACGCCAGCAATGTGGGCGGTGGTGGAACGTTGTTCCAATGGCAAGCACTGGAGAAGGAGGAGTTCGACTCGGCCATTTCCCAATGGGGGACGGAAGGTCTCAACCGAGATGGAACCCTCAAGCACAGCTACCCTGACGACAAGTGGGTCCTAGTACCTCTGGGCCACTGGAACTGGAAGTGGAACCAGGCCAGGGGGAACTACTCCACCTATGAGCAGGAATTGCTCGCGGGTATGCTGGTGCTATCATCACAAGCACGACTGTTGGGGAGTAACCCTGTGGTCTGGCTGTGCGACCAAGAACCGGTCCGCAGTTTCCAGAAGGGTCCCCCACCTGAGAAGGCCAAGCTACGGCGCTGGTGGACCTACCTCAGTCAACTACGGCTGACGGTACACCATATCCAGGGAGTGAAGAACGAGTGTGCCGACTACATCAGCCGCAACAACTTTGACGCCCTGATTGGTGCCCGGTCTGAAGCGCTGGCTAAGGAGGCGTTCAGCCGTATGGACGTCCACTTGGACCTGAACATGACGATGATACGCCCCCTGGATGGACTCCAACAATCGGAGTACCTGAAGGAGTTCGGGGATATCTACAAGCGCCTGGAGAAACGCCTTGAACCCCTCCTGGTCAACCAAGACCAGTGGAAGAGGGACAAGAGCTACCTATGGCACGAGGACCGTATTGTGGTGCCTAGTGACCGAGTCCCAGCGTTGCTGAAGTGGACCCATGAGTCCAGTGGTCATGTGGGTGCTGACCGCACCCTGATGCTGTTCAAGCAGTGGTTCTACACTACGTGGACTGACGACCAACTGCGGAAAACCCTCCAGCCTATCGTGGACAAGTGCCCGTGCAGGTCCTGTAAACCAGGGGATATCAGGGACAGAGGTCTCTACTCGACCCTGCCCATCCCTCACTGTGCTAACAGTGTTCTATACGTGGACTACACGGAGATGCCGAAGTTCGGGGGCTATGACTTCGCCCTCGTGGTAACCTGTGGGTTGACCAGGTTTACCCGGGTGTTCCCCTGTACCAAGCACATTACCGGGGAGGAGACTATCAAGATACTCCTGGAGGAGTGGTTTTGTGTCTATGGGGCGCCCAAGGAGATCAACTCCGATGAGGACGTACGTGTACGCTCAGATACTGGCTGGTACAAGAGGGTCCTGAGATCCCTCAATGTCCAGGTGTCTACGGGGATTCCCTACTCTCACACAAGCAACCCCCTATGTGAGCGACAGATTCGTGTCCTCAAGGAGAACGTACGGATATGGTGCAAAACTGAACGCACCAGAGACTGGGTGAGACTACTTCCCGTCATATCCTTGATGATGAACTCCCAAGAGAGTTCAGCTACTGGCTACTCGCCCCATGAGCTATTCCTGGGGCGCCCGGCATGGTTCCTACATGCCCCCTATCCAGAGGACACCCATTCTTCTGTGGGTGAATGGGTCCAAGAGCAACAAGCGAAGGTGGACAAGGCCAAGGCTATGCTCCAGAGAGTGAGGGAGCGTCAGTGGAACAAGAAGAACAAGCACCGAGTACCGGCCGCCTACCAAGAGGGGGACTGGGTGCTGGTGCACCACAGTCGACTACCCGCCTGGCCACGCTCTACCAGCGATGACCCATACTTCGGGCCGTACAAGATTCTATCAGTGGATGGACACCGTATCACCGTGCGGTGTTCTCCCCGTCTAGGGGAAACCCTGGTGTGCGCTGCTCAACACCTGAAGCGCTACTATGATCCTGAAGACCTCTGTGGGGAGGAGTGGGAGCTGAACGACGAGGAAATCGCCGCTCTGGACCTACAAGGGGCTGCCAGCCCTATGGAAGTTGAGGGTGAACTCCCCGACATGAACGCCGAGGAGATGGCTAAGGAGGGCTTCTACCTGGTGAAGTCTGTCCCACGCCACTGCTATAGCCAGGGTTGGCGCTTCCTCACCCTCTGGGAAGGGTTTGGAGTCGAAGAGGCCACCTGGGAGCCCTTCTCTGCATTTCTTCTACCTGAGGGACGCCTAAACTCAGTTCTGGTTGACTACTTGTCCCAGAACAACCTTGGTGAGTTGCTGAGGCTCGCCGAGACGCTTGCCTCCAAGACTAAAGCTAGGGACTGAACCTTACCCTTACCTGCCAAAGCGTATGTGTGAGTGTGCTAGTCCTAAGGTCCTGAGAGCAAGCCGCAGAAGTGGTGTCCTAATTATACCCAAGTTTCCACGCTTGCTAAACCTGGAGGGTCGGCTTATTGATGCCACGGGGTACGCCCCGGGTCTCCCCTCCCCTAAGCGCCCAATTTCTGTGCTGGCGCAAAACCTTTGGGGAATACCCAGTGTACTAATCCAGGTATTGTTTTCCCTACCTATCTGTCTACTACAGGGAGGGGTGGCCAAAAGCTATGAAGGCATGAAAACGCCGTTTTGCTAAGTGGCCAAAACACTGACCTAACCACTGCCACCGCCCACCAACCCTGCTAAAATTGCAGGAAACGTGTGGGACAGTGACACACGCACTACAGGTCCTACACACCCTACAGTGGCACGATCCTGGTGGGCGAGCACTGGGGCAACTGGCTGAGGCCCCCACTCAGGACTACCACTCCTACACGCACACTCTACTTGGTGTTGTTGAAGAACATGTCCTGGGTCCTAGCGACCCTCCTGTGAAATGACAAGAGAACACAGCGCTGCTAAGCAACTGTGGCCTAACAGGGGACGCCACAACGCGTTTCCCCTGCTAGGGCTTGGAGGGAAGGAGTGCTCTTGCGTGCGCGGCGCAGATGTCGATGGAGTCGGACTCCCTGCTCTGCCACAGGCAGAGGGGAGTTACTTGTTTGTGTGATCTGCGCCCTTGTTTAGCAGGGCATGAAAAAAATGGTATGCTGCTGCACCAATCACCCTACCTGCCCACCTGTAAAGCAAAGGCAAATGAAGGGGCGTTTTCGGCGGAGGAACCAAGCCACACTCCCCGTGTTATACGGTTCTCAGTGTGACCTATAATACACTGTCCGCAAACACGCTGACGAATCAGCTACCCCTGTCAAGCAAGCAAGCGTTAAGGGACTCCTCAGGTTCTCTTAAAGAATGTACCAAGGAGCCCCTGGGTAGCCTAAACAAGGTTTACCGTGCGCACTTCGCGTGGCCTACCCTTTGATGCATGTGTGAATGCGCGAGCATGCACTTGTATCGTGGGCACACCTGCCCATCTGAACCTTAATCACGAACTCCACCAGGGGGTGGCCCCGCCTGGGCTTACTCACCTTACCTACCGCTGGAGAGAGAGAGCAAGTGAGGGGCGCACGCGAAGAACGTTGCTATGCACTTGTGTGTATGTCTAATCACCCTGATCTGACCTCTAATCATCTGCAATCTTTCTAATCAATCCCTCTATCGCGTCCTATCGTTGTTAGCGCTGCTACAAGACTCGTTCACGGAGACACGAGACGAGCAATGTGTATGCGGCATACGAGACGAGCATACCTGTAGTTTATACCTGATTCATTGAAGTCTTTTTCGTTGATTTTCGAATTCTTGAATTTTTGATACTTCTATTAGTGTGGGTGGAATCTGTATGTTTATTTATTGATGTGTGTCTCGTCATTTTCAAGACTACGTGAGACATACGTTTATAATTCCATTATTTCTCCATTTTCCGGCGCTTCGCTAGGAGCCGCTCCTGCGCGCCGCCATTTTATGCGTATGAATTTCTGGATTTAAAAAATCTAGAGATGACTAGAATTTTTATAAAAATGTGCTTCTGATGCACAATTGGATTCTGCTCAGGTGTGTTGTTTCAGAACAATTCTACGCCGTCATTTGACGGATTTTGATGTCGTCACTTCGTTTTTGCGTGGATTCGTCCATAATTCTCTCATTTCTGCCTCTGCAGATACCCACGCGCAGCCTCGCTGAGTAGGCCGTGTTCGGGCCGAAACGCAGCAGCCTGGAGAGACTGAGCAGAACCCAAGACCCCACCAAGGGGCAATTTTAATTTTTTCGAGACTCCCTTCGCGCTAAGACAGGTCACAGGTCGCCAGCAGGTTTACGAGAACCCATGCGAGTGTGTATATTGTGTCTTGCGTTGGGTTTGTGTCGCGCTGCGTCTTGGAGGGAGGGATGCACATGCACATGTTTTGGCATGCTCCCAAACTAACTCAACCAAGCCACAGGAGCCCCGGCAGCGCCATGAGCGCTGAGTCTTCTGTAGGAAATGTTACAAACAGAGCAGCAAAAGAGCGCCAGCCATGGTGAGCGCCCATTTTTCTGTGTGAGGGAGACTATAGGTATTTTAAGGTAGATGTGGAAACCAAGGAAAGGCCAAGAAAAAATCCCTTTTTCCTAAAATGCGACAGTGGTGGCCACCACAGCACAAGGGGGGAGTAAGAAAAAGTGCTTTTCCAATGCTTTGAGGCATACTCTAGTTGTATTAGAGATGCACTGAGCATCCATGCATTTTTATCTTAGTATTGGTCCTACCAAAAGTGGTGATAACACATTTTGACCTATGGAACCAAACACCCAATCAGGACATGGAGTGGACCCCTTAATCCCCTTTCAATGTGAGGCAAATCATCTTTTCCTGAGTTGACTGAGAACTGACATATCCAAGGCAGAGCCTATGAATTTATCTATGTTTTTCCATGAATTCTTAGCTATCCTAGTGGTATGCACCCTAGGGGGCTGGGCACCTCTTTTTGAGAGGTCCTGGGTTCAATTCCTGGTCAGCCTAGCTAAGTAGAAAGATCCCATGTGACATGGCAGTGACCTCATCGCCACATGCCCTGCCACCTCAGCACATATGGGACCCATAACAAAGAGTGCACATCTCCTGAGATGGCACTATGGAGATAGAGTGACCATGGGGCAGTTTTCCAACTCTTTTCCAAAACATTTTAGCTATCTTTGTGAATATGCATTCCGATTTGACCTGAGTTGCAGTTTCTGTGAATATCCAATCATCTTTCACTGTTTACACTGCAGCCCTTCATGCTTTGATCCTGATTCTCTTCTCCTTGCACACCTCTGGCTTGGGTTATCCTGGATTGACTATATTTCTGCAAACAAAAGGTTTTCATCTCCAAAAACAAGCAGCAGGAAACCCTACACCAGCAGCAAGCAGCAGGAGAGACAAAACACAGTGCTGAAACCACTATAAACTTTTCTGATACTAAGGGGGCTAGGGCACAACTTGTTTATGCAGTTTTCTAGCCTAGGCGGCTCAAAAATGGAAATCACATCGCAGAGGTTGTTAGATCAAAGCCATGCACGCGTATATAGATGCAACCGCCACATACCCCCCCATTTTGGGCCTATTCACGTACCCTACCCCAAGGGGTTGAATAGTTGGTTTAACCTTTTGCAAAATCATTATTTTGTACAACAAGCGCATGCCCCAATGAGTTTTCGGTCCGGACTCCCCCATTCCCTCCCCCATTTTAAGCCCATTTTTTGGAGCTTTTGAGGGAGGGGGGGGGGGTGGGGGGGGTCAAAAATCGAAACCCCACTTTTTTGGGTCGAAAATCATGAATCTTTTGGTTTTTTTATTTTGAGCCGAAAAAGTGTTTCCGGGTCCCTTCTCCATGGGGTTTGTATGGGGCGGAGCGCTTATGCAGTTTGTGCACTTTTCGGCCAATGTTGGCGGCTTTGGCGACCTCGGTGACCCCGTGGTACCCACTCTAAGGGGTATGAGTGGGGATGTTGCGACAGTATATGCCTACTAGGATATCTAAGGACTTTTTTTGCAGTCTGTAGCCTTGTAGTCCAAACCCGTGCCAAAGACGCGAAATGACTATTTCAACCATTAATGGTGTAGTGATATGCAGTTTTTCACCCTGGGCGGCTCAAAAATCGAAGTTTCCGAAACTCATTTTTTTGATATCTTGGTCACCTAAAATGACCATTCAAGGCATGCAAAACATGTTTTAGGCCATATTTACGTGTTTTTCACCCTCTGTAGGTATTAGGTCCGGGGGGAGGGGGGGGCTCGCAAGGGATTGGTACACAACGTGCTCATGCAATTTTTTACCCTAAGCAGCCGAAAAAACGAACTTTCCAAAATTTGTTTTTTGATATTGTCATCGCACAACATGACCATCCAAGGTTTGTAAAGCATGTTTAGGCCGCATCAATGTGTTTTTCATTTGACTTGGGTATTGAGTGCGGGGTGGGGGGGGGGGAGGGGCGCTCATAAGGGATTGGTACACAACGTGCTTGTGCAGTATTTCACTTTGGTTAGCTCAAAAATCGAAGTTTCAGAAAATTGTTCTTTTGGTATTGCGATGACTTAAAACGACCATCCAAGATATTTAAAGCATGTTTTAGGCCGTATTTATGTGTTTTTCAACCTATTTGGGTGTTGGGCGGCGGGGGGGGGGGGCTTTCAATTGATAGGTCCAGAACATTCTTATGCAATTTTTCACTTTGGACGGCTCTAAAATCGAAGTTTTCAAAACTTTTTTTTGATATAGTATTCAGTTAAGAAGACCATCCAAAGTACATAAAGCACTTTTTAGGCCGTATTCACGTGTTTTTCACCAGCCAGCCCAGCAGCCTGTCGGGGAGGGACCGGAGGTCCACCACACTCCACCCGTCCAGTCCCAACGCCGAGGGCTTCATGCAGGAGAGCCCCTTGCGCAGCCGGGGGCGATCGAGCTGCGAGTTAATCGTGGGGACTCCCCGCACGTGGTGGCGGGCGCAAGAAGGACGATTGGTCAGGCTCTGGGTCCGACGCATACTTGCGGTTGATGGAGCGCCAGGCTTCCTGCATGAGGCCATCCATCTCCACCAGGTTGGCCGTGGCCGTGCCATCCAGCCCGCTGAGGAAGGTGACCGGGGGGGCGTAGGACTTGTCCTTCAGCCAGCGGTACATGGCCCCCTGATCCGAGGACTACGATTCCTCGAGCCAGGCGCGCCACTTCCGGACGCGGTCCTTGTCCTCCGCCCAGAGCGTCGCCCGGACACTGCCCGCCATCGCTGCGCTGAGGCGGCGGAGGGAGGCCAGCGCGGCTAGCCTGTCGGGCGCGCCCCCCGGCTCAAAGTCAGCATACTCTGGGCCGATCGCGCGGAGCCTCTCCAAGCGGCCCCGAAGGGCGGTCCACGCCTGGCGTCCCAACCAGTCCAGGACCTCCCGGAGGGGTCCCCGGGCCGCCTGGATGCGTGCCACCGGGCAGGTCAGGCCCTCCCCCCCGTGTCTCGCTGCCGCTTGGGGCAGAGGCGCACCTCACGGGGCAGCTAGTCCGTGCCCTTGCCGCGGGGGAGGTGGGGAGGGGCAAGCGGGAGGGGGGCCCCGGCCGGGAGGGTGTCCGGAGTGATGTCCGGGCAGGTCAGGGAGAAAAGGCTTCTGGTCTGCTCTCACTTGTGTTTGTTCCTTGTATATGTTTTTAAAACCTTGCTGATTTTCCACAACTCAAGATGAAGTCCACAAGGAGGTAATGTAGAGCAAGTCCAGGCACCGGATCAATCAAATCAGGATAAGTCCTTCCACAATCAAAACATGTGTAACAAAGAGGGGCTGCAGATAGACAGAAGTAGATCTAAATACAAAGCTCCAGCGGTTTATAAACCAAATAGATAATTTTTGGTGAAAACTGGCATGACTCAGGCCTCCAAGATAGCAGCAAGCACTTCATGTGCACTCTTTTGGATGAAATGAAGTTGGTTAGGAATCTGGGGCACAGGAGTTAGGCCAGACACAGGATATGGCTTGGCCAAGTAACTGAATTCAGAAACAGTTACAAAGTAGAACCACAATAAGTGGTAGAATCAATTGAGTATAGGGGTCTTGAGGTGGGGGACCGCTAGGCTCAATTTACAAGGCCCCAGGCATGAAGTGCCTACTTTATTTCGGTATAACCTCCAGGAAGGAAGAGACCTCCGCTCAGTTGAGTGGTAGGGGTGAACTTCATGGGGGGCTAGGGTTATAACCCTTGTTACTTTGAAGAAGTGTACTTCAAACTTCAAAAGAAAGACAAAAATGATTAAGTTAGTCTCAACATCAACAAAACGTTTTTTGGGGGGCTAAGCCTGGATTAAGTCCCCCAAGAAAGACATGGCAGTGAGTTTTTCTTGCTCCCCCCTGGACTACTAGTTGATCAAGCTAGTAGGACCAAGGAAAACGGCTCAAATTTCCCTAAAATTACCTCAGAAAATGAATTAAACCAGCCATACACACTCTCATCAGTTCATAGAAGCCTATCACACCGTAGGTACCCTTGGAAAACAGTGTAATGTACCGTAAATGATGTCCCTTTGACGGGGCATTCCTCAAAAGTCGCCAGCGTGCGGCAAAAACGTTTGGTTAAAATTTGGGGGTAGTGGGGTTTGAGGCCAGGACCTCCTTTCTAGAGCACACATGCTTGCCCACTAGGGTACAGTCGAACGCTCTAATGCGGACGGCGATCGCTGTATAAACAGCGTTTTAGTAAACGTCTTGACCAAAGGCCAGGGCGGAGCAATACTCCCAATAAAGGGCACAAAACTCCACGAGCTGAAAAAAATGGAAAATATAACCAACAGGGCGTGAATCCTGTGGTTTAGCGAAAGGGTTAGCGATTTAGGAAGTCAAATCCCTAAAGGTTGACGAAAAGACGTTAGATATCGTCAATCTTAGGCCAAAACCTACAGTCGCAGACAAGCGCAACAGGAGCGGACTCCCAAAAATAGTAGCGCAAGCGTAAACGGCTCTAGAAAAAGAAGGTATGAGCCGTCGTTTTTACTGCTTTTAAAAGAAATTTTTGCACAGTTGCATCAAAAATGTTATAAACTTTAGAAAAAAGTATTGAACAGAAACCCACACCACAGAGCAGGTGGACAACTTAACTCTCAGGTATGTTAGTGTCATGTCACACGCATGCATTGCGTTCACGTTGGTAGTTTCGCTAAAACGCTAGGGTTGTCACCGTTGCGTTCGTAGGGGGTTTGGGCGTTCACTTCCCTTGCTCTGCACAGGTCAAAATGAAAATGAAAGGTATGTGTAACGAATGGAGCACACAGCGTGCACATAGGGGTAGTGTATGCCTTAGGCGGCTCAAGTTGCATGGTCAAAATCACACCAAATGCACCCAATTTGGACCATGCAAAAAAATAGTTTTTCACAGGCTCAGTTTTTTGAAAACAGAATATTAGTCCAAAGAAAGTATCTTTCTTACCATTTGTGCCATTTGGTGCCTTTTTTCGGACAGCCAAAAAGAAAAAAAAACTATAAAAAAATAAATAAATCTTATGATTTCAGTGGAAAATGATGTGCTTTTAGCGGAAATTGGCCAATAAATACATTTTGCGTTCCCCTTGTTTTTTGGATGAACATGGTCTGCAGAAAAAATGATTGCAACATCATTTTCTGTTCTGCATGTTCATTGCACACCTGGAAAAATGATTTATTGATCGAATTCTATGCGCGAGGCCTCGCGCAATCAAGACCAAGGATCATTAAAACAGAAGCATGGCGGATTAAATATCCATGCAAAGCATATGCAACATGTGGTTCAAGGGCTGCCCCATGCGCGAGGCCTCGCGCATAACTTACTAAACCAAAAACCTCACCCGATTCATTTTCCTTTGGAAAGACGGCTTCAGGGTCGAGTGGTCTTACTACCCACCCCACGGTTTGATTTTTGATTTGCACTGCCTGAAAAAAAGAGGTATAGGTTGTGACTTTCAAGTTCAGGGACTGCATTGCATTCCTCATTGCGCGAGGCCTCGCGCAAAAAAAAGGCCCAACAAATATATTTCTTGTACCATTGTGAGGGGTTCTCATCTGATAGCGCTTGTGCACAACGTTCACTGAAGCAACGAGTACCTAAATTGTCGTTGAGTCATTGAAATTTACCAGAAGCTTGCCCCCCCCCGGAGGCGGAAAAACTGTTTTTGGACTTGGTCAGCCCCTGCGCTTGGCAGACTGCTTCCCCGAGGGCACCTTCTTTCTCCAGGTATCGAACATCATCTTGAGAATTGGTGTCGTTTGCACTACATTGCATTTTACTCTGCAAAAAAATCAGTCATTTTCGCCCAAACAAACGCTCAAAAAAGTGCCACGCATGGCAAATTCATATTTTCTTTGCACATTTTACTTTCATCTATAGTCAACCACGGAAGGATCAATTTTTCCTCAGCCAAAGCTACAAGGGGGGTCCCTGTCCAGCTCAGCGTCATCTGTTGAGTGGACATGCTTCATGTGTTACCAGTGATACTCTTTTTTTTGCTTGACACTCCCCATAACTTGTGGCAGGTGTGCATCATGAGCAATGCTGAAGGATGGACCCTGTGCAACACCTCCAACGTATGTGCTCCTTTTGTTAGGAATGCAACATTAGAAATGATTTCTTGAGTCATCAATCAGATTTGCAAGGCTTGTTTAGAGCGCTGAATGTCCGCCCGCCTAAACATGTTGTACAATGTGATCAAGTCAAGGGTGCCTGTAATGTCACTCCGGTGTAGGCGCCTGCTTGATTCCTCAATTCTACCATCATTACCTGACTTTGAAGGGGCAATGGACTGCTCCTTGCGCGAGGCCTCGCGCAAGGAACAGTCCATTGCCCCAAAAAATGCATTTTGTGGACCCATCAGGACCAAGAAAAGGCCAACATTCTCACATAAGAGTTCTTTTGGTGTTTCAAAAACGGCTTGATTTTTTGCAAGCCAAAGAATGGTTCTTTTGATGTTTTTTGAGGCCCTGTATTTTGGGCACTTTCTGTCGTTTTGTACCATGCAACTTGAGACGCCTAAGTATGCGCTGTGCTCGCGATGCATGTGCCTAATCTAGACATTCATACGTTGTGGGGCTTTCCCTGTGTCCCAATCCACTCTTCTCTTCGTTCACAGGTCAAAAAGGAAAGTGCTTGCTCGTGTTCGTGTTGCCGTAGCGCTAAAATAGGGTTGCTCACAACGCGTAGGCTCGTTTTGCGCTGTGCTGTTGTTCACCATTTCAGCCTTCTTCTGCAGGACACAAGGTAAAAAGGGCGTGCATAACACACGATGCATGAAACGATTAGGGTTGTTTAAAACTCGCTGTAGGGTTGTTTAAACGCTTAGGAATGTTTTGTGTTCGTGTTCCTTTCGAATTTCAAAAAGCAGAGCTAATCTGGGGTGCAATGCACTGCCATTTTGGCACCATAGGCCACAAAAAAGTCCGTTTTGAGAAAGAAACAAGGCAGGCTTTCCCCTGCAGGTTGACTGTGTCGGATGTGTAGGCTATATGTAGGCTAAAAAGGCTGTATGTGTTTGTGTATCTTTTGAAATAAATAAAATGAATAACAGAAGAAGGGAAAACAGGCCACAGCAAGGGCACGAGGCAAGTCTGTGGTGACCACATGCAACAGCTTAGTGAGTGTATTAGTGGAGGACACACCTTGCTTCATAACACCTTGCTTGTGATTCCCCCCTGGAGTAGAAAGCCACCGTTCTTCGTTGGCTCCCCAAGGTCATTACATCAGGGCAGTTTCCAAGCAACACACGGTGTACAAGGCACACACTCGCTGGGTGGCTGCAAACCCGATAAGGGGCCAACTGGCTCACGCTGGTAACCATAGGCATGGGACTGCAGGGCACAGCCAGGGTAGGTGCAGTGCTCTGAAGCAGCGGTCTGAGCAAAACCGATGGCCTTTGGCCAGGGAGGGGTTGTCACAGGGGGCTACCGGTCCTGTCCTGCGATGCAATGCGGGGCAACTGTGACAACTGCTCTCACACATCTACGCAGACCTATCTGCCCAAGAGTGCTCACCGCCCCTGGGAGGTTAGAAGACCAAGAGAGCTAGAAAACAGTTAATAGATAGACACAAGGAGATTAGTCTTTCTTTTTCCGCTGGGACAGAGCCTCGGCACAGGTTAGTACCTGTCCCTCGTTGTTCTCAACAAGGTAGGAGCGAAAGATCGGGTTGATACTCCCATCTGGCTGTATAAAGGCGGACATGGATTCCCAGGTCGCCTCAGATAGCCCATAGCGGTCCCACAAGATAAGGAATTTCCATCCCTGTTTATACTCTTGGCGAGCAATACCTGCAACCACGTAGTAGCCATCGACTGCCATCTCATCGGCAGTCATCTCTTCGAGTTCGTCTGCCCCCTCAGGTTTCGCAGCGTTCTCTGGGAGTAAGAAAAAGTGCTTTTCCAATGCTTTAGGGTCTACTTTAGTTGTATTAGAGGTGCTCTAAGCACTCTTGCATTTTTATCTTAGTATTGGCCTAACCAAAATAGGTGATAAAACATTTTGACCTATGGAACCAAACACTAAATCAGGATGTTGTTTGGACCCCTTTATCCCGAAGCTATAGGCAAAAAAAAAATCTTTTCCTGGGTTACTGAGGCACTGATATACTGAAGGCAGAGCCTATGAATTTATCTATGTTTTCTCATGAATTCTTAGCTGTCCTAGTGGTATGCACGCTAGGGGGCTGGGGCACCTCTTTTTGAGAGGTCCTGGGTTCAATACCCAATCAGCCTAGCTAAGTAGGATTATCCCAAGTGACATGGCAGTGACCTCAGCGCCACAAGCCATGCCAGCTCAGCACCTATGTGACCCAAAAACAAAGAGTGCACATCTCAAGATGGCACAGTGGATGAGAGTGAGCCCTTGGGGCAGGTTTTTCCAATCAGTTTTTCTCAAACATGTAAAATATTTCATCCTGAGTTGCAATGTATGCTAATTGCTGTGGTCTATTCTTGATAGTTGTCTTTATCTAACTCTTCGAGGCTGCAGCCCTTCATGCTTTGATCCTGTTTATCCTCTACTTGCTTATCTCTGGCTTGGGTTTTCCTGGATTGGTTGTATTTCAACAATTCAACATTTTCCTCATCAAAAACAAGCAGCAGGAGCCCTACACCAGCAGCAAGCAGCAGGAGAGGCACAACAAACACACAGTGTTGAAATCACTATAAAACCTTCTGGTAGCAAGAGGCAGACAGTCTCTGCGTACCGGCAGCAACCCCGTGCCGTACATCCAGTGCGCCGAGATCTGTCATATATAAGCAAGAAGGGCGAAGATGGACACAAAGAAAGAGGACACCGACGTGAGGACGGCGCCTGAGGCACCAGCAATGCCAGCACCTGGTGAGCCTGGACCTGGACCTAGCGCTGTACCTTCGGTGCCCTTACATGGGCCAGTGGACGTGGCGGATGACTCGCTGGAGGGACTTCAGTCGGCCTTCCGGGCCCTCTCAGTCGAGGAGGTGGACACCAACCCTGTGAAGAGAAAGAGAAAGAGAGAGAAGGATGCAGGAGAAAGCATGGCAGACGAAGGAGTAGACCATGGGCACGACCCGAATAGTGAGTCGACCTTCGAGGGCGCACCAAGCCCCTCTGGCCTCCACGCATCACCCTCTCCTACAACCACCACACTCCCAACTCCAGACCCAGCCGCTGCAACATCGACACCCATAACCACCCCGCCTATGGCTGAGGGCACAGGCTTTACTGGTATGCCTACTTACCCTGCCTATGGGGTGAATCCACCTACCACTGCGTTTCCAGAGGCAACTACTACCAGTGAGCCGGTGGCTTCCAGTTCTGCGCCGCGATGGTATGCAGCTGACTATCACCACCCTCTACCCGCTACGGGAGCCTATGTGGATGTTCCTGGGTATGCAACCCTGAGTGGGCTGGGGAGGGGACCTGAGTCATGCGGGAGCAGGAGTAGAGGATCGGGGAGATCCTCCAACAGGTCCCTGACGCGATTGGAGATAAAAGAGGCTCTCTGAGGAGCCACCTCCGAACTTGTGGGCGATCTCATTCAAGAGATTTGGGCTAAACTAGAGCCCCTGATACCGCCCCAAGTGTCACCAACCATTGTGGGAATTTCGCCCCATCGAGTACAGGCTAACCACCTGGTGGCAGGGTTGACAAACACCCTGGGGAGCCTGAGGAGCCGACCGATGCCGACCCCTGCAGCGATACCGAGAAGCCCTTTCGTACCGAGAACGGCCCAGCCACCCTACAGCCACGTGGGGCATTCTACGAGAGCCGAGCTGGACCAGCTGGGGCTAACAGCCCTGAGGGCAATGGTTGACTTGGAGCCCTATGGCTCCAGTGACCTAGGCGGAGACCCCTCTGATGATGAGCCGCCTTCAATGACTTCTGCTTCGCCCTTGGAGGACGACGACCCTGAGGACCCCGAGAACCCGAGTTGGCGGAAGAAGAAGAAGAAGAGGAAGACCAAGCGCCCTGAGGGACGCAGGTCTCAGGAGGCTAAGGCTATTGCCACCTCCAACATCGTGGTGGACTTGCCTCAGTTCACAGGCAAGGATCTCAGCGAGTTCGCTGAGAATTTTGGCTGGTTCCTCCGAATGACCGGCCAAAACCATGCTAGTGCGCGAGTCAAGTGTGATCTGCTCCTGCAGTGCTGCAAGACCAAGTACCTGGAGAAGTAGGTCAAGCAGATCATGACTAAGTCCGCCACCTTTGCTAACGTGTTGGTTGCCATGGAGAGGCAGTACCCAACCTATGAAACCGACCTCTCCATCAGGGCCGAGATCCAGAACCTGGCCGTGCTGCCCAACAACCCCAAACCTGGCAGGGTCTCTGAGTTTTTGGCTGACCTGGATCACTGGGCTAGACGATTGACGCCCGGTTCCTACAGCAGCATCGAGCTGCTTTTCGGGTTGGTGGCTAAGCTCCCTCGGGACCTTTGGGACGAGTGCCGTTCAACGGCACAGCGCAAGGCTAGAGCCCTCCACTATGAGGATTTATGTGTGCTACTCCTGGAGCTGGCGCTGTAGAAGGAAAGCGACCAGCACCTGAACGCCTACCGCCATGTAGGGGGGGGCTCTGGGAGCCACGGCAAAGGGTACCAAGGACCTAGACCTGGATAGGGGACTACCCCCAAACACGCCCGTATCATGGAAAATGTCAAGGAGCTCTTCTGGTGTGATGCCAGAGATGAGCAGGGTCACCTGCAGCACGCCCCTGACTGCGAGCAGCGAGACTCCTTCATAGTCCAAGGGAAGAAGCGGGAGACCAACACCGGCGCCAAGGCGAAGATGCCGGATCACTACAGGTGTACTATCACCTGTGCCTTCTGTGGGAAGAGGAAGCACCACGAGGATGAGTGCTACCACAAGCAGCGCCTGTCGGCGAAGCTGAAGGGTGAGGATCTTGGCAAAGGCTCGGGCAAAGGTGGAGGCAAAGGCAACGGCAACGACTCCGTCAAGGGCAAGTCGAAAGGACGTGGAAAAGGGCAAGACAAGAACCAAGGTAGACGAGGAGGATGCGCTAACCGCCAACCAGACAAGGACAGCAAAAACCCGGACAAGAACGGAAGCAACCCCAACCCTAATCAAGGGGGGAACTCCGAGCCCGCTGGAGGGCAGTGTGGTCCCGCCAAACGCTCGCAGACTCAGGCCCAGGGAGAACATGGGGCCAAGTGTGAGCATGAAGGTGGTAATGACGGCAACGCTAAGAAGAGAAGCCGTTTCATGAGGATGGCCCGCAAATTGCGGAACAAGGGGTTCGAGGTGACCTGTCCCGCGGAGTTTTGACAGGGACTCTCCGGTGGGGCCCTGGACCTGGTGTTCTGGGTACGTATCCGACTAGGAGGACGTGAATACCTGGGGGTATTGGATACTGGAGCCACAATATCTATAGTGGCCAAGAAAACTTTACCTTGTGGGAGCCTGAAGAACACCATGACCACCGCTGCTATACGCATGGGGGATGGACATGTGGTGCACAGCTACCGGGACTGTGAAGTGGAGGTACCAATGAACTCCCGAAGTATCGCCCATCGGTTCTATGTGATGGACACTGAGGCCTTCGACTTTGTACTGGGTACTGACTTCTTCGTGCAGCACTCCCACATACAATCCCTGACGCTGCAAGCGCCCTACCTCCTCTACGTGGACCACGGCAGTGGTACAGAGTCCGTGCCACTGGAGCAGTCGGAACACACCTCGAGCTACCTGAGGGTATCGAAGGAAGAGTTCTCGAACATGATGGCGGCCTCCAAAACTGAGGACTATCAACTATTGGGGGAAGTCCTAGACCAAGGTTTGAAGGAGTTGGGTTACTCTAGCGAAGACCTGAGTGTGGAGTTGTTCGCCAGCGACAAGCAACATGTCCTCGACCTTTACTGCAGCAAGGGGAAGAACTGCAGCTACAAATTTTGCTGGCCCTCTTTCAGGATGGCCTACGGGAACCCCTGGTTCAGTGAACTGGGGAAGGTCTTGACCAAGGTGGCCTTGGAACGTTCACGTATGGTCCTTTGTTCCCCCGATTGGGGAGCCCATGGGAGCAACGAGTACTGGCGAACCCTCCTGGACAGGCTGACTATCAGCTCTGTTCGGTTACCTGATGAGGCCATCTACGTGCCTCTGGGGCGTAAGACGCCTATCGGGAAACCCGGTTGGGGGAGTATGCTCAGTGTGGTGGACGGAGGTCTTACCTCCATCCCCTGGGAAGAGCTGGACTCGACTCTGGTCCAAGCTATACAACGAGAAAGCGATAGACTCGCCTTGGGTGACTTGAAGGATCGACTACGACCTCAAGATGCTATTCAGACTATACCCGGAGGAGATGAATACGTCGTGACTAACACCAACGCCCCCAACTCTCCCTGCCATGTACCTGTTCCTGATGGAGTCTCTGAGTGTGGACTATCCGAGCTCCCTAGCTCTATCCACTCAGATGACGAAACTGAGCACGACGCCTTCTTCGTGCAGACCTGTGTGGAGGAAGTGGAGAACGCCGAGTACGTCGCCCCACTGAAACCCCTACTCTCCATGAGGGTGGAAGACGCCGTGGACGAGCAGCTGCATCCCCGATCCAGGCTAAGAAAGTACGTGGACTCCAAGAGGAGGTTGATGGCGAAAAAGCTATGCTACGCTAAGCCTACCCGCAGCTCATGGCCACTGAAGCAAGGACGTATGGGAGATCTATCCCAGGTGAAGGAGGACCTCGAACAGAAGATCACCACCTGGCAAAGGGAGGTAGATCTTAAGCTCATGAAGAGCGTGTGGGGTGCCCATGTGAGGACCCCAGAGACGGACGACCTCTCGGAGGAATGTGTACGTGAACCCCCTCGAGCGTGCCTATGTTGCCATCGTCCACCGGAGATGGTTGAACCAGACCTACTTTATGCCCACCAAGGGTTGAACGACACTACCAAGGGCGAAGAGTCGGTGGAGGATCACCTCCCGACGTCTATTACCCAGGGGGCAAGCAACTTACAATCTGACGAGGACATGGAGGACAAGATCAAGCTATTGGACCCGCGGGTGCAGACGCTTAAAAAGACCTATCTGGAGGTGTTCGGGGAACTACCACCCCCAGCCTCATGTGACAAGCTAGTACAGATGGACCTCAAGCTGAAACCCGAGTTCGTGGGTCACAAGATCCGGAGGAGACCCTATCCGGCTCCTAAAGAGCAGGCCGATGAGATTGAGCGACAGATACAAGAATGTATCGATGCTGGCCTAGTCCTGGAGTACAAGGACGGGGACTACCCCCAACACTACAGCCCCTGTTTCCTGGTGGCTAAACCTGGGTCTACAGCCAAACGGCTGGTAGTGGACTACGGAGAGCTGAACAAGAAAACGCTGAACCACTCAGGATCCATTCCTAATATGGAGTCTACCCTTGAGAAGATAGCCTCCTGTCGCTACAAGACCAAGATGGACAAGAGGAGCGGATTCTGGCAGGTGGACCTGACGCCCAACGCTCAGGAGCTGCTGGCCTTCATCACCCCTCACCAGAGGGTGTTCAAGTGGAAGGTCATGCCGTTTGGCGTGGCCAACGCACCCGCTCTATTCCAAGAGCTGATGAACAAGATCTTGTCCATCCTACGAAGGAGACCTAAGGTGCAGGAACTCATATCCCGTGGGGCCCAGATGGAAGCACACATCGACGATGTATGCCTCGGGACCAATACCCAGGAGGACCACCTAATCCTCTTGGGTGAGTTCTTTGCGGTCTGCCAAGAGAACCTTGAACTAGGTTTGGGGAGGGCACCTCCCAACTTGCCGCACCTGCCCCGGGGCGCCACCGGTGAGTTTTTGGCTAAAACCTTGGATTTGGCAAGGCCACCACCTAGGCTCTAGGACTGCTAGAGTAGAGTAGAGCCCGGAGCGATGAGGCGGGGCAATGGGCAAAACGGAAAGGAGAAGTGCTTGCTTGTTGCTTGTTGCTTGTTGCTTGCTTGTTGCTTGCTTGTTGCTTGCTTGTTGCTTGTTAGCTAGATTTAAGGGGTGTGGTAATACACACACACACATACAAATCTCTATATATATATACCCCTCTCCCCACGTCTAGGTGGCCCCACAATATGGCTCTAAGGCACGTGCGAAGGCTACAAGGTGCCTACATGAGGCAGAAAGGGGTAGCTGAGTCAAAACGGGCTGAAAATGGGCTAAAAATGCTTGTTTGAGCATCCCGAATGGTCCACGATCACTTTTGGAAAAATGCGGTTGTGACCCATTTTTGACCCATTGTTGATCCCAAAACGGCCCATTTTGAAGGCATTTTGGGATGTTCCATGGCCCAAAACACGTCACCATGGGCTCAAAACGGGCGAAAAACACTTGTTTGAGCATTTCAAATGGTCCAGCATCACTTTTCAAAAAACGCTTTTTTGACGCATTTTCACGCATTTTTGGTCCCAAAACGGCCTATTTTCAAGGCACTTTGGCGTTTTCCATGGCCCAAAACGCATCACCACGGGCTCAAAACGGCTGAAAACACTTGGTTGAGCATCCCAAATGGTCCAGGATGACTTTTGGAAAAAAGCATTTTAGACCCATTTTTGGCCCATTTTCTGTCCCAAAACGCCCCATTTTCAAGACTGGTGGCATTCTCCATGGGCCAAAACAAGCCACCACAGGAAAACGGGCTAAAAACACTTGGTTGAGCATCCCAGGTGGAGGTGGGGCGTGTCGGTGTTAGTGACCGGTGCCACGGAGCATGTCACCACTGCACATTCTCCGGAACGAAAATCTCTGTGTGCAGGTCTCAAGCCATTCACAAGAGTGCAGAGATCTGTGGAGCCCCACTGAGACACTGATGGCATGCAACACCCACAGAGGGGACAAAGGGGTGCACAGTGTGGCACAACACCCCTGAGTCCTGGGTCCAGTCCATTATGGACGATAAACTGTCAATGAAGGGACCAGGCTGCCAGTGCATCTGCCAGTACCGTTTGAGGGCGGAGTGGGGTGGGCTGTTGCATCAAGGCTGGCCAGGCATCATCGCGTACAATTGGTGTCCAGTGCCATGCCTTTTGTGTGACTTGCCTGTGGATCGAGGTCAGTGTTGCATGACCCGGGGCTTAAGGGATGGAGCGGAATGCGTGTGGGGTAAAACCATGTGATTCTTGTGCTTGTGTGCTTGTGCCAGTAACATTACCCTCACCCCCACCTTGCGCAAACAACGGTGAAAGCACTGAAAATGATGCAAAACACACCATATGGGGTGTCGGGTGGGGGATAGGTGGCTCCGCAGGTCCTAGGGCACCCCCCCCCCCCCGGGGCCTCCAGCCAGCGGTCATGTGCTAAAGGTGCTGCTGGCCTATGGAGTGTGGACGCTGAAAGTGCCCGACGGTCCATGGGCACCAAAGGCACCCGAAGGAAAATTTTGTCCACTTTGCACTCCAACACGGACCTTAACCCCACCCTTGTGGTGATAAATAACACTAAAGGGGATCACTTCCACCTCATTTCTATGCGGTCAACACCCCCGCACCCCACTCCTCCTCCGCACACCAGTGCACTTGCAACACGACGGCAGCGCCACGCCCACCCAGCCCCCCCCCCCCCCCCCACACACACACAGCGTGAGGAGATCAACACACACACACACACACACACACACACACACACACACACACACACACACATGAATGCCGCCGCACCCCGGGCCAGGGCCCCGAGCACCACAACACCCCCACGGCCCGGCACCCAGGCACTGCTAGGGCCCACAACGGCGACCCCACCCCCACTACCTGCTTCGCAACGCCCTGTGCCTGCCTCAACCCACCCCCCCACCACCACCTGCCCCCCACCCCAACCCGCACCGCCCGCAGCAGCAGCAGCAGCCAGCAGCTGCCCCTGGTGGTCAGCAACGGGTCCAGGCCATTGCTGAGTGACCCCGGGAGGCGGGGGGGGGGGGGGGTTGTTTGGGGCCCTGGCCAGCCCCGGCCGAACCCCCTCCCCCATCAGAAGAAGTTTCCTCCGGCAAAAAATCAAATTTATCAAAGGGGCCAGAAATTGAGGCCGATTTCAGGTACACAAAAATTTTTTGGCCTCTGACCCACCCACTCACCCCCCAACCCCCAACCCCTAGTGGGGGGGGGGGGGTGTGCACTAAGCAATGGCCGGGCGCCCAGAGGGCGTCCAAGCCTTTGGTTTTGGCGTCCCACCGAGGGCTCCGATGGAATTCGTGCTCCAAGCTGCTCAGTGGAATGCAGGTCGCCAGGCTTTTGGTGTATGGGCGTTTTTGCGCCGGGAGGGAGGGGGGGGGGTCTAAAACCCCCACATCCCGGGGAATGTTTGCCCGTCGCATGCCCGGCGTGCTACCCTTGTATTAAGTATCCTATCTCTAGCCCCAAGTTTATCCTCACCTGGGGAAGTCCCCCAAGTAGACCGCACAAGCGCTGGCCACATCTCTCCCTCATGCCTCTCCTCCCGCTTTGCCGTGCCTCGCTGTTCATTAAGTAGTTATGCAGAGCCTGTACACGCCCAGGCGACCACCACTACCACTACCACTACCACTACCACTACCACTACCACTACCACTACCACTACCACTACCACTACCACTACCACTACCACTACCACTACCACTACCACTACCACTACCACTACCATTACCAACCCATTACCCATAACCCATTACCAACCCAATGAAAACCGCTATTGTTTATAAACCTCCACATGCATTTCCCCAGCAACGTGTTGCTCAACTGTCATGCATTCATTTCTTTGTGCTTCAAAATTTGGTAGTTGGCTTTCGCTTCACCGCGATCCCATCCATTACCACCGTTTTTGCTGAGTCTCCAAATTATGCTACACCTCAGTACCCAGTGTTGGTTTCCACTTCACCTCCATCCCACTCTAAGCCACCAAGGTTCAAACCTGATGTGCTTGTGCAAAGTACATGTCTGCAAGTGACATTGCAACCGAACTGCCAATGTATTTAATGGCACGTACCTTTAAATGGCACATTCACACCAACACCCAACTCTTGCATGCCTGTTGCGCCTGTTTGGTGATGGTTTGGGTTGGGGTGCAGAGATCATGGTTAGAGGGAGCACAAGGGGAGGGAAGCCTGTGATTAACCAACACGTGGCCTTGGGGGCATGCAATCCCCCCTCCCAAGGGGGCCTCTGGCCGACAACTTGTTGGGTGGGGTGTCCAAACTGAGGGGCCAGCAACACCTCATGTTGTTCTGACAAGGGCATTCTTCTCGCACTGGTGGTGGGGGAGAGGGGGGCATTAAGGGGGGCACGAGCCCATTAAGGATTGAGGTCCAGGTCGCTCGTCCACCAGGACACAGTAGGAGGGCAAGACCACAGGTGTAAGGAGTGTACTGCGGGGTCGAGGTGCTGGTTACCAAACCCATTGACCACCTACACTCACCCCATGGAACACGGCACGGTCGAGGGGCTAGGACACTGGGCCACAACTCGCCTTCGTCCGACGCCCTCCTGCGCCCATCCCATGGGCCTGAACCGTCCCATCCCAAGGCCCCTGCTGGCTCCACATCCAGCCATGGGGGCTTGCAGGGAGGAGGGGGAGGCTCGCGTGAACCCCATCGATGACAGGCTTCTCAGCGCTGCGTGCCTTGCCTCCGGTGCTGTCATAGGTCTGCCTGGTGCCCCGCTCCTCAGATGAAGCGGGGGCAGAAGCCTCGGAAGGCCCAAAGCGCTGTTGTGCAGGGGGCCAGGCTGCCCCCATCCACTGACCCCCCAAATACCATCCCCGTGGAACATGGCACGATGCAGGGGCATCCCGTCGTGGAGGGGGGGGGGGGGATGGGCCCGCAGGGCGCTGGTCTTGACCGGTGGGGGGGGGGGGGGAACAATCCCCCTGTTAAGCGCAGGGCTGCCCCTTACCTTCTACAAGCGAGCCTTGGAGGGTGGGGGTCCAGGGGGACGCTTGAGATTCTCGCACAGAAAAGCGCAAGGAGACAGGGTCCCGGTCATTTGGGTATATTCTAAAGATCAACCAATTGCTGCCCTATGCCGAGGCACAAGGGGCGTTTCGGCTCAATGTCTAACTTGCTCTCCGTGGAGATGGTGGAGTGAGTGGTGTGGCAAGCCACACACACAGGCCAGCGGAACAAAACGCATGCAGAGGGCGTCGGGGGCAGAACGATCTCGGAATAGGAGGCAGGCTGGAGGTCGCTTTCAGGCCGCCGCAGGTGAAGCAAATCGGCAGCCCGCCGAGGAATAGAAATGAGAGGGTCATGAAAGTGAAATGCCTTCACGGATCACCGTTTGTGTCCTGTACAGAACTCAAGGTCAAGTCCCCACCACAGACTTCTTTGAAGTGTTGGAACCGCTCCGACCGCCGAGGGACCATACACAACGAGATTTGACTTGGTGTTGTTTGATGACACAGGGCGCTTGTGCAGGTTTGCTGTAGGATGTGGTCTTGGGAACCTTCAAGGGTTTTCGCGAAATACTGTTGAAGAGCTGCAGTGCGACTAGAAGAATAATTCAATACGTCCTGGTTGTGCAGTTGATGGTCACTACATTTCTGCGTGTTAGGAAAACTTTTTGCCATCTCAGGATCCGAAGGAAATGTGTCCGCTGCATGGTTTTGTTCACTGTCAATTTGGAAATCTTGCGGTTCCTGTTTCCCCTACAGGACGCCCCAATCTGTCGCCCAGGTTGCGGATCTGTTACCCAACAGCACCTGGCACCCACACCCTCACCAACGGCGGTTCCAAGGTATTTGGGGGAATGGGGCCCGTCTCTGGGCCCGTGCCCTGTGGCAACGGCCCCGTCCCCCTCTCTGTCCAATTGTTGACCTGCCTGTCCTCTTCATGACACCGCGCACACGAATCCGGCACCACGCAAACAGCAGGAGATCCACAGTAGACGGACTGATGATTGGACTCAAAATACCACCCATGGAGATGAGGTGACATCAGAGTTCTCCTTAAGTGGGTAGGGGGTGGGGGTTTTGGGGGGGGGGGGGAGCCTGGAACCCAAAAGTCCAAACGTTTGTGTACTAAAAACAGCCAAATCAATATTTCCTTTTGTAAAATTTCAATTTTTTCCCACCATGAAATCCGGGTCCGAGCGGGGGGGGGGGGGGTTGCTAGCCCCCCCCCCCCCCGCAGGATCCGCTGAGTTGTTAAGCAAAACTGTGCCCATGAGGGCCCAGCCCGCCCTAGGCGGAGGTTAAGCTGCCACAGAACTCACAAAAGAAAGAAGGAGTGAATGATTCCGGATGCCCCGCCCCGCCCCGCCCCAAACGCCGTGACCGTGCTCCTGTACCAGACCTGGCCACCGGTGCTGCATCACTGGCCCCCAAACCTGCGAAATTCACGGGCCAAACGAGAAACCCCTTCAGCACCTGTTCCATTGCACACCACCCGAACAGCCCCAAGCAAGTCCGCTGCCCACGCGCCCCAGGCCTTTGGGCAGGGGGCATCGCTAGAAGAACACCCGCCGGCGCTTTTTCACGATGCCCTTGTCCTCCTTCACACGCTCCTCCTCCTCCTCCTCCTCGGCATTGCGCTTCTCTCCCACCCCAACCACCTTCTGCTTGCGCTTCGCCAGCATGCGCACCTTCCGGTCCATGTCATCCATTTGCTCCCATTTTTCTTTGTAGCCCTGCTCCATCACTTTTCTTTGTTTATCAAACCTGCAATCGACCACATGAAACATCAACATGAAAGCTTTAGGCTTTTCAGTCGGGGTGGACGGGTGTTGTTGGTGCATGCTAGCGGGGGCCGGCCCTAACCCTATATTGGCCACTCCCCGCGACATACCCCCTGGTGTAGGGTATGGGTGGCAATGTTGGCCGCGAGACAGCTTTCGGGTCCGAGTGTGAGGCTGCAGTACCCACCACCCGGTAACACAGCGCAAGAATTTTTTTTGGCCAAGTTGTGGCTAAACGGCCTCAATCGAAAGACCGCACTGCTAGAGAGGGGGTTGGGCTTGTCTGTTGAATGTGTGGTGTAAGCGGGGAGAGGTGCATGTAGCCTAGCGCTTTATGGTCCAAGGCCACCACCTCAGGTTGCTACGGCCATTCCTATGCACCGTCTCAACTGCTTGTAGCAGTTTATAAGCTGCCGCTGTTTAGTGTATAAGCTACCTACTTCTCTTTGGGAGCTCGGACGTTTGCGTTATTCCACTGCAAGTGGCCCTGTCCTACCTCCAAATGCACCTCCTTCAGGCCTCCATATTCTTATATTTTCCGAGTCCAAATTAATAGGTGGTCAGTTTTGCAGTACTCGCGAATATAATTTTTTGTACCCGTGTTTACCGCAAAAACAAATTCCACGACTTACAACATACACGACAAAAAAGACACTGTTCCAGGGTTCAGTGTTTTGAGCCGCAGCCAAATGCGCATTGACTGTAATAGCACGAAGTAGCTTCGGTCGTGAGAGGGTAACACGCACACATGTGAGACCCACCAGGGAAATCCCTTTCCCGGAGGAGCTTGGGAAACAACAAGGAGCCGTGGTGGGTGGCAGACAGCAGTGGGCGGAAAAAAATGGAAATGGCAACGCATCCATTGGACAGACGGTGAAGAGGGGGGGGGGGGGGGTTGTGCCCGGAAGCGCTGTTGAGCCTTCCTCACACCAATGAAAACGGGCACAGACCAAAAAGCTTCCAGACATATGAAACGGGGGTTTGGAGCTGCCACCATTCATTCCCCTGCGGATCTTAGACGCCATGTCGCCCCGGCCTTGTCGAACACTGCACAACATTATCTGTTTCCGGATCTCTGGGAAATCGTTTTGGGAGTTTGTAACGGGCAGCCACGGAGGAGACGCACAAATCATCTGCGAATTGAGCCCTTATCCAAGACATCCAATTGCAAACACCGCCCCGCCTCCCGAAAAAAATTGTTTGACCAGCTCTGGGAAGAAGGATTGGCACTGGAAAATGCAGAATCAGGGTGGCCAACCCTTCTATGAGATGCCTCCAATCAAAACCATGTGGTATCCGCTCTAAATTGGGGCTGGTTTCCTCGCCCTTTGCTACTCAGTCAATCACTTGCCAATGATTTTGGCATCCATGGGGGCCCGCGCATGGCATGCACAGCTGCGCTCCGTCCCATGGATGAAATAGTGTGGTCTGCAACGTCACGCATATGCATGAGCATCACCCCAGCAGCACGAAGACCTGCTGCCGACACTTTGCCATTGCCCCCCAAATGCGGGATGGTCCTGATCCAGCAGAACACTCCGGGTTCATTCCCCGGAGCAACGGTCGGAACCAAACGAAGATCGCCCGACAGCGTGGCCAAGAGGAGGGGTCTGGGAGCTGCCGAGACTATTGCGCGCGAGAATCTTGACCAGATGCATGACAGAGGACAAAGCCGGAGGCAAAGGTGCACACCACGTCAGCTCCTCCTTCTCGTCTTCCAGCCGCTGTTTCTCCTTCAGAGCCCGTTCAGCTTCAGTCGACAGAATTTCCTCCACCTTTTTCTCTTCCGGCAGATCAATTTTCACTTTGTTGACCTGCCCCGACTGCGGAAGTCAGAACACTATTAACCCGAAGCCCAACACCAGAACTCCGGCCAGGGGGGCACTGGGACTCAGCCGTGCACACCAACATCCCCCTCAACTTTTTGGGCCCTGTTTTGGGGGGGGGGGGGGGGCTGGGCGGGGTCCCGGGTACCCCAACACACATACCTCAAAATGATCCCCTCGTCGCGCTGGTCATTTTGAACACACATGTGTGGGATTTTTGAAATTTTTTTCTATCCCCTGGGGGGGTCCAGTCCCAGCCGCCAGATTTGGAGGGCTGTGGGAGGGGGGTCAGGGGTAAACAAATTTCATGTTTTGCCTACATATTTGAAACCCCCAGAACATTCTGAGCATTTTGAATATACACACATCGGGTGAAAGCAAAGTTTTACCCCCCACCGCATGCGAATATGAAAATTCCGGCGCCTTTGTCGCCAGGTTAGAGCCAAATGTGGTCCGCACGTCCTCAGTATTTTGGCCATTGCGAGGGGTTGGGTGTGAGTGGGGGTGGAGGCTTGGTGTCAGGATCTGAGTTCAGGTGCCCCCCATGACTCCGGCGCACAATTCCGGGGATTGGATCTGGAGGACGGCTTTGTGATGCAGTGGTAGTCAGTGCGCACGGCGTGTGACGCCAACCACAAAAACTTCAACAAATACCACCAGAACTTTGTGGAGCTGCTTGTAATTGGACACAACGGTTTAAGGGTGATCTGGAGAGGGGCAAGGAAAACGGCAACGTTTTGGGGGATTGTTTAGCTTTGGCTTTGGGAAAGTGCACCCGGACTGGCGGACAGGAGGAGGTTTCAAGAGTCGCATGGGACAACAGTTTTGAGTGTTGGTTGATAGTCTTGAGGGCTGTGGAAGCTCAGCTCTCATCGGAAATCACTCAGCCTCCAGCAAGCTTCTCAATGACCCAACAGCTCTCCACTGGTCTACAGTATTCCACAGCCTTTGCAGCCCCCAAGAGCCTTCTGCAACCCTCAACAAACCCCACAGCATCCCTCCACAGCCCTTGACATCCCCCAACAACCACTAGGCAGGGTGGTGGAGAGTCGAGGGTCATGGGCCACAGGACCACTTTCAATGGATGCGGGACGCTCAAAGTGGGGCATTTCCAATTTGCTGCAAAATCTCACTGCTTCCTTGGGCCCTGGTGGACCACAGCGCCCCTTAACAAAGGCCAAGAATCCACGGCGTGGGTTGGACAGCGCCAATCAAGCTGGCCTTATTTGACAAGTCCCTATCAAAAAGATGCTAAAAAAAGTGCATGATGACCTCGAACATAATGGTGTGCCAGCCAGACCGGCCATGTCCCAGTGCACACAGCCCGCACACTGCGATGCATCTGAAGCTGTTGCCCATACTGACTTGCGCTTGCGCGCCAAACTAGCGGCGCCATTATGAATTGGAGGCAATATTAGAGGAACTTGATGTACGAAATTGCACTTGTTTTTGCGGTTGTTTACCGATGTTGACAATTGAGAAAATCCTCGAAGTAGCAACCAACCGAAGTGGTCCCACAACACATAATCTACATCTAACATTGATCTAAGCACATCTGCAATTTGGTTAGTGGTAAGTAAGCGCGAACACCACAAGCTGCTAAAATGGGCAACAGGTGTACAGTATCACTGCAGAACCTTTACGATGACCACTGGATCCACGGGGAAATCGTCGCGATCGCATGACACCTTCTCCATCTCACGCACTACTGCCATCCCCTGCATCACCCTGAGACGAAGACAAATCAAGGTCCGCGGGACCTCCTCGGAGCCACTGCCATGTCACCCATCCCAACACCGCGCACGGGCAGAGGGGGGGCATCAGCACGGGGGCGGCAGGAAAACCACTCCAGGCGGGCGGCTCGGAGGCACGTTTACTGACCTCGTTGGCTGCCGCGCCCGAACCTATTCCGATCACCAAACCCGATGCAAACCACACATGCAGCACTGCACGCCATCTGGGGTCGCGAAAGGCTCCTCCAGCCCACCGCGACTGCCATGTACCGGGCAGGCTGTACGGTGACACCCACGACAGTGGCGTCTCACCACAAAGCCGAAGAGCTTGAGGTGCTGTCACTATCAAAACTGGACGAAGAGCTGAAGCTGGAAGGGGAGGAGGAGCTGGAGCTCGAGCGGGGCACAGGAGGAACGCAATATGCAACTGTACCACGAGGCAGAAGTGCGAGGTCTATCAGCTGCTCGATCATCAACGGGGGTCGTGTGCTATGCCACAGCACTTGCCGCCAGTGCAATGTCCATCAAACCTCAAAAAAAGCCACACAACGAAACGAGGACCAGCACAGGTGCTACTTCTCGAACCCCGCCCCCCACCCTCATGCGCCCAGCTTCTGTGGCCCCATGCAGCACCTTTCAGGTTGTCCGGAAATCACGGGTACACACACAGCATTGACATGACATGAGGATAGACATGGGCATGGACATGAGCTAAGCACCAGCATAGGCATACGCATAGGCACGGACATAGGCAACGGCCTTACGCATGGGCATGGGCATGGAGGGGCATAGGCATGGGCACAGACAAGAGCATGGACGTAGAGGCACGCCCGCAGGCACATGTGAAGTATACGACAGAATCACAGAACTCATCCAGAACAAGCCCATTGTCATGTAAGCGAAATATGGCACCTGCCGAACGCCACGTGTTTGCGATCCAAATGCGGCTGCGTCTTGAGGGTAATGAAGAACTGGCTGTTGTTTGTGTTGGGCCCGGCATTGGCCATGGAGAGAATCCCAGGCTACAGAGTGCAAGGTGCGCAGTGGGAAGACAGGGTGCTTTTGTATTAAAAAAAGCAAAAACAAAAGCAACAACGAAAACTGGGACTCAGCTCAACATTGGACACAAAGAAAGAACACAGTGCTCTTATTGGGGGTCACCTCATCATGGGGCAATTCACAGGATCATTGGCCCTAATCGCCCCATGATAATAACAACAAATCTCGGGGAGGCTCAGGGGAAGGCGGTGCAAAGCAAAGGCGATCGCAAACAAAGCGTCGTCGGCAGAAATGCATTTCTGAACAGGCTGCAGTAGCGTGATCACAGTGCACGGTGCGCCGGCTGTGCTGGTGTGGGCTCCAGTCCGCATTTCGCTCTCCCCGGGGTCAGCGCTGCATGCACACTTACCCTCGCCCCGCTCCCTCGTCCACTGCACACTGTCCCTGACCCGTGTCGACGCGACTCGACCCGTGCCTCTTAAATGCATTGCGCTCAGCCTTGCATCTGCTTCCACTGCCCTGCCCATTCCTGCTCATTTGCTCACTGGGTGCACTTTGCCCCATAATGATAATAACAAGAGTAACAATCGCCCCTGAACACACACGTTGAACGTGACAAACAGGCACTACAAAGGCGCTGAGTACAAAGATTCTCGTCAGGCCGACCCGACGGTCAAAGAACAGGCATGACCATCGGCGGCTAGGCGCCTTTCTGTAGGTGCAGGAGGAGGAACATGTCTCTAAACACACACACACACACCCACACACACACACATACATACACTGAAATAGGTCCTTCCATATCCTGGATGGCAAGGCTCCACGGGGCACAAAAATCAGAAAAAACTCAGTGCAGTGTCGTAACACTGCAGCGCTGAAAATCGGCTATCTGCAGCCTGAACACCTCAAGTCAGGCTGACGTCCTCCCACATACGAGGTCTGAATTATGCAACAAAGAAATTGCCTCTCAGAGTGATCGGGTCACAGTAGATCCGTCCGCAAAGGCGCAGAGGAAGGTTCAAGCTCAGGTGGGGATGAAACCGTGTGCTCCACAAGCAGGAAAACGGGGAGCAGACAGCCAACTGTCGGCAGACAAGGAAAACGTGACGGCGGTGGGAATGAACATTTGTTGACGCACATACAGAAAAAAACTTGTGGCCACTGGATCAAGGATCGGGCGTTGAAGGGGTCAGAGATTGGCTATATCGGTAATAGGGGGTCGCGGCATGTGGTATCATCATCGGGCGAGGCATGAAGCACAGATTGGTAAGCATTAGGTCGAGGCATGGAGCAAAGAGGGGTAGGCACAGGGGGTGGAGGTGCGGAGCACGGACACAGAGTGTCAAGCAGATGGCCAGGCATACCATTTCCCAAAATACAACCCGGCAATGAAAGCCGATCTACAGGAATATGCACTACACGTGAACCAACAGCTGCTTGACACTCTATGCCCTGTGCCTTCGCGCACAAGCAGCAGACCTCGTTGTGGCGGTAGTAGAAATTTTCATCGTCAAACTTGGGACCAAAGATGGACTCACCCCCAGTTCCGTTGAGGTTCGTGATGTCTCCGGCCTGCGCCATAAAATCGCGAATGATCCGATGAAATACAGAGCCCGTATAGCACATCTTCCGCCCATCAGTTTTGCTGACCGCCTCTCCGGTGCACAGCTGACGAAAATTCTCCGCCGTCTTCGGACATCGTTCTGCGTACAGTTCAAGCGTGATGCGCCCCAAATTCTTGCCGGCAATGCTGGAAAGGCAACAAAGTGGTAATTGAAGGTGCTGCTTAGAGTGAGGTAAATGGATGCAGACAAGAGTGGCGAGCCTATGACATTCACTGCCACCGCCACATCAACTCAGTACCATGGAAAAATGGGGAAACCGGGGAATGTGGAGGGAAGTGTGTGGAGGTGGGGGGGTGCATCGGCACCCCCCCCCTTTGGGTTCGGGGACCCTGTGGTGACCTTTTTTTGCGTCCTAAATCAAGTATATTCATGGACTAGAGCCCATGGGCGATGCAGGGGCATAGATGTGCGCATGATGTCGCCGGCTAAGTGGGCCCAATGATGCTTTCATAATTATAACTGCCTCAAAATGGCCATTTTGGCAACCCCCACGTGTTACGGCGTCCTCTAGCCTCGCCTATTTGCGCTTCCTTTCCCCTTGCCCATTGTGACATTCTCCGGCTCAGACCTGTGCTGAAGGTGGACCCCACTGCACACTCCCACGGAAGGAAAGGGTGGGTGGGGGCGGGTATTTCGGTCTGGCATTGATCCATATCCAGAAACCAAGTTTTGACCAGATTTGCTTTGCTCCGGTTTGAACAAAGCAGTGTGAGTCGTTGACCCATTGTGTTTTACAAGCTCTAATTTACAGCGTTCAAAAAGTAGTATTGGAGAGAGAGCACAAGGGTTGAGTGAAGTGCGAGGTCCATCAGCTGCTTACTCATCGACGCGGATCGTGTGCTATGCCACAGCACTTGTCGCGTCCCCCAGGCCCCCGAAGATGGCGGGCGCTGCGGCTCCAGGCCGCGTAGGCTGTCCCGCACTCGGTGCTGGACCTACTTCAGGGATTCCTGCAGAGGCTCGGTTTGGCCCGGATTGATCCAGACCCCCCAGCCATCCAGCGGCTGCTACCCCAGATGGCGCGGGGCCTGTCCAATGGGCCCCATTGTAAGGGGCTGTCGGCCATGCTCCCAAATGGCCTGGGCGAGCTGGAAGATACATAACTAGGGCTGCCGAATCCGCCATGGGCCTATGTATAGGGATGAGGAGTTGGGGGAGCAGGCTGCAATTCTATGCTGTGGCATGTGCGCAACTGTGGCCTGGTTATGCCTCGTGGGACGTGTGAAGTGTGGACGGCGCCTTGTGTGTGGGGCGACTACCTGCGGGACACAGCCAGCTGCCCGCACTGTGGCACCCCACATGAGGACGAGGCCCACATCCTCTGGGACTGCCCAGAGTGGAGGCTGCACGGGCCGAGTGGCAGCCATGCATGCTTTGCGTGGCTGCAGAGCTGCGGCAGCTGGGCCCCTTAATATATCAGGGGGTTGTTCATGTGCCGGCCTGTACGTTCCGCGATGTGCCGGCATTTTGTTGCTGGGATTTTCGCTCCCACAAAATCATGCCAAATGCCATGAGACAGTCGGAATGCTAGCACAGGCAGAAAAGATTCAACAAAAACAAACGCTACTAGGCCTAAAATCGGAAACCCCCTCGCATATTAAAGCGCCCGAAAGCCGCGCCGTGGTATTTTGTGCAAAGCAGCTTTTGGGAGCGCAAAATGCCACAGCGCGGCTTTTGGCGAATAGGAACAGTGGCCGGCCGTTTTGCAGCACACTGGCTTGATGCCAATGAGCCTCTCCGCTGGGGTGGAACAGGGCTGTTGGATGAGTTCCTGTGCTGCTGGCAGTACTTGCCGCGCACATGGCTGCTAGCTGTGTGGACCAGCCAGGTCCGGGGGATGCACTGTCCCCACAGGAACGCCGCCCGAGGGGGACGGGTGTACCCGTGGCAGGACCCCTTCAGCCCTGCGGCACGTGCCGCCAGTGCCGCCTCTCAGCCTCAGGCGGGGATCCCCCTGGTACGGCTCTGGAAACTGGCCTTTGCCCAGAACTTGGTGCGCTGTGCTGGAGCGCTCACTAGCATGGCAGCATGAGGGATGTCACGTGGCCAGATGTCCGTGGGGCAGGCGCTGCTGGCGTCACCTCACCACAAAGTGCAGGGCACGCGGCTCCCGCTGGGAGAGCGGGCACAGGTGCTGCACCAGGCGGTGCGGCTCGACAGCATCTGGTAGCAGGCCAGCTCTTGCCGGGGGCTGTCCGACCGATGCTGGGCGCTCATCCCGCTGGGTGGGCTGTATTGGGCCGGGCTGCGCGCTCAGCCGTACTTTGCGGCGCAGGCCGAATGGCGCTGCAACTGCGGCGCCTGGCATTCCACTGCTAGGAGTCCTGGCCCGAGCGCCTGCGGACACCAGCGCAGCTCCAACCCAGAGGAGCGGAACACTTCCTCATGGACTACCTTCTGCGGCCAATGGAGGGGGGCCAGCATTACTCCCAGACACTCGCTGGCCACGGTGGGAGCAGGGGCCCAAGGTGGACCATGCGGTGGCTCAGCGGCCACGGCATCCACAGGAAGGACGGGGAACGTTCCTGGAGCACGGGGCACCCTCATATGACCGCTGTCGGCAGCTGGGCTGGGGTATCAGCTAGTGCTGCAGGGCGGGCTATGACGGGCACCGCCGGCAGGGCCATGCGTGCCCATGTCATCTGTCTCTGGCCATGAAAGGATGGTGCGCATTGTGTCATGCCTGAGTCTGCCTGTCTGAGGCCTCTGCCCTTCATGTGCCCAGTGCTGCAGCTCAAACAGAGCGGTCTTCTGCGGGAAGTGCCACGCGTATCAATCAGATTATTTCCAAGCAGACAGGCCCTAGACACCAGCTTACGGAAAGAGTGTCCTCGGCCCCACCGAGGGGGGGAGGGGGGCTCTGGACACCAGGTCGGCTGGCGGGTCTTGTCAACAGAGGCCAGAAAGGTGGTGGCAGGCAGCAGCTGCACCAAGCATAACAGCAGCAGGGGCAGGGGGTCAAGGAGTGGGTGAACCGAGACACTCGGTGTGCAGCCCTCACCCGATTTGTGGCCATAGCTTCCGCCGTCACTACACTACCCCAGTGCCATTTTCCTTCATATTCATTTTCCTTCAAATGGGGGGTCATCTGCCCCGTGTGCGCACCCCCACTTGCACCTTTTGTCGCAGCTATCCTAGGAGGCCACATGAGTCACCCTCCTTTCCATGAAAATGGGCCTTCCCAAACAGCATCACATGACGGGGCAGCCCATGGTAGACAACCTCCTCTTCACCACCACCACCACCACCACCACCACCACCACCACCACCACCACCACCACCACCACCACCACCACCATCACCACCACCACCACCACCACCACCACCACCACCACCGCTGCCACCACCACCCCAGTACCACATCCGACATGTGGAGGACAATGGCCAAGTAGTCTCCACCCGGTGGCAATGGGGTCATGGGTCCTGCAATCATCCCGGCAGCCACAACGCAGATTGAAGTGTCACGCGAAGGTAAAAAAAAGAGATAAAACATACAAAAAGAATATTGTTTTCCAACCCAGTCAAAACGGACAAACGAAGGGAAACGGTGGCTACACTCCACGTGCGCCTTGATTGACCTGTGACCAAGAGCCCTTTCTTGCCCTTTAACTCCACAATACGTCCAAAAAACGGCTCAAAAATGGCCAAAAATGACCCTGATTGCGCGCCGTTGGTGTCGAACAACCCCAAAACCAAGAACGGGCCGTATCTTGGGCTACGTGGCTCAAAACCGCATTCCGAGGGCACCTAGCCCACCCGCAACCCCCTGCTTTTTGTGGTTTCCAAGCCTCAGAATCACCCGACGAGACGCCGCGGTCCCTGTGCCGGTGGTCGGTTGGTGGATAAAGAGGGCAGCCCGGGCCGCGCTGTGGGGGCCAACGGTGGGTCCACAGGGGCCCTTGGGGCCAAAAAAGAGGTTTTTTCCAAAGTTGTTCCTAGACAGCCGCCAACCCCCCTGCAGCAAGGGCCAGGGTACCACGTGATGCTCCCACAGGAGCGCAAAGCAGGCAGGCAATGCCCTATCGGCATGGCTGGGTCGGCTCCCCTGGAGCGGCCCCCGTGGCGGCCCAGGCGCATGCTGCACGGACATCTCCCAGCACCGGAGGACCCATGCCATGTTGCGCGCAGCGGGCAACAGATCCCGCGCAAAGCTATGTGCGTAACCGTCCCCTTCAATCCCCCCCTCCTGGATCTAGCCCCCCCGCTGCCTGCCTGCACGTTAGGCAGATGGCGGGTAGCAATGGCGACAGCCCCCCCACAGGCAGTGCTAGCAAACCCGGGCTGCTGGTGATATTTCAGCGCATCTCCCATGTGTTGCAGCCACAGCTGGGGCCACTGGGGAGGGGGCACGGGGCGGGCACAACATGCCACCCTTTTTGCAGTGGGGCTGCCCCCCTACCCACCCCACAGGGATCTGGTGGGGCTCCAGGAGTGCCCCCGCGGAGAGGGAAGGCACCAGCATGGTGGCTGCATAGGAGGGCAAGTGCAGAAGAGACATTGTCCCAACCAACTCATCCCTGTAAGCCGCCGTACTCCAGAGGCGGGGCAAGAATGGTGAGGTGGGCGCCCAAACTCTCGATTGGCCCACCACACTAGCCCCTTGACGTCTGTGCACAGGTTGATGGACGCTAAAAGACCAATGCCCTCTTTATCTATTTTTGCCCCTCTGTGCCATAGTACATCGGCGAGGGAGGTCTGCCGTGCCTGGACTATGGACGAACACCTCCCTCCCTCCGAGGGAGGGGCTCGAAGGGCAGCGCACCAGACAGGACATCAAAAGACTCAAAAGAAAAGGCGTGTGATGTGAGGTGTTGTCTGCCTTGTGAGCAAGCATTTCTTTAGGTGGGAAAGGTGGGGGGAGGGGGGGAGGGGGTCCAGGGGAGGGGGGGAGGGGGTCCAGGGGGGAGGGGTCCCCACCCCTTGCCGGAATGAAAGTTAAAGCAAGTCCCCTGGGGGGGGGGGGGGCAACCACAGGAGGCAGGCGTCTGAACTGTGAGCGGCTGCCAGCCCAACCTCTCGCTCTCGGCCTTTGTACATCGGCCTATGGACATTAAAAGTAAACGTGCCCTCTTTATCAATTTTTCATCCTACTTGGGTGCGGGGAATTCGCATAGCGGGGTTGTCTAAGAGTGCAGTGCACAAACTGCTTTCGCACGTTTTTCACTCTGGACCGTTCAAAAATCCAAAAGTTCAAACCATTTTTTTGTTTTGATACTTTGACCATTTCTTAGCTAGCCCCAAACTTGCTCTTTTGAACTTCCATTGCGCTTCAGGCCGTGCACGTCGCAAATCGCAGAAAAAGGTGTGATCCAAAATATTTTTACCCGAAAAATCGGCGGTGAAATTTTCAATCTTTGAGCGGTTGAGGATGGAAAACTTCTTGAGTAGTTTGTGCACTGGTCGCTTGGAGGACCCCCCATCCCCACCCAATGCCCCAAAAAGGTGAAAAATACATGAAGAGGGCCTGAAACATTATGTTTTACGTGGGATATTTGATCATAGTGAATTCTTCCAAGAAACACTAGCTGCCATACGATGTTGCACCAAAGAGGTTCCAAGTAGTGAAAGCAAAAAGGCAATATGAAGCCCCACAAAAGAACAAGAAAAGGACGGGGTAGCTTGGTACAATCAGCCCAACAACAAGGTGAATAATTGCGCCGAAGGCGGGAGGAAAACAATCATCTATGGGGCAAGAATGTTGCAAAACAAAGATCAATCCCACAAGGGAGTGTGCAGCATCATGCTGAGTTGAGTGCAGCACAAAGGCAAACGTGAAGAAACCCTCGCCTCTACCTACATGGGGACAACCTTATCTCCAAATATACAATTGGGTTCTCTTGTCGCTTTTTGCCAGATTGGTCCATGACCTTCTTTGCAGGTCGCATCTCCTGGGCTCCATGTTGAAGGGAGGCCATCAGACCCACCTAGCACAAAACCCAGGTACAAAACCTATGACCAGAGATGTAGCGCAAACCAAAAAAACTTGGTGCAACATCCTGCAACTGAGTTGTGAGTGTACACAATGCAGAGCAAAACGAGCAGGGCTCAACCGTGTCAAAGGATAACGTTGGGGCGGGGGGTGGGAGGTTTTGGGGACCCCCGATCCGCCGTGGATCAGATTGCATAGTCCCCTTAATCACCAACCCTCCAAAACCGTGACACCCCCCCCAATAGAAGATCCATTTGCGCACAACCACACGAAAACACATTGTGCTCCTTCTTTTGTTCAACAGTTCCGCCAATGCATGGAGCATTGCAAGTGTATGCCCGAAAATGTGGTTAATGGATTCATTTGAGGTGTACACACCACAACAGGGGTGCACTTTGAATGATGATTTAATCAACAAGCATTGCTGGATTGTTTTTTTTTTTGCTTCGTCATGTCACACCACAACACGGATGCACTCCCATTATTTTTTAGAAGCATGTGTGGATCGTTTTATGTATAACCCTATAACCCTTTGCGCGGACCAAAAATTTCGAAAACCACCAAAAGCCCTCCAAAAAGCAACAGGTGAAGACATGGAAGGCACAAACAGCAAACAACACACCATCAATTGAGACATTTGTGCAAACCTCACAAAAACCTACCATTGGCATGGGGGGAAACAGGGTACTCAACATACATAGTGCATGCCAGTTCTGAAAACACACAGGGTAGCAATACGCGACGCGGGATAAGCCACAATGGGCTGGTGCATCATGTGTATGCACACGGGTGAGGGGGGATGCGGTCGCGGAAGAATGAAAGGATACTGTTCAAGTTGTGGAGAGCCAAGGTGTGTCCATCGCTTTGAGGGATTTATGCCGTGCTATCTCACCTCGGGAATGATGCACTACAAAAGAAAAATGGTCACTATTCATTGAACTTGGATTGAGATTCCCTCGATCACTCTAACCCCATTACCATCCCTTCCGTTCTCCACTGTGTAATCTGATTCGAAGTGTAGCCCCATCTCAGATTCGGCGAATGCCTCGCTCTAACCCTATTCCCCTCCTTTCCCTTGCCGACATCATCGATATCGGAGGACAATAACAACCAAACTAACAACTTGAATGCTCACCCCTCTGGGATCAGCGTAGATCTCCCCCCCTTGCCCAGGTGCATGCCCCAAGCACCAAGCAAAAAAAACGACCCCCAAGTGCTCCTGAAAAAATTGTTCAAAGGTGTGGCATGCAAGCACAAAGCAAAAAACGATCCACAAATGCTTCTTGATTCAACATCCTTTGTATAATGCGCAACACATGTCCGATTGACAATGTGCCTCCTCACTCGACCTTGCCCACGGCATTGACTGGGACCATGGATCGTACTGTGGATCGTGTGGATTGTGGATCGGAGGTCCCAATAAACACCCCCGCCCCCAGCCCCAAGGATCGGTGCAGATCGTGGGTCGGAGGTCTAGAATCCTACCCCTCCCTTTTGCCTAGGCCCCACTAGTGCATGTTCTGTGGAACCCAAACCCAAGGCTTGCAAGCAAGCAAAGCAAAACAAATACTCAGCGGCTGGTCTTAGGCCACCAATAGATGAGTGACTGTGGGGTGAGTCCACCGATCCACTAAAAACACAAGCAGAATTAACCTCTATGTTATGAGTTCACAACGCCTGAAACTACTCAGAGCTTCTGAAATCTGCGAATGTCTATTTCTGCGGACCTAGAAAATATTTTTCTAATCGGTTTACTACAAGTCTGCAATTGCACTGCAAAAAAAAAAAATTAATTACTGTAACTACATTATTTAGCCTCACATGTGCAGATGCGCAACGAATGTGCAACGATTTGTCACCACGCGCTGCGGCTTGGAGCGTCGTCGGCCATGGAGCTATCCAAAATTGAACACAAAGCTTTAGCCAAAAGAAAAACCAAGTCCTTGTTTGGAGCTTAGCGCATGAATACCGGCAGTGAATAAGCAAACAAACAGCCGAACGCCAGTGGTCTGGGACTTTCTGAACTCTCCAAAGTACGTGTTTCGGCCTTGAGTTGGGCTCTCATCAGCTAAATAACAAAAGGAAACCCACAATAGAGGCAACATATCGTACACCGTGCTGGTGCATCACAACAATGCCACAAAATTTCAGGCAACAAGATTCCAACGAACAATTGCAATCAAATTGTCGCAAAACCAAATAGGGGCGGGAGAGGTTATTAGCGAAAGTGAAAAGTCTAAGGAGAGCCAAAACAAGGATTGAGGTTTGTTCTTTTGGTTATGGAGAGGTGTGCCATAACCTTTTTTGGTGTGGCCCGGTCTCTGAGTGCTTATGGTAGGCGTTTTTGGGTTTTAACCAGTTGCGTGGTGTTGTGGAGCTCTGTCTAAGTCGGTAATACACTCCCCCCATGAGCTTTGCGGCCACTTATTTGTTCCAAAATCAATGTCTTGCCCCCCCCCCCCCCCAGTTTGAGGGTCTTGGATTAAAAAAAAATGGTTCTCACGGCTCCATGCTTGCAATTTTTTGTTCAAGGAAGGCGGCAACAAGTTCTTTGTCCTTCGACAACACGGCAGAGCAACAAAAACCTCCAAAGAAGCGATTTCCCACCTCCCTTCCCATATATATTGCCTCCTTATCTAAATCCGCAAGGAAGGTCCTAAATGAAGAGACAAGGCCCTTGCCATATGTGGCATCAAACACGGCCTTTGTAAGTTGGCGTTGAAGAGACACACATGTTTGCCATGCAATATCCACTGCCTCCGCTCCCTTAGTAGCGCAGGCATCACACTTGAACAAGGGATTCGGATCGGCTTTTAAATCAATAGCATAGCACAAAGCATGGACCCACACACCACAACAACACATGTTGCTCAAACGCAAAGCGTAGAATTTTTATTTTGGGACCGAAAATCTTGGCATGATTCCCAGCGTTGCTGACAATCGACCTGTAAATTTTCCAGCCGACATGCCAGGCAATCGCTCCTGGAATCCCTAGGGATGCGAAAATATCGGAAGCGTTTTTCCGACCGAAACCCCGACCGAAACCCCAATCGAAACCCCAACCGAAACCCCGGCTGAAGCCGGGAGGGAGCCTTCCGAAATCCCTAGGGATGAAAAAATATCGGAAGCGTTTTCGGGGGCGATTTCCGACCAAAACGCCAAGGATGAAGAAACCCGACCTCACCCCCCCACACACGTGTTTGGGCATTTTTGGGCAATTTGACCCATATATAGTGAGGACATGTACAATGCTCCGCCACTCCTCAAAGAGAAGCTGCCCCGGCTACCATGGCCAGGCGTGGCCAATCACACGCCCCCGATCCTGGGGCTGACTCACGGAGCGCCGGATTCACCCCCACCCCCAGCCCCACCCCCCAGACCCCGATTAGCCCGGTTAGCCCCCCTTCGCGAACATCACAGTCACGGTCAAAGGCAGGCAATGCCCTATCCTCGAAGACAGTTGGGATGCGGGCATTGACCAAAGACTGTTGAATTTTCGAAGGCCCGGACCACACAAGGTAGTTGGCATTGATCAAAGGGTATTGAATTTTCCAAGGGTCGGACCACACAAGGCAGTTGGCATTGATCCAAGAGTATTGAATTTTCGAAGGGTCGGACCATACAAGACAGTTGGGATGCGGGCATTGACCAAAGACTATTGAATTTTCGAAGGCCCGGACCACACAAGGTAGTTGGCATTGATCAAAGGGTATTGAATTTTCCAAGGGTCGAACCACACAAGGCAGTTGGCATTGATCAAAGAGTATTGAATTTTCGAAGGGTCGGACCATACAAGACAGTTGGGATGCGGGCATGGACCAAAGACTATTGAATTTTCGAAGGCCCGGACCACACAAGGTAGTTGGCATTGATCAAAGAGTATTGAATTTTCGAAGGGTCGGACGACACAAGACAATTGGGATGTGGGCATTGACCAAAGACTATTGAATTTTCGAAGGCTCGGACCACACAAGACAGTTGGGATGTGGGCATTGACCAAAGACTATTGAATTTTTGAAGGGTCACACCACACAAAGTAGTTGGTATTGATCAAAGACTATTGAATTGTCGAAGGGTCGGACCACACAAGGTAGTTGGCATCGATTAAAGACTATTCCGTTTTCGAAGGGTCGGACCACACAAGCTAGTTGGGATGTGGGCATTGATCAAAGACTATTGAATTTTCGAAGGGTCCGACCACACAAGGCAGTTGGCATTGATCAAAGAGTATTGAATTTTCGAAGTGTTGGACCACACAAGACAGTTGGGATATGGGCATTGATCAAAGACTATTGAATTTTCGAAGGGTCGGACCACACAAGCTAGTTGGGATGTGGGCATTGATCAAAGACTATTGAATTTTCGAAGGGTCGGACCACACAAAGTAGTTGGTATTGATCAAAGACTATTGAATTGTCTAAGGGTCGGACCACACAAAGTAGTTGGCATTGATTAAAGACTATTCCGTTTTCGAAGGGTCGGACCACACAAGCTAGTTGGGATGTGGGCATTGATCAAGGACTATTGAAGTTTCGAAGGGTCGGACCACACAAGGCAGTTGGCATTGATCAAAGAGTATTAAATTTTCGAAGGGTCGGACCACACAAGACAGATGGGATGTGGGCATTGACCGAAGGCTATTGAATTTTCGAAGGGTCGGACCACACAAAGTAGTTGGTATTGATCAAAGACTATTGAATTTTCGAAGGGTCGGACCACACAAGGCAGTGATCAAAGACTATTGAATTTTCGAAGGGTCGGACCACCAAACTCCGGGCCCTTCGAAAATTCAATACTCTTGGATCAATGCCAACTGCCTTGTGTGGTCCGACCCTTCGAAAATTCAATACTCTTTGATCAATGCCAACTACTTTGTGTGGTCCGACCCTTTGAAAATTCAATAGTCTTTGATCAATGCCCCCATCCCAACTGTCTTGAGTGGCCTGACCCTTCGAAAATGCAACAGTCTTTGATCAAGGGTGGAACCATGGAATTGTGCGCCTTGGACATGCTCTTGTTCTCAGGTATGAAGAGTTACCATGAATTTGTGCTTGAGTTGCAGGGCCTTGCGTACTACGTTCGCGGCCCCGTGCAGCTTTCGCGACTGGAGGCGTTTGCCTTCATCATTCCTCAACCAGTCTGTGCGGACTGGGTTGTGACATATGGGCGCTTGTTCCCTGAGGAGCCACCCACCACTTTCCAAGTATTGGATAGTATGCGCAAGGCAGCCCCTGCCGGGGTGCGGGTGGCCCGCCATAAGCTGAAAACCCCCTAACCCTTCCACCCCGGGGGCCCCGAAGCCAACCCTGGTACAGGAGGAAGACCTGCTGTATCTGCGGCATACAGAGCTGGCCTTTGCCCGTGTTCTGCGGGCTTTGCACAGATTGCAACCTGACTCTGGTTGGTCGATGGAACGCCTCCACCAAGCAAACCTGGCAACATGGCGAAAGGGTAAGTCGATCCCACTTCTTGTCCCGCTCGCTAGAGCGCGCCAGGCTCATAGCTTCGGCGACACAACCCCCAAAGCCCCGCCCCACCAGTCTTCTGCCCGCTTCCATCAGCTTGCCCCCCTTGCCCTATGGCCAGACCACGTTGCCTGAGGTGTTGGCCCACAGACAGACCTCCTTGCTCCCTCTTGCGGCTGCCCCACGCCCCGTCCCTCGAAGGGTCGGACCACACAAGGCAGTGATCAAAGACTATTGAATTTTCGAAGGGTCGGAGCGCACATGGCAACTGGCATTGATCAAAGACTGTTGCATTTTCCAAGGGTCGGACCACTCAAGACAGTTGGGATGGGGGCATTGATCAAAGACTATTGAATTGTCGAAGGGTCGGACCACACAAGACAGTTGGGATGTGGGCATCGACCAAAGACTATTGAATTTTCGAAGGGTCGGACCACATAAGCTAACCCTAACCTGGTGATAACATAGATGACAGCACCCCTTTTTCTCCTCCATGTTCAAAAAACTGAGAATTGGAGTTGACATCTAAATACCATTAAAATGGAATCGTCAATTCAAAATTCTATTGCCTTCGGCAGTGCACTTCGAAGAGAGGTTGATAGTCAGCCAATCAGTCCCTTAGCCAGGCCAGCAGTCAGTCGGACAGAAACACACAGTTTGGGTTTTTTGTTAGTGGCAAACGCGGCCCCACACAGTGGGGAGACCATCTGCGTCAGACCAAGCAGTGGCCGAATGGTAATGCAGTTGACCGAGTTTTTTGGTCGGCGGTTCGAACCCCGGTCAGGTGAATGCGGCGCCGCCGCCGCCGCCGCCGCCGCCGCCAACAGTCAGCCAACCAGGGTTCAAACCGCCCACCAAAAAGTTTGCGTCGGCTGCGTTGCCATTCGACCGGCGGTGGCTTGACAACAATAGGCCTCCCCACTGCTTGGAGCCTTCTGAGCGAAAACTTTTGACCCCCCCCCACCCCACCCTCAAAAAAGTGATATCCAGTTTTAGGGGATAGAGGCCTCAGAATCAAAACAATCCATTGGGGGATGGTCTTGTTGGGCAAAATAAGGATTTTACAAGGGGTTGGACATCCAATATCATGCCTTGGGGTATGCTACACGAATGACCCCAAAAAGGGGGGGGGGTATACGACGCCCGCGCCTGCGCTTGATCTAACAACCTCTCTTCGAGGTGATTTTCAGCAGGCAAGATAGCATCGAGATTTCGAGAGAAACTCGGCCAAACTCCGCCATTAAATCGACTTCTAAAGAGGATGGAGGTAGATCCCACATTTAAATTATGGTTGCCCAAATCATATTCCGGCAATCTTCAATTACCTACTACCCCCCCCCCCCTGCAATAAATCGTTGGTTACTAGATATTGGTGAAATCACAATCAATCATGGCTAAGCATGCAAAACAAAGCAGCACACGGCCATGGTTAACTCTGAAAAAGGTGCATGCAAAGGCCATGAGGCATGGTGCCGGAGCCTAATTTACCTGCCTACCTTTCACCCACATCCAGTTGTACCAATGTTGTCCGTTTTGATATGAATTTCAGCTACCGTTAATGTTGCTATTGCCGGCATGCCTGTTTTATACACCCGGTCCACTAGTGAACATGTGCCCACCACAATTATTGGCCCTTCCGTTGGTGGGGGCACTTTCTTTCATGCGAAGTACATGCAGAATGGGCATGTGCTTGAGCATCATGCTCCTTAGACCGTGTCCGTTTCCCAATCTGCATCCCTTCTCTAGAACCTTCAGGGGCCTCCACACTTTTTTTTGCTTCGTTGCAACTTTTGGGTTGCATTCCCCATTTGTGTCCAGGACAAATCAGTGCACATCAGAGGCCTCCACACTAGGGCAGTCAGTATTCTAGTACCTCGTGTTGTGAGCAAACACGGGCTTGTCTAAACACGGACCACCGCTTGACTGTCGTTTCAGTGACTTTCACCATGCGTGGGTGGGGGGCACAAGAATATGCAGGTTGGGGGTTTTGAGGGCTACACCTCCACGCCGCAGGGTAGGAATACTCCTCTCAAACTGCAAGAACAGTGAAACTTGTCGTGCCTCGTCTTGCCCGATCTGGCGCTCAAAGCACTGTTACACACCCTCATAGGTATCTTTTAGCAGAGTTCAGCAGATTCTCATGAAGTCAGCAGATTCTCAGGTGCCCAAACCAGCAACGAATCTTGAATATCTTCGACATATAGTTGAGTTAGGACCAAGACACATCCCCAACCGGAAAGGGGCCTATCCATATCACTCAGGGAGCCCCTCCCACCCCACATACACGGGAAAAGGGGTGGGTCCTTGAAAAATAAAAAAAAAAGAGTGCTTAGGGGACCTATTGCAAGGGGTGGAGTGTGCAAAAAACAGTGAATACAATGACAATAGATAGCCTGTCTTGTTTGCTGTCAGAATTATTCCTAGGGCGCACCGCAGGGGAGGAGCCCTCTTGGCCGACAAAACATGGCTAAGTGAAGGCGAAACGTAGGACTAGGTTGACGGCTGTACATACCGATATCTGCAATCTTTTGGAGAAGTATGTATCGTATCCAGAAGTGCCGAACATTGCTGCATATGCATACTAGGGCTTGTTGACGTGCACGCGAACCTCATGGATGGCATGGGTTCTGCACCACCAGAAAATCTGCATATTTGTGTGCCACTGTGTGGCTTCAACATGAGTTTCATTGCTATGCAGTACCCTCACCCCCTCATGTCCAGCCCCCCCCCCCGCCTGCGGGACAATGGGGCCAGCCCGGGGGGAATTGTCACCAAGTGACGGTTCCCCCCCCCCGGGGGGGGGGGGGGGGCACCACTCCCGACCAACCACTTACCAGCGCATACTATGTCAAATTCATGGCCGGTCAGTTCCTTCCTGTTGGTCGCCCAAGGATCTGGGATACACAGCGACATGCATAGGTGCTGATGGTGCCATGCGCATAATGCAAATGAGCAAAAGACTCAATGCACTGCATCCATTCATCAGTTTTCTGCCTGCCCCTTCTTCTGAACAGGGACAGTGTAGAACTTCCTCTTGCGGTCCCACATAGTCGTGAACAACGGCACATGTTCCCCTCTGCTCGTTGTACAGGTGCCTCTGTGGGACGTGGGGGTGGTGAGGTGGCCTGCAAGGCTGTCAAGTGTTTGACGGAAGCGCAGTCATGCACAACTTCAGTGGCACCATGTTTGTACACCATGGTTCTGTACTCTTTGATTTCTCAACCCCCTTTTCAGACTCTTCGTTTTCTGTGCGCCTTTTTATGCATAGTTTTCAGCGTCTTCCCCTTTTTGCAATGTCTCTCCACCCATCTCTTTGCAGCCTTCAGCCAACATTCAACCTGAGCCAGGAGGCGGTCGGAAACAATTCAGGCCTTTTGTGCCATTTTGAGTAGCGTCTTTTCAGCCTGATTTGCTCTGTACATCCACAGCAGTTCATCGAACTTCGGCTCGCCATGAACGCTTTCAGCCCGTGGTCAGGCGGCTTTGGTGCAATGCACGTATTTTTTTTTCTTTGCTCAGACTTACGTGTGCCTCGTAAGTGCTTGGGCAGACGAACCGGATCTGTGTGGCAGTTAAAGTGCAACATGTCTTATCTCGGTTGGAGGGTCCACATGCCGTCAGAGACGATGGGATGTACACTTGAGACTTTTTCACTGTCACCAGCGGATGCAGCGGGATGCGACTGCCACGCCTTATCAGCGATCCACAAATTTCAATTCAGGGAGACAGGAGGAAAAGAAATACAGACTTGCAGGAACTTTGGTGCGATGCAGTTATAACGAGAGACCACTAAACCCATGTCATATGAAATATTATAATATGTGGCAACATGCCTGCTCACATGGACGCCGCACAAGAGTAACCCAATAAAAGGCCGTCTGAAGTTACATGGACTGCAGGCGCATTACGCATTCAGATAAATGGTGTGAAGAAGGCAGAAAACATTCACGGCTTCTTGGATGCAAAATACTCGCGATACTTTTTAATCACCTCGGACTCTGCCATGGCCTTCTCGTGTGCCACCAAAGGTTGCCATGCGTCTGGGTACGTGGGCTCCACGTGGTCAAAGAAGCCCATGCGCAGCATGTCCAAGAGGTAAAAGACCTGCATGTCTGCAATGGAGGGCTTGGCCCCCAGGAGGAAGGGGCCAGGAACTTCTGTCATTCGCTTGGAAATCTGGTCAAAGAAATCTTTCATCTTACCTGCAGCATACTCTTCACGTTTCTTCTTCTTGACCTCAGCGTCGGGGTCCTGGGGGCACTTGGTCAGCACGTCTTGGACAATGTCCATCACCTGTGGGAGACAGGATTCGGATAGGCACAGCGTTTCTGCACAGCGCACAGCGCCCAATTGCAAGCAAGCTTTCCCGTGACCACCCTGAAAACCACCCGCCGTGCACAGAAGCAATGCGCACAAGAAGCCACGTTGGCTGAGACACATCGCACAATTTGTGTATTGTATCACTGCTGAGCATTTTGCCGCACCATCGGTGTGCATGTACGTATGTACGCCCATCAAACCGCAGTGGCCAGGTGCTGGTTTGGCCACGCGCTGGTTGGGCCTAGCGTTGTGGAGGCTGTGGGAGCCTGTTCCCCCACAGGGCAAAAATAACAGATTTAGACAGCAATCTGGCATTTTCTAGTGCGAAATATGGTTTGTTTGACTGATTGTCAGGACCGCCCCCCCCCCCCCCCGCCTTCCATCCCCTATGATGGGTGCTCACCGTGCGCTGTGCGAAAAGTTTCCTATTTTGGACCCATTTACCCCGATGGCCAAGGTGACACAGTGACTATTGTGTTCCCATACATGGGATTACTCAGATTCTTACGCAATCCCAAAACTTAGACAAGGCACCCATCCAGACCCCACCCCCACAAGTTTCAACGCTCGGTGTGCTTTTTATGTTTGGGCTATTTTGTGCCTGTGTCTGATCTATTCTTCCGTGGCTTTGTGGGCTGTTGCTGCTGCTGGCTACTGCCATTGATGGCAGGTTGCATGACTAGCTGACTGACGGCAACGGATTAGGGCTATTGCTGCTGCTGGCTTCTGTCATTGATGGGCTACTGCTGCTGCTGGTGGTGGTGGTGGAACCCGTCCATGGTTTATGTTCTTTTGACCTTTGGAGAAGTGTGGAGACGCATGTTCCTGGTCTTTTCCCACTGTGTATGTGCCTGGCTTGTGAAACGCTTCCGCTGGGCCTTGGTCACATGAGAAATTGTTGCCCCAAAGTTGGTGGGGCTGTGTGCGGAAATGATCATACAAAGGGGAGCATGTTGTCTAAGGAAAATTTCGGGAGGCGGAAATGGGCCTCACAACAGAGGACAAGGAGGGTGCTGGTAACTGTGAGGCACCATTGAAAGCCAGGACTGTGCTGTCCAAAATCAAACTGTGGCTGTCTAGTACCATCAGGCAGGAAGACAGGGAGGGCAGGGGCGGGGGCACGGCCCTTTTCAAACGCCACAGCCCGTGCCCATTCTTCGAACCTTCCCAGGCAAGGAAAGGGCCGAGAGCCTTGCAGCTCAGTAATGTCACAGCCACAGCCCACAGCCTCACCCGTCCCACTGCCCATGTGTCTGTGGCTGGAAGCATTGCCAACCTATAACAGCAGCCCGAGAGCCTCAAAGTCCCAAAGCCCCCCACAACCACAGCTGACAGATCCGCAGCCGAACATGCAGTTCCATCCCACAGTTCCCACCACAGCCGGGGGGTCCTCAAAATCGGACTGCAAAGCAGTCTGGACGGAAAATTCACTCCCGCCCATTGATACACACCTCAAAATGATCACTGCGCCATGGGAAATAGATTGAATCGCATAAACATGGGAACCCCCCCCATGAGGCTCTCAAAATGCTGTCCCTTGGACGCCTCCAGAGTGCGACAATTGTTGCAGAGAAATTGGGTGTATGGGCTCTTGGCCCCAATGTATGCACCGCACGTGCACCGCGCCCGTTACTGCTGCCCTAGGCCGGTTGTGCCCTAATGCTGAAGCTGTGTTGTTGGAGCTGCCGCTGCTGCTGCGCCCCCACCACAGGAGCAGGGCAGAGGCCTGCGGTGGGCACTGCATTGCGTCTTGCTCTGCAGTAGGGCAAAATGCTGCTCGCCAACCCGTGCTGTTTCAATGGCCCCTGGGGAGCACTTTGGGGCAGCTGCAGAGCCATGCCTTGAGCCGTCTCCCGCCACGCAGACAAGCAAAGCCAAACTGGACTCAGGAGGCACAAAGCAAAGCTTTGTATCACCAAATCCACATGAATGGCTGGGGGGAAATTGGCTTGCGCCGGGGGGGGGGGGGTCGTTCGAGCCCCTTTCCCGGACCCCCCCCTTTTTGGGCTCCCGTGACGGTGACCCCCCAACAGGCTGACAGGGGAGGTTGGGGGGGGGGGGGGGGAGTCCTGAGGTACCACAACATATATGACTCAAAATGATCCACACGATGCACTGATCATTTTGAGGTATGTATCATGCGGGAAATTTTTCTGAAAAAAAATCTTCCGGGCCGCTTCGCAGCGAAGTTGGTGAGTCATCATTAGAGGTTTTAGACTAGCCTCTTGGGACTGGCCTGTCACAAGAGCCCCTTTCCTAGACCCCCCAGCCCTCCTTTGGGGGGCTCGAATGACCGCCCCCCCCCCCCCGCGCGCAAGCCAATTTTACCCATGCCCATTCGGGGTTTACGCGCACTGCACACGCACTGCCCGCGCCTCTTGGAGTGCGCCACTGGGGGACGGCCCCGTGCAAGAAAAGGGCCCCACAAGCAGACGCACAAACAGCAACACACCAAGACACACTGCTCCAGCGTTTGGCGGGTCACGCTTCCCGATGTGCTCATGCAGCGCCACACGGATTGCACACACTTGAAATGGGCTCCCAAAGCTCCCACAAGGGAGACAAATGACGGACGCATGCAACTCTACCCCCAAAACCCCGGAAACCAATGGCTGCCTTTGGTCCGCCGTCCGTTCAATTTCCGCACCGCGGCCATTGCTCCCCCGTACTGGCAACATGCACAGTGCCTTTGTAAGCCGACCACTTTTGACGGAGCAGCCCGCCTTTTGGCTCTGGTTCACGCGAGCAATACGGACTGAGCACCCGCCCGATCAGCGGTCCGATGCCACAGGGGCGTCTGCCCGAATAGCGGCCGGGTGCCGCGTGGGCACACTCACGGTCACAGCAAATGCCACATCACAGGGCTAGGGCACAGGGCTAGTGCCCAACGAGATGGCAATTGGGGCGGCAAGTATCTCATCCAAACCGAGCAAATCCAAGAATTTCCATGAACCTCAGCCCACCACCACTCATCATTTACACACCACCAAAACATGGGAAGGAAACGGCGGTGGACAACAGAACGCCATCACTGCCCTTACATGCGTGTGGCATGTATCAGTCTCTCTATATGGCTCTCCCCCGATCCACAGCCTTAGGGAAGGGAACAGCGTGTCCATTTTCTCGCCCCCGCATCTCCACCCCATCTTTCCCGATTCCCCCCCCGCATCTCCATCCCATCTCCATCCTATCTCCACCCCATCCACCCCATCTCCAGTCCATCCCCGCACCATCTCCACCGCAGCTCCACTCTACCCCATCTCCACACATCTCCACCCCCACATCTCCACCCCATCTCTACACATCCCCCACCCCGCACCCCATCGATCTTTGGTGTACCGGTGTGAATATAATTTGATAGCTCGGGCCTCTATGGGGGGGACGGTCACAGGGGGGGGGGGGGACCGCACCACAAATCTGTACCATAGTATCACAGTGTAAATCAGCTTCGGCGCCTTGTAAAAATTGTCTTTGGCGCCTTCGGAGCCTAGTATTTCCTATGCTTTCTGGGCCAAGGTGACGGTTCCCCCCCTGGGGGGGGGGGGATTTCCAGGGGGGGGGGGGGTGACTGGAATCGACATCATGTCAGGGTCCAACAACAGAAGACTTGAACGATGCTGTTACTTCGGTACAAAATTGCCATCTCCTTACACCCACGCAAGTGGAGGCAGGGTCCCAGCAAAAATTGGAGGCAGTCTCCAGGCAAGGTCCTAAGTCCCGCAAAGTACCGCCCACTGTACCGCATCCACTAGGTGGGTGCTGATCACTCTGGTGGGGATCATACCTCATCAACCACCAACGCTTGGACGTCATCCTTGGGATACAAATCCGACTTCTTCCCCACAAACCGGGAGATAGCGAGACTCTGTGTCATCTGCTTGCCATCAATCTCCAGGCAGGGCATGCCTGCAGGCGCAGTCCCAGCAGCCTTCATCTGTGAGTACTCCTGGAAGTTGAGCATCTTGTCCTCAAATTCCACACCTGCGTGCAGTAGAGCTGCACGGATGCAGCCCACCCGGCCCCCTTCGATGGCATAATAGTACAATGTCAGCGGCATCAGGTGACAGATCTGCATAGAGCATAATAAATTGCATTGAAGGTGCTGGGTGTTCACCTGTTGCTGTGCTCAGAAGAATACACTGACACCAAGTTCTGATTGCATACCTTGTCATGCAATTGCAAGATTACCTCCATGCTTTTTTTATATACACCAGGCCTGTGCTGAGTAGCAGTAAGGCGCTCAGGCTGATTGCCCGGTCTCTACAACAGTGTTGTAGAGTACAGTTCAGCCGCATGATGACTCCTGTGTCCCATGGGAATAACACTTTTTTAATCAAATAGGCCAAACTCAAAGTGCCAAGAGCTGCTCGGGCAGTGATACTGCTAAGTACAGATTTCGGCGGAGCCAGGGTGTGCATACGGAAGTCAGCCCTGGGCTGGTTCCCCATGGTTTCGCGTTGATGTCGTGCTGCACGTGCAGTGTCGTCCACATGGACTCTGGTTGCCTTTCCTCTACACTAATGTGCCAACGGCACTCCTTTGACACCATGGATAGTTTCCACTCCCGTGGGGGCGTTAGCATGCTCCACCGGGGTTTTGGTTCCCGTCCGTGAGCAGCATCGATGTACTGGAGCAATAACCGTACATACACGTACATACAGCTCCCGATGTGACGGGGGAATCAGGGGGATGACATCAGTTCTCAGTTGCCCCTCGGTAGTCGCACAGTCCCCCACTGTCCTGAGCCCCTTGGCCGCCAGTGCCGGGCAATAGAAAGTGCGAAATCTGTTTTCCTACACTCGGGATTTGACTTCCCGCTTGAAGAATACCGAGTTCCAGAGAGGAATCTGCAATAGATCCTGCCCCTTTAGGCAATCCCCTGGGCATATTTGAGCAAAGGACGAGTATGCTACTAAAGACGATACCACTACCGGTCAATGTGCCTTGGCTGCCGGAACCACGAAAAACTCTTGTAGTGTACACGGTCCAAAGGTAACTTTGGAGCCTTCCGTCGCACCCATGCCTGAAACTCGCTGAGATCCACTGACGGGGCTCCCGACTCCAGTGATCGGAGCGTCTTAACATACACCGTGGAGTGGCACCACAGCAGGAAGTCCCCTGCTAACCCTAGGGAGGACCCCCCACCCGTTCTTGCGGTAACTTCCAGTGTGTTGTGGGCAGATCCCCAGGGCAATGTGCATGGCCATATTGGCCTTTCGAATGACTTGTTGCGTGGGAAAGAAGAGTGCTGCAATGTGCCGAAGCACCGGATATGCCCAGATATATGGTGCGTGTGTGTGTGTGTGTGTGTGTGTGTGTGTGTGTGTGTGTGTGTGTGATCTGTACTATTTACGAGGTAGATCCTTATGCAGCCCTGAGATGGCAGGTGTATTCGGCTCAGTCTGCTGTTGCCTCTTTGCGCCTGTGATCCATCCCTTCTGCGGAATCAGAACCTCTGTGTGTGTACGGTTAGGTAACCTCGGAGCTGGCCCTTCCGTGTGCCCCCAGAAAGAGCTGGCGGCAGATTGCTTCCGTATCCGGCGTCTCTACCAGCCCCTGTGGAACAGGGGTTGGTGGGGAGGGCGGGGATGTGTGTGTGTGTGTGTGTGTGTGTGTGTGTGTGTGTGTGTGTGTGTGTGTGTGTGTGTGTGTGTGTGTGTGTGTGTGTGTGTGTGTGTGTGTGTGTGCTCTGTGCTATTAACGAGGGTTTGATGGCTTTTAATGTCCTGGCCGCTCTTGCGACGGGAGGGTTAGGGGTTAGCGGGTTAGAGCCTGCCTGAAGCCTGCCCTATCCCACCCCCGGTATGTCGCGGCGCGGCGGAAGGACGCCTTCCTGTGGCTATGTGCCCTCCTCGGAGGCCCTCCCGTGGCCCTTATCGGGGCCCCGAGTGCCGCCGCGGGGCGACGCCGCCGTCCCCTGCCCTGCTGGGCCTCCCCCCTCCCCCCCGGTCACGGGGGCTGGCATAATCGCCGACCCTCCGGAGGTCAACACGCCTGCTCGCTGCTGTAGCCCCCCCCCCTGCACCGGCAGGCACCGTTGTCCTCCCCCCAACACCCTGGGGTGCCCCTCGTGATGGCGGCTGCAGCAATGCCGCACCCCCCTGTGCCCCTTGCATGACTTGCATGCCGGGGCCCTGTGCTCATCGCACAGGGTCTGCATGGGGCGCCGCGGCTGCCCCACCCTTTTTCCCCCTGCCCGCTGCGCCCTCTTCTGTGGGGGGGAGGGGGGCTGGGACTCTCCCTGACGCCCTGTGACTGCCCCTGGAGAGGGTTCTTGCCCCGCCCGAGCGGCGGACGTCGCCGCCACGGCCCCCCTGGAGCCGTCCCCTGTGGGGTGGGGGTCTGTCGGCGTCTCCTGCCCCCCCCCCTGAAGAAGAGTCCGCTACCCCTGGGGGGCGGCCTGTGCCCACCCCGGGGGCCGGGACCCCCGCCCGGGCCACCGTCAGCTGGCGGGAAATGTTCCCAAAAATGTCCGCCAGCCCTTGGGAGGAGGAGGGGGGGGAGGTAGAGGGGGGGGAGGGGGACAGGGCGCCCCCTCCCCCCATATTGCGGCCGCCCGGGCTACCTGCCGGCGCATGTGGCACCTGCGGCCGCCCCCCTGCTGCCCCCCCCTGCCCTGGCGCTCTCCCCGGGGGGAGTGAGGGGGGGGGGAGCGGCAAGGGCCGCTGGAGCTCCCCCCGCCCATCCAACATACCCGAGCCGCTCAGGCTGTGTGCCCCCCCCATCGAGACGCGAGGGGGGGGGTTGGAAGGTTCCCCCGGGTGGCGCGCGCACTCGCGCGACGCCGGGTGCGCTCGTCGCGTCGCTCGCTCCGGTGATGAGGACCGCGAGCGGGAGCGCTTGCGGCCGCGCGGCGGATCCCGCACGGGCTGTGAAGCCACCGCCGGCGCGGCCCCGGCGGGCGGTGCGGGCTGCAGCCACGCCCGCAACGCTCGCGCCGCCACGCGCGCTTGCGCCGCATCCATGCGGTGCCCTTCGTGCGCCCGCCGGCAGCAGTGCTCCGCTCCGCGCTGCGCGCAGGCGGCACAAGGCGGGGCCCGGTGCCTCGCGCACAGGGCCACCTGCGGCGGCGCCGCCGCGCGCCCCGCGCTCCCGTCGCCCGCCCCGTGCCGGTCGCGCTGCACCAGCCGGCGCGGCAATCGCTGAAATGGCCGCAGTGGCTGCCGCCCTGGTCCCGCCGGCGGCAGGTAATCCGGCAAGAACATATCCTGCCTTCCCCTTCCCGGCCGCGCCAAGCGCCGCGTCCATAGCTCGCGGCAATGCGCCTCCAGCTGCCTCATTTGAAACAGCATGGCTGCGGGGCAGGCAAACAGCGGGCGCGCCGACCGCCCCACACACCTGAAGCCCCCCAGCGGCAGGAGAGACTTCGCCATCCACACCTCCTTGCCCTGCAGGAGGTCCCCTGCCTGCAGATGCGGCTGCAACGCATCCAGGGCCATTTTCAGCACTTGGCCCCTGGTGCGTAGAGGCAAGGTGACCCCCCGCAGCCGGTGGTCGCTGGGGGCCGGGAGTGCCCGTGCCGCGTGGGCCTCGAAGTCCAGGGCCAGCTCCACGTATGTCACATGGCCCTGCCCCGGCAGCCACCGCAGTCGGCTAGCCCACTGCAGGAGCGCCATCGCAAAGGATGCCTCCCACGGCCACCCTGGCGGTGGGCCGGCGCGCAACGCCAGCGGCGCCGCTGGTGGCGCCGGGGGGTGTGGGCCCGCGCCCAGTTGCCCCCATGGGTAGCCCCGGCGCGCATCGGGTGGGCGTCTGCGCGCGATCGCAAAGACCGAGGGGCCCGCGCCCGCGTCTCGACGTGCCGCGACTTCCGCTCCCATGCGCGCCGATAGCACCGCCAGATACATGCCATAGAGGCGGTACATGAGCCGCCCCGCCTGATCCGCCTCCTCCGGCCGCACCAACGCCGCCGGCAACAGGCCCGTCGCCCGTAGGCATACCGGCCACGCCGACAGGAGGGCCAGCGCCGGCAAAAGCGCCGCCTCGGCCTGCACCAGCGGGAGCCAGGCGGCCCGCTGCGTATGCCACTGCGGGCAGTCCCATAGGAGATGGACCTCCGTCTCCGGGGGGCCCCCGCAGTAGGGGCCGGCCGCCAAATCCGAAATTCGATGCTTGCTGACCCGCGCTCCGGTCCACGTCGCCCCGGCTTGCAGTGCCCGCAGTAGCGAGCGCTCCGTCTCCGAGCTGGCGACCGTCATGCCCTGGGCGCTGTGCTATTAACGAGGGAGACCCATGTGTGACTGCGTGCTGAGATTGGCTTGCTGAAGTGTACACCTGAGTGTGTACCTTATTGGTCTGCCTGATCTCTGCGGTCAAAAGGTCAGAACCTCTGCGCCGTCATACTTATGTGATTTCCGTGGAAGCTCTCCCGTGCTCTGCACCAAACAGAAGTCGGCTGGCGTGCTCTAGCTCTCCCTCTCCCATCATCTCGCAGGGCCGCGGGGCGGGGGGGGGAGGGGGGGCATGGTGACTTGGGTCTCGGTCGTTTTGGGGCGGGCGGTGTGGCCGGTATGTGCGGGGAGCGCGCATGTTCCATGTGTGTGCGTGCGGGGCTGCGGGCAGTGCGCAGCCGTTTAGCTGGTCGCGTGTCCGGCGCGGCTGGCCGCTTGCGCACCGGCGTGTGTACTTTGTGGTGCCCCCTGGCACAGCAGTTTCGGACCCCTCGTTGCATTCTGGTGCATCTGGCGCAGGCCGGCAGTCCATGCTGGCGGCACGTGACTGACAGGGGCAGCCTGTCCACATATCCTGGCCGGTGATGTCCGAGGGCACAGCACGCGTCCCCTGACTTGCGCAGACGCTTGCATGTGATGCACGGTGCGCGCTGGTGTGTACTGCATAGTTCAAGAGCCCGCGCGCACATGTGTGGTGCCAGTGCTGTCGCACATGCTTGCAGCGGGTCTGGGTCACCTCCGACGCCCGGGGGTCAGTCTCGGTAGGATTTTGGGGGTCCCATCAATTGAGCCCCATTGGGGGGGGGGTCTAGCCAGGAGGCTCTATCGACCCCCAACCCCCCGCCCAATTGAAAGCCCGCCTACCCCTTCCCTCTGTGCCTACATTTGATTTTGCCTGCGCCAACTCCTTCCACGCCCACCCCCACGGCAAACTTGCTTAAATGCTGTTGCGGTGTAGTCGCGCGCCCAGCTGCCAATTGTTTTCCCATAAACCCTGCAGTATGCACACAACATGCGTGCCACCTAGATGGCTTTGTGTTGTCTAAATCGCGTTCATGTTTCGATGCTTGGCACTCTGGTGATGGGGTGTTGACCAGGTGTAGTGTCTGGTGTTCCCTAGGGATGTTTGTTGGGTTGGGGTGTTGACCTGGGTACAGGAGCCTGTGGTGGTTGTGTAGTGGGGTTGCCGTGTAGTGGTTGGGGGTCCGGGCTCAGATCAACCATTGACTGCAGAGGAGGGGTGACGGGGATGGGGAAGGCGCAGAGGAAGGTCCATCGTGCGGTGGGTGTGTGCCCGCTCATGGTTGCTGCGGGTACACTGGGGGTGGGGGGGGGGGGAGAAAAATGTCCGGGGAGAAATGTAAGTCGCCAAATTATACCGCTATTCAATGTGTCCCAAAAATAAGGGAAAAAACCTTTAAAGACTAGGGTAATAATTGTGTCCCAATTCTGAACATCCCTTTTGTCTCATCCAAGGTTGCTGACTGCCGCAGCGTTTTCAGGAGTTCAGTGTTGGATGGTTGCTAATATGTACCTAAGCCACCTTTTTTGGGTTGGTTTCCTTTTAGCCAAATTCTAAGAAACTCATTTGTTTCATCCAACTGCGAACTTGCGTTGCCTGGTTGTCTGATACGGCGCCTGCGGGTTTTTGCCCTGCCCAATGACGGGGAAGAAGTTTGCGGTGAAGCCCCCCCCCCCCCCCCCCCCCCTTTGGCGCTGTCCGAGGATGAGGGCATAAGCCCGGTGTTCAACGCTCCCATGAGGGCCCATGTGTGTGTGTGTGTGTGTGTGTGTGTGTGTGTGTGTGTGTGTGTGTGTGTGTGGTGTGTGGTGTGTGGTGCCCATGTGTACAATTGCAAGATTGCCTCCATACATCGTACATGCCTGCCTTGGTGCATGCTGCTAGGCCAACTCCAACCCGAGCTTCACCATCCTCATGCACCAAGAGCCAACAAGGGTGTGTGTGTGTGTGCCAATTGCCAATTGCCCCACCACGGGTTTGTCTTCATTGCCTTCAGTTCTCGCATGTGGCAGTGCTTTGAAGTTCATTGATGATCCATATCCACAGTGGGTCAGAAGTATCTAATGTCCGTGTGTGCGTGTGGAAGCGGTCGGCGCTCATCGTGGAGGCGGGGGGGGGGGGGGTTAGTGGGTTACCCCCAAACAGTGGTCCAAGTCAGCATTGGCATTCAGTGGGGACAACCCAAAAAGAACATTGGCAGTGGAATTAAGAACTGAAAGAGACACCATGTTGGCACAACAGGATGTATCATGGTGATGTGGGCCCCAAATGAACACAATCTACTCCTGTGCAGGTCACTTCTGTTATGCAAGGGGGACAACTTTTCTTCCTGCTCCCATGCAAGATGTATGCCAACAGCTATGGGTTGCATTGCTTACCAAATATTCCGTGGACAGGGAAGTGGTGAGTGTACTGTACTCCAATACCAATACAATACAAAAAACGGGGCAACGTGAAAATGCCATGAGCCGCATTGGGCAAGTTCAGGTTTTGGCAGAGCCTGGGTGAACTCACAGGATGCAAGATGCAGCTCAGGACTGTTCCCCAATGGTTTCCCCGTGGTGTGGCTGGCAGATTGACATTAGTCTGAAAATGTGCCTCTTCGGGGGAGTATCCACACCGCGCGCGCACCGCGTCAGGCATTTGAACAACTTCTCCAGGAGATGGTCTACCGGGAGAGGAGTTGTAGATGGTACCTGGTGGGCTCTGAGGCATTACCATTCCCCCTGATTGGCTCTGGATGCAAGGGGCTACGGAACAACCCCAGTACCCACACCACGCATGCCCCGCGTGCGCACCACGGCAGGTACTCCCCCTTCTTGTGTGCCATTTCATGCCTAATAGCTCCGCAGGAAAAAACTGGCCTACAGTGCATATGGCTCAGGGTGGCGTACACCCGACCTGGGTATGCATGCAGCATGCGAACAAACTGAGCAGACCTTCATTACCTGTTCACTGTTTGTCGAGGTTGGTGCCTCATTTGGAGTCAATGAAGATGCAGTGTGAATCGTAAGCATGCATGGACAAATTTTGCAATAGACAAATTTTCACAATGGTGTGCCCCCCACTAGTTAGGTGCAGGGCCACCATGGCTGTGGGTGGGGAGGGGGATCCCACACGACCCTGCCTTGATGGGAGGTGGGTGAGATGAAGCACAACAGCAATGCAGTTTGGCCATAGAACGACGATGGTTGTCACTCCCCAGAATCACTTGGCATCCATGACAGTACAGTGTCACACACACAGCTCAGTGCAGATAAGGCGCCAGATCCGCCGCCACAGTTCTTGCCAGCATGTACCCATACGGCTCTGGAGGCGCCGCCAAATATGGGCGCACATCGACCTTCCCTTACCCGTGGTGCCTCTGTGGGAGTTGTTGCACCGCGCACGCATGACGCGCACACCGCGTGTGCATCGCGTCCCCATCCCAACAACTATTAGTAGCGATGTACCCACCCAAACAGCCTATAGAACCCCAGAAAACCTCAGTTGTCAGCAAACCAGCTATCTTCCTTGGGTTTTCTTTATGGCTGCCAATAATTCCCAAAGGCTTCTGGGTAGTGTTTGTTGTTTCCTGGAGGCCTTTTGATGGTTGCATTTATCACGGGGGGGGCCCAGATCTACCCAACGTTTGCATCGCGCGCACACCGTGGCCAGAGCGCCCTCTTTAGGCCCTCCACCACATGTTCCCTCTTGATCAAACCCTTCTTTTCAGCTTCCCCGTGGTTCTCCGTATTTCGCCTACATCAGCACTGAAATCAGTACCGTCTGAACCTCCCGCTACCATGTCTAATGGTCCCACCCGTGTCCTCTGAGAATCCCTGACATCTGTACTGTACTCCCCATGCCATTCCTCCATCGCCTCTTCATCACTGTCACTCGACGGACTGGATGTCAGTGTCTCCTCCAAGCCCCTCCCACAGCGGCTCTCGCCGTGGCCTCTTGGGCTGTGCCTGGTCCGTATTTGGGTGCCATCTTGTGGGCACCATGGTTCCCCACCACCTCCAAATGGGAGGGGACTAGCGCGGCGTCGCCGCCTCCCCCACCTTCTCCCTTACCCACAGAATTTGCTGCCACAGATCTCAATGCCGTACCTCCCCATTTTCGGCATTTTTCCATGTGTGTCCATGCCATTTCACCCTTTGAAAAGATTCAACAAAATGTACCCCCCCCCCCTTGCGATGTCCCTCCCCAGTGCACAACGGTCTCCTAGGGGAGGGGGTGGGAGACTGTCACCAAGTGACGCCCCCCCCCCGAATTCTAGTATGACCTAAAGAAAATTCTTCTTCGGCGCCTAGTATTTCCTATGCTTTTTGGGGCAAATGACGGTCTCCCGGGTGGATGGGGGGGGGGGGTAGTCAACCTAGAAAAAACCCAAAAAAACCTGCACTCAGGGCGCAGTCAAGCAGGGACATCCATCAAAGCTTGACCTAAACTACCTGGACAATACCCTCGGAAACCTGCACTCCAGGCGCGGTCAATCCGGGCATGCATTGAATTTGAGCCTAAGAAAACGACCAAGAGGATACAGTGCAGCCTGAAAACAGCCTTAGTCCTCACCAGACGGCCCCCCGAGGGGGGCTGATCTTGGAGAATTGGAGATAGCACCCCGGGACCCCCGTCGTTGGTTCAGGGGTATGTTTGTTTGCACAAGCAGAGCACAAGAAAACTGCACAGGACTTGGGGGCACAGGACTTGGGATGGCAATACTGATGTATCACCAAGGCCGGGAGTACCGGCGGTTGTATGGACGGGTGCGCTGCGGACCACTCCGCTGGATGCGGGACCCCACTCTGAAACTGACCCTGACCCTATACCCTGGCCCACACGCTGCAGCACGGTTAGATCCCCCACTCAACCCCAGGGGATCAGTTTCAAAACGCAAAGGAAAGGGCAGGTGCTCTCAGGGGGTCAGCCGGGCAGTGGGTGGGTGGGCGGGCAAAGACAGGAAAACTGCCTAAACATTGGAGACGCAAACAAAAGTTGAGACGAGGCACAACTGGTGTTTGCACAAGCAGAGCACAAGAAAGCTGCACAGGACTTGGGTATTCATTCTCCGCTGAACACAGCACATGCGCCACTGAACCCATCTCCGAGCCTCAGCCCTTGAGGAATGCGAACTGAGGTAGTTACAAAAAAACAAATAAAAGTACCCAGCGGCCATGCCGTCAGGGACACCCACTGCAAGGGGCAGGAACAGACGACCACGACAGTCGCCGAGTCTCACGGATTGAAGAGGCGGGCAAATCGCACCACCAGGCCGTACCCACCTTGGATCCATATATAGGGCACAGCAACCCTGTGTCCCTTGTTCCAGTCCGTCAGGGAGACCACAGCGACTCCCTCCGGCAGCCTCACCTCCCAGACCTCGCAGCATGCATGCTTCCCCGGGGGCTTAACGCTGCGGCCGTCGGGGGTCACGCGGCGGTGCGGCGTGCCTCCCACGCGTGCGGCCACGTCCCGGACCGCTCGCTCCAAAAACCCATCCCTGTCGGCAGGGAGGGGGCACTGGGGGCACAGGCGCACCCCGTTGCCGAGCAGCACCCGGCGGATGGGCAGGTGCGCCACCTTGCCGCGAAGGCGGCCGCGGAGCTCGGTGGTCCACTTCGCCGCCCTTCGCTGCTTGGCCTCCGCGGATCGCCGGTGATGCTGTCCGCCATGGCGACCCTTCCGGTGGGCTCCACGGGAACCCCGTCGCTTGCGGGCCCCACGCGAGCCCCGACGCTTGGGCATGTGTGCGGAAAAAAGGTGCTACATGGAGGGCGCACGCACTGCCGCCGCTGGACTGCTTGGGAGAGAGGGGGGGGGGGGTTAGTATCCCCGTAGACATACCACCCCCCTCACCCGAGCCTCGCCCAAATTATCCAGCAATGCATCCCACGTGCGCCAGGCCTCAACCTCCGCCCTCGCCTGGGAACCTCCAAACACCGACGTCACCCTCGACATAGGGTCCCCCGGCTGCAGAGCCGAGGGTACCCACACCAGGCGAACCACGACCCCCGAGACCCACAGGACCCTAGCCAACGACCGTAGGACCGACTGGTGGTGGGTCAGGTGGCTAGTCGCGCGCAGTCGCAGCACTTGAGCAATGGCGGCTTCACTGTCGCTAAACACCGTTACAGACTTGTGCCCTGTCCTGACAGCAAACCTGACAGCCCATGCCAAGCCCCTCAACTCCGTGGTTTGCTGGCTGGCAAAGCGGGCTGGAGGTGTCACATGCGTACGCACACCCACTCCCGGTACAAGCGCTCCCACCCTCCAGCACCCTGCATCACGCGCTCCATCGACACAGACGATGACACCCCCGTACCACAGAGAGGAGGACGTAAGTCTGTCCTCCTTCCCAAACTGGAGGGTCTTCAACTGTCGCCAGGCCTCCCCCCCCCGGCGCCTGCCAGGGCTCGGCCGCCACCGCCATCAATGTTGCGAGGCTCTCCGGCATTTTCAGGGGGAAGCCCTGGGCCGGCTGTTTGACCCCTCCCACCGTTCTGCCCCAGCGCAGCCAGCAGTAGGCACCCGCCGCGAAGGGACAACCGAATCCCCGCGGGCGTACGTGCCAATTCAGCAAACCCAAGAAGCTTTGGAGGTGTCTGTCATTGCCTGTCCCAACCGCCAGTCTCAGCCAGCCCGCCCACAACTGGAGTAGCGCCTGTTCGTGGCTCTTGATCTGCCTGGCCTGTGAGTCAAGCTCCTTCCCCAGGAAAGATGCCACAGGCACCGGGTCCAGGACACTCTTAGGACTTATGAGGAACCCAGCCTCGATCAGGGCGCGCACAGCCGATCGCCCCGCTTCCCTGAGCACCTCCCTATCAGTGAAGACGAGCAGGAAGTCAAAGGCAAAGGCCCTCGGTCACGGGACCATGCAGGCAGTACCGTGGGGGCCACGACACCCGGGTCGGACCACTTGGTGCCGTATTGCATCGCCACGGCCGTGCTCTGCCATCTGCCCCACCATTTGTAGTAGGCGAGGTCTGGTTTGCGGGCCCAAGTCGCTGCGGCGCCTCCCCTGCGTAGCGCATGCCACCTGGCGCGGGCGTGCGCTGTGCTCGCCAGGGTTTCGGCCATGCCTGCCTCCAATCCCGCCTCCCCTGACTGCCAGACCAGCATGTCTGAGGACCGGCCCAACGAGACCATGTGGCGATGAAGCCACGCACGGACCCCGTCCGCATACCTGTACAGGGGTCGGGTGGTGTACCCCTCCTCCCCTGTCTTGGAGTTCCAAAACTGGACAAAGCCTGGCATAGCCAGGTCAGAAACCCTGATGCCAGCTGCTTCGCCCACCCGCAGGTAGCATACCCAGCTGATGATCGCCAACGCGCTGAACACCGTTCCATTTCTGGAGTCTCTGGCCTTCTCGACCAGCTGGACCAAGCCTGCTGGGGATAAATAGGGCTGAGAGCCCGATGAGGCGGCTCCCGCCGCGATCCTCTTGTGCAGGGTTGTGACTGTTGGGGGCAGCCACTGGAGGTCCTCCACGGCCCGGATCGCGGAAATAATACCCCGCAGGGCTGACGCTATAGCTCTGGCTTGCGCCCTCTCTGCCAGGAGGCCTGCCAGTGTCGCGGCTGGATCAGGCGGGCCCGCGCGCTCCGCGTAAGCTGCCAAGGCCCGGAGCCGGGACGCATACTGCGACCGGGTTCTCGGCCTCCACGACTGCATGGCGCTTTCTTCCGGTGAGCAGGGGTCGTCTGCCCCGGCTGCTGTCTCCCACCTGCGGGCGAGCGCCCGCAGGCCCGCCGCTGTGCCCGTGACGCCGGAGCCCGGGGCGGCCGGTCCGGGCTCCAGCTGATCCTGTCAGGACCAGTGTGGGCACCTAAAGTGCCAGTGGCGCTCGTCGGGGGAGCCCCGCTGCGCGCACCTTTGGCACCCTCCACTCGGCGGCGAATCCACAGGGATCCATTCGCCTTGCCGTGACTGCCACTGCAGCACTCCGCCCACTTCCCTGAACTTTAAGCTTCGCCATGTGAATGCCGACCCCTGCTCCTTCCATGCCTCCTCCAACGTGGCGTACTGGCTAGACTCGGAGCTGGACTTCCCGTGTGTCCCTGCATACCTGCGGGCATAGGCCGCCTGGGACTGGGACACGCAGTCCCAGACCCTCCACGCCAGTTGTTCTCCTGGGTCGACCGCGGCCTCCGTTGCCTGGCCGCCGAACTCGCTCGGGCGGGGGATCTCCCCCACCTCGCCGGCCCTAAGCCGTACGTACGCCTTGATGTTGGACAGCATCAGCCTCATCCACTGCGCCAACTGGGGCTTCTCGAGGGCTCGGCTGATTTCCGGCACGCTCAACGGGGGCAAGCGGGGTCCCTCCTTCACTGCCACTCGGGCGAGTTGCTCTCTGGGTTCTTGGATTTCTTTGGCCTGTGCTGCCAGTCGCTCCTCGGCTGGCACCTGCTGGGCCTGATTGGGCTGCTCAGCCCCGTCCATGGGTTAACAAAAAACAAAGACAGGAAAACTGCCTAAACATTGGAGACGCAAACAAAAGTTGAGACGAGGCACAACTAGTGGAAGAAAAAAGTGGAACGGGACTTGGGTCCAAATCGGCGCACAGTGGTGGCTATAGGCCACCCAAGTGTTGACCCCTCCCCCCCAAAAAAGAAGTACCCAGGAACGGCGGAGGGGGGTGTAGAGGGGTCAAAATCGGGGCCAAATTGGAGCAAAATTCTATTGCCTACGGCAAGGCACCTCGAAGAGAGATTGTTGCGTTGAGTTTGCTTGTACGCTAACGCATGTCTCCTATGGGTCAACACTAACCTCCCGCTTATGCCCGCATGGTCCAAGCGGTGCTCATACTCAATGCATCAACTACTACTACTAACACATAAAAGTGGGGTAAAACATGCTTTACATCGAAGATTTGATCATTCTTAATGATCTAAATGTCAACAAAATAGGTTTCGAAAATTTTCCATTGTTGAACAGCCGAGGCAGGAAGGAACATAAGCAGGTTGTGTGCCCCAGCCCCCTTGAGAGCACCCCCCCAGCCCACACCCAAATAGGGTGAAAAACACATGAAGAGGAACCAAAACATGCTTTAGTTAGGATATTTGATCATTTTGGATGGCCAAAGTATCAAAAAAATCAGCTTCGGAAATTTCCATTTTTGAGCTGCCGAGGCCTGAAAAGTGCATAAGCAGGTTGTGTGCCCCAGCCCCCTTAAGAGCACCCCCCCACACACACCCAAATAGGGTGAAAAACACATGAAGAGGGGCCAAAACATGCTTTAGTTAGGATATTTGATAATTTTGGATGGTCAAAGTATCAAAAAAATCAGTTTCGGAAATTCTATTGCCTTCGGCAAGTCCACCTCGCAGAGAATCTATCCCAAGCAACGGACACCCAAAATAGGGTATAAACTACATAAATACAGGCTAAAACATGCTCTACATATCTTGGATGGTCATTTTAGGTGATCACAATATCAAAAAAATAAGTTTCAAAAACTTCGATTTTTGAGCTGGCCACGGTGAAAAGCTGCATAAGCAGGTTGTGTACCAATCCCCTGGGAGCCCCCCCCCCCCCCAAGACCTAATACCCAAATAGGGTGAAAGTCATGTAAATACGGCCTAAAACATGCTTTACATACCTTGGATGGTCATATTGAGTGATCACAATATCAAAAAAATAAGTTTCAAAAACTTCTATTTTTGAGCTGGCCACGGTGAAAAATTGCATCAGCAGGTTGTGTACCCATCCCTTGGGGAGCCCCCCCCCCCCCCCCCCGGACCTAATACCCAAATAGGGTGAAAATCATGTAAATACGGCCTAAAACATGCTTTATATATCTTGGATGGTCATATTGAGTGATCACAATATCAAAAAAATAAGTTTCAAAAACTTCTATTTTTGAGCTGGCCACGGTGAAAAATTGCATCAGCAGGTTGTGTACCCATCCCTTGGGGAGCCCCCCCCCCCCCCCCCCCCCGGACCTAATACCCAAATAGGGTGAAAAACACGTAAATACGGCCATAAAAATGGTTTACATAGCTTGGATGGTCATTTTAGGTGATCACAATATCAAAAAAGTAAGTTTCGAACACTTCGATTTTTGAGCTGCCCAGGGTGAAAAACAGCATCAGCAGGTTGTGTACCAGCCCATTCACTAGGCCATTATTGGTGGAAACAGCCATTTCGCGTCGTTGGCACGGGCATTTGACCGGCCCTCGGCATAGCTACAGACTGCAAAAAACGTCCTTCCGTATCCTAGTAGGCATATACTGTCACAATATCCCCACTCGCACCCCTCGGAGTGGGTACCACGGGGTCACCGAGGTCGTCAAAACCGCCAACATAGCAAAAATGGCTGAAAAGTGCATAAACTGCACCAGCGCTCGTCCCACTCCGCCCCATACAAACCCCATGGAGCCGGGACCCGGAAACACTTTTTCGGCTCAAAATCAAAAAAACCAAAAGATTCATGATTTTCGACCCAAAAAAAGGGGGGTCGTTTTTTGGACTTTTTTGACCCCCCCCCCCCCCTCCCTGAAAACCTCAAAAAAGTGGGTTTCAAGTGGGGGGGTCTCGGGGGGTCCGGACCAAAAACTCATTGGGGGGTGCGTTTATTGGGTAAAATAATGATTTTACAAGGGGTTAAACTAACAATATAACCCCTTGAGGTAGGGTACGCGAATAGGCCCAAAAAGGCCCAAAATGGGGGGTATGTGGCGTTTTCCCCTATATACGCCTGCCTGGCTTTGATCTAACAACCTCTGCGAGGTGATTTCCATTTTTGAGCTGCCGAGGCCGGAAAACTGCATAAGCAGGTTGTGTGCCCTAGACCCCTTGGTACCCCCCCCCACACACCCAAATAGGGTGAAAAACACACAAAGAGGGCATTCGTCGATTAACGTCCACTGGTCTATGTACAGAGGCAGAGGGGCGGGGAGATGGGCCGAGTCGAGTTCAGGCGCCCGTGTCCTCCCCTACAAGCCCCCCGCCTGAGCCTGCACGGCGGCCAGGAGGATCTAAAACATGCTTTACATAGCATATTTCATCATTGTAAGTGGTCACAATATCAGAAATTGTTTGTGCAAAAAAATTTTCCATTTTTGACCGGTAGAGGGTAGAAAACTGCTTAAGCAGTTTGTGCACACCCCAAATGCCATTGAACGACCTACAAACAGCAATTTTGAAGCTTTTGGGGGGCCCATGGCTCGGGCTAGATGGGCCGAGTGGCCACTACTTGGGCCCCCATGGGTGCTCAAGCACCTGCATTGTCACCAAATGATCACCCAAACCCATCCTAGGGGCAACAGAAGGATTTCGGAAAAAGTGGAAATGTGAAAAACTTTCAAGTGTCACTAAACAGCCTACGCAACAGCAAAATTTTGGGGCTTTCGGAGGGCCCATGGCACGGGCTACATAGGCCTAGCAGCCACTACGTGGGTCCCCATGGGTGCTCAAGTACCCGTATTGTCACCAAATGATCACCCAAACCAATCCTAGGGGCAACGGAAGGTAGTCATGAAAAATCGAATTTCAAAAAACCTGCACGTGCCACTAAACAGCCTATCTAGCGTGAAAAACGGCTAAGTCCTCATTGGCGAGGGGCCATATAGGGGGAGGATGACTGGGGGTACCTGGAGTTGGGACCCGGGACCCCCGCCATGGGTTAGGGGGTCCATATACAAGAAAAAAGTTCTTCGGGACCCAGGTCCAAATACACACACAGCGGCCACAATACACAAAGAAGTTTTGACCCCCACCCCACCCCACCCCCCCCACCCCCCCCCTCAAAAAAGGGTACCCCGGTGCGGGGGGGTACGGGGGTCAAAATCCAAAAAATCATTGGGGGATCATTTTTGGTCCTAAATTGATGATTTTACAGGGGGTCAGACGTTTGAAACCATACATTGGGGTATGCTGCGTGAACGACCCAAAAAAAGGGGGGTATATGACGCTCGCGCCTGCGCTTGATCTAACAACCTCTCTTCGAGGTGATTTTGTCTCCAAAATTGTGATTTTACAAAGGGTTAGAGATACGTCATCCTCAATTGGGGTGTGCTACGCAAATGACCATACTTGCTAGTAACACCTGTCAAGGCAGGTGTCGGCAGGTGTCATGAAAATTTTCGGCAGGTGTCGGCAGGTGTCTTAAGACGCTCCATCAGGTGTTATTAGCAAGTATGCAAATGACCCCAATCGTGCCCGCGCCTGCGCTTGATCTAGCAACCTCTCTTCGAGGTGATTACATGGTTGCAAAAGTTGCGGAAACAATACTGACCGTTGCCCTGACATTAGGTTGTTCTCGCAAGGGGGGGGGGGGGTTACAATGGAAGAACCCAGCCAGAGCAAGAAAGCAAAACAAATGTAAATGGCCCTATTCTTGTGTTGATATCCCGTGCTCTCACTTGCTTGTCGTTTTTTGTTGCTCAGACTCACGTGTGCCTCGTAGGTGCTCGGTCAGACGGAGCGCATCAAGCTGACAGTCTAAGTACAACATATTTGTCCTGTGTGAGCCACAGTTCACATGCGTCCGTGGCAGCGGGACGTGTATTTGGACTCTGGTTTCCTCCCGTGCTCTCACTTGATCACACCCCAACACCAATAGTCTTGTTTTCTACCCTGAGGACACCCCTCTCAAGGCATGGTCACGAGGAAAATAAAACAACAGTCAGACAGGGGATCCCGTGCATAGAATGCAATGCTTACAGCGCACCCAGACACAACATGTGCAACCATGTACCACTCTGAAATCAGCCCAGCCTCTCCTTCTCAGAACCGGCACACCGCTTATCCTGCTATTTCAACTGGGAAAAAATTGCCCCAGGAAAAAAGTTCAGCCAGGATTCCTGCGCTTGGACACAGAGGCGAGTTGGGGCCATTTCCCTGGCACACGCTTGCACCCTGCCCTGTGCTGAGGTGTGCCCGTTGCTCGTGAGTGAGATATGGAAACTTAGCAGCTTGAAACCCCCGCTAGTGAGGAATTGGCATAGAACAGTGCAGTGCAGCCTGCCATGCCAATTGGAACTGGGAACCCAATGTGGGAGCACTGTCACGTTACGGAGATGGAATGTCGATGAATAAGATAAGAACAGATCAGATCAAAGACAAAGGAACAAGCACCGCATCCGGTGCACACAGATCAGGTCTCTGAGCTCTGATGCCAGTCTTTGCACGCGATGCATGCGATGAATAACCCTCCGATTGCATCACATCGCCCAGAAAGGGGATTGCAAAAGGAAAGGAAACTTGCGATGGGACAAGGAAAATGGAGCCGCATGGGGGATCTGAGCCAACAGCCACACGCAGACCCATCAGCTTTGTTGCAGAGGGGACCCAGATATCGCATGGCGCATTCTGCACCAGCGATGCGCTTATCAATGGGGGCCGCAAGCACGTCACAAAGCGCTCCACACATGCACGTCCTGGTATGCATAAGCAGCAATGTTCGGCACTTCGATCAATATCCACATGTGTTCTCTGAACCACTTCATACCTTCCTTATTGACAGGGGGGGGGGGGTGAATTATGAGACCCACCCACCCAGAATTTGGGGAAACCCAGGGACCCAGAATTGTCCCATCCCCACCGAGGGGGGGTTAGTTGGACAGCCAACCACACACCCACCCAGCCAGCCACCAAAGCGGTACAGAAGATACGAGCATTGGACCAGTTTTCAGAAATTTCAGAAATTTTGTCGCCTATGAGCACTCTATTCAGTGTCATTTTGAAGCAGCAAAGCGAGATTTTGTGCTCGGCAGACTTCAAATGCTCCCGTCGAACTTTCTCAAGGTCAGCTACATAGAGCCCACACTGACAAAGTTTTTTTCATATTGTGCCTAGAAATGGAGACTGCAGCAGACAGTGGGTAAAAAGGAAACCCCCCAGAATCCCAGAAACGTCCCACCCCCACGGGAGGGGGGGGGATGTTTGGACACCCACCCACCCAGAATTTCCAAGACACCCCCCCGCCCCCCACCCCCGCCCGTCCCGTCGGCGGACCACTAAGCACATCCCTGTTCTGCACATGCAGTCTGATGCGCATGCAATATAACACAACGCCACGATCCGATGCCAATTCGCAGGACCAAAGAATGATGCAATCACAGCCCTATTTATTACGCCCAGAAACCCCCCCCCCTCTTGTCCAAGCAATGTAAGTGACCAGAAATTGACGGAACCAACGCCTAGTGTTGCTTGGACAAGCGTGTTGCTTACGCGTTACACGGTGCATGCGGAAACACGTGTATGATTCTGAAAACCAAGTGGCCAAATACCCTACAAAGGCCATCATGCCCCAATCAGCTTCCTTGGCACAAAATATGAACATCATGCATCTCAAACCCCAGGTATCAGACAGCACACATAGCACACAGGAGTACCGATTGAAAAATGCACCGCCAAAATCCACCGTGCGAAACTTCACGGAACCAACACCTGGCGTTGCTTGGACATAGGCGTTGCTTGGCCATAAAGCGATGATGGATCCTCACCCTCCGGAATCGGTGTTGCTTGGCCAGGGGGGGGGGGGCATGTATACATTGTGCCATCCAACACTTTGCATACACGCTGTGCGTATTCCACAGCACCCACTGTTGTGCAAGCACCTGACCACCAAATTGAGGGCACAGCATATAAACACCTAAAGAGCAGGGGGGCCACCATGACCGTAGGCCTCGGAACAATGATGGCCGTCACCAGACAAATTGCATCAGTTGCCAGTGCGACATGCCAAACGGCTGTCCCGGGTGTAGCTAAGAAAAAAGGAGGGGCTGAAAGCTAATTAAGGAAAGGACTAGGCGGACACAACAACTTGTCTCATGTTTCTCAGACCTATGTGCGCTCATAAGTGCTGATACCTTACACCACCCTTGTAATCTCCCCCCAAATGTCGTGACGGTTCCCCCCCTTGGGGGGGGGGGGGGGGAGGATTGCACCACAAAACTATACCATAGTATCACAGTGTAAATCAGCTTCGGCGCCTTGTAAAAATTGTCTTCGGCGCCTTCGGAGCCTAGTATTTTCGATGCTTTTTGGGCCAACTGACCGTTCCCCCCCCCATACAGGGGGGGGGGGATTGCAAGGGGGGGGGGGGGATTGCAAGGGGGGTATCAGGTATTTTTTTTGGCTGACTCCAAAAGTTCAAAGAGTGCTCAAGATAGTTCTTGGAAAGTGGGCGGAACTCCAGCATATGATACCATGGATCCCTGCAAGGCAGGGCACGGGGCGCAGACCCAAAGCTCAGAAGCGTATACCAGAGGGCTCTCTAGTGCGGTCGGTGACCGCCACGCCATTACAAGGGGGGTACAAGGTATGTGCTCTGCATAACACATAGCAGTGTGATTCAATACTAGCGGCCTGTCCCTTGTATCCCCCCTTCCCCTGTGTGGAAGCACGACCGAAGTCGCCCGGCAAGACCGGTCAGACGCGGATCCCGCACTTTGACAGAGCGGTAGGTACACCTGACAAGCAGGCAATTTGGCAGGCTCCAAGCGCAATGTGGACCCGTCGCCAGTGCCAAATGTCCTGCAAATGCGGTGATGAGTAGCGACATCTCTTGACAGGCATCACCCAGCGCCCCTGTTCCCCACTGCAATGTGCTCACATCACATGTGATCTCATGTTCTCAACTGCGGTCGGAACAGGGCCGTCCTTGATGTTAAAAAACAAAACTGCTCCAATATGCTTCACCAAAAAGTGCCGCCAGTAAACAACGGCAACTGGCCAGTAACAAACACGACTTACCATTACCTGATAACAAGCAGCATCCAACTGCCAGCAGTTGGGAGCAGTCGGTGTGTAATGTGCCAACATTTGGCCATGCTGGTGTGGCAGATAACCACCAACGGTTGGCATGTAACCACCGACAGTTGACCCCCAGCCCCAAGGGCCCTCCAACAGATCAGAGACAACGGTCAGGCCGTACCAGACCAGGCCGTGCTTGCGCAAGTGCGGGGGGCTGGGGGGGGGGGGGGGGGTCGGGCACGAGCGACTGAAACACAACACCGCTTGGATCCAACCGACTACGTAGCAGGAATTGTCGCGCCTGACCGCCTTACCAAAGTACTGACACGGGGAAAGCTCAAATGAGGCATTGGAAAGCCACTTGTCAAGTGCCATGGAGCACGCTCATGACCAGACGTGCTCTGGGCAGACATGCACAACTAGCCGAGCAGGCCACTGCGGCATGAGGCAGGCCTCCAGCAACACAGAGACCCGGCTAACAGCGCAGGATCGGACGGGAAGGAGCCCAAGGCTGGACCATAAGGACAAGGGCGACCATCCCACAGAGAACCAACACCTCACGTACCATTGTGACCTTAAGCTCCGTCGTCCCTGCAGCCCTGGAAAGTGCGGCAGGCGCCCCATCAAATCCAGCACAGCGCCGTGGCGCGCCCACACACCAGCCCATATGGTTGCCGCACGACTGTCTCTCCAATCAGGATGCTGACAAGGACGTGTAGTTCGGCTGTCATGCACGTGACGCCTGAACTAGAGGTGCTTGGTTCGAATCCCACTGAAGCTTCAAGCAGGAACGCCGTGTCCTAGGCGCCAGGGTGTCTGTGACCCCACGAGCCGGACAGGATGCTGCAAGGGATAAGGAGGGTAATTTTACGCTGGAGCTTGAAGCACACCCAAGTGCCTTATCTTGCCTTACCAATCAGGATGTGCTTGGGCAGTGATACCAGGGCGATCACATGAGGCAGTGAATGCTGAAAAGCGGGCACAGGTGGCTGTCCCTCAAAGCACAGGAAAGGGCTGTCGTGATAAGCGGCGTTCTGGAGTGGGTTCTGGAGTGGAGCGCGTTGCCAATACCCGACGCCCTTCAGGCCTTGGCGCGCTTGTCACTTGGGTCATTCACTCGCGCGACCCTTGCTTATCGCACTTTTGTATCGGGGCGGGAATATGTGCGCGTCGCTTTGTGATACTACCACAAATCCCTACGACGACACTTGTGCACAGAGGGTTCCGGCATCCCCCGTGGGTCTCACATTAATGCTGGCCGAGCCCGTGTTGGAAGACAGATGATACTCACCAGGGGAACTGAGGTCTGCTAAAAGATCCAAATCCTCAAGCCCAGGCTCCTGCTAGCAAACCTGCGAATGGCAAATGGTAGAATGCATGCGGATGCCATGTAGACTCTAGACATGCTAGTCGCGTTTGGCAGGTTAACAATTCTTTAGGAATCAGCCCCAAACAATGCACCACTCAGTAAAACCCGCTCCTGTCACACCAAGAACTAAGGGGGAGTACTTACACCGTGCGCACACCGCACTACTTCTGCAACAATTATACCTAGAACATCCTGATTTTGACACCCTCCCAAGATGGGCCCTAAGGAGTGCAAAAGCTTTATCCACAAAAATTGTATAAACACCCATGCTTCCAAAAAAAATAGCACAATCAAGAACATAATACAATTGGCACTTAGTTCATGGCCCTTGGCCCATTGTGGCCCTTCATAGCACCAGATAAGTCCATGTGGAGAGGTGCTTGGGGCAAGAGGACAAATCCGCATGGGCAGCACAACACCATTCCCATAGATGTCGAATAGCCGCACCACGTGTGGGCTGTGCCAGATGCTTCCCCTACAGAAGAACCAGCTCCATCTGGTGCACCACTCGGTGACACCTACTCTGTCCCATCCATAGTGGACAGGGCCTCGCCAACTCACATAGGTGTGAACCCAAAGTATATAAACTGTTCCTCTTAAGTGCGTCCGCGTATCACAATGATGGTTTGTACATTGGCCTGAGCAATACACTGTTCACCGAACTGAGAGACCCCCAAGTGCCCATACTTGGGCACAGGGTGCCTTGCGCTCATATTTGACCTAGGACTACCTCGAGAGCACTCGGGAACAAGGGCTGCGGCTTTTGCGGTGTTCAATCTACAAAGACATGTGTTGGACAACCCGGCGAAGGATGAAGGAGGAGCCGCCACCTACTGGTGCTGCAAGCCAAAACCTCGTGGAGAGCGTGGGGTGGGAAAGTGTGTTTTGCATGTGCATGTGGTGGATACGGGCAATGAAACATATAAAACGCCGTCCTTGTGCAAGGTGGGGGTTACTATGTGAGAGAAAGGCACCACCCCTGGGCAACGTGGGAGCCAAATTTCAGTTGTTGAAATCATTGTTGAATCTTTTTGTGGGACACCACCCTTGGGCAAGGTGCATGTCACGACTAGATAGAAAGGCACAACCCTTGGGCAAGGTGGGGGCTTGTTTGCAATATCTGTAGTGTCTTCGTTCCGTTTCATGAATGTGGGAAATGTAATTTGGGAAAATGAGGAGTAGATGATTCGACAGAGGGCATTCGGAGCTGTGCATGATCAACCCCTGTAAGGATCTTCTCCTTCAACTTCCTCCCCTACACCGCAAGGTTTTAGGTGAGAAGCTTGCACTAAGGCAGACATGGCAGGGTGTAAGCTGCTCGTTGCTTGTATGGCAACATTCCCTAGCGGTGGGAGGAGCTCGTCAACCAATAGCACTACCAAGGCAACAATGTCGCCGAAGCTGGGTGCCTTTTGATTGCTAGCTGGCAGCGAGAGTAGCGGTTCAATGAGCCCACATGCCCTACCCAATTCGCCATGCGGTTAGCCATGATTTTGGCATTCATAGACCCACACCCAGTAGTGGTCGCACTTTTTGGCACTTGCTGGGTTTGCGGATAGAGCGAAATTAGGGACCATTGCTAACACACTAGCAAGTCTCTGGCGGAGGGGGGGGGGGGGACAACTTCTGCCCTACGTGAGTCATTGACGATCTCCAATGGGTCACAACAGTCATCAATCCGCTTCACAAGCAGATTGCCGCAGGTGCTATGTTTTGTTGCTCATGGCCCATTGGGCTGGCCTATCTTGGGATTGCTACTTGCTGGTGGATTTGGCCATGCTCATTGGTGTGCTTCTTCTAGATTGGTGAACTTGCCTCCATCCGGCTTGGAGATGCTGCAATCCTGGGACCCCCCCCCCCCCCGTGTCTAACGAACACCGTGTCCAACGAACACTTCCCATTCGGACCGTATTTTTTGAGGTCCTATTTAATAAGGTGCTAAATTAGGAATCGGACTTAGAAAAAAGGTTTCGGACTTGAGGATTGGAGAAACGAGGGGTTGTCGTGCAAAATTGTAGAGCAAGATGTGAGGGAATGGTGTCCCTCCACCACAGGGCCTCTATTGCTCACCATGACTGATTCTCTACTTGCACTTGGCCGACCCCACAGCATGCGACTCGTGGTCGCCCCACCTCCCCACCATCACGCCCTCCCCTTCCTCCTGGTTGGGAGCGATGTCACACCCGTGATGGAGGACAGTGCTGTCCCATCAAATCTGTCTGCCCCCAAGGTGCCGGAGTTGGTTCAGGCTGCCAGTTCTGCCCGCGCCAAGAAGAGCCCCAAGCCAGGGGAGCATGCTCAACTTTTCCGCATGAAGCGGGACCGCCGCAAGGGCTTCTACTCTGAAAAGTGCGAAGCAGAAGCCTCCATCGTGTTGTGCTTTGAATGGGATGGGTGTCTTGTGCCAAGGGATGTGTTACCGCTATTTCACTAGATTGTTGCGTGCACCGAACACTGTGTCCAACGAACACCACCCGTTCAGACCGTATTTTTTGAGGACATAATTGTTCGTTGGACACCGGGGGGTAGTTTTGGCACAGCAAAACTGGCCGCAAAGGCTGGACCAAGCATCCAAGTATCCCGACATGTTGCGGGCTTGCATCCATCGGTGGGCAGTGGTCAAGGAAGGGTCTTCTAGCGGACCACTGCATATGGTAGGTGGGCGAAGTGGGCCCGGAAAGGGCTCTTATCAACCTTGTAGCAGCTAGCAATTACGCAGAGGCCTGGTGGCACGCTCTCAAGAGATGGCGTGTGCAAAGAGGCCGAGGATGTTGTGATAAGCCGTTTGGTCATACAAGGGTACTACTAAAGTGAGTGAAGGGCGCGTCAAGCGCTACTCCTTTCTCCTTAACAGCACGGTCAAACTCATGGTACTCGAGATACATCTTGGGATCATAGTTCAAAGCCGCCTAGTGTTATCTATCCCACAAATGACTGTGATACCAACCATAACACATAGTGAGAGGAATATGAAATGAGGAAATACAGCGGAAATGCCACAATTGGACGCGTGCGCCTAAAGCACAACTCTCTTGTTGACCCTGTTCCTCCACATGTTTGCTCATGCCAGACCCTTTTAGTTGTGCCGCCCCACAATTTCATCTGCAACTTGATATGTTATGGTGCTTGGACCGTAGATCTTTTGAAAAATATCCACAAGTCCCGTAACAGGGGCTGTGAAAATGCAGAACAGCTATGCACAGCGTGCACATCACAACCTGAACACCTGTGCATGGTGCACACCAAGTATATCGAACAAAGGGGAGCATCAGCCACACAGATACCTCAGAATATGGAAATGATGCAAGCACACACTCAGAATACTTCAAAGCAATTGCCTAGAAACTGAAAATTGCCAGAGTCACAGCCAAAAAAGCTGCTTCTCAAGGAGACCACCATTTCCGTACCAGGCCAATTTGGTTACCAAACGCAGGAAAAGTGCAATCAGACAGGGTGTCCGTCTTTGGACAAGCCTGTTGCATGCGGTACACGTATGGCACGTGTGCGCGTGCGCACACATACACAATGGATGCATCAGCCGTGCCCCCCCCCCGTTTTTTCTCCCCCTGTGGCAAATGAGAGATATGTGCTTTGATGGCGTCTTGAACAATGTAAAATCAACTATTGAAGACCTGGGCGCTGTATGGGCCAACAGTGACCTTCTCTGACACTTTCTACCAGCATCACAGGCATCCGTGCCTGTCGTGCAGCACAGGTTGACAAAGCAACAATACAAAAAAAGGTCAAATTAGCAGGCAGGCACACAACCAACACCTTCCAACAGAGTTGCAACACAGCAATCCAAAAAATTCAGCATTACTTGCTGTTTCCTTAATTCTGGTACCTCAAACCAATTTTTAAACCCAAAAAAAAGAGCAGTGTGATCCCTCTTCAGACAGACAGAGAGAGAGAGAGAGAGAGAGAGAGAGAGAGAGAGAGAGAGAGAGAGAGAGAGAGAGAGAGAACAATGGTCGGTTCTGATTGACTGATTGACTGAATGCCCCCCCCATAGGCACTTTCAGCCTTGAGTCCAATAAGATGTGTCCTCCACAATAAAGCTACAATCCACTGTGTACAGTGGGCAGTGCGCTATATCGAAGTTACACAGCATATTGACAGACCCAGGGCTATCCATGCTTAGTGTTAGGCAAACGCAGGAGCACTCCTTTGGCCTTGGAGGTTTACTGTCTGGCCTCTTGCAGTTGTTGATTGACTTGTGGTGCAGCATTGGGCAGTGTATTTCAAACAAAAAAAAGAAGTGTGACCTCTGTCTTCAAACCAAAAGCGGGGGGGGGGGGTTACTTGAGAAATTCGGAAACAAGGATCAGAGCTGCTACCATTGCCCACCAAGCAATGTGGTAGTGGAGCTAACATGCAGTGAAGATGGTCTAATGCCAGGAGATGCAGCGGGAGACTGCCACGCCTGTAGGCATTCCAGTGTGCCACTGGAGCACAAGAAAAAGAAGAGCAACAGCGGCACACAGAGAAAACAAAACCCAACCAAGCAAGGGATGTGGGGCTGGTGACCCTGGCTCTTCTGCCTCCCTTCCCCCTTGGATTTTGTGACTGACTGTCAGCACCGCTGTACCCGGGGTACTCGGTCATGCACATGCTCAACTTTTTTTTTTTTTGATCAAATGGGCCAGTTCATAATGTGCCAAGGGCCACTGTGGGCCAAGTTTGATGCAGAGTACAGATTTCGGCAAAGCCAGGGTGTGCATACGGGCTGCAGCTCATGACTGCGCCCCCATGGTTTCCCGTTGAGGTGGTTGTGGTCATGTTATCTCAACAGGGGCTCAAATGATGTGCCTGATTGGCGCATGCACACTGCGGCGGAGTAACCCCCCCCCCTCTTGTCCAAGCAATGTAAATAGCCAGAAATTGACGGAACCAACGCCTAGTGTTGCTTGGACAAGCGTGTTGCTTACGCGTTACACGGTGCATGCGGAAACACATGGTGTATGATTCTGAAAACCAAGTGGCCAAATACCCTACAAAGGCCATCATGCCCCAATCAGCTTCCTTGACACAAAATATGAACATCATGCATCTCAAGACCCAGGCATCAGACAGCACACATCGCACGCAGGAGTACCGATTGAAAAATGCACGCCAAAATCCACCGTGCGAACACTGACGGAACCAACACCTTGTGTTGCTTGGACATGGGTGTTGCTTGGCCATAGATTGACGATGGTCGTCACCCTCCAGAATCACTCCGGCATCCACAACAGTACAGGCATTGCTTGGACGGGGGGGGGGGGGTACTTATGGGGTGGTTGTCTCGGGCACAGCCAGATTTTTTTACTTTTTGGGGAGGGAGTTCAGTCCAAGGGTTCAGACAGGGCAGAACGGTGGACCGATGCACCCGCTGTGGGATGCAGAGGTTGAATGCCCCCCCTCCCTTGCGAGAACGACACTAATTCCCTAAATTTGACGAAACCAATGCCCAGTGTTGCCTCCACAAGGCCATGAAGCAACAGATACTTAGCTACCAAAAGGCCCCCGTGACACAGGCCAAGCGGTCATCGCTCTTTCATTGTTCGAGAGGCGTCCACAAGGCCATGAACAACGGATACTGAGCTCGCAGATACCCCCATGACACAGGCATATGGTCATAGCCACGACTCACAGTACATTGTTTTGACTTGCTGCACTGCAGCGTAAACCAGATCAGTGCCGAATGTTGCCTTAAGTTCGCCGCACAGGACGGCTATCAAATGTTTCATGGGCCGTCTGGGGAAGCCCATCCCATAGGCGCTGGTTAGCCTGAACCATGCACTCAGGAGGCCTCCTCAAGGGGGGAGGGTGTTCATCAAAAGGCAAAGACACGGTTCCAAAAGTTGCAGCAACAACACCTGCGGTTGTTCTGACAAGGGCGTTGTTCTCGCAAGGGGCGGGGGTACGTACTGGACACCCAGGATCATGTAGCGTCTCTTCGGGCCGGCATGCCTCCTCCTCCGCCGCCGGATGCAGTTATCGTGGAACTTGTGGATGTGCATTGGTTGTGAGGCGCTCTCCCGGGGCTTAAAAAATGGCAGCCTTGCCAAGGAGGTGGGCGGTCGCGGAGTTCATACCCCACTGCCCTCCCGGAAACGTCTACCTATGCTTCCGGGAGAGTGGTGGTGTTTACCCTGCCGGAGGCTGCCGGATGCGACCCAGGTCTCTGCCGGAGGCCGCCGGATGCAAACAAAATCCTTGCCGGAGTCGAGCCTCAACTTCGTCTGTGACGGTGCCGCGTTGTCTCGGTCGCTCTGGCAGCCAAAGGAAGGAGGTCCAGGGCGGGCATCGGCCCTTCCTGCAGGGGCTTGCGCAGGCCCAGGCGACCGTCCGGTGCAGCAGCGGCTGAGAAGCCACCTCCACTGCAACAGAACAGCCGGCGGTTAAGCATCCACCGCCAGCGGTGGTCAGCCAACCGCCAACCGCCAAAAACGGGTGCGTAGGCTTTGCATGTGAGAAAGAAGAAGAAGAGAAGATCTTGCCTCTTGTGGCCGAGGCCCTGGGGGCCGCCTCACTCAGACTGTTCACAAGGGCCTGCAGAACGTTGGCTATATACAGCACAACCGCCGGGGCGGTCTTTACTGGAACAAGAGACACGGTGGACGAGGCCGAACCCCCCCGAAACCCAAGAAGGCAATGTTGACCAGCGCCGTTACCCTCCACAACACATCAACTGTTGTCACCGACTTCAGCCCCCGCCGTTCGGCGGTGAACCTCAACCGCCATCCTGATGGTCTTCGATGGAGTCTTTTAACAACAAACAAGGACACCGAACTGACCCCGTGATGGATCAACCTGAGCGTCACACTTCACAAAAATAAAATTGAATGAGAGAGAGAGAGAGAGAGAGAGAGAGAGAGAGAGAGAGAGAGAGATCTGCAGATGCGAGACATATTCGTCCTGCCGTATAGAATAGCACTAGACGTGGCGCGGGGCCTAACCGGAAAAGAGGTCTCGTCCAAGTGAACAGTATAACGACCCACTACAAGCCCAAGCTCAAGGGACGTTGCAGTGCGACCAAAGGCGAAAGCCAGAGCAGAGCATGGCATTGGGAGTGTGGCTTGCCATGTATGATAGCACTGCCAGGGGGGGGGTTAGTGAATCGGCACCAGGGTGCGCCTCGTCCGGGCTCTGAGCGAGGGACCGGAAATGGCCGTCCATTCCGCGATGTTTTGGGAAAATAACCCAAAAACGTTTGGGCTTCCAGGCTGGACCAGGGAAGATGACCAAGCGTCACTGAGAGCCAAGGATAACGATAGAATCATCGGAAACAGCTGCCCCCCATTGGATGCATTGTAAGAAGGGAGCCGCCCCCTTCCTCCTTTCGTGCGCCAAGCCTGCGCCTAGCCAAACTCTCGCTTCCCCCAACTGCCCTTCCCTACGGCATTTGTAACCGACAGTGGCCGCCCAACTCCATCCAACCGCCTTCCTCACCGCTCCTGACACTCCCGCTGTGGGCCCCTTTCCAAAGCAACCCTGCCCCCCCTTTGCGCAAACAACGGCAAACGCACTGAAAGACGCAGAAACAATACCCACACGTGTTGTTTAGAAAAGGGCGTTGTCGGCAGGCCACTTGGCTTGAGCATCTTGGTCATGGTGACATCTATTAGGTTGAGGTCAGGGGTTGGGCAACCGCTCCAAGCCAAACGTCATCCCCAATTCATGCCTAACCACACCAGACGTATTGCTTGCGGGCGCAACCAAATTTCCATCATGGGTGGCTGGTGGCTACCATGCAGTAGAACCGGTGCCTAGTCCCGTCTAGCTAAACATATGGCCATACATGTACATATGGATGTATGTATGTATGGTTGCACCATTTGTCCAGGTGAGCTCTCCGGTTACAAATGTATGGCCAGCACCAGTGTCTTCGGGGTGCGGGGTTGCAGCCCGTTGGTGCTAGCCCTTGTTGGGCTTGCGGGCACTGTCCCTTGTGCTCCTTGACCAGTGCTGTTATGCACTCGAGCCAAAACCTGCTCGCTGCCCCAGGGCCACCTGGGACATGGGGTCGTAGCTCTGTGGCTTCCGCCCGGCCAGCTCCAGTAGTTCAACGAGTCCGTCATCGCCATGCTGCCCCGTGTGCTGTGTGTGCAATGGGGCAGCCATGGGTGGTGATACCCGCGGCAGCGAGGCGGCCTCTACGGCCTACTCAATTCCGCGATTTTCCCAGAAAGGATGCCCTTGACGCACAGCTGCCGCCGCCCACCCCAAGACATGCCCAACCTGGGATGATCCCACAACCTTCTGGTTGCGAGATGTACGGTTGAGTGAACGGGGGATGCCCCGGTTGAGTTAACGGGGGATCCTTGTATGTATGTATGCATGCATGCATGCATGTATGTATGTATGTATGTATGTATGTATGTATGTATGTATGTATGTATGTATGAAACAGGCGGGGATGCAGTTGTCGGGGTCAGAATGTTTGTGCCATTACATCCCATTGCTGCAGTACTGCCCCCGTGGCGTGCACTCCTGCTGGCACAGAGGCTTCAAACGCAGTCAGTGCATGACCGTGGGAGTGACCCGGGGTGGGGGGCTGGGGGCGGGGGGCAGCCTCGTGCCATACATAGATTTCCAGCGCCTGGTGCTGCTCAAGGTACAGCAAGCCAAAGGGGAGTCTTGGCAAAAAACTTTCAGGCCCTCCAAAACCCGGGGAACGCAAACCAGGGCACAAAGTGGGGGGATGTTTCAGGAAGGGTCTGCAGGGCTTCCATCCCTTTGTAGAACGTGAGTGAGATCATGTGGCCCAGCTGTAAACTCATATGACGCCTGAAAGTGGTCGCGGGTACGAGCCCAGGTGGGCGATTAGCAGGAACGTACCGCGCTTCGATATGTGCACTGCTGTGCCTTGGGGATCGCCCTGTGGGTTCCCCACACGTTCTGCAAAGGTGGGCTGGGGTGGGGTTGCGGGGCGATCTCCGGACTCCGCATCACGTATCCTTGACCCCGCGCAACCAGTTGGCCTGGAGACAGAAAATGCAAGGCCTGTGACTGCTGCTGCACTCTTTGAGAGGTTCCAACAGTCCAGTGCTGTGCCTGTTGCCTTCAGGCTGTTTGTTGGTTGCCTTCAGGGTGTTGTAACGCTGTAAAAACTGTATTGACCGGGCCTGAAACATCCATCCCATCGGGGCACAAGGGCGTATCAGGGGAATCAGGCTTGGGGTGCGGGGTGGGCATTCGACTGGTGTGGGATGAGGAGGGCAGATGCATCCAGTAGTCAGAGGGCAATTCACCGGGGCTCGCTCGGAGGCCCTTGCTTGAGAGTGGAGGGCGAGCTGACGGGCCCCACATTGACGCCGGCTCCGCAACATCACGGCTGACGGGAAGAAATAAGGGGGAAATGGCGAGAAATGTTGGGAGGAAAAATCAAGTCCCGCACGAAACATGGGGGGAATGGGCGAGGAAACATGGGTGGGTCGGGGGGGACCGAGGGCCAAGCCTGCAGCCCAGCCGCTCTTTCCCTTTCCCCTCACCCCCTCCTCCCCTAACAGCATGTGTAAGCGCTCCGGACCGTCTTGCCAACCCCTGCCAACCGCCTTACCAGCCGCTCCTGACACCCCTGCTCTGCCACCCCCCCAACACACACACCCATACCCCACAACGTTTTCATTCGGGAAGGTCAAAGATTTCCTCGGTGGTCAAAACGGCCAGCCGAGTTTAGGGACAGCCCCCCATTTTTATGTTGGGCCTCGGACCTTGCTGGGGCTGGGGAGTGGGGGGCACTAAACGATGGCTTGGGCGGTATCTGCATGGCCCTTGGCAAACTCGACGATCAGCTCCACTACGCCCCGGATGTTCTCGCTGTCGAACAGGTCGTTGTGCCCCCCCCCGACCAGGCAGGTCTGCGCGTTGGGGATGGCGTCGCCCATGGCGACCCCCATTGTTGGCGGGACCATGGCGTCCTGGCGCCCGTGGATGATGCGGGTGGGAATCGTGACGCGCGGGGCCTTGCGGAGATTGTCGAATGTGTCGGTGCACAGCAGGCGGAGGGGGAGGAGCATCGACAGGGGCCACAGTTTGATCTGCATCATCTCCAGAACGGAGGTGAACGGTGATAACAAGACCTGAAGGCAGACAGCGGAGGCACGCTCAACACCATGCTTCATGCACGGAACTATAGACAGGTTGAAGGAACCCCTTGACTAAAGAAGATGGAGTCTCAGAGGAAAGAACGTGTGGTAACAATCGTAAGTTCAACATGGGGATGTAACATTGTTAAATACAGTGGGGCAGCGGCAAAAGAACGGACTGCAAGCACCGGCCTACCAGGAAAAAAGCAACAGAGCGCCGACAAACACACAAGACACCAAGCCAAATAGGTACAGGATAAGGTAGCGTAAGCCATTGTATGTATAGTGGTGGCATGCAAGGGGTCATCCCTGGGGTGGTACCCAAGCCCTGTGCTTCACAGGAACTGGTTACGGATATTGTTGTTGTTGCGGCAAAGGCTAATCACAAGTGCGGCACACCTTCTTCTGGGCCCCTTTTTGTGCCCCCTGTGTCACATTTCGTCAGATTGCAGTTTTTTTACGGGGCCCTGGGCAGTCACCCGTTCTTCCCTTCGCATGTTGCGTCGGGTCGCTGCATTCTGTCGGCCGCTGCGGCCGGTGCTCCTGCTGGTGTCATTTCCACGTTCACAGAGCCCAATAGTTGGTGTGCCGGGGCTGTGCTGGTTGTGGCGGGTGCCGTTTGTGCGTTAGCGGTGCACAGTAGTTGGCGTACCGAGGTTGCGGTTGTTGCGGGGGTCGTTTGACAGTTGTTGCTGCCCATGCACCTCCGCCCTCCAGTCGTCCACAACCTGCGTCTGTGTTTCCGTGTGCGTGAGGCCCAGGTGCCCACTCCTCCACGTGTTGTACCGGCTGTCCACCCCATGCGCTCCACCACTCCGTGGGTCGCGCGTGCGCATGATCCAGCCAGCCAGCCCCAGCCCCCCCCCCCCCCGGTGGTTGCACAACGTCACCCTAGACCTCAAGAGGGTCCTGGTTGACACCACAATCATCCACAACGTACAAATTGCATGGCTAGACTCCGAGTGAAGTCTTGCTTTCATCTTTTGGCATTCATAGTTGCTTTCGGTGCTTTAGACCTAACCATGGTCCTGAGCATGTGTTAGTGACATTTGAGTGCTAGGGAACCCGGAAGAGCCCTAAACAAAAAAAAAGAAAAGGGAGCGCGCGCACACACAGTGCAGCAATGTAAGCAAGAAAAAGCCGATTCTCAACAGAGCATGAATCTTTGACAGTAAGAGGAAAATGTTGCTCTCATGTATGTCCGGGAGATGAATGACGTCACAAACCGTTCACAAGGTTAGACAGGTCACTGCAACGTTGACTAGCAATTAGCATTGTGACGTGCACATGAAACGCTTTGACGTGGCGACTTCACAATTCGTGAGGAACAAGATATGTAATCGCTCTGCACAATGGCGAAGAACAGTTTCATGTGGTCGGCGATACAAATCATAGTCAATCGTCTTACCTACAGCAAAATCATTCTCGTGAACCACAGAACCAGACAAAGCAAGGGAGGAACCATTCCTATGACCGTCAAGCAGGATTTCTCGTAACCTTTTCATGAAGCGCTTACATCTAGAATTGCAGTCCGTACAACCGTTCAATCCAGGCATTGGAAGGTTCAGGATATATTCACACACACACACACACACAAAATCCCCTGCATTACCGCTGGCGACAACGTCGTTTGGGTAGGGGATGGTCTGCCATATACTCAAGCAACTGCAATCTGGAGTCTGGCATGGAGGTGTGTGCAAGTGAATCGGAAACAGATGTAACATCCAGAAACCGGCAGCGCTTGGCTGCCCGTTGACGTCCTTTGCCTCCTATAGGTGGATTGGGGAGTTGTGGTACCTTGTGTTCAGTGATGAGCGGGGAGATTGCATAATGGGCAACAAGTTTCATCAGGAATGTCAGTCCCTTACAAAGCTTTTTTGACCAAGTGCGCAGGAGAAACATATAGAATATTGCCAAATTTCTACTGGGTACTGCAAAGCATAGTTTGGTGGCAACACGACAGAGGGGAAGGAAGACTGGCCATCGCTGGGTGACAAGGGAAAGTGGCAGGTGAAACCAAAAATGGACGAAGATGTATTTTGCAGTAGTACAGAGTTGGTAGATGGTGGAGTATGGTATGTACGAGAAAATAGTAGAGTACCATAGTACACGGGGAAGGTATGTGACTGGTGCTGTTTTCTCAACAAGTAACTCCATGTGTTTCAGGGATAGCACCGGTGGTAGTATGCTGGTGGTCAGAGAAAAGGTGGGAACGGATTTCAGAGAGGTGGTTGTCAACAAACTTGCAGATTGCAACAAACAGTATTTTGGAGGACAGGGCACAACCCAGGGCAATTCATCGAGAAATTGATTCCATGTCAATGGCAAATCGGAATAAGAGGAATATGCTCGACGTACCACTGGCATCCACCAAGACAGTGGATATGTTTTTTGCAGGAATTCCCACACAATATGGGCACAATTGGAAATAAATAGCACAGGGTGGGTGTGTAGAATGGAAGCTAAGTTGACCAAATTCACTGCCATGCCATGTACAATACGTGCTGCATGTAGAGAATGCACATCAGGGTACCGAGACACTGGGATACGCGGGGTAAGGCAGGACAGGAGTACCTTGTTTTTCATACCCCAATGAATTTCAGGACCTACACAGGAAATCTGGAGTTGCAATGTGTTGAAACTAGTGCCTAGTTGCTCAACAGTCAAGGGAACACGATAGATTTCCGTGAGAAGCCGTTTGACCCGCTGGACTGTCGCCAGAAGGTTGTGTTTAGGGCAAAGTCCTACAACATTATCAACATAGCGACACAGTTTTGTATGTTCAGGTAAACGGGCATCCCAATTGATGGTGCTTTCAGCATGCACACACGTACACACACACCGCACATCATCTCCTTCCCTTCCCTCCCCTCCCCTTCCCTTCTCCTCATGTGCTTTGCAATTTGTGTTCGTGTTCCAAGGAAAAGGTTAACGCTAGGCCAAGCTAGGTCTTGCAAAATAATCATGATTCTCTAGGCCTTCACATGGCCTTGAACAATCTCTTCTCTCCTTCCCCTCATGGGTTGGGTTCAAGGGTGTACCTCTAGGCTCCAATTGTAGCCTTGAGACAAAACACTACACCTAGGTCCTTTCAAGTGACCTTGGTTGTTCTCCTTTCCCTCCCCCTCCTTACTCCTCTCCAAATTCAGCCGTCTCACTCTTCTTAGTCCTCCAATAGGTCCGTCTTGTGTTGCTTCGCGTTCCTTGATGGTCGCAGGTAGCGTGCGCTTCACGGGTGGCGTGCGCTCTGTTATGGTTGACGCGGGTGGCACGTGCGCCTGCGTGATGTCCCAGGTGATTTACGCTGCACGGTGGCCGTGCCGTTGTCCTTGGTTCTCCCCACCCCGGTTTTGTCAGAGGTTCCTTCCCTTTCCTGGACCACCATTCCACAGTGCGCCTCAGGGGCCCCAGTGGTGGCCCATTGGGTGCCCGATCCCCTAGACGCAGGCGAAAAATGATGTTGCGCTGCAGGGGCCCTAGGGTTGGCCCTCTGGGTGCCCGATCCCCTGCACGCACTGACAGATCGACAGAATGCCTCAGGGCCCCAGTGGTGGCCACTGGTTGGCGGATCCCCTGGGCACAGGCAAACTATGACGCTGCGCTGCAGGGGCCCAGGGTTGGCCCTCTGGGTGCCCGATCCCCTACGCGCCCTGACAGCACCACTGGAGGCCTCAGGGGCCTCAAATCCCCTGGGCGTTGGCGACCCCCCTGCAGGTTCACTCAGTCTCGGGGACGTCAGTATATCCTGCTGTGTGCTGTGGCGATGAAAGGGCACACTGGGCAGGCCCCTGCCGGGCACCTGCCAAGATGTGTTTAAGGGTGCGGCGTTCACCATTCCTAAGTGCGTGGGACCATGTAGCTGCTGAATGTGCTGTTGGACAAAGATGCTATGTACGTTTTGGAATCTTGGGACGCCAGTGGATCCATGCGACACAACTCGAGGTCATGGCTGGTTGCATATTTCACCGCTTTGGTACTTGTAGCTCATGACCTGAATGCGTACCGGCTAGGCCAAGGGAGCTTCTATCTATTTCAGGTCCCAAGTCCATCTCCAATTGTCTCCGGCCCACAGTCGACGCTGGCCGGGGTTGTTGAAAAAGAACAACCGCTATTTTCAATCATCCCACCCACCTTGCAAGCCTACTTGCAGCTCAACCATCCAAGGCTTTTTGGCTAGAGACCCTCAATGTCAAGCACAAGCCAAAGGCAAAGATCATTCTATGTAGTGCAATGGGAGAGCAAAAACACGTGCATTTTTCACCCCCACAACTATGTTTCATACATACTCTTACACAGGGCGGTCTTTAAGAGGAAAAAAAAAATGCGTCTGTTACACACAATTTGCCAAAAAGGCCCACAGGTTGGTGGCGATTGGCGGTTTGCGGTTGGTGGCGGAAGGTGGCGGGAGGCGGCAGTTGGTGGTTGGTGATTGGTGGTTGGCAGTTGGCGGTTGTTGGCGGTTGGTGGTTGGCGGTTGGTGGTCCGTGGGGGGGGTCCTTATCATTGGTGGCAACCCGTACTTTGGCTCCCAATTTGGGGGGGGGGGGGCAAAGGTGCTTTGATAACATTAGCTGAGTGCTGTGGTGGATTAAGCCTTTCCACGCTTTATGTGACAACGTACTCATCGGATTGTTTAAGAGCACTTGGGAATAGCGAAAGGCTGAAGTTGTGGGAAAGTAGCATGAACAACATGGACCAGAATGCCGGGAAGTAGGACTTGCATGGAAATGCATTGAACGTGATTTCACATGTACTCAACGAATCCATTGTCACCTCGGTCCTACGCGATGTTGTGTCCCACATACTTTGCAAGCCATTGATGCATCTGTGCGCAGCTGTTCTTGTGTTTGCAGCGTCTCTTTAAGCAGGCACCCTACGCTGTACATCCGGGTGCCCATCTCGCGACGGGGTGTGCCACGCATAGTTGGTCCCCCCATTTGTGTTGGATTTGTGTTTGCTTGGCGTTAGACAACAGTTGTTGTGCCCACCTGGATAGCACCTTATACCAAGGAGTTCTGACAGTAGAGGCCGCTTGGGTGGGGGACGGATGCCCACGGGTGATGCAAAGCAGGTTCAACCAAAACGTCGGGTCGTGCAGGGGTGTCCAGCCACTTTTAGGGGGTGTCCAGCCACTTTTAGTGTGGAGCACAATTTTCTGAGAGTCTCACCAGTTTCCCGACAAATTGGAAGCCTCAAGCCACTACTAATCAATGTTTTGGATCATGTTCCGGCTTTGGTGGCTCACCGTCAGAGATGAATTTTTTGCATCACTTGTACCAAACCATCTTGGGTAATCTACCGTCCGTGCGTCAACGGAGTTCTTTCCATCATGCGGCTTCTGGGTCACAATTCTGGCGGCGTTCCTTCCCATACCCCTTCAAGATGGCGCGTCACACGGTAGCCGGATGTTGGCGGTCACTGTGCTCTCCTTGCCCAAGAAGACATGTAGGATGTGCATGACACGCTTCTTCAAGTCACTTCAATTGCGTGGTTGTTCTTCTTCACACGAGATTCTTTTTGTCACCACCGCACATCAAATGTTGGATCATTGCATCACTTTGTACGTGTATCTTTTTTTGTATGCCTTTTTTTGTATGCCTAGAGTCACCTATTTCCGAGCACTTTTTTACATGCAATGGATTCGAGATCAAATGCCACAAATGTAAGCCCAACTCGCCGGTACGGTGTCTGTAGCAAAGCATCCGTATGTTTCGGCAATCGCGAAGCTTCACTCTCCGACATGGGTGCATCCAATGCATTTTGCCATGTCATGGATGGAGGCTTGGCACTACTAGCTGCGCGCATCACAAGACAAAACAACGCCACACCATGCGATTTCCAAAGCCACGGGTGGACATCTCCACAGCGATGCCGGTGCCCAAAGATTGTCCCAACAACACGACGTTCTCCTTGGACACACCAAGACCATATGGCTCATCCGCCACGAGGTGCCTCAATGCCGCCTCTGCGACACAATAGCAGTTCCGTTCAGAAGGCTTTCCACTTTTTGCATAGCCGTAGCCCGGGAACTCGACGGCAAAAAACCCACAGCCTCGGCGGACGAAATGGTGGGCGATTTGCAGTGGAGACCAGCCCAATTGATCCGCGTTTCCATGGAAGTACACTAAGGTTGGTGCTGTAGGGGACTTTGCAGGGGCATAAAGAGCCACGGAAGGGCCCGCGGATCGGGATCCCGTGTTGACACGGACGAGTTGCATGTTCCAGAGGCTTACAAGGGAAGTCCGCGTGGGCGGGGCAAATATCAACTTCCGTTGAAATCTCCAAATCAAGATAGACACGACGCCCAAAGGAAGCAACAACTTGCCGGTCGCACGGACCAGGCCACGAAAATATGGATTTTGCTGCATTTGGCGAATGATGTTGGCATTGCTTGATATGATACGTTGTGCATATTTCAGAAACCCCACGGTTGGGGATGCGGATTGAAGTACCGTCGCCATACGGTCTACAAAATAGAACAACGATGTTGCAAGCAAAAAGGACCATTCGTGTTTTATTGCTGTTTCGGGAAACTCGGAGGCGACCCTTAGCAGCCATGCAGGACCGCAGGCGTGCAGCGCCATGCGCGACCTGTGCAATACTGTGACTCATATATGGGGGCCTTCCTGTTCTTTGTCCATGTATGCGATGCCCAAGAGATCCGTGCACGGGTGCTTGCCTGACACAGGAATCGTGCACTAGGCATATGTATGCATAGGGCCCACGGGTGGGGGACCTGCATTGCACGGCGCATCCAATGAGCTCACTCTTATTCAGTTTCATTTTTCAACCGAAAGATTTTGTTGGTGTTTTTCCTTGTTTGTGACATCATGACATCAATGCATCACAAGAACTGCAAAAATGGTCACTTTGTCAAGGCTGAGGTGTTCCTTGAGTCGAAAAGGTATCGGACAGCATGTTCCACAAAGAAACCGATACCATTGTCACAAATGGAATGCATCCAGAATGGGTGCACGTGTAAATCAGAAAAGTGTTCCGGGAGGGAGGAGGGAACTTGGAGATCAAATTTGCGTGCTCCGGCCGGGACAACACACGTACTGACGAGGAGGTTGTGATTTTTTCAGGTCGTGAAATAACCCTCCTCTCCCTCCAAGGCACCCCTTTTCGTGGGGTCCATGGGATTCCTTGTGGAGGCAAGTGAGACTGACGAGGTTGCCTGCCAAAGTTTGTACTTGCTCTTGGACAACCACTTGAGTGTTTCCCTGTCTCGTGGTTCCTCCTTCCAAAGACTTCCAGTGGCAAATAGCACAAAAAGGCAGCTTAATCGTTGATGATACTATTGGCACACACTCTTCAGCAGGCAGCAGACACAAAAAAGCACGAAGATCAGTTGTCACTCACCAGTTTGCGATACAGCCTCCACGCGCTCCCGAAGCTCTTCCTTTTCACCTATTAACTTTAATTTCCCACCGGAAGTATTGTAATTTTTTGTAGCAGTAGTAGGAACATCTTTTGGTTAGCTTACCTTGGTCAGTGCCCACCAAACCACCACTTCTGTAGGCATCACCATCCGCACCTCCCTCGGGAGAGCCACATGCAAACAGCACTCTCAAAGAACGAAAGGCGCATATTACTCGTTCACAGTCGCCTACATTACAACAAAACGTGACACGGTAACACCACAAATTGTGAAAACGTCGAATTCGCATTTTGCAGCTCACCAGACACCTTCCAGAATAGCAGCGCTGCGCGCGCTCGATCAGCCACAGCCGCAAGTGCCAGCGACATGGGACATTTGGGAGAGCGACAGTTTGATTGCATTTGTTCGTTGGACCTTTATTGCCTGAACAAAAATTGATAGCCGTAAATCATGGCTGAAATCTGCCAAGTCCCACGTTCTTTCAGCCATGAAAGCAGCTTCTTCAAACTCTGGATTTCAAATAGAAAATGGGATGAAAATGAGATCTGTAATCTGTAATCTACTGCACTTGGTTGGATGGCAGAGTGCATTTCCTACTCCTAATCTTCTCGCCGATGACGGAACTTTCCAAGGCACACCATCCATTCCATCCCTATTCGAGGCTTACACTTGTTCACCTGTTTGATTCAGCTAATTGTGGCTTCCATTCCCATGTCGTGCCTTTGCCACCGAGGAGTCCTACGCGTGCTTTACAACACTTGCCACCCAGGAGGTGCTGCCTATCCAAGTTGTAACGAAGGACTTGTAACGGAGGAGTTTCGGAGTGTCTATTTTTTTTCGCCGATGGAGTATTGTTTCCAGGGAAGAGCTTTGCTTGTGCCTACTTTGCGTGATATTCGCCAACCGTCCATGGAGTACTTGTGGGCGTGCGAAGTATAACATTCAATAGAACACACATTTTGGCCCAACTACACGCTTTAAAAGGCATGTTCTGTACGTGAATTAAATTAAACCTTCTAAGTGTCCCACTCGGAGAGGGTAGGTTAGACTGGCACTTTCTGAGTGTCTATTTTTTTTCGTCGGCTTCCACTCACGAGTTTTATTTGCGGTCTTGGGTTGCGCCCACAACCGACGAAAAGAAATCGGACCATGTGCTGAGCATAGCCGCGAAGTAACACAATGCACCATTGCCTTTGTTCACTTCTCATTTTGTTTTTGCTTTCTCCATTGATTTGTTGTTCTCGCTTGGCTACGCTGCCGACTGACGAGTGTATCTTGTTCGAGTTGAAACAACTTCGTTGCTTACCTCCTTGATGAGTGTGTGCCAATGTTATCTACCCTCTACGAGTAGCTAAGCTAGCGCCTTCGAGTCTCGACACGGTTGATGAAAAGGAGCTTGGTTTTAAGAAAGATGACTTACTCAGATGTCGTTCAGCAGGGCCACGTGAATGGAGTGGGGCATAGCTTGAAGAGCGACGTTAATCCTTTGTGCCTCAGAGCTTGCACTCGCAATTGCCATGAAACGACGATAGCCGCCATGCGTGATTCAAGACTCCGAAAGACCATGATCGTTTTGTGTCGCGCCCAAAAGTGATACACCCACAAGCACCAAACCTCAGCAAAGTTTCCACGCCGGAATTTCTTATTTGTGATCGGATCCGTCAATTCCCACCGTAGCGCCCTTTTGTCCATCCTTACCTATCACGCGCAGCCCCATTTCCTTTTGGCACACTTCTTCCACCGCTAGAAATGACGAGCACGCACCTAAGGAGGGGCGAGGAGAGGTGAAAAACGCATGCCAAGTCGAAGTATCTCATGCGCGTCATGCTCACATTCTACGATTCACTATGTTTGCAGTCACCATGCCACCAAGATGTGCGATGCGGAGCTTTGGCACGACCGCCAATGTTCTTTTCAATCCTTACACTGTCTTAGGTATTCAGTCTCCCCCAATCTCTCTTTGTTACTTGGATATTTCGTGTGTGCGTCACCTTGTTGATGGGATTGTGTTGTTATTTGGACATCGTTGTCCGGTTCCCCTCCGTTTTCCTTGCAATTTGCATCTAGGATTGCAATCGACGGCTTCGGCGGCGGATATCAAAAGCCAATACCACAAGTTGGCGATGAAATTCCATCCCGACCGTACAGGTGGTGATGACCGGAAGTTCAAAGACGTGAACAAGTATGGCACATCTTGCTTTACGAGCAATTTGGATTGCGCATATTCTTACGGACGACTCCGTGTCCGCATGGGTCCCCGATGTGTCTTTCGATATGGTTCGGGTGATAACACGAAGACGTCGCACACTTGGGAGGATGAGCTCTGTGCTCGAATGAACTTCAAGCGAGGTGGCCAAATTGTGGTTGCGCTATTAGCATATCAAACAATCGGGGCCTTATGGACTGTTGTCCGGATATCCTTGACAATGTCATTGGAGAATTGAGAAATGGTAACATGTCTCTCTCAAAAGTTGCTCCAATGATTTGGTTGCTCCAAAGCTCCAAAAGCCGAGGAGAAAGATTTTGGGGCCAAATATGTGTAAATCCCCGAGAAAGTCCAACTACTCAATCGTTTTTGCCCCGCGGAAAAACCTTCCATGTGACACATGAAGGTTGAAGGTTTGTGTTACCTCAATGCACCACACCACGAACACGCCCCCCACGCTCGACGACAAGTTGAGTTGGCTCTTGAAGAGTGTGGCCAAGATTTTTTTGGGCATGCGCACCACAATGGGCATGCGCACCACGAATGCCTCATCACGCGTCTCACTAGGCACGATTTGTACACGGCGCAAAGCAAGAAAAGCATAGGCTCCACGGCTCATGGTAACTTTGGACGCCGAAGGCGTAGTGGCACACGACTCTTGGCCTCTATGGGAGAGTTCCCATTCACGGGTGCAACCTGTTTTGTATGTCAAAAAGCCGGGTGAGCGTGTGTTTCTTGCATGTTTGCCGTCCTTGAAGCTTGACGAGTTGCCACAAAGCCGGTTGACAAAGTTTCTTTAAGCCTAAATTGTTTTCGCTAAGGTCGACAAGGGATGTGCCTTGAACAATCTAGTTTTGCAAAACTTTGCTGCTTTGTGACCGCCCATTTCCGCTTCGCTTTCACCAGGGCCTATCAAATATTGAAGGATGGAAAAGGTTGGAACCCCGGCTCCGGCCCGGGGGCAAGTCAACAAGCATATCAACGCCACAACCCCTTCACCGGACAAGCACGGAGTGCCCAGAACCGGTGGCAGTACGAAGGTGTGTGGTGTGCCGGATGTTGCCCGCTAAGAATGGATGCAGCACGCTCCAAAACCAATGGCCGTCAACCCCAATGGGTGTAGAACGCGGCGTCGTGATAGCACGACGCAATGAGAATGGTGAGAATTCGTTCAAAGGAAAAGTAAATCATGACTTTGCGGGGGAAAGGGCCTTGGGGGGCGCCCACATTGCAGAGTCATTGGGTCGGGGTGGCGGGTGTGCGCGCGCGCACACACACACACACACACACACACACACACTGGTCCTTGGTTTTGGATATAAGAAGTATCGGTGGGATTGGTGGTATATGCCACTAAAGTGTCGACTCGACGCCCTGAATTTGTGAGTATTAGCACGTTAAGAGGTGGGCACTCGAGGGGACAGCCCTGGCTGAGGCACGGGGACGGGGAGGTGGGTGCACACACACACACACACAGGAACTTTCAGTCTTTTGCCATGTGTTAGTTAAGAGTTCAAGCGAAAACCGCCATAGTATAGCATGGTCGACAACTCTCTTCTTTGCAAGCGTTGACCGGCGTCGGGGCCTCCGGGACCGCCCCGGCACAACGGAGCGGGGGACGGTAGACGCACACGGACGGGCCGCCCGGCCAGCGCCAGGGCGTGAAGGAGCGGGGGAGAGGGAGCTACCCCCCCCCCCCCCTGCGGAACGGAGTCTCTTTGTCGGGGTTACTTTCAGAGAGCGTCAGGGACAGACATGCCACTAGTGTCTGGCGGAGAAATTCATTCTCAGTAGGAATTGGCCACGTACCATAGGCCACTCAGTAATACCCCCCCCCCCGCATAACTAGAACTCAGTACGAACGTGCTGCGTCCAGTGTGTGGCTCAGTAGGACCCTGCTCCATCTGATCATGTCTGGGCTGGCAGACGCTGGTGGCAAGTCTGGTCAGGGATCAGCGGTAGAGTTCAGTCAGGCGCTGATGTACTGCAAGTTATGTTCTATTGACACCGTGGAGCTTTTGCTCGTAGCCTGTGGCATTGCGTTTCACACACACACACACGCGCGCGCGCACGCACGCACGCACACGCACACACACCAACAGGAGCCATCGCCACGGTTTACCATTTGTTAGTTACGAGTCAAGGTGAAAGCCGTGTAATTGGTGTACGATCAGTTCTTATGAGTCACTTTTCTAGTGACTGATTGTGCTTTTGCATTGCAAGTTATGTTCTTGTGATCACTGTGGAGCTTTTGCTTGTTGCATGTGGCATTGCGTTTCACACACACACCTTCACGCGCGCGCGCGCGCGCTCGCACATGCACGCAAGCATCTAACATCACTTTCAGGTGCCGATGGGTACAGCTCGAGCCGAGGAACCTTCAACTCACAATCTTGGGGCCCTGGCCCCGGTAGTGCACAAGGAGCAAGGTGTCCCTCTCCCCCTTTCCTTCATTTGTTTTCCAGCGGTGCGGCCACGGCCGGGCCGAAAATAACCGAAAAATAATTTTTCCGCTCGAAATCGAAAACTTTCCAAACTTTTCGTCCTTTGCGCAAAAATGGGGGATGGTTTCCCTCGGGCGCACTGCAATCAAAGCGGGAGACGACGGGGCGCAAGAAGAAAGAGCGAAAGGTAGCGGAGAGATAACGATTGAGGACGAGGGGCGAGGATCCCCCCCTTTCGGCCTCGCCCTCGCAAGGGATCTTTTAGACCCTCAGCCGGTTCCTCCCCCTCCTCCTCCTCGCCATCGCCCCCAACCCGTCTCGCTCCCTCTCCTCTCGACCTTGCCCGTTCTAAGGATCGTCGTGAGAGTGAGGAGGAGACAGGTCGGGGTGATGAAGAGAGAGCAAGGCACAGGGTAGCGGAGAGGCAAAGGGGGCCGGTACTGGAGGAGGGAGGAACAGAGGGGGGATGGCAGGGATGCATTAGAAGGGGAGGGGCCTCAGAGGCGGCCCCAGAGGCGGTTAGACGAGCGGTTGGAGTAGGTTACCAAAAGCGGTTGGGGCGGTTACTGTCAATTACCAATGCCACTGGATCTGGCACTTGCCGTCAGGGAGACAGTGGCGGGGCATAGGCTGGGCGCCCTGGAGGGGGGCGGGGGCTGCCTCCCCCCTGTCCCATGCATCCCTGGGGGATGGGGTGTTCGGTCGGTCAATTCGTCTTGGTGGCGGTGGCGGCGGGATGCGGGGGGTCTGGAGGCCGTCACGACGACACAACGATGACCGAAATCCTGCGCGGGAAGCCCGTCGGGCGCAGTCAAATGCGCTGGGAAGGAATGGTGTTTCAAAAAGAACCCAAATGTGCTGCCCTTCCAGCCAGGGCAAAAACAGTCAGGGCATCCCTGCACAAGTCCTGGGCCACTCCTGGCCCGTGGCCCCCCTCTTCTCCGCCCCCAAAGCGTCCCCTGCCCTCCCCGGGGGCCAATCTGCAGGGTAACGGTGCCACGGCGCCGCGAGTGAATGCTTTGCGTTTGGGTGACTGGTGTTGAGGCCTGGGGGGGCTAGTCCTACCCGCCCGAGCGTGGGTTCTGGGTGGCTGGATTGGTTCGAAATCTTGGGCGGGTTGGTCTGGCAGTTTCTCCTCCTCCCCCGCTTCCGTGGCCAAGCACAGCCCTCCTGGGTCGTTCCAACCGGACCAAGCGGCTTCAGGACCGAGCCGTGTTGACCCTCGGTGCCTTGACACGGCGGGCGACCAACCGTGGACGGGCTTGGGCGACCAAGGTGTCGGCCAAAAGATGGTGCTTTCTGCGTTGGGTGTCTGTGACGTCCAACGGGAAGGCTCCTCTGCGCCATCCCGGGCGCGCCGGTTTTACGTCAACTCCGTGCGTACCCCCGCTTTGACGTTGTGCAGGGGTTACTACCAGTACTCGTACTCACAGTACCAGTACCAGAACCCGTATGGGGCGTCGTCGGCATCATACGGGAGGTCCAGCCCATGGGGTGCGACGCCGAGGTGTGTGGTGTTGGTTCGTCCCGCCTTGTCGTGTCGTGCTGTGTCGTGTCGTGTTGCGCCGTGTTGTGTGCATGCGGCCGCATCCCTGTCCCGAGGGTGGGGCGGCATCAAAAGGGGTGCAGAACACTTGCCGTCTCGGGGTCTCGGGTGTTTGGATTGGGAGGGTTGGTAGACTGCTGAAGCTTGGTCTTGAGTAGAGGTGTAGGTCAGGATCATGCCTGAGCCATCCCCAAATGCCAGGGAACCATGAGTAAAATGCTGTCCCTGAAGGCAACTCCCTAGCTGATGGGCACAGTGAACATTCTAGAAGAAGTGAGGAGGAATGTGATGTGACAAAACCGTTGCCATCTTAGGGGCCCGAATGTGGGGAGGGATGGAATGGGCTGCATAACCCATGCCATCTTGGGAGAGGGGGGGGTGGGGCATCACAGACACTAGGCTCTTGAGATAGAGCCGGGGCAGCCCGTTGGGGTGGCCTCGTTGGTGTTGGGCGTTCGAGCAAGGGGCAGATGCACAGGAGACGCGAAGGGTCGCCGCAAGACGTTGGGAGGGTGACCGCAGCATGCCCGACGCCCAGCAGAACACGAGTGATTCTCTGCCCTGGGCAGATTGAAGCCACGATGCTGCTCCCGGCACCCGGGAGACTGCAGAAGGCTGAGCCCGTAAGGACCCTTGGGAAGGCAAGGCCAACACCGGGGTGGAGGGGGGAGGTCCAGGGCGGGCAGTACAGCCGGTGTCCATTGCCGTGCCGATGTGTGACCTGCTGTCCTTAGTTGAGGTCATTTATGGGCCCGTGTGGAAGGGGTTGGGTTGCAGCCGAAGCTGTGCACGATTCGGCTCTGTAACGATTGTCGGTATTGGGGTTTTTGGCATCCCGTGACCTCCGTGTTCTTGTGTGCCCGTCTGCTGTTGCAGTGGCAGGAGCCACTCAGGACGTGTTCAAACAGAGCGACTGCTGCTGAATGTGTTCAAGATCTACCTCGTTATTTGGTTTAGTATGTTGCGCTGGGGCTTTGTGTGAGTGTGTGTGTTGTGTGATGTCTGTCTGGAGGGGTATTCCACGATGCTTTCAGGTATCAAAGAGTTGGAGCCGATGGATCAAGTGTGACGTCGGTATCAAACAATTGGTCACAGAAACCCGCAAAACAAAACATACACAAAACGGAACCCGTTCCCAACCCCTGCCCCCCCCCCTCCCCCGGCCAAAAAACAACCCCCCCTTTTTTTCTTGGAGCCAAGTGGTGTACAACACGCCCCTGCTTGTTGGGGCTGATTGTCAAGCAGGGCCCATATTCTGTCGTGCAGTGCTATGCAGGACAACTTCTGCAATTGTACTGTTGGGTAGTGGACAGGGTTTTTTTTATTACGTCCTGCACGACGCATGCACACAATTATTTGGCCACGAAGCAGCAAGAGGAGATTTTGAGTTTTTGGTGCATTGCCCCGTCTTGCATGAGCGCATTCCCTGTCGCTTTGTTTGCTCTGCAGGTAGAGTGCCAGTTGTGATAAATGGGTGGGCCATACCTAAAACGGGGAGAGGGTGCCCCAGCCAAGGGGAGAGTCCGCTCTGGAGCCATGTCGTGAGTAGCGGATGAGTGACAGGGCTAGGGAGAGGTCACGTGAGCAGGGGACTGGTGACAGAAGAGGGCACTCTGGCCCAGGGGAGAGCCCACCCTGCTGTGAACAGGTAAGCCATGCTAGGACTAGGGAGGCACCCCAGCCAAAGGGAGAGTCTACCTTGGGTGTGGTCGTGCAATGCGGCCCCAAAGAACGGGGAGCTGGTCCCGACACAAACAGCTCTGGATTGACTTTGGTGGACCAGGGAACAGGCAACCCCGGCCACAGGAGAGTCCACCCTAGCAATCCACTGGGATCCCCTTGTATCCCCCTGCCCTCCATCACATGCAGTATGTTCTCTTAAGTCCCTAACTGTAGCAATGTGGGAGCCATCCGGTGGTGACCACACCTTCAATGTCGAGGGCCGGGAAGTATCCTGGTGCAACACCCCTCTGGATCTAGGGTGTATCTACCAGGGCTCCGGTTAAATCGAACCCACAACAGTAACTGCACTTGCCTAAACATTGAAACAAATTCAGTGTGTGTTCAGGATGTCGCCCGTCTTGTTGTGGCCCATGCTGGGACAGCCCCATGTTATCCCGGGAGTAAGGAAAGTCCCGGGGGGAAGATGAGTACACCCCGGTCCTAGCGTTGCGTGGTGAGTAGCTATGGTTTGTTTGCCGCCAATCCAGTAACCGTTACCCGTGGCGCCGCATCCGGGCTCAGCCTTTGCTATGCGGAGCGTCCACCCTACTCCCCGGGGCGGGGAGGGAGTGCCTCCCTTTTTCACAATGGTGCGTGCCTCTCTCTCACCCCCTCCCCCGGGGATGGGGGTGGGCCTGTGACCCCACAACCACCGTCCGCCGGCCTCCACGCGTGCAGGCGCAGTACTCTGGAAGTGGTTAATGCTATCACACTACAGATCTGCCAATGACAACATGGACCCCCGAGAGACGGTATGTCAGGATCACAGGGTGCAGTTGGGGGGGGGGGGGGGTGGCAGGGCTTCGCTTGATGTGCCACCCGCTTACACCCCCATCTTACAGTCCACAGGAGCCCTGGGTCTTGGCCCCCTGGCCCCTGGTTATTGTCATTGGGAACTCCGGGTTGTGTCCGTCCGATGGGGTGGGAGAAGCGCAGAGTAGGAGGATGGGGTCAGGTGGAGAGGGACAAGTACTCTGCACAATGTTGGGGGTTAGCGGGGATGAAGGTCCGCTGGTGTTGATGACGAGCTTGGTTTGCTTGGGCTTGTCTCTGCATGACCTCGTAAGGTGAGGTGTGAGGCAAGGATGGATATGATAGTGAACGACTTATTCTGGTTTGCAGCCGAGCGTCATGGGTGGCGCGCAGGGCTCCTGATGATGACGAAATTCGAAATTCCGCTGGCCAATTTTGGCCAATTTTCACCACGCTTGACCCTTGAAAAAAATGTGATGTTTGCCCCCCCCCCCCCCCCGCCCCCACATACATCTTCGCATTCAGCACATTCCGCTGATCAATTTGATGGGCCTCATCACATTTCTTAAAGGAAAATTTTTTTGTCAAGATTTCGGACCACTTTTGGCCCCTCAGAAAAAAAATTAGCAGCTTCAGCGCCAAAATTTACCCTTTACAATAAGAGGGCAAAGGAGTTTCGTCATCGTCATTTCGTCGCCTCCGGCTCCTCAGAGCCCCCCCCCCCCCCCCGCCCTAGGGGGGAAGAGGGAGGGAGGGAAATCTGAGGACTCCTCATACTGCCCTCTTCATACCCAATGTCCCGCCACTCTCATACTCGCTGACACCTCTTCCCCTGTGCCTCCCTACCTCCTTGCTTCCTTATCCCACCTTCCTCCATGTGGCCCCTCACACCTCCGTCTTCACCTTCCTCCTCACATCCCCTCACACCTTCCTGGGAGGGGCGAGGAGGGAAAGGAGGGAGGGAGGGAGGGGTGGATTTGGATTTGGATTTGAGGGCTCACAGGACGCCCGGGGTGGAGCACGATGGCGTCCCCGACGACTCTGCATATCGGCCGGCCATATGGGCTGGGAGGGGTGAGTGGGAACAAGGGAGGGCCATGTGCGGACGGATAGGGGCGTGTGTGAGCAGGGGCGTGTGAGGGGGGTTTGCGGGGGTTTGGGGGGGCAGGGAGGGAAGGGAATGCCTGCTGGTATTAGGGGGGGTGACAGTGTGTCTAGCAACACAGGCGTGAGGAGCAAGGTTGGAGGAGGCACAGGGAATCTACGAGGAGCAACATGTTGGGAGTGTGAGAGACGGAAGCAGGGGGGATGGGTTCACCGGGGGGGCTGCCGGCTAGGACCCAACCCCAAGGGAGGGGGTTGGGGGACCCCCCCCCCCCTCTACAGACCTCTGTGGTTGTATTGGTCAATGGAGTTTGTGGGCGCTGGAGGCGCTGGAGATTTTGTTTTAGGCACATGGCAGGGGGAAATTTTTTTGTTTTACCCCATGTGCCTATACTCAAAAAACTCAGAATGTTGTGGAGAAATCAAAAATGGGTGGAAAACACACAAAAAAAAACGTTTTGACCCCGACCCAACCTCCGGGTTGGACCTTGGCTGATGGGAGCCTGAGCTGATCGGCAGATTTTTTTTGAACAAAAATTTTAGCCCACTCGTGTATATTCAAAATGATCAGTGCGTCATGGGGATCATTTTGAGGTATGTAATCCGGGGTACCCACCGACAACCCCCCCCCCCCCCCCCCCTTGAGGACCTGGTGGCCGCCTGGCCCTTGGGTTTGGGGCCGAAGGTGGGGGGGGTTCCCCCCTCCACGCTTGTTGAAGGGGATGGCTGGGGGACCCCCCCTCTACAAACCCTGAAATGGTTCAACGCCCCTCAGGGTCAGGCAGCCGCCCCCGTGGAGGGGATTGAGGTCCACAATTTTTCGCCATTTCACGCAATTTTGCATTTTTTCGCAATTTTCCGCAATTTTTCCGCAATATGCTTTTTGCTCGTCTCTCGTGCTGTTGGTGTGCTGTGTGTCCCCTGTGCAGAAATGTTGCTCCTTGAGGCTTCGGGACGTTTGGTTACGGCACCGCCAATTGCCCGCAATTTTATGCAATTTTTCGCAATTTTTCACATTTGGATTTGACGCCCCCTAACGCAATCCCCCCCCACCCCTGACAGAAGATATGAAGAGGTGTGGGACGAGGAGGGGGGGGGGAATGGCCTGTGAGGCACTATGGCACAACTGTGTGTTGCGCAGATGATGTTCCCAGAAGCGGGTCAGCGGCGCCATGCGCACCACCCAGAGACGATGGAGCCCCGTGCCCACCCGTCGAAGATGATGCAGGACTAGGCGGGGCGGCCCGCGTCTCGGCGCCAGGCCCGGCGCACGCGCTGTGCAACGGCGCACAGGGCACTGCGCAGGCGGCAGTGGTGGTGTCGTTTTGTCTGGCAGAATATTAAGTGAAGCCCAGACCACCCCCTCGCACTCTCCCCAATACTTATTTACCACTCTTCCCAGTGCCTACCAATACGGATTTCATGATGATTTCCAATAGCCCATGGGTGCTCCCAGGTCATCGTGTGGTGTGGCGCTGGTCCTTCTTTGGGGGGGGGGGGAGGGGCAGTGATGTATCAGAACGGCCGTACAGCGCAGGAGGAGGGGGGGTACCCCCCTTCCCCCCCCCCTCCTCCCCTTCCAATGTTTGAGGCTGACAGCCAAATTTTTGCTTCGGCGCCTTCGGGCCAAGAGGATTTAAGCTTCAAAATTGTCGGCCCGCCTTCGGCGGGGACCATAGGGAGACGCTGGGAGGAGGGGGGTCCCAGCCAAACCCCCCTCGCCCCCTTCTAATACATCCCTCGGGGGGGGGGGGGTCAGAGAGGCTGGTGGGGGTCGTGCGGTGCAGCTGGTGTCCAGTGCCGTGGCTTTCATGACCTGCTTTCGTTGATGAGGCCATCTGAGGGAGGGAGACGGGGGAGAGGGGGCCGTCAGTGCAGTGGTCTTTTTTTTTGGTGTGGGGGAGTAGAATTGTCTGCTCCAACGGTCACCGTCGCCGCATCACTGCCCCCGTGACGCGCACCCCCCCCTGCCAGCGCTGGGAGAGGCTTGACATTCAGTCACTCACACGGAATGTGAAATGCGGACGGTGCCCCCCCCCCCAAAAAAAAAGGAGGTAGAAAGACAGCGTGACCGGGGCGCCGTCCCTTTGTTTCTTGCTTGCGCCTGAGGAGTGCCCTTGGGGAGGGCCCGAAACAGCTGCTCAGCCGCCGTCGGTTACCCTCCAACCGCCGTCGGTTGCCCTTCGACCGCCGTCGGTTACCGCCCGAATGTCTTTTGGGGTACAGTCCGCCACTTTCTCTCGGGAGCGCCGCGATTGAAACACAGGGCTAAGAGGCCCGCGATCACCGGCACGCTGCAATGCCGCGCATTGTGCCCGTGGCGGCGCTGGTGCCGCGTGCTCCCTGTGCCGGTGTGGCAGAGGCCAAACAGAAGTCGGCCTCCAATTTCGGGCCGGTTTGATAACTTTCATTTCTTTCCGGAGGCAACAGTTTTCTGATGTGGTTTGGGGGGTGGGTCGGGCGGAGGAGCCCAGGCTGCCATTCCGCCCCCCGGGAACGGGCAGGGCCCGGGGTTTGGGTGGGAGTCCACTTCGTTTGGGGTCACCAAGCCTCATTGCCCCCCCCCCCCCCGTATTCTTGCGCGTGGAATTGAAGTGCGAAGGCCCGTCCACATTCACGCGGTCAAAACCTCGCTTCCTTTCGACACGGGGGCGGAGACGGCGACTGAACGACAGGGATCCCTCGGCCGCGACCCACTGCCGGCGGTTAGTGCCAACCGCCGTCGTTGAACCACCAGCCGCACCCGGTTGTCGGTTGCCCCCCCACCCACCCCGGCGCTGTGTGGCCCACCCGCTTCTTGGCAGTGGCTGGGGGGGGGTGCTCAAAGGGGGATTTGGATTTGTTGGATTTGGATTTGGGGGCCGATCTTAAGGCTCACAGGACGCCTGGGGTGGAGCACGATGGCTTCCCCGATGACTCCACATATCGGCCGGCCATTGCTCGAAGGGGGGGTTGCGGGTGTGGGGGCAGTGATGCAGGGGACCGGGCTGAACGGGGGGGGTCCCGGTGTGAGGGATCTGGCTGGGGCGGGGGGATGTCCAATGCATCACTGCATGGGCCCTCGCTCATGGAACGAAAATGTGGGGGTCGTGCCGCCGCCGCGCGTGGACTGGCCCTGGCCGGCGCGGTCGCCCCGGCACCTTTACGCCGTCAGGGGGTGATCGGGGGTCGGGTGCGGCACCCCGAGACCCAGGCCAACGGCACGTCATGGGGGGGGGGGGGGTGCAGTGCCCCCCCCCCCCCCCAAGTGAAGTGATGGGGAGTTGGTGGGAGCTGCAGCTGATGCAACGGTCCAGTGATGTGTTGGACAACGGCAAATGGTGTCGCACAGCCCCATCACCCAGGGCACCCTCGAACCTCCTTCTTTGCCCAGCAACGCCAGGAGGCTGCCCCTGGGATGAATGCTTCGAACAGGTTGTCATTCACAGTGACATGGAATGAAATGCAGCCGGCAATTCATATTGCAGTTGTATTTGAATGAATGGTGTACCATTGTACAATCCACCGATGTACGCCCCTCTCCCAAACTCTAGGTGGCTCTGGAGCACGGCTCTAGGTTGCACCACACGCGTACAAGTTGGGGCTGAGCAGGATATTGCAAGGGCTTGGGCATGCCCCCCCTCCCCTTTCTGTTGCGGTGTAAGTCGCGGTAGTGGTAGTCATTGCCTCCCGATGCCGGCAGGCTCGCATCCCCCTTTTGGTGCATGTCATGTTTGTGCATGTGTGGGTCCGTGTACCTCGTAGTTTTATTCTATTTTGTATTGCTCTGTGGCATGGCAGTGCACACCGGAGCAGTTGTGCTGCCTTTCCGCCCCCGCGCAACAATTTGCCAGCCCGGGCCCTTTCGGGCATGGCCGGTGCGGAGATGTCTGCTGCTGGGCATAGAGGGCGCTCGTGCCCCGGTGTGCGCGCGGTGCAAACTTTGGGTATATCTGGGGACCCTCCCGGTGATAATTGCAACCATCAAAAGGCCTCCAGGAAAGAACAAAAACCACTCAGAAGCCTCTGTGATTTGTTGGCAGCCATAAACGAAACCGAGGAAGACAAGTGTTGTGCTTGCAACTGCGCTGTTCTAGGGTTCTATAGGCTGTTTGGGTGGGTGCATCTTGGGATGGTGCACCGGTGTTTGACCACTAGTAGTCGCCACGGTGCGGACGCGGCGTGCGCGCGGCGCGACAACACCCTCATGCCCAAGCCCGCCGTTGAACAGTGCCGCGCCCTGTTTCTTGGGGTTTCTTGGGGTGGATCGGACCTCAGCCTCCAGCGACGTGAGCACACCACAGCAGGGGTTCCCATGAGGACCGTTCTGCTTTGATGGGCAAGCGCCACCGGGTCGCCCCAGCGGTGGGGGGCCAACCGACGGTCGTTGGTGGTTGACCGCCGGCGATTGGTGTCCCGAGTGGGGGCGCACCGTGCGCTGTGCGAAAAGTAGGCGATGTTCGACCCGGTTCCCCCGATGGCCAAGGTGACCGCGGTCACTATTGTGTTCCCGTACGCGGGACTGCTCAGGTTCTTACTCAGTCCGCGAACTCAGATAATTCAAACAAACCATGTTTCACACTGAAAATGCCGGATTGCTGTCCACATCCGCTGGTTTTGCCCCGTGGACACATGCTCCCCCGGTGGTGGGGGGTTTTGCAGGGCGGTCACGGGAAGGCCAGCCTACACTATTGGGCGCCGTGCCCGCGCTGTGCAGAAACGCCCAATGCCATGGCGATGGAGGCTGCCGATGGAGGTGCCGGTGGTGCGGTTTGGGACGCACCAGAGCACTGTGGCGCGTTTGGCCACGGAGCGACGGCCCGGGCGCTGCTGGGCTGTGCAGCACGCTTCCGCCCCCAGCGACCCATGAGTCCTCTTCAACCCAGTGCCCAACGCCTGCACGGTCCTTTCCGCCGACAAAGTCAAACAGGGAGCCTCCCGAAGCTCCTCCAACCAATACCTGGCCCCAGGGATGTATTCGAACGGCCGTATGCCGTAGGACCCCCCCTCCCTCCTTCGTTCGGACCCACAGAGGGTCAGAATGAGCAGTGGCGAGAGGCCAATAGGCGCCGCCAAAGGCAAACAATCAGATATGAAGGCCTTGTGCCAACCCCCTCCCCCCTCCTCCCCTTCCAATGTTTGGGGCTGACAGCGAAAATTTTTTGCTTTGGCGCCTTCGGTGCCAAGAGGATTTAAGCTTCAGAATCTTCGGCCCGCCTTTGGCAGGGGCCATAGGGGGACCCTGGGAGGGGGGGGGGGGGGTCCCAGCCAAACCCCCCTCGCCCCCTTCTAATACATCCCTGCCTGGCCCCGAGCTGCCGGCAGGTCCTCCAGCAGGCCGTGGAAGCATCCACCAACCAGTGCCGCGCAGGCCCGCTTTGGGATGAGGGAGGGCGCCTCCCTTCTGAGTATTATGTGCTGCTCTTGTCCCGCACTGCAGGTTGCTGCTGTGGAGGCGGAGAGAGGGAAGGGCTGGCCGGTGCGTATGGGTGGGGGGTGAAGGGGGTGGGGGGCTGGCACACAAGGCAGGGGAGATGGAAATGACTGGCACATACACACTGTGTGTGGGAGGCAGAAAGGTCCCTATGGTCTTCTAGGCCACTGACGAGCCAAATTTCTTTCTGCGCTTTTACGCTGGCCGCGTCCTGAAGCCACTTGCAATAGCTCAGGATTCCGTCGGGGAGGGATTCACACAGCGGGAGGCAGCAGAAGGTGGGATGTCCCCACTGTGCTGGGACAGGGATGGGGGGACACCTCCACTTGCGGGGCCTGTAACCGGCTGCCACTGTTTAGTTCTTTGCTCAGATTTTCCGTGATTCAACCTCACACCCGTCACACCCCTCACAACTTCACAACCTCACACCCCAAATGATCTTCCACAGAAATTTCCGAGTTCTGCTGTTACTCACGCTACTCAAGCCACCAGTAGTTGTCAATGAAGTGAGCCTAGCACACATGCACCAAGACGGCTGCAAAAACTTTCATAAAGCAGGTTTTGCCAGGTGCCAACCGAGTGGTCAAGTGCATCAAGTTGCAACACAAGACTCACTGCAAACGACAGGACCCAAGCGTGTCGGGCTGCACCATCAGCCCATCCCATGCCGCGCATATGCATACGCCCTCGACAGGAAGACCTTCCTGTCTTCCTGCGAATGTGTTCCGCGGGAGCTGACCTCACTGTGTTCCATCGAGGCCGCCCCCTCCCGTGCCTCAGGGCGTCACCGTCACTCTCCGCGGGGCCTTTTGATCGTACTGACGCGGCGCTCCAGGGCCACATAGGCCCGTGATGCTGAGCCGCCCCCACATTCATGCGCCCTGAGCAGACCCTGACCCGCGTCCCACGACCACGTGAGTGGCAATCGTACCCCCTGATGGCAGCCTACCAAGGGAAAGGAAGGGTGTGCAGGGAAGCGAGGATAGGACGGAGGGGGGGAGGGAGGGCACGAGGGGGTGAGAGGCCGATGGGCGCCACCGCCTGGGGAGGCAGAGGGTTCAAGGGAGGGCAGGGGTAAGTGGTGAGAGGCTGATGGGCGCCACCACCTGCAGAGAGAGGGGCTTCAAGGGAAGGGCAGCGGTAAGTGGAGAGAGACCGATGGGCTCCGCCCGCTGCAGACAGCAATCCATCCAGAGGCGTTGCTTGTTGAGTGCACCCAGCACAACTCAGTGCAGGCAGCTCAGAAGTCCTCTTCTTCCTCTTTGGCGTCCCTCTCATCGGTGTCTTCTTCTCTGGAGTGACGTTGGGTTTTGCCTTGCAGCATGCAGCAGCGTCGATGCGCCGTGTCTTGTGGATCCTGAATGGTGTGGGTTGGGGTCCGGCTGGTGGCGCTGCAAAGGCTTCCTACCGGGAGGGGGGGGGGGGCATTCTGTTGAACAAAGTTCCCAACCCCCGCGCTGAGCCCTGTGTGCCATTGCAAAGAGCGTCCTGACCTTCTGACGAATTATGGGGCAGTGGGTCGGGTCTGACACATCCATCAGAAAACTGGTGCCGTTGAGCCGTGGTGTTGAGGGCCCCTGTGGCCCAGTGCACGGTACAACGGGTTGCTGTCAGCCGTTTGAACCTTGCAGTTTGTGCAGGATTCGCAGGTGTCCATGCGCCCCCCCCCCCCTTTGCCCAAAGCCATTCCCCAGCCCTGGCAGTCCCGCAGACTGGCGCCTGGCAACGCTGTACCCCATTTGCTGTCGTCTGTGGTGTGCACTCCTTTGCCTGGTTCACATTGCAAGTGTCTGCCCTGGTGACAGGCAAGGCCCTGCATTTGCCCCCCCCCCCCCCCCACCACCTTCTCATTTCAGCGATGCCTTGTCCAAGCCACACCACCCAGAGGGACAGGATTGTTTTCGAATTCAGTGCCAAATGGATGGTCCCCCCGGAGCAGCAGCGTGTTCTTCTTTTGAGCGCACTTCTCGCAGCTTTCGGTTCGTGGACCATTGCTATTGTGGTTGTGTGCACCATTTTCATGTGCTGCGGTGTACGTGTGGCTGATGGAGGGCGCTGTTGCAGCGGCGTGCGTGCGGTGCAAACTTTGAGAAAATCTGGGGCCCCTCTCGGTGATCATTGCCACCCTCACGAGGCCTCCAGGAAAGAACAAAAACGACCCAGAAGCCTTTGGCAACCACAAAGAAAGGCCTAGGAAGACAGGTGGTGTGCTGACAACTCAGGTTTTCTGGGGTTCTATAGGCTGTTTGGGTGGGTGCATCTTGGGATGGTGCACCGGTGTTTGACCACTAATAATTGCCACGGTGCGGACGCGGTGCGCGCGCGGCGCAGCCACTCTCACATGCTCCCCCTCGTGTTGACGTGTGATTGCTCTGGCTGCCCCCAAGCTGCGGCTGGTCCAAGCAACACCTGCGGGGCGTGGGGGTCCACCCGTCGGTATGACCTGCCACCTCTTGTCTGCACCCCACCGCCAGGGATGAGAAGCCAGGTGGCTTCTCATTCCTGTATTTATCGTCGCACCATTGAGGGAGGATGCACAGGGGTTGATGTGTGCTGCGGCCAGAGGCGGCTGCAACCCACCCCCCACTCCATGACATTTGGGATGGAATCGTTGAGCCTCAGCCCCAGGGTTGTGCATAGTGTTTGGCCTACGGGACCGGGGGGGAGGGTAATGAGGGCAAACAAAAGTTGGTGTACTTAAAATGGGCATCTCATTTTTGGCTCTATTCAAAATGTCATTTCTCCCCAGAGGAAATTTTTTTGTGGTCTTGGGGGGTTGGGGGGGGCGGTTTGGCCTGTGGGGGAGGGGCCGCCAGATAACACCCCCCCCCCCCCCCATGGATTAAGAACATCCCTGCTCAGCCCCACTGCAGTGTGGCTGCATTGCACTGCAGCAGCCAATACCAACAGACAGGCACGACACCACAAATGGCTGGACCTCGGAAAAACTCCCATCGGTACAAAAGTGGCGTATGAACACCCCACCAGGCCTGAATGGCTCTGGCGGATAATTATAGGCCTGAAGACCCAGGGCGACACAGCGGTCGCCCTGGCGAAACTGATGGCGTGAAAAAACAAAGGCGGAGCAAGTGGGTGGCGGCGGGCAACAAAAACAACAATGGGTAGCTCAGGCTACAATGGAGAAAGGGAAAAAACCCTTCACCTGAGCGTGAAGGAACAACAGAGGTGGGCGTGCAAGCTATAATAACCTATAAGCTGTTGCACTGCAGCAGCCAATACCAACAGACAGGCACGACACCACAAATGGCTGGACCTCGGAAAAACTCCCATCGGTACAAAAGTGGCGTATGAACACCCCCCGCACACATAAGCCAATGTTAAATAAAACTGCAACCAACCCCCAGGCACCCAGAGGTTCACAAACCCGGCCTGCCCACAGGCGCCAGGCACTCAGACGCACCACCAGGGGCGCGCCCTGGGCTGCAGAAACGGGTGAAAAAAGGCAGCCAACGGGGGAAATTGCATGTGAAAAACTTCCTTAACAATCTGCGGGCTGCCCAAGCGGGCAGCGCGCGATGGCGCGTCGGCAATGTTCTCCGGTCCCTCGACGTAAAATACAGCGGCATCAGGGCTGAAGGAGTACAGGGCCCTGAAAAAGGAATTCAGGTGGTAGGCCAGGGAGAACCCGCCCGTGGCGGAACCGGGCCGAAGCTGACCATGACACATGGCGCCGTGGTCAGTCACCACCGCAATCCGAGCGCCTCGCGGCAGGCGTCCCCGAAGCCACTCCACGATCTTGAGCCCCCCGATGGGCTCAGCCCACGCTGAGTGTCGCAGGTGACCATGCCAACCTCCCATGACCTCAAAGATGCGACCATCCGTAAAGCGGACATACGCCCCATACCCCGTGCCGCTGGCGTCCACGATGGCCACCGCCGCGTAGTCGTCGTCCACCAGAGATGGCAAGGGCGGGCAGTGCGGTACAACGGGCTGGTTGGCGGCCAAAACAGTGTACAGCGGGGTCAAGACGTCGAGGACACGGGGCGTGACGGGGAGCTGCATATCCCAGCTACCGACCTGCTGGGCCACACGGGAGAACAAGCGGAGTACGTCCCAATGCTCCCTCAGCGAGACGTTGAGGGTGTTCGCCATCCACGAGCACAGCCCCACAAAGGAGGCCAGCTGACGTCGCGTCACCACGACCCGGGGGTCGTCGCAAGCATCCCGCATCCGAGCAAAGGCGGCCATCAGCTTGGCGACCTTGCGCGGCTGATTCCGTACCCGGCTGCCCACATACTCCTCCCCCAAGAAGGCGGCCGGCCCGGAGCCGAGCTGTGCGCCCAGGCGCAGAATATCGTCCGGATCGGAGGGCACGGGCACCTTGCGGCCCGCGACTTCGATGTCGTTCAGATCGGCGGAACACCGCTGTGCGCGCGTCAGGTAAAGCCGCACGGCCTCCACGAAACGGTCCGGCTCGTTGGAGCAGATGATGACGTTGTCGACCATGGAGGTAACGAACACCCCATCCATCCGTATGATGGGCTCCATGAGCGCCCATGTGGTCGTGTTGGCGACCCCGCAAGACTGCGTGGCACCCATGGGGAGTCGCTCCAGACAAAATAGCTCATGTTCCGCATTGTCCCACCGGATAGGCATGGCGGAGCGCACGACATGGTAGCTGCCCACGCCCAGTAGGGGAAACTGGTCGAACCAGGCGAAGTGGTCGAGCTCCAGCCGGTATGTGTAACCCGAAATGCAACGGCGGCGCTCGACGCGGGAGGGATAGGACAGCGGGGGAACCAGCGACTGCTGGAAGAAGGGATTGTAAAGAGTCTCAAAGACGGGGCGCCAGCGCCGCTTGGCAGGCTGGGGCACGGCGAACCCACGCACGCCGGAGCGAATCTCCTGACCCCCCAGGGGCCGTATTTTACCCACCTCCAGGAATCGGGTCCACTGCTCGTGGGTGAACTTGGAGACGGGTACTTGCGACGCGGTGAGGAGAGGGCGATCAGCAATCCCATAGCACCCGGCGCTCTGAAGCAGACTGACAGCCCCGTCAAAGGCTGCCCTGAGGTCATCAGACTCGATGGAGGCGCGCACTGCCGGCAAGTTGACGGTGGACACGGCATGGGCGTGGAGGGTCCAGTCCTTGAACGCATCCTGGGTCCCATCATAGTCATCCTGCAGTCCTAACTCAGATGACGGCGGCGCCTGTCGCGGGAACAGAGACGGTGGGGCCCGCACACGACGTCCACGCTCCCCGTTGAACCCCGACCAGCGCCCCATCTTCATCGGTGCGGCAACATCCCCGCCCATCGGGGTGACTGCCCGCGAGAGTTTGGTCGCCCTGGAGGCGGCCGCGCCCGCCGCTTCAGTGCTCTCATGCCCCCAGCCGAGGTAGCGGAGGAGGGTATCCCGGCGCTTGTGACCGGACAGCAACTGGAGCTCGGCGTCAGTGGCCCCGGCCCTAGCGTTGCAGACCAAGGCCCCACGGCGTATGCTGCGGCAGCTGTGATCGGGGAACCTGCCCAAGGCCACCGACAGCTCACGCTGGGCAGTCTGGGAGAAGGCGTGATAGGGGGCGTCGCCCGGGTCCCGCTGCGGGGAAGTGCGCCGCGCCGCTTGCCGCCGCTCGTGGAAGAACGCCTTCAGCTGCTTGGCCACGGGGGCAGGCATAGTACTGTGAATGGTGTACGGCCCCCAAAAGAATGCACCTTTGCCCTCGGTGAACAGGGCCTCGACCGCGACGTTGCCATGTGCACCCGCGGCGTCCGCGATGCGCACGTTCTCCGGGTCGAGGCGGCGTGTGTCGCCGACGCGCGCTGCCAGGTGCCAAGCGAGTTGCAGTAGGTACCAGGCATCGCTCCCCCGGAGCTGGGACTCAAGCACATCAAAGTCGGCGTAGCTCAGAGGGGCTGACTTCTGCGGGCGCAGTGCGGTGACCCGTGCCTTGCGTGTGGCATGGGACGCCGCCCCGCGGAAATAGGGGTCCGTCCGAATGTCGATGACGGCCCCGTTGTAGGACGGAACGTAGTACTGGAGGTCACGCAGGGCGGACGCCACCGTGGACAGCGAGGACGAAATGGTGCTCCAGGCCCAGTGGCGCTTCCTGGCCTCCCTCAGAACCATCTCGACCACCGCCTTCGGTAGGGGCGTGTTGTTGAATTCGTCCGGCAGATGGCGGATACGGTGAATCCACCGTAGGTGGGACTGGCGTGTCTTCGGTGACATGCCGGACCACACGAGGGGATGCACATGGCGAGGACACTCCAGCGCCTTGCCCAGCGGGTGCCACCGCTTGGCATCCAGGACCCTCCAGGTGCCCGCGGGGGCGCTGTCCATGGATGCGAGCGTAGCGCGCGCCGGATCGTCGAGCTGGTTGTGCAGGGCATCGACCTCGGATGGATCCGCGGCCTCGTCGCCGTAGTCGCTCCCCACGTCGTCGTCGTCCTCATACCCACAGCTCGACGCGAACTCCGGGAGAGCCTGAACGCGGCCGAGGGTAAAGTAGGTGAAGTCAGGGTCCGGGAGTTGAAGGTAGGCCGGATCCTGAGACTCAAATTGACAGCACTTGTCGCACCAGCGCGCGAGGACCTCGGCCTCGCCCAGGGCCGACCGAGCAGGGGCCCGCAGAAGCCGCGCCACACACTGGACCCGATGGGCCCCACGGCGCGCCATGGAGAGGCGGATATGCGACCCCCGCGGCACGTCACGGAGCGCACGCTCCACTTCATTGTGACGCATGGCTGGCGCGCCTTCCCGCGGGGCGAAAAGCACCGTGTCGGCGGACGGTCCCGTAGGGCATGTGTCCCCCGTAGAAACCGCGTCCCACTGCGGCTCCCCCTCGGGATCGAGGACGCGGAGAACGGCGTGCCGCTGGGCCAAAGACGCATGGACCCAGCAGGTGTGTACCCCCGCGATTTCCAAGGCTGGTAGGCGGCAACCCCGGCGCATGGTAGTAGCGCACCCACAGCGTCGATCCGTTCCCTTAGTGGTCTCGAGAATGGCGGGGTGATGCCAGTGGCAGAAACCCCCGCACACGTGATTGGGTGACCGGGGGTTCGAGCAGTCCCGGCATGTCCCGCGGGGCGCGACCCGAGCCGACCCGGGCCCAGGGGCGCCATCCCGGGGCGCGGCGGACAGCGTCGTACCCAGCGATGACGGTTCCGTCGCCGACGTCGGGGAGGTAGAGGCCCGCGCGTGAGTCGCTGCGGGCGGGGTCACCTCCCTGTGGGTGACTGGGTCAGGGGAGGGGACAACCGTTCCTTGCCGAGTCCGCGTCACCTGCGACTGCTCCGCAGCGGACAGTGCAGGGGGAGGGCGACCAGGCCCCACCTCGGGCAGAGAAACCAGCCCAGGCGGACACGTCGCTTCCGCAGAAGGCACCGGCACGGAGGGGACGGACGGATCGGGTACAGGGGACAGCTCCCGCGTAGTCGGGGCACAAGACGGCAACACGGACCAACGGAAACTCGGGCGATCCGCCGGCTCCACTCTTGCCCGCGAAAGCCCCAGATAGAAGTTGTGGGCCTCACGAATGTGGGCCCTAGTCAGGGTCCCTGGCTCGGTGAGCGCGTAGATGGTCTGGAGGGTGTTATTCACGGCCTCGACCCCACACTCCGTCTCCTGCTGGCGTCGACAAGACGCGTACACAGCCTCGGGCTGAACGGGCAGGCCGCAGTGGCGACGGAGAAAGGAGGCGAAGACTCCAGCCCAGCGCAACGTGGCTTCGCCGTAGGCGGCCCCCCGAGCATCAAACCGCGCGCCCGTCGCGCCCGCCCCGTGCCAACTGTCCCGCACCACAATGGCCCCGCCCGCGTAGGCGAAGGCCACGAAGTGCTGCTCCGGTGCGATGTGCGCCACCGTAGCGACCTTGCTGGTAAGCGTGCCCGGGTCCCACCCGATGCCAGCGGGCAGGGTACAGCGCCCCTCCCACCAGGTGAGGGCCCTGCAGGGCAGATAACTCCATCCTGTAGCCGGTGGGTCACGAAAGACGGCGTCCAGGATTGGGGCATCCACGGCGGTGTCGGTTAAGTACGTGTGCCGTTGAAAGGCACGGTAGGCCATGTGCAGCTTATCCTCCTGCGCGGCGGCTCGGGCCCTCACCGAGGCCACAATCTGGGTTGCACAGTCACGGAAAAGGCGGAGTAGAGGGCGGTCGGAGCGACAACCGCCTCGGGACGCCCAGAAAACCGAATCGGCGGTGGCCGAAGTGAGCCGGGCAAGGCTGACGGTCGCCTGCTCCCCCCCACCGGGATCGCAGTGATGGTAGAACTCGCGGACGAGGGCAACAGTCGCCCCGCTCAGGCCGGCGGACGCGGCCCTGGAGAGGAACCACGACAGGGGCACGGGCGTCTGCACAACGAACTCCTCGGTCAAACTCGCCGGGTCGAAAGTGGCTGCCGCGGCTCGCTGAGCGTCGGCGTCGTGCGCCGAGCGCCGCGCGCGCGTGCGATGGGCCACAGGTGGAGCCTCCTCAGGTACGTCGAGGGAATAGCGCACCGGGCCGAGCCCCAAGGCCCCCTCAGGTCCGTCTGCAGGGGGCGACAGGGGAATCGCAGCGGACGTCGGGGCCCCACCGCGCACGACGTCGTCAAAGCCGATCATGGAGGCAAAGTCGGGACACGCGGCGGCGAGGAGCGCCGTGAGATGCTGAGTCAAGGGGCGGCACTCCGTCAACAGCGCCCGCCACGCGTGAAGGGAGACGTAGCGCGGGGGCGTCAACTGGGCCTGTGGTAAGGGCCTGGTGCCGTACGCGGCCCAGGCGCCCACGAAAAAGACATGGAGGCCGCACTCGGCGGACCCCCGGAACTGCTTGGCGTGCGCCACAATCACCGGCCGTGCGAGGCCGAGATCGCGCGTGAAATGGGAGGTGATGTCCCTGGCGGTGGCCGGATGCCGGGCGGAGTCGTAGACGACGGTGGTCAGGCGCCCAGCAACCCGGCGGACAACCGCCGTAGTCCAATGATACCGAACGTGCACTGGCATAATAGCACACGAGTGCCTCTCCAAAATCGAGAGGAGCCGCGCGACCAGGTCACGTGCCAGCCCCCGGCGGATCGACGGACGCTCCTCCGTCCGTACCCGGTAGAACAAAGCGGCGGGCACGTAGTTGGGGAAGGCGGGGGCCATCCGCAAATCCAAATCCATGTCACTCAACTCGGCATCGAGGGACCCGCCCCGTAGGTCGCCAGGGCGGAGCCTGCCGCACCCGGCCGAAGCTGGCCCCCTGTTTTGATTCACGTCCTCTGGAGAGCCAAGAGGACCGCTCAAAAACCCATCTGGGTCGAGGGATCGGTGGGCGCGCCATCGTCGGTCACGCCACGGGGCACAAGGGCGGTAGCGTCGTCCGCACTGCCACCAGCAGGACCCCCGCGAGGCTGGCGGCGCCGGGCCGGGAACTCAGGCGCTTGCCCAGGCTGTTGGTCCCGACGGGCCTTCCCGCTCCGATCGGTGGGCCCAGGTGGGCCACCGGGCTTGGGTTGCGGCACAGCTGCGGGTTTAGAGGCAAGCTGGACGGCCTTACGGAGTCCATCGATCTCCGCACGTTGCTGCTTCACCTGGGCCTGCAGATTGGCAACAGCGTCACTAGCGGGGCCCATATCCACTGCATAGCGCCCCCTGGGGTCCGGCCCTTCAACGAAGAAATATGGCTCGCCACCCTGGACCGGCGGACGGACGGAGACCCGAAAGGACGCCCCCAAAGACACCGCGCGCTTGTAGGCCATGGGAAGCCGCATGCCGCCGCCGCCGCTGATGCGCCCCTCTGCACTGTCTGGAACATGGTCCAGAATATCCTGGTTCAACCGGACGAATTCCTCACAGACGGGCGGCAAGAGGGGAAAGGGACACGCAAGGATCTTCGGCAGGTTCCGAGCCTTGAACTGGGGATGTCGATCCTTGTGGTCCTCCTCCATCATTTCGGTAACTACGACGTTGTGGGCCCGAATGCGTGACGGCAGGTCCCTGTAGCGGAGCAGAATCGCGGCGTAGACCTGTGGGCTATCGGCCCAGACCAGGTGGGAGTAAAGGAGGACGTCCTCGATGACCAACTCACCCTTCTCGGCCCACCATATGATCTGGGTCTTCGCCTCGTCGGCCGAGTAAGTATTGATGATCCCCCCCCGCCTGGGGTGCCCCGTGGGATAACGCGTATTGCCGTAGAGGTGCTCGAAGACCTCCATGTAAGCCTTCTTGTGCGCCGTGTCGAGATCCGCCTCCCTCTCGAGGCGTCGTCGCTCATCGGCCGTGCGCTGGCGTTCCTCCTCACGGCGCTCGCTCTCCAACTCGAACTGCCTTTCGAGGGCCCGTGCCAGCTCCAAAGTGGACCGGCCCGAAGCGGGGTTGTCCAGGCCGGCCTCTCTGAGATCGTACTGCCGCGCCAGCGTCTCGATGCGCTTGTTCTTGAACTCCTCGCTCCCGGGCCCGGCACGGATGGCTGCAGCGGCCGCGTCAACCGCGGGGTCCTGCCCCAACGTGGACCAGTCATTGAGCACGCCACCACGCAGCCGCAGGACCAAGTCCAGCGTGGACTCCCTCTGAACGTTGTAGTCGGCGAGAGTACGGCGGGCCTCCAACTGTTTGCCCGCATACAGCAACCTCTGCGAACCAGGGGGAACGCGCACCTTGGCCTGGACCCGCAGCATCACGGTCGCCACTGAGTCGGCGGACCTGACATCCAGGGTCACCGTCGTCCCAGACAAAGTCGTCACGAAGATCTGCATACGGGCCCCAGGCGAACGCGTACTGAGAGAGTCCTGCTCGGAGTCCGCAGGCCCCCAGTGGTCCGTACCATCCGCCATATTGGGCCTGTCCACCAGCGTACTGCAGCCAGGCCCCCAGTGGTCCGTACCCTCCGTTATATTGGACCGGCCCATCAAAGTACTGCAGCCAGGCCCCCAGTGGTCCGTACCCTCCGTTATATTGGACCGGCCCATCGAAGTACTGCAGCCAGGCCCCCAGTGGCCCGTACCCTCCGTGATATTGGACCTGCCCACCGAAGTACAGCAGCCAGACCCCCAGAGGCCCGTACTCTCCACTGAAGTAACGCAGCAGGTCGTGGAGGACACACGCGGCACACAGCACCACAGCCGGCAGCCCTCGACAGCCAAAAGGCCAGAGGGCCGCCCAGCTCTGGCCCCAGGAGCCGATGCGCTGCACCCCCTGTCACTGTAGTCGGACAACGTGCACGCAGCGGTCGTCAGGACCAACAATTTCTGGTCCACCCGGTACCGCGGCGTGGTCAGCATCATGGGCTGGATGGTCTGCAGCATGTGGTAGATGGTCTGCAGCACTCTCTGCATCAGGACCCAGGTGTCGTCCGCCATACTGTGCAGTACCCAGACAGCCTGCTGGCTCAGTGTCAGGCCGAAAGCCGGCGGCGCCAAAGACTGGAGTCCGTGCCGCGAGGCCCCGCAGTTGCTGGCCCCCCCATCGGTGGTCGAGACCGGGGCCAGCGTGTTGTTGCTGTCGATGTACACCAGGCCCAGTAGTGGGCAGCGGAGCGCCGCGCGTATGGCGAAGGGGTCGACGTCACGGAGCTCCATCGGGTCCTGCGGGGCAATCGTGCTCCGGAACATCAAAACAAAAACAACAATGGGTAGCTCAGGCTACAATGGAGAAAGGGAAAAAACCCTTCACCTGAGCGTGAAGGAACAACAGAGGTGGGCGTGCAAGCTATAATAACCTATAAGCTGTTGCCCTACCCCCCCCCCTTGTCGTTCCCCACCCCTTGTCATTCCCCGGGGGGGGGGGGGGGACCGTCACTTGGTCAACCCAAAATTTTTCGTTGCGGCTCATTGTGTTGTTGTGTGGGTGACTGTGTTGTTGGGCACTACCACTTGCATCCCTTGCACTCATGGCAGGGCATTTTGCTCACTTTCGCTGAAATGGAACTTGATAGCACAACCATGTTTCCCCCTGGGACAAGTGTGATGTTCATCCGCTCCACGGGGGAACCTGTTTTGGCGTCAAGGAGTAGTCTCAAGGTCGAGGAGTAGGTCTCCGCACATTGGCAGCCCTGTGAACGCATCCTATGCTGAATTCTTTCGTTTTATGCTGCAATTTTTGTGCCTGCAAATGTGCGTGTACGGTGGGGGTGTGGTCCCCCAGGGGGGGGGTGGGGGACCGTCACTTGGTGACCATCCCCCAGGGGGTGGTGGGGGACCGTCTTCCCTGGGGTGGGGAACGACAAGGGGGGGTACGTGGGCCGACTGGGGTGTCGGCAGAATGTCAAACATGTGGAAGGATGCGGCAATTCAAAATGACAGCATCCCCCGTCAAACCTTCTCCCCGGCATCCTCCCCCCGCCACCTGCTCGCATGCATAGTTGCATGTTGTACCGCAGCCCCAACTCCCCGTGAGCATTTGCTGTTGAAGATGCTGATATTCTGTGGGGGCGCACCGTGCGCTGTGCGCGCGCTGTGCGAAGAGTCGGCTGTTTTCCACCACCGGTAGCCATTGGTCCCTGGGCCCTGAATTCTGCACTCCCGATGCTGTTTGGAATTTATCATGCATGCTTCTGTAGGTGGGTGGTTTTCAGGGGTGTTCCCGGGATAAGCAGCGTAATAATTGGCGCTGTGCACGCGCTGTGCGAAAACGCCCCCTGTGCCCCCTCCCTTCGGTGCTCACTCAGCGTCAACAGCGCCAAACTCATCCGGGAGACCGTTGGCGGCAATTGTTTTGGGACAGGAGGGGCAATGTGTGCCCAACCTGCCGAAAAATCCACGCAACTGCAACGCGTGGGCACACACCATCTTGATGTGCTGGTAAGATTCCAAGGCATCTCGCTAAACTACAGAAGCAGGACATTGGAGGGATACTCTAGTGCGGGGCACGCTTGGTGCAGAGGTGTTGCATGCCCGGTGCATTATGTGGTTCAGGTTCAGATGGTTGTTCAATCATTAAAGAAACTTGGCATTGGTACCTGCCCGGGTCATTGCCCAGCGGCAAAACACCCCACCCCCAGGGGGGAGGGGGACGACCCGACGCAACATGCGAAGGGTAGAACGCTTGACTGTCCAGGGCGCCGTAAAGAAACAACAACCAGACGGAATGTCACACAGGGTGGGCAGAAGCCAAAACAAAGTTTGTGTACCTAAAACCAGCCTCCAACTTCGGGCCCCTTGAATAAATTTCTTTTTTCTCCTGAAGATGAAATTTCCGGGGAGGGTCGACTGGGAGTTACCCGGACCGTCCATTGGGCTTTCTGTCGGTGTGGTAAATGGGTGCAGCTGTGAGGGTGTGCGGTGAGGGTTCATGTACATGTTCCTCAATCAACCCTTCGGCCATTTGGACCACTTCACATCTTCGCCGCAGCCATGCGCCGTGTGTTCATTCCACAACGCAGTCTGTGACCACTGTTCTCAAGGCCCTTTACCTGACGGCGGCCAGCACAGACCTCCTGCACATCCGTGATGCCGATGGAACAGGCCGCAAATCTGGAGTGTCTGGGGGAACAGAGAAGGGGCCCCAGGCTCATTGGGCAACTGACACATCAGTGTCTTCACAACCTCCGGGCGGGCGGGTGGGTGTCCGGGTGCGGTGGTTCACTGGGCGGAGAGCGCCTGGGCCATACAGGAGCCAGTGGCCCCCCCGTGTTATGGGGTCTTGCCTCTGGCCCCAGGTGGTGGGGGATGGGGAGGGGGGTTGGGGCAACGAAGCAAATGTGTAGACGGCTGCAGGCACTGCTGCTCGCTGGATGTTCCCTGAAGGCACGTTGCAGCACTCCAAAGCAGGTTTCAGGCGCAATGCCCGGGTGCGGTGGACAGTCGCGGACCCGTGCTTGGGTGTATGACTGACGCTGGCCGAGTTTCTCTGGACATCGCCCCTTGACACTGGATGCGGCAGGTGCCCCCCACCCCACACAGCGCATTCACGTTGCAGGCACTGCAGCAGACGGGCGGCAAGGCGAGCTGTGACGGCACATGGCCCACGCCCCCTCACACTAGCCCTGTGCCATGCGAACCATGGGACCATCTTTGGCCATGCTTTCTTTTCAGACCGTCTGTTTTGGCTCATTTGCAGATCTGCAGGGATGGTGGGGTGGAGGGGGGTGGCATCAGAAGGTAACGATGGTCCCCGTCACAGGCTACTGTGCAGAATTGCCGATGGATGCAGCGGCAGGATGAGTGTCTCAACCGTGCCAGTTACTGGGCACCATTGCACTATAATCCAAGGAGATGCAGGGAATGCACTGGTGGCTACAAAGCCCAATTGGATGTCTGTTGGGAACATGCTACTAAGACACCACACAAGATTGCAGGGCTGTGTACAAGGCTCGGCTCATCAAGGTGCATGATGCCGCAGCCTTGACTCTGGGTCATACCTGGAGCCAATCTATCAAAAAAAGAAAACTCTGTAAACATTTGCGGCATCTGCCAACGATTGCCAAAAAGTACCTGCCGACATATGCCAGGCCGATTGCTGTGCTACCCATCCACGTGAGGGTGCTTGCATTCATGTGCATGGATGGATGTGTGTGTGTGGATGTGTGTGTGTGTTTGTGTGTGTGTATGTATGTGTGTATGTGTGGATGTGAGTGCCCTGTTTGTCGCGTCGACCGTATGTGTGTGTGTGTGTGTGTGGGCTCGTGCTGTCCCTCATCTCCTCCTACCCTGTACTTCAGAAAGGCGCCTAGCGCAGCCAGACAATGACTATGCTTTTTGTCTGTGCCTGACGAGAATTTGTGCAAACAGGCCTTCTTGATTGCTGCCTGCATCTTGGCTGTTGCCCGTTTGTTACGTATATCGTGTGTGTGTGTGTGTGTGTGTGTGTGTGTGTGTGTGTGTGTGTGTGTGTGTGTGTGTGTGTGTGTGTGTGTGTGTGTGTGTGTGCCAGAACCAATGTTACTCTATTGCAGAAAGGCGCCTAGCCTCAACCATGTCTTTGTTCTGATCGGCCTGACGAGGCGTTCGGAGACTTGTGCCCTGTGGCCTCTGCCCTGCTGTGCCGCGTATCGTCCACACTGGGTTACTGGGTTACTCGTCGTGCTGATATTTCCACTGATTGGGCTCTGTATGTGAGCCAGGGTTGTGCTTTGTAGTCAGCCTACGGGAGGGCTGGTGGTGGGGTGTGGGGGAGTGGGGGAGTGGGGGTTGGGGGGGGGGGGTCAAGGGCAGAAAAAGTGTGTGTACTTAAAACCGGCCTCTCGTTTTTGGCTCTCTATTCAAAATTACACGGCTTTCCGAGAGGAAAGGTCTTTTGGTTTTGGGTGCGTTTCTGGTTTGGCTTAAGTGAGGGGGTCCGTCTGATCACCCCCTATGGATATGTAAGCACACCCGTAAAGCGAGCCCTGCAGCGCGTGTGTGACAGAAGCATCAAGGATTGCTGGGCGTCCAACTGTGAATGGCCCACAAGCCAAAAACACTGGCGAAGACGGCCCTGCCCCTGCTCCTCTGGCTTGTGTTTTTCTCATTCTTCTGGGCCAATGCTTTGCTGAACAGCCCCAACAGCAGCGGCTTTGCGGACCAAAGTTGGCATTCATAACTGGCAGGCGCATGTTGAGGAGGAGGGCACCAGAAGGCTCCTAGACCATACCAACATCTTCCCGTGGAATGGATCCTGGAGACAGGACTGAGGGATAATGACCATTTGGAGCCCTGTCCTTACCATTATTGTCTTTAAAGAATTACAAAAAGGTAAACGTCTTTTGTTGTTGTTGCAAGGTCTGCTCATTCAGACTGGGGACAGGGAATAGTTGAAAGGCTTGTCAGACTGACCCATGGCTTCCTCCACACATGTCCTTCCTCCCATGGCCTTCTCTGGGGTCAATCCATTCAACCCATTGTGCACCACCATCTGAGTCACAAACCAGGTAACCTCTTTCTGCAGTCCACAGAATTGCAAATGTCCCCAAAGCAGGGCCTCAGTGGTCATACGTGAGCATGTTGTCCTGTGCCCATCCCATGTGGATAGTATGTCCCTTGGGGGCCTGCCCTGCTTTGAGTACTTTGATGTATTTGCAACAGTGACTGCCCGGAGGGTCATCTCAATAGTAGAGTACCCAAGGAAACTTGCTGTGTTGGATTTATATTGTGCTTTGGCTTCCTGTGGTGAGTCTAGTGTTGGCAGCTCCTAAAATGAGTTGAGTGTTGAGGAAGACATACACTTAGTCCGAGAAGTTGAGGGGTGTTAATGAGTGTAGGGAAATGTTTAATGGATGTTTGGTGCAATTTTGACACGTTGTTGAAGAATCTTGTGTGCCCTTTTCCTTTGTTTGCTCTCTGGGCTGAGTGCAGTTTATTTTTGCCGATTGTAGTAGACGTCTTGAGCCCAACTTTAGACCAATTCCCCAAGCAGTACAAAAGATCGCCCACGCACTACAAAAGAACCCACACACATTCCGGAGACTTCTCCATACATTACAGCAGATCCTCCACACATTCCAAAAGATCTCCCACGCATTACAAAGGATCTCCCACGTATTACAAAAGATCCCCCAAGCATTACAAAGGATCCTCCAAGCAGTACAAAGGATACCCCGAGCATTCTGAAAACTTCTTAACAAAGGATCCTACTCTCATTACAAGGGGCCACAATCGGCGCTTCTTGTTATGCCTCAAGGCATGATTGGGATACCGAGCTGGGTAGTAGATGCCATTACGGCATTTGAGACACTAGCTTAGCAACACTGGCGATCCTTCTGAACTTTCAGGACAATCATCCTGAAAACTGCCTCACAACAGGCTGAAAATGGCCATTTTTGACCACTAAGTCGGCCATAGAACGGGCTAGACGGCTCAAAATGGCACAAAATTTGGTTCTTTAGATGCGCGTTTGATTTGCGGTCGTGTTGAGCTACTTGCATGCTTGTTTTGATGCATAATGTCCACAAAAGGACTTTTTCGCCGTCTGCTTGCTGCTTGCTAAAATGTGTTGCTCACCCACAGACCCTAACTAGTAGGGTTGTAAAACCCTAACAGGGTAAACCGAGTTCGGTAATCAAGACTTCTACTAGGACCGAGCTGGGTAGTAGATGTCATTCCTGCATTTGAGACAGTTGCCTGCCACACTGGCGATCGTCCTGAACTTTCAGGGTGATCGTCCTGAAGATTGCCTCAAAACAGCCTGAAAATGGCCTTTTTTGACCACCCAATCGGCCATAGAACGGGCTAGACGGCTCAAAATTGCATCAAATCTGCTTCTCTAGATGCGCATTTGCTCTGTGGTCGTTTTGAGCTACTTGCATGCCGGTTTTGAGAGACCATGTCCACAAACGGGACTTTTTACCCACCTGCTTGCTGCTGCTGCTGCTGCTTGCTTGCTTGCTGCTAAAATGTGTAGCTCACCCTGAGACCCTAAGTAGGGTTGTAACACCTCGACAGGGTAAACCCAGCTCGGTAACAAGTTGCTTAGGGTGAGCATGGGGTGTGTACTTTATGTCTAAACTGACAAATGCAAAATGCAAAAGAGTGGGAACTCAATATCATCCCTCTTTAAGATATTTGTGGGTGATGCGATGTTCTCAATCCCCTTGTACTTAGGCTCCGTTTCCTTTTCTGCCACTCCTTTTTCCTTTCTTCCGCTCACGGTAGGTCCTTTGTAGCCGTAGGATCGAAAGAGATGGCTGGCGGTTCGAAGGCACTAGCTTGATGATTGAGGGCGCTAGCTGGCAGTTTCACGGCAATAATGTTGTTGACACCAAAATAGGTTCATTCACCTTGTTGCTTACAAAGCGAGTGCCTCATTTGCACCCAACACCAACAACAGTGTAGCGTAATTAGGAGAGATTGATGATGTAGTTTGCGCAATTACTTAGATCAAAATTATGTTGCCAAACATTGTTTTGCTCTGTTCACAAATGAATAACCCACAACTTGCAGAGCCGATCATGGTGCGCAGAGGGTGCATGTGTTTGATAGGTGGAGTACTAAAACTGTTGGCTGCACCAAGCAACTCAAAAACTGCAAAATCAAAATCTTATAAAAAAAAACAACCTGTGAAATGCAAGCGATTTTCCATTCACACCTGTTGTATATCTGAAGGGTATTGCATGTGTAAAGGGTCAGGGCTTATTGAGCAATGCTCTGTTTCCGCCAAATGTAGCACATTTGGCATCTCATGGCAAAATCAGACCCTGTTAGTTATCGTTGATGCACTTGCACCACATGCACCAGAGTTCCATAAAGTGTGCACTGAGCAACTCACCAGTCCTAGTATAAGTTTTGATAAAGACCTCCATCCCACGAATTATGAGTGAATGTGAGGAACTTTGTAGAGTTCCCGATTAACATATTTTCGAATGTTAAACAACTAATGGCAAGATGCGAACGATGAGAATAAAACTGCTCTACACAAAGCTGTTTGGGGCAAAGGGAACAACAAGCATTGTTTGACCGAGACCGCGCGCCTCGTTTAACGAGGCGCGGGGGGGGGGGGGGGTTGGCGCTAACGAGGCGCACGGGGGGGGGGGGGGTTGGCGCTAACGAGGCGCACGGGGGGGGGGGGGGGTTGGCGCTAACGAGGCGCACGGGGGGGGGGGGGGACTTTGGCGCTAACGAGGCGAATGGGGGGGGGGGTTGGCGCTAACGAGGCGCACGGAGAGGGGGGGGGAGGTGGGCGCTAACGAGGCGCATGGGGGGGGATGACTTTGGCGCTAACGAAGCGCACGGAGGGGAGGGGGGTTGGCGCTAACGAGGCGCACGGGAGGGGGGGGGTCGGCGCTAACGAGTCGCGTGGGGGGGGTTCGGCGCTAACAAGGTGCCGGGAGGGGGGTTTGGCGCTAACGAGGCGCGCAAGGGGTGCAGGGGGTTGGCACTAACGAAGCGCACGGGGGGGGGAGTTTGGCGCTAATGAGGCGCACGGGAGGGGGGGGGGGGTTGGCGATAACGAGGCGCACGAGGGGGGGAGGGGGTTGGCGCTAACGAGGCGCACAGGGGGGGGGGGTTGGGCGCTAACGAGGCACACGGGGGGGGGACTTTGGCGGTAACGAGGCGCATGGGGGGGGGAGGTTGCCGGTAACGAGGCGCACGGGGGGGGGGGAGGTGGGCGCCCAGGAGGCGCATGGGGGGGGATGACTCTGGCGCTAGCGAAGCGCACGGAGGTGGGGGGGGTTGGCGCTAACGAGGCGCACGGGAGGGGGGGGGTTGGCGCTAACAAGTCGCGTGGGGGGGGGTTTGGCGCTAACGAGGTGCCGGGGGAAGGGTTTGGCGCTAACGAGGCGCGCAAGGGGGGGGGGGGGGGGTTGGCGCTAACGAAGCGCACGGGGGGGGGGGATTTGGTGCTAATGAGGCGCATGGGAGGGGCGGGGGGGGGTTGGCGCTAATGAGGCTTACGGGGGAGGGAAGGTTGGCGCTAACGAGGCGCACGGGGGGGGGGGGGGGCTTTGGCGCTAGCAAAGCGCACGGGGGGGGGGGTTTGGCGCTAACGAGGCGCGCAGGGGGGGCGGGGAGTTTGGCGCTAACGAGTCGCACGGGAGGGTGGGGGTTGGCGCCAACGAGGCGCACGGGGGAAGGGGGGGACTTTGCCGCTAACGAAGCGCATGGTAGCGGGGGGGGTTGGCACTAACGAGGCGCACGGGGGGGGGGGTGGCGCAAATGAGGCGCACGGGGCGGTGGGAGTTTGGCGCTAGCAAGGCGCACGGGAAGGGGGGGGGGGGGTGGCGCTAACGAGGCGCACGGTGGGGGGGGGGTTGGCGCTAACGAGGCGCACGGGAGGGGAGGAGTTTGGCGCTAACGAGGCGCACGGGAGGGTTGGGGGGTTGGTGCTAACGAGGCGCAGGGGGGGGGGGGGGTTGGCGCCAACGAGGCGCACGGGGGGGGGCGGGGAGTTTGATGCTAACGAGGCGCACGGGAGGGGGGGGGTTGGCGCTAACGAGGCGCACGGGAGGGGGGGGGGGGTTGGCGCTGACGAGGCGCACGGGGCGGGGGGTTTGGCACTAATGAGGCGCACGAGGGGGGGGACTTTTTGACGCTTACGCAGCGCACGGGGGGGGGGGGGGGTTGGCGCTAACGAGGCGCACGGGGAGGGGGGGCATTGGCGCTAACCAGGCGCACGGGGAGGGGGGGATGGCGCTAATGAGGCGCACGGGGGGGGGGGACTTTGGTGCTAACGAAGCGGACTGGGGGGGGGGGGGGGTTGGCGCTAACGAGGCGCACGGGGGGGCGGGCTGCCGCTAACGAGGCGCGTGGGGAGGGTTTGGCGCTAACGAGGTGCTTGGGGGGGGTTTGGCGCTAACGAAGCGCACGGGGGGGAGACTTTGGCGCTAACGAAGCACACGGGGGGGTTGACGCTAACGAGGCGCATGGGAGGGGGGGGGGGGGGGTTGGCGCTAACGAGGCGCACGGGGCGGGGGGTTTGGTGCTAACAAGGCGCACGGGGGGGGACTTTTTAACGCTAACGAAGCGCACGGGGGGGGGGGGGGGTTGGGGCTAACGAGGTGCAAGGGGGGCGGGGGGTTGGCGCCAAGGAGGCGCATGGCGGGGGACTTTGGCGCTGACGAGGCGCACGGGAGGGGGGGGGGGGTCGGCGCTTACGAGGCGCACAGGGTGGGAGGGGGGTTGGCGCTAACGAGGCGCAAGGGGGGGGGGGGGGCTTTGGCGCTAATGAAGTGCATGGGGGGGGTCTGGCGTAAACCAGGCGCACGGGGGGGGGGGGGGGATTGGCGCTAACGAGGCGCGTGGGGGGGGTTTGGAGCTAGCGAGGTGCCTGAGGGGGGGGGTTGGTGCTAACGAGGCGCATGGGGGGGGGGGGCGCCGAGCCCGATTTGCGCCTCTTATAACGAGGCGCGCAGTTTCAGTCAAACACTCGCAACAAGTAACTTGATGCAGATACTTGGGGTAGGGAGGTTAACCCAAGCATATGGCTTGAAAACGGGCACCAGTGCTGCATCTGTGTGGGCAATTATTGCCTTTAAAGCATATGCAAAACAAATTCACTACCACAAGACATTGTTTTACTAGGTTTGCCAGATGGCATCGTATTTCATTTCGGTGACAACATAGCAGCGGTGGTGACTGAACTCGGGGGACATGTATCCCAGTGGGTTGAAATTTGAGTTCGAAAAGCTGGAGGCCGCTTGGTATTTATTTTTCATGGATTGTTTGATCCTATTCCTCAGACCTTTCCGCTCTTTTGTGTATTTAAATGCCTCGCCTTTTTGTAGTTCCAATTTGCAAAAAGACACCTACCCACGTGACACAAAAGTGGGTAGGTTGCGCGCAGAAACAATTAGGTATTTTATGTTTGCGTTTAGATGAGCAAGCTTATGACAAGTGTAATCTTGAGACTCAACTATCCCAAGCACATGGTTTAATCATTCAGTGCGGTTGGAGACACTATCGGACCCCTGGTTGGCGAATGCCTGGTCTCAGAAGGAACACCACTTTGCCATGGAGTCCGGCATCGTCCGCCGCCTCCTCCTCATACAAAAATGTGTCCCATCGCCTGGGATCATGCGTGGCAAACATCTCTGCACCAGTCCCCAGGGGGACACCTGCACTGTACAACTCACGGGGTCCCCAATACGACAAACTCTGCACTTCACTGACGGCATCTAACTTACCGGGTCTCCCATCCGATGGAATGATACTAGTCTGGATAGCTAAGCCGATTCTACCGGCTGAGGATGTGTCATGTGCTTTTCGGGCCTCCTCCCAGGAACCACGCCCTGCCCTGTCCCCTGCGCGACATCGTCCCCAGCAACTAACTGTCTGATTTGGAATGGCGGGCTTGGAAAAGCCGTGGCAGCATACACCACTGCATAACGTGTGCAGTAGCTACAAATCCCCCCCCCCCCCCCAACAATGTCCAGTAGGAGGCAATCCTCCACTGTCCGACGGCAGAGGGACACAAAGCCGTGCCCTCCTCTGTGAGCAGAAATTGAGACTGCATGCATGTGTGGCTGACAGGCCGAGCTGACCTCCTAAGGCTGTTCCAGAGAACGCTCTTGAGGTAAGCGGACCCGGTATCTGGAGACGCTGTGCGGTTCCTCTACACACTGCTGAGCACACCGCCGTGCGAACGGCGATATGCCTTACAGAGGACAACATGCAGGATGGTGTAAGATGAGGCAGAGGCACAAGAACGACCCCTGGGGAGGGTGTGGGGAGGCAAAGAGGAGGAAAAAGAGAGAGAGCGAGACACAGAGAGAGACAGAGAGAGACAGAGAGAGAGAGACACGGATAGAGAGCAGGATAGGTAAGAAGAACACTGCAGACAACAACTCTTCGTAGCTCAGTGGGTATGACACACCTCTTCTGTCCTGTGGAGGAGGGTTTGAACCCCGGGGAGGATAGAGACACACCGAACATCCTGAAAACCCCTTTTATGTGTAGAAGAGAGAGTGGGTCAGGGTGGGCGGAGGGCCACAGAGAGAGAAAGAGAGAGAGAGGGGAAGGGGGGAGACACGCAGAGCAAGAGTTAGAGACTAACCGGCACGGTGGGAGGGTGGTGGGTGTGAAAGTGCTGCCCTGGGTCGTTGATGGTGCCGGAGGGCTCGGGGCCGGCAAGACCAGTGGGGCAGGCACGCGAGGAGTCGACCTGAACGCTGCTGTTGGGGGTAGAACCGGATACACGGACACCAACGGAGGCGAGAGCAGCGACAACGGAAGCAAGATCCATGCTGATTGTTATCCGGCAGAAAATCCCAGTCTATGAAGAAAATTGATGCGGATTATCCTAAGTACATCTGAGTGTCCATATCTGTCTGAAAAGATTTATATAAATCCGATTATGAAAAATATTTGGCCGATCTGGCCCGCGAGCGCGCGTCAGCGGCAAATGGCGATTCCAGGTAAATGATCGGAACGCGGCGGATTTACGGAGAATGGACCGCGGAATCAGATCCGGCATATCAGAAATATATAGGTCTGATCCTGAGACTGAGCTGCGAGGCGGCGATTCCGCCGAAGCAGAGAAAATGACCAAAATGTAGCAATCTGGGGCAGATCTGTGAAAATCTGAGCAGATGGGGGTTAGCCGCACTTACACTCCCCCTCCAAAAACACACTGGGGTGTGTCGCTACGTCAACGAAGAACGTAGTGCGGGTAAGTCCCAGAAAAAATAGAAATGTAGCCTCGATGGGGCGAAATCTGCTTGATCTGACCTGATTTGGGCTGAATTGGCACTGAATCAGGATGGATGAACCTGAAATGAGACAGAATGAGGAGTGACGAACAGTCCTCCGTGCCGTAAAACATTAGGTTAAGGGCTAAAAAGCATGTAAACGTATCGAGAATCGATACCAAACCATACTTTGGTTGAGAATGAGGTAGATTATTGGTGGATTGAGTGGGGGAATCAAGAAATGGAGTGACATCTCAGCGCTCTGGCACAGTTTCGCTGTCGCGGGCACGCTACGGTGTCCTCGCCGAACTCTACATCGTGTTACTCCCGCTTTTCTCGTTCTGAAAAGTGCAGCATGTGCTTCAGATTTGGCGCATCTGGCGGATGATCACAAGATTCAGCAAGATTGAGAATCAAATGGAGCAGAGATGAAGGAGATGAAACAGTCACAGAGAGGGAAAACAAATACAGATGTAGTCTGTAGACCCTAAGTGAACCACAGAAGGTAGGGATGTTTTTCTGTTCACTTAGATTTAAACAGATCTTCGAGGAATGAGGGGAGATGACAAGGAAATCAACCTAAATTGTCCTAAAATGAGTAAATTCCCTGAGATGAAGGTGAAATGAAGCGGAATGTCTAGAACTGAAACTAATAACACTTTCGTTTAGACTAAAGTTAATATATATTGTCGTTTATTCAGCTCAATTGTGCTTTCCGGCACGTTGGTTCGCGAGCATCCAACAGATTCCATGAAAATGTGGATCATGTGATGATGCATCATGATGGGACATGATGGCCCTGGATCCTTGGCATGTAACGCGCCGAAGGTTCGCTGAAGGCGCTTTACTGACAGTATATAACTGAGAGACACCGAGTAGTCCTTTATTTACAGTGGCGGCGGTGTCAATCGACTTGGACAAGGCCAATCTTTCGATGGAGTCCCACAAGACACTTGGATTCACCATTTTCGACAGTTTCAGGTCGGATTGAGCTCACATTGGCGTGTGCCAAAAATACAACGAAGCTTACGGACTTCAGAGGTTGCTGTTAGAAGTCCCTAGAGCTCCTATGTGAAGGTTGTCTGAACAATTGACGTCGAGGTTTTGCTGCAACAGTGCAAGATTGATGGACAAACCTGAGGAATTCAAGGTAATTTCAAGGAATCTGGATCTGAATCTGGACTTTGGCTTCAGCATCACTGCAAATGAAGGTAAGATCTGAGTTCCTGGCGTCGCATCTAGTGCCGCCAGTACTACAGGGGGTGCCTGTAGGGGTGAATGTCGTTGGCCAACGTTTTTTCTATGTACATTTGCTTCCATCTGCACGAGTAGTCAAATTCCAAAGATGCACAGACCATCAGAGACAAGATTACCCCGAATCTGCCTGAATTAAGCCTGAGTTTGGTTTTTTCTGGACACGGCAGCACACTCCGTGGCTTTCGGCAGCGTATCTACGCCTTGTCTGCCGAACGGAGACCAAAGAAAAGTTGATTGACGTCAAATTATCAAACATTCGCAGTTCTCCACATCATGACATAATCAGGAAGAATGAACAGTGGATTGAGCAGAATGTGGTTCTTTCAAGTCGTCAGAACACTCACATTGGAATAAGTGGTCGACGGGGCGAGGCTGGAGCTTTTGTAGGAGTTGGACATGCAAGGGTTTCGAACCTACACCCTTGAGCCCTAGCGACGAGTGCCATGACGCCCTGGACTAGACGACTGTTACCCAGATTATGGCGTCGGCGTCTCAAGTCACGACGGATCTCCCTCAATTCGGCCAAGCACGAATACATGTGACCACCAACCTGTCTGGTGGGGCCCTCGTACGGCTTGGGCGCTGCAAATCAGCGGCCGAACTTGAAGCTTGGTTCTCATTTGGCTCCTGGGCTGGCCTGACCGCAGGAGGGGGGATCGACGGATTGTAAGTGCGGCTAGCCCCATCTGCTCAGATTTTCAGACATTCTGCCCAGATTGGCTACATTTTGGTCATTTTCTTTGCTTCGGCGGAATTGCCGCCTCGCAGCTCAGTCACAGGATATTTCCTATATATTTCTGATATGCCGGATTTGATTCCGCGGTCCATTTCCCGTAAATCCGCCGCGTTCCGCTATTTGAGCTGGAATCGCCATTTGCCGCTGACGCGCGCTCGCGGGCCAGATCGGCCAAACATTTTTACATAAATGGATTATTTAAATCTTTTCAGACAGTTTTGGACACTCAGATGTATTTAGAATAATTCCCCTCAATTTTCTTCATAGACTGGGATTTTCTGCCGGACCACAATCAGCATGGACCTTGCTTCTGTTGTCGCTGCTCTCGCCTCCGTTGGTGTCCGTGTCTCTGGTTCTACCCCCAATAACAACATCCAGGAAGACTCCTCGCGTGCCTGCCCCACTGGTCTTGCCGGCCCCGAGCCCTCCGGCACCCACAACAACCCAGGGCAGCACTTTCATGGTAGCAGAGGCTACCTGAATGTTGTTCCTTTGGTGTCCCAACCACAGCTAGCCCCTCAGTACGGCCCCGTAGACTCCGCCACCTCCGGAGACGTAACGATTACGCTGCCGTGGTGCTGTGCGAACGAGGCCTTGAGAGGACTGCCTTGCGCAAGCCCAAATTGCCCAAGAAGGGCACAAATCAGCAGCTGTGGAGGCCCAGATTACAATCAAGATCCCAGTCGAAATTGGCCATCAAGTAGCTGGAATCTCCCAGCCTACGCTAATGGCAACGCTCCGGTGGAGCTTACGGACCTGGCAGGTACTAATACTCCTTACCAATGTCCACATTTTGAGACCATCGACGCCGACATTGACGACATTGAGATGGGTGGTCCAGGTGAGGTACCTACCTATAATCGACCAGCCTCATGGGCACAATGGGACAACCATTTGTCTTCCGAAGTGACCCGTAACCTTGAGGCGCTTGAGGCCCTGTGTCTATTAGCCACGTCTAAGCTGATAGGACAAGAAAGAATCGCCTCTGATTTTTTATTCGAATATTTTTTCCTTCTTCAAGAAGAAATTAATACCAGGATGTGGTGGTGTTCTCAAGAAGATGAATCTTTTGCCATTTTTTTGCAGATCTGGGAGGCAAGTCCCTTCCCGAAGGAGAAGACTAAGGCACCTGTTGCCGGGCCCTCCGCCCCTCATCCCTCTGTGTCCATCCGCGACGATCTAGCCGCCGCGGTTGAGGAAGGAATTTTAGAGGCAGCTAGGCAGGCAAGCCTGGAAATTAGGACTGAAGGAGCTCCCCAAGTGGACTCCTGGCTGCGAACCACTGAGATTAGCGGTCCGACAGCTTGCTCAGGCCCTTCAGGACACGGTATGTACTGTCCTGCCGACTGCTCTTGCAGATTACAGCGAGATACGGAGCTCCAATTGCTCAAAGATCAAATGCAACTCATCATTCAGACGCTGGGAATTAAAGATCTTTTCAAGACCCACATGAGGTCTGAGGGCGCATCATCGGTGGAACAAACAACAGAACCGTCGGAGGAGGCGACAGAAATTTTTTCGATTGCTCCTTCGGTGGACTCTAAGACCACCGACGCAAGGATCAGCAGGACTAAGCTAAAGGAAAGGGTTACAATCTCTCGATCTCAGAGTAGATCGGCGAAGGCTAGGAATGAGGCTCAGAATGCCAAACGAACTGCCTCCCGTACTACCCTTCCTGCTGTTGATTCCAATGCAATTGCCCAGATGTTGCTTGCCCAGACCCTCGCCGGAGCTGGTGTGGCTAATGATGCCGCCAAGGTGTCTGCCATTACGGCCGGTGTTGGGCTGGATTCACTTCTAAATCCCACTTCATTGCGACTTCGTCAGGTTGCCAAGCAACCGAAGTATAATGGGAACCCCAGACGTTGGCCTCAGTTCCAACGGGAATTTAAATTGTGGGTTAAGACTCAAAAGCTCCAGGATGATCAGTTCCTGATGGCCCTCTTGGACTGCCTTGAGGGAGCGCCGGCCAACACTTGGCTCAGGACCTGGAGTGATCGTGAGGATTCAAGTTCCCCCCTTACCTTTGATGAGGTGTGGGAACAGTTGGAGGTACGTGGATCCCGGCTGCCAGAGGACCATTACCACCAGATGTTGAAGAATTTTCCTTCGTTCTCGCGATTGATCTTGCACGAAGTGCAAGACAAGAGACAGCGCTTCTGGAATCTCGTAGAAGAATCTGAACATTCAGGCGAAAAATTTTCTAGTGCCGAGTTGAAAAATCTGATTTTTGACAAGATCCCCTCAGAAACCGCCGCCACCCTTCGGAATAGACAGTCCGAAGAAAAGGTCAAGACCTGGTCGGCGGAAGTCGATGGCTTCGACGCCTCGGCCAACCGGTTTACCGTCAGGGAGGCACTTCAAAAGTGCTCCCCCACGTCGTTTACCAAGGTGAAATTCACTGAAAACACGTGGAAAATCAAGTTTAATGAACACGAGGATCGGGACTTGTTTGTCCAAGTCCTCAATAGGGGAGTAAGCTTCCATGGCAATCGTCTGAAGGCCAGGAACTGGGTGTTTTCGTTTACCCCGCAGGAACTGTGGGAAGAGGTTGAGCGGCTTGCTGACGCCGCCAATCAAAATTTCCATGAGGGTCTTGGGGGAAACAAGAATACCCAGCAGAACACCCAAAATGGGGCCCAAAAGGGCAACAAAAAGGTGAATGACACCCGGAATGTTCAGGATCATTGTAGCATCTGTCTTCTTTTAGGTTCTACGAACCGAGCTAAGACGCATTCCACTGCTAATCACCGATGGTCTGCTTACGATCACAAGGTGATTGGTGAAAATGTCAGTAATTCGCAGAATTCAGACAGGAATGACAGACAGGTGCATGGTGCCAAGGGGGGAAAGGGTAATTCGACCCCCTCCGGCGGGAACAAAAATACTGGAGGCCCTGGCGGGTTCCAAGGCAAAGGAAATCGGACTCCATCCGGCTCCGGTGGGCAGCCGAACAGCCAGACAAGTCCTAATGTCAACGCCGGAGGCGGAAATCGAAATCCAGGCCAAACCCCTCAATCCGGTACAAACAAAGGAAATGCTCCAGGATCACAGGGTAAGGGTAAGGGAAATCCTTCAGGAACCCCTTTCTCTGGTAAGGGCAGAGGGCGTGGCGACGGTGGTGGTCCATCATCCGGCGGCCGTGGCCGTGGACGTGGAAAAGGCAACCATCGTGTGGATCAGGTCTCAGGTGCAGATCAGGTGTCCGATGCGGATCGAGATTATGTCGAAAATGCCCTGAATCCAGCGGATGATCCGTTCCAAGATGAGTGGATCGACGAATCAGGCTGTGTTCACAATGTAAATGCAGCCGCTGGAGGTCAGAACGCCTAGGGGAGCCACGAAAATCGCCCCTCCCCAGGCGATTTCAGGCATGATCCCCAAATTCCTGATCGACCATTACTTGATGTAGGGTCGCTTGTCTCCTCTCCCCTGGATCCGGCAGCGGATCCTTCTGTTGTAGTGGACGAGGTTGGTGTACAGTCCAAGCACAGGGCTCGTCAGTTTGTCACAAAGCTGTGGGTCTCTGATTGCAAGGGAAATTTCCACCTCGCCACTTGTTTGTGTGACAATGGATCAGAGGTAAATCTCCAATCCAATTCATTCTTACCCGACGACTGCGTGTTTGAATCGCCTCATCCTCTTACCCTCGAGGGAGTTTCTGGACATTCTCTCGCAGGTGGGCAACGCGGTTGTTATATATCCACTCATTTGGTCGCTCAAGACCTTTGGGAAGAGCAAAATGTGGAAGAAGTTGTCCTTAAGGATGACTACTTCTATCGTGCCGACATAAAGTATGACCTTTATTTGGGCCATCCTTGGCTTCGCAAGAACAGGGTAGCGCCCGTAGGTCATCGTCGTTGTTTTTTGCTGGAGTCAGGTCCCTTGGAACGTCCTGAATTTCGTTTTTTGCACGCAGGGTTTAAAAGTGCAGAAGAATTTTTGAAGCAAAAGGTGACACCAAAATTTGGTGAAGATGTCACCATTGCAGAGGTGAATGGGAGTGCCGATTACTCCCAAGAGTTAGAATGTCTTCGTAGGGACTCCCAGCCACGACGCCCTTCGCGCTGGCACTCTTCATCCTACAGAGTTGTCGACAAATGGCGCGATGCAATTTGTGAATACTTTCATGAACACCATTCATTTTGGCCACAGTATGATGCCTTTGCTAACCGTACGAACAAGCGCTTTGACAAGCACTTTAGCGACGCTTGGACCCATAAATGGGACAAGAAGTTGTGGATTAATCCTCCGTTTCACTTAATCCAGCAGGTCATCCACAAAATCAAGCAAGATAAGACCCAGGCAATTTTAGTTGTGCCCTTGTGGGACGACAAGCCTTGGTTTCAGGAATTACAAGACATTTGTGTTGATTACATCGAACTTCCCAGGAAGATTAAGCTGTATGCCAGGGACGACACAAGTCCCCTGCCACAGCGGTCCTGGAGTTCGCTTGCATTCCTGGTGGATGGAAAGCTTTCTGACTCTAATTCTGCTGATTCTAGTACAGATTCTTGTGTTGGGTCTGAATCTGAGGTTGAGCGTGGTACTGATGATGAATCTATTTTTTCTGATTTTTGTCCGTCAGATACCCAAGGTGATTCAACGTCCAATGGATCCGCCTCGTCTCCCTCTTCCCCAATACGGTCGACATCGAAAAGAATCTTCAGTGCACGGGCGAGGAAAAATCTCCAATCGCGCCGCAAATTCAGAGTTTTTTATGAAAAACCCCCTGTGGAAGCTTTCATGGATCCTTTCGAGGAGCTGGATCACGAAGAGAATCTCTGGGATTTCGACACAAGACCCACCTATCTTCAAGAGGCAGTGGATACGGACCTGTTTAGGGACATCCGTAAGAAGATTCTTCCTGCCAAAGCCGAAGAAGTCGCCAAAGTTTTTTCGACGGTAATTCCTGGCGATCAGGTGGACACTGAATTGTGTTCCAAGTCAAGAGAAAAGATTTTTGAGGAACGGAAGGACACAACCCTTTCAGGGAAGTTGATCAAAGACCCCCCTGTCCGTGGACAGTTCGGTGAAGCCTTCATCGAGCTTCGTGAAGGGTACAAGGCAAAAAAACAGCGCCCTTATGAAAATCATGGACATAAACATGAGATCCTCAGAAAAATCATCGAGAGAAATCTCAGGGAATTTGGTTGGCTTGAGGGTTGTATGACCAGCGAATGGTGCTGTTCACCCTTCACAGTCCCGAAGCCACCGCCTGCAGACCAGAACACCATTGATGGCTGGCGAATGGTTGTTGATTTTCGCAATCTCAACGCCGAAACCAAGGCGGATTCGCACCCCCTGCCCCTCATTGAGGAGGAAATCGCCAAGAGGGCAAGAGGTCGTTTGTTCTCTGTGCTGGATCTCCGTCACGGCTTTCACCAAATGCCGTTGAGGAAGGACAGCAGACCTCTTACCTGTATGTGCACGCCATGTGGCCCAGTCCAATGGACCGTCATGCCCATGGGGCTGAAGAACGCCCCCTCATTTTTTCAAAGAATGATGGAGGATGTGCTGTTCACAACCCATCCTGAGCTTCGTGCCTTCGTGAGTGTGTACATAGATGACATAATCATCGCGACGGAAGGGGAGGGACTGACCGAAGCCGAGCTGGTGGCCCTACATGAGAAGCAGCTGAACCAAGTTTTGGACATTCTTGACGCTAATCAGCTGATTTGTGGGCCAAAGAAGGGAAAATTCTTTTTAAAATCAGTCGAATTTTGTGGTTCTCTCCTAGAGAATGGCACCCGACGACCCAGTCCAGGGAAGCTCGTCGCTATTCAGAAGTGGAAGCGCCCTGAGACGATCACGGAGTTGAGAGGATTCCTGGGTTGTTGCAATTTTTACCACACTTTTGTGCCGAATTATGCCAAATTTGCTGCCCCCCTCACTGAATTATTGAAGGTAGGGAGAGATGCGGGCAAGGCAGGTTCAAAGGTTCGTGTCAAGTGGACTGACGAGTGCGAGGAGGCCTTCCATCACTTGAAGGCAGCCCTCTGCGAAGTCGCCACGTTGCATGTGCCCCAATTTGACCGACCCTTCTACATAAGAACCGACGCTTCTAGGTACGCGATCGGAGCTGTCCTTGAACAGGTTGATGAAGCCACCGGCGATCATTACCCTCTTGCATTTTGGTCACGGAAGCTAGCCCCACGCCAAATGCAATGGTCGCCGCGTGAGCAAGAGACTTACGCCATCATCTGTGCTTTAAAAAAGTACCAATCGTGGGTTGGCACCAATCGAGTCGAGGTCCTGACGGATCATCGATCTCTGGAGTATTGGGCCACCGAACACATTGATACTGTCGCGAGCCCAGCTGGTCGACGGGCCAGATGGCACGAATTTCTCTCTCTGTTTGACCTCCATGTGTCGTATTTGCCTGGAAAACATAACACGGTAGCGGATGCTCTGAGCCGATGGGCTTACCCCGCCTCAGAGGGGCTGCAAAGTACCAACATCCATGGTACGGAGCAGGACCGCCATGTCATCATCGAATGGGATCAGGAAGAAAAGAAACTCATTCGACGGGCATGCATGCAGTGCGCTGTCAAACAGCACGCATTGCCGTGTCACGACATCACGGCCATCTCAGATCCGGCGCATGCCCATGAGATCTGCACCAAAACACTGAAAGTCGTGGAAAAAGTCACCGATCCCTCCTCAGGGAGTGTGAAACGGTTTGACTACACCCGACGAGTAAGTCGATTTCGGTTGATCCAAGGCATTAAGCGTCGAGATCCGGCCAAAACTCCACCCCTGCCTAAAGATTCCCTGATCATCCGTGACTGGACGTCCGATTATCTGCAGGATCCCATGTTTAAAGAGGTCTTTGGAAATCTTCAATCCAAAGATGCTCACAAGGATGGGACTTTTGCTGAGTACTCGTTGGATGGGGGGAAGCTGTGGATGGAGGGTAAATTGTGTGTGCCAGACGCCCTAGCCCCCCGAGTGTTAAACTGGTGGCACAAATGGGAGTCCCCCCACGCACATGGCCGTCGACTGTGGTCGATGATTAAGCATAGGTTGTTTGGATCGAGGCTCTACACTCATTGCATGAAAGTAGCCGCCGGATGTGCCCAATGTGCTGTCTCGACGCCTCCCAGCGCGAAGAAGCACGGCCATCTGAGGCCTCATCCTATTCCGGAGCGTCTCTTTAACAGAGTCACCAGTGATTTTTTCTATCTCGGTGAACTCGATGACGAAGAGTGCCATTGGACTAACAAAAAAGTCAATGGTGTGCTCCTCATTCAGTGCCGTCATTCCGGCTACATTCAAGTGTTGCCTTGCAACATTGAGTCGATGACTGGCAAGGCTGCCGCCAAATGGTGCGCGCAGACCTGGATGGGAGGCTGGGACGTCCCATCCGAGGTGGTCACGGATTCAGGCAAGGAGTACACCTCCGAATGGTGGAGAGAATTGTGTGCTCGCCTTGGAATCCACCACCTCCGATGTGAAATCCACTCGCATCGAGCGCTGCCGGGCGAAAGAGCCGGCCGCTCTATAATTAATATGCTTCATAAGGAGCTCGCGAGTGAAAAGGATTTCCATTGGATGGAAGTTCTCTTCGCATTGCTTCGCCGTTACCACAACACGCCTTTGTATCATGGCCTTTCTCCAAATGAAATTGTCTTTGGACGAAAGAAGTGTTGGTGGAACATGCCGTTGAATAATCCTCGCCCCTGTAAGGATGCTTCGCTGTTTTTGGACGAAGTCCAACGAGCAGATAAATCTGTGTCGAAATTAATCGAGAAGCATCAAGCTGACTGGCTTTGGGTCCAGAATCAAGGCCGAAAAAACCCCCACAATTTTGAAGTCGATGATCGAGTTTGGCTTCGAAAATCCGAAACCACCCTGGACGGAGATGACAAGCTTCTTCCCTTGTGGGAGGGGCCATTCGCTGTCACAGCGCGTCTTGGTGAGAACAGGTGGAGGATTCGTGTGGATGTCAGCAGGGAAATTGACGTTTCGGGCGATCGCCTCAAGAGAGAGATCCCCTCCCCCAAGGATCGGGTTAAACCCCTTTTTTGGACTGCGAAACACTTGTCTGATCGGGTCATCGAAGGGGGAAAGTACGAACTCAAGAGGATTGTTGAAGCAAGACGTGACGCCAAGGGCGAATGGGAATTTCTGTGTGAGTGAAGGGGCTTTGATTCCAGTCACAACAACTGGGAACCAGCCCAATCTTTTGTCCATGGGTACACCAAGGGGTTCATCGACTTCCTCAAGAAGCACCCCGAAATTGGAGTACTCTTGACAGATTGTTTGTCGAAACCAGACAGACAAGTGGAGAGCGACGGAAAACGACCTGTGGTGAATCGAGATCCAGCCTTTTACGGCCCTCAGCAGCCACATTCCAGGGCTGATCCGTCGATCCCCCCTCCTGCGGTCAGGCCAGCCCAGGAGCCAAATGAGGACCAAGCTTCAAGTTCGGCCGCTGATCTGCAGCGCCCAAGCCGTACGAGGGCCAGGCCAGACAGGTTGGTGGTCACATGCATTCGTGCTTGGCCGAATTGAGGAAGCCATCCTACCACATTCTGCTCAATCCACTGTTCATTCTTTCTGTTTATGTCATGATGTGGAGAACTGCGAATGTTTGATAATTTGACGTCAATCAACTTTTCTTTGGTCTCCGTTCGGCAGACAAGGCGTAGATACGCTGACGGAGTGTGCTGCCGTGTTCAGAAAAAACCAAACTCAGGCTTAATTCAGGCAGATTCGGGGTAATCTTGTCTCTGTTGGTCTGTGCATCTTTGGAATTTGGCTACTCGTGCAGATGGAAGCAAATGTACATAATCAAAACGCTGGCCAGCGACATTCACCCCTACAGGCACCCCCTGTAGTACTGGCTGCACCAGATGCGACGCCAGGAACTCAGATCATACCTTCATTTGCTGTGATGCTAACGCCAAAGTCCAGATACAGATCCAGGATCCTCAAATTTACCTTGAATTTCTCAGGTTTGTCCATCATTCTGCCACTGTTGTACGAAACCCAGACGTCAATTGTTCAGACAATATTCATCTAGGAGCTCTAGGGACTTCTAACAGCAACCTCTGAAGTCCGTAAGCTTCGTTGTATTTTTGGCACACGCCAATGTGAGCTCAATCCGACCTGAAACTGTCGAAAATGGTGAATCCAAGTGTCTTGTGGGACTCCATCGAAAGATTGGCCTTGTCCAAGTCGATTGACACCGCCGCCACTGTAAATTCGGTGTCTCTCAGTTATATACTGTCAGTAAAGCGCCTTCAGTGAACCTTCGGCGCGTTACATGCCAAGGATCCAGGGCCAGCATGTCCCATCATGATGCATCATCACATGATCCACATTTTGATAGAATCTGTTAGATGCTCGCGAACCAACGTGCCGGAAAGCACAATTGAGCTGAATAAACGACAATATATATTAACTTTAGTCTAAACGAAGGTGTTGGTAGTTTCAGTTGTACACATTCCGCTTCATTTCACCTTCATCTCAGGGAATTTACTCATATTAGGACAATTTAGATTGATTTCCTTGTCATCTCCTCTCATTCCTTGAAGATCTGTTTAGATCTAAGTGAACAGAAGAACATCTCTACCTTCGGTGGTTCACTTAGGGTCTGTAGACTACATGTGTATTTGTTTAACCTCTCTGTGATTGCTTCATCCCCTTAATCTCTGCTCCAATTGAACCTCAATTTTGCTGAATCTTGTGATCATCCACCAGATGCGCCAAATCTGAGCCACATGCTGCACTGTTCAGAACGACAAAAGCGGGAATAACACGATGTAGAGTTCGGCGAGGACACCGTAGCGTGCCCGCGACAGCGAAACTGTGCCAGAGCGCTGAGATGTCACTCCAATTCTTGATCCCCCCACTCAATCCATCAATAATCTACCTCATTCTCAACCAATGCATGGTTTGGTATCAATTCTCGATACGTTTACATGCTTTTTAGCCCTTGACCTAATGTTTTACTGCACGGAGGACTGTTCGTCACTTCTCATTCTGTCTCATTTCAGGTTCATCCAGCCTGATTCAGTGCCAATTCAGCCCAAATCAGGTCAGATCAAGCAGATTTCGCCTCATCGAGGCTACATTTCTATGTTTTTCTGGGACTTACCCGCACTACATTCTTCGTTGACGTAGCGACACACCCCAGTGTGTTTTTGGAGGGGGAGTGTAAGTGCGGCTAGCCCCATCTGCTCAGATTTTCAGACATTCTGCCCAGATTGGCTACATTTTGGTCATTTTCTTTGCTTCGGCGGAATTGCCGCCTCGCAGCTCAGTCACAGGATATTTCCTATATATTTCTGATATGCCGGATTTGATTCCGCGGTCCATTTCCCGTAAATCCGCCGCGTTCCGCTATTTTAGCTGGAATCGCCATTTGCCGCTGACGCGCGCTCGCGGGCCAGATCGGCCAAACATTTTTACATAAATGGATTATTTAAATCTTTTCAGACAGTTTTGGACACTCAGATGTATTTAGAATAATTCCCCTCAATTTTCTTCATAGACTGGGATTTTCTGCCGGACCACAATCAGCATGGACCTTGCTTCTGTTGTCGCTGCTCTCGCCTCCGTTGGTGTCCGTGTCTCTGGTTCTACCCCCAATAACAACATCCAGGAAGACTCCTCGCGTGCCTGCCCCACTGGTCTTGCCGGCCCCGAGCCCTCCGGCACCCACAACGACCCAGGGCAGCACTTTCACGGATCAGCCCTGGAATGTGGCTGCTGAGGGCCATAAAAGGCTGGATCTCGATTCACCACAGGTCTTTTTCCGTCGCTCTCCACCTGTCTGTCTGGTTTCGACAGACAGTCTGTCAGGAGTACGCCAATTTCGGGGTGCTTCTTGAGGAAGTCGATGAACCCCTTGGTGTACCCATGGACAAAAGAATGGGCTGGTTCCCAGTTGTTGTGACTGGAATCAAAGCCCCTCCACTCACATAGAAATTCCCATTCGCCCTTGGCGTCACGTCTTGCTTCTAAAATCCTCTTGAGTTCGTACTTCCCCCCTTCGATGACCCGATCTGACAAAAATTTCGAAGTCCAAAAAAGGGGTTTAACCCGATCCTTGGGGGAGGGGATCTCTCTCTTGAGGCGATCGCCCGAAACGTCAATTTCCCTGCTGACATCCACACGAATCCTCCACCTGTTCTCACCTAGACGCGCTGTAACAGCGAATGGCCCCTCCCACAAGGGAAGAAGCTTATCATCTCCGTCCAGGGTGGTTTCGGATTTTCGAAGCCAAACTCGATCATCGACTTCAAAATTGTGGGGGTTTTTTCGGCCTTGATTCTGGACCCAAAGCCAGTCAGCTTGATGCTTATCGATTAATTTCGAGACAGTTTTATCTGCTCGTTGGACGTCGTCCAAAAACAACGAAGCATCTTTACAAGGGCGAGGATTATTTAACGGCATGTTCCACCAACACTTCTTTCGTCCAAAGACAATTTCATTTGGAGAAAGGCCATGGTACAAAGGCGTGTTGTGGTAACGGCGAAGCAATGCGAAGAGAACTTCAAGCCAATGGAAATCTTTCTCACTCGCGAGCTCCTTACGAAGCATATTTATAATGGAGCGGCCGGCTCTTTCGCCAGGCAGCGCTCGATGCGAGTGGATTTCACATCGGAGGTGGTGGATTCCAAGGCGAGCACATAATTCTCTCCACCATTCGGAGGTGTACTCTTTGCCTGAGTCCATAACCACCTCGGATGGGACGTCCCAACCTCCCATCCAGGTCTGCGCGCACCATTTGGCGGCAGCCTTGCCAGTCATCGACTCGATGTTACAAGGCAGCACCTGAATGTAGCCGGAATGACGGCACTGAATAAGGAGCACTCCATTGACCCTTTTGTTGGTCCAATGGCACTCTTCGTCGTCGAGTTCACCAAGATGGAAAAAATCACTGGTGACTCTGTTAAAGAGGCGCTCCGGAATAGGATGTGGCCTCAGATGGCCGTGCTTCTTCGCGCTGGGTGGCGTCGCGACAGCACATTGGGCACATCCGGCGGCTACTTTCATGCAATGAGTATATAGCCTTGAGCCAAACAACCTATGTTTAATCATCGACCATAATCTACGGCCATGTGCGTGGGGGGACTCCCATTTGTGCCACCAGTTTAACACTCGGGGGGCCAGGGCGTCTGGTACGCACAATTTACCCTCCATCCACAGCTTCCCCCCATCCAACGAATATTCAGCAAAAATTCCATCTTTGTGAGCATCTTTGGATTTGAGATTCTCAAAGACCTCTTTAAACATGGAATCATGCAGGTAATCGGACGTCCAGTCACGGATGATAAGGGAATCTTTCGGCAGGGGTGGAGTTTTGGCCGGATCTCGACGCTTAATGCCCTGGATAAACCGAAATCCACTTACACGTCGGGTATAGTCAAACCGTTTCACACTCCCTGAGGAGGGATCGGTGACTTTCTCCACGACTTTCAGTGTTTTGGTGCAGATCTCGTGAGCATGCGCCGGATCTGAAAAGGCCGCGATGTCGTGACACGGGCATGCGTGCTGTTTAACAGTGCATTGCATGCATTCACGTCGGATGAGCTTTTTTTCTTCTTGATCCCACTCGATCACGACGTGGCGGTCCTGCTCCGTACCATGGATGTTGGTACTTTGCAGCCCCTCTGAAGCGGGGTAAGCCCATCGGCTCAGAGCATCCGCTACCGTGTTGTGTTTTCCAGGCAAATACGACACATGGAGGTCAAACAGACTGAGAAATTCGTGCCATCTGGCCCGTCGACCAGCTGGGCTCGCGACAGTATCAATGTGTTCAGTGGCCCAATACTCCAGAGATCGATGATCCGTCAGGACCTCGACTCGATTGGTGCCAACCCACGATTGGTACTTTTTCAAAGCACAGATTATGGCGTAGGTTTCTTGCTCACGCGGCGACCATTGCATTTGGCGTGGGGCTAGCTTCCGAGACCAAAATGCAAGAGGGTAATGGTCACCTGTGGCTTCATCAACCTGTTCAAGGACTGCTCCGATCGCGTACCTAGAAGCGTCGGTTCTTATGTAGAAGGGTCGGTCGAATTGCGGCACATGCAACGTGGCGACTTCCCAGAGGGCCGCCTTCAAGTGATGGAAGGCCTCCTCGCACTCGTCAGTCCACTTGACACGAACCTTTGAACCTGCCTTGCCCGCATCTCTCCCTACCTTCAAAAATTCAGTCAGGGGGGCAGCAAATTTGGCATAATTCGGCACAAAAGTGTGGTAAAAATTGCAACAACCCAGGAATCCTCTCAACTCCGTGATCGTCTCAGGACGCTTCCTCTTCTGAATAGCGACGAGCTTCCCTGGACTGGGTCGTTGGGTGCCATTCTCTAGGAGAGAACCACAAAATTCGACTGATTTTAAAAATAATTTTCCCTTCTTTGGCCCACAAATCAGCTGATTGGCATCAAGAATGTCCAAAACCTGGTTCAGCTGCTGTTCATGTAGGGCCACCAGCTCGGCTTCGGTCAGTCCCTCCCCCTCTGTCGCGATGATTATGTCATCTATGTACACACTCACGAAGGCACGAAGCTCAGGATGAGCTGTAAAAAGCACATCCTCCATCATTCGTTGAAAAAACGAAGGGGCGTTCTTCAGGCCCATGGGCATGACCGTCCACTGGACTGGGCCACATGGCGTGCACATACAGGTGAGAGGTCGGCTGTCCTTCCTCAACGGCATTTGGTGAAAGCCGTGACGGAGATCCAGCACAGAAAACAAACGACCTCTTGCCCTCTTGGCGATTTCCTCCTCAATGAGGGGCAGGGGGTGTGAATCCGCCTTGGTTTCGGCGTTGAGGTTGCGAAAATCAACAACCATTCGCCAACCATCAATAGTGTTCTGGTCTGCAGGCGGCGGCTTCGGGACTGTGAAGGGTGCACAGCACCACTCGCTGGTCATACAACCCTCAAGCCAACCAAATTCCCTGAGATTTCTCTCGATTATTTTTCTGAGGATCTCATGTTTATGTCCATGGTTCTCATAAGGACGCTGTTTCTTCGCCTTGTACCCTTCACGAAGCTCGATGAAGGCTTCACCGAACTGCCCACGGACAGGGGGGTCTTTGATCAACTTCCCCGAAAGGGTTGTGTCCTTCCGTTCCTCAAAAATCTTGTCTCTTTTCTTGGAACACAATTCAGTGTCCACCTGATCGCCAGGAATTACTGTCGAAAAAACTTTGGCGACTTCTTCGGCCTTGGCAGGAAGAATCTTCTTACGGATGTCCCTAAAAAGGTCCGTATCAACTGCCTCTTGAAGATAGGTGGGTCGAGTGTCGACATTCCAGAGATTCTCTTCGTGATCCAGCTCCTCGAAAGGATCTATGAAAGCTTCCACACGGGGAATTTGCGGCGCGATTTAAAATTTTTCTTCGCCCGTGCACTGAAGATTCTTTTCGATGTCGATCGTATTGGGGAAGAGGGAGACGAGGCGGATCCATTGGACGTTGGATCACCTTGGGTATCTGACGGACAAAAATCAGAAAAAATAGATTCATCATCAGTACCACGCTCAACCTCAGATTCAGACCCAACACAAGAATCTGTACCAGAATCAGCAGAATTAGAGTCAGAAAGCTTTCCATCCACCAGGAATGCAAGCGAACTCCAGGGCCGCTGTGGCAGGGGACCTGTGTCGTCCCTGGCATACAGCTTAATCTTCCTGGGAAGTTCGATGTAATCTACACAAATGTCTTGTAATTCCTGAAACCAAGGCTTGTCGTCCCACAAGGGCACAACTAAAATCGCCTGGGTTTTATCTTGCTTGATTTTGTGGATGACCTGCTGGATTAAGTGAAACGGAGGATTAATCCAAAACTTCTTGTCCCATTTATGGGTCCAAGCGTCACGGAAGTGCTTGTCAAAGCGCTTGTTCTCGCGGTTAGCAAAGGCATCATACTGTGGCCAAAAGGAATGGTGTTCATAAAAGTATTCACAAATTGTATCGCGCCATTTGTCGACAACTCTGTAGGATGAAGAGTGCCAGCGCGAAGGGCGTCGTGGCTGGGAGTCCCTACGAAGACATTCTAACTCTCGGGAGTAATCGGCACTCCCATTCACCTCTGCAATGGTGACATCTTCGCCAAATTTTGGTGTAACCTTTCGCTTCAAAAATTCTTCTGCACTTTTAAACCCTGCGTGCAAAAAACAAAATTCAGGACGCTCCAAGGGACCTGACTCCAGCAAAAAACAACGCCGATGACCTACGGGCGCCACCCTGTTCTTGCTAAGCCAAGGATGGCCCAAGTAAAGGTCATACTTTATGTCGGCACGATAGAAGTAGTCATCCTTAAGGACAACTTCCTCCACATTACCTTCTTCCCAAAGGTCTTGAGCGACCAAATGAGTTGATATATAACAACCGCGTTGCCCACCTGCGAGAGAATGTCCAGAAACTCCCTCGAGGGTAACAGGATGAGGCGACTCAAACACGCAGTCGTCGGGTAAGAATGAATTGGATTGGAGATTTACCTCTGATCCATTGTCACACAAACAAGTGGCGAGGTGGAAATTTCCCTTGCGATCAGAGACCCACAGCTTTGTGACAAACTGACGGGCCCTGTGCTTGGACTGTACACCAACCTCGTCCACTACAACAGGAGGATCCGCTGCCGGATCCAGGGGAGAGGAGACAAGCGACCCTACATCAAGTAGTGGTCGAGAAGGAATCTGGGGATCATGCCTGAAATCGCCTGGGGAGGGGCGATTTTCGTGGCTCCCCTAGGCGTTCTGACCTCCAGTTGCTGCGTTAACATTATGGACACACCCTGATTCGTCGACCCACTCATCTTGGAACGGATCATCTGCTGGATTCAAGGCATTTTCAGCGTAATCTCGATCCGCATCGGACACCTGATCTGCACCTGAGACCTGATCCACACGATGGTTGCCCTTTCCACGTCCACGGCCACGGCCGCCGGATGATGGACCTCCACCGTCGCCACGCCCTCTGCCCTTACCAGAGAAAGGGGTTCCCGAAGGATTTCCCTTACCTTTACCCTGGAATCCTGGAGCATTTCCCTTGTTTGTACCGGATTGAGGGGTTTGGCCTGGATTTCGATTTCCGCCTCCCGCGTTGACATTGGGATTTTTCTGGCCGTTCGGCTGCCCACCGGAGCCGGATGGAGTCCGATTTCCTGTGCCTTGGGACCCGCCAGGGCCTCCAGTATTTTTGTTTCCACCGGAGGGGGTCGGATTCCCTTTTCCAGCCTTTCCACCATGCACCTGTCTGTCATTCCTGTCTGAATTCTGCGGATTACTGATATTTTCACCAATCACCTTATGATCGTAAGGAGACCATCGGTGATTACCAGTAGAATGCGTCTTAGCTCGGTTCGTAGAACCTAAAAGAAGGCAGATGCTACAGTGATCCTGAACATTCCGGGTGTCATTCACCTTTTTGTTGCCCTTTTGGGCCCCATTTTGGGTGTTTTACTGGGTATTCTTGTTTCCCCCAAGACCCTCATGGAAATTCTGATTGGCGGCGTCGGCGAGCCGCTCAACCTCTTCCCCGAGTTCCTTCGGGGTGAACGAAAACACCCAGTTCTTGGCCTTCAGGCGATGGCCATGGAAGCTTACTCCCCTGTTGAGGACTTGGACAAACAAGTCCCGATCCTCGTGTTCATTAAACTTGATTTTCCACGTCTCCTCAGTGAATTTCACCTTGGAGAAGGACGTGGGGGAGCACTTTTGAAGTGCCTCCCTGACGGTAAACCTGTTGGCCGAGGCATCGAAGCCTTCGACCTCCGCCCACCAGGTCTTGACCTTTTCTTCGGATTGTTTGTTCCGAAGGGTGGCGGCGGTTTCTGAGGGGATCTTGTCAAAAATCAGATTTTTCAGCTCGGCACTAGAAAATTTTTCGCCTGAATGTTCAGCTTCCTCCACTAAGTTCCAGAAGCGCTGTCTCTTGTCTTGCACTTCGTGCAAGATTAATCGCGAGAATGAAGGAAAGTTCTTCAACATTTGGTGGTAATGGTCCTCTGGCAGCCGGGATCCACGTACCTCCAACTGTTCCCACACCTCATCAAAGGTAAGGGGGGAACTTGTATCCTCGCGATCACTCCAAGTCCTGAGCCAAGTGTTGGCCGGCGCTCCCTCAAGGCAATCCAAGAGGGCCATCAGGAACTGATCATCTTGGAGTTTTTGAGTCTTAACCCACAGTTTAAATTCCCGTTGGAACTGAGGCCAACGTCGGGGGTTCCCATTATACTTCGGTTGCTTGGCAACCTGACGAAGTCGCAATGAAGTAGGATTAAGAAGCGAATCCAGCCCAACACCGGCCGTAATGGCAGACACCTTGGCGGCATCATTCGCCACACCAGCTCCGGCGAGGGTCTGGGCGAGCAACAGCTGGGCTAAGGCATTGGAATCAGCAGCAGGAGGGGCAGTACGGGAGGCAGTTCGCTTGGCATTCTGAGCCTCAGTCCTAGCCTTCGCCGTCCTACTCTCAGAACGAGAGATTTTAACCCTTTCCTTTAGCTTGGTCCTGCTGATCCTTGCATCGGTGGTCTTGGAGTCCACCGAAGGAGCGATTGAAAAAATTTCTGTCGCCTCCTCCGACGGTTCTGTTGCTTGTTCCACCGATGATGCGCCCTCAGACCTCATGTGGGTCTTGAAAAGATTTTTTATTCCCAGCGTTTCAATGATGAGGTGCATTTGATCTTTGAGCGTTTGGAGCTCAGCATCTCGCTGGAATCTGCAGGAGCAGTCGGCAGGACAGTACATACCGTGTCCTGAAGGGCCTGAGCAGGCTGTCGGACCGCTGATCTCGGTGGTCCGCAGCCAGGAGTCCACTTGGGGAGCTCCTTCAGCCCTGATTTCCAGACTTGCCTGCCTGGCCGCCTCTAAAATTCCTTCCTCAACCGCGGCGGCTAGATCGTCGCGGATGGAAACAGGGGGATGAGGGGCGGAGGGCCCGGCAACAGATGCCTTGGTCTTCTCCTTCGGGAAGGGACTTGCCTCCCAGATCTGCAAAAAAATGGCAAAAGAGTCATCTTCTTGAGAACGCCACCACATCCTGGTATAAATTTCGTCCTGAAGGGGGAAAAAATATTCCGTTAAAAAATCAGAGGCGATTCTTTCTTGTTCGATCAACTTAGACGTGGCTAAGAGACAAAGGGCCTTAAGGGCCTCAAGGTTACGGGTCACTTCTGGGGACAAATGGTTGCCCCATTGTGCCCAAGAGGCTGGTCGATTATAGCTAGGTACCTCACCTGGACCACCCATCTCAATGTCGTCAAGATCGGCGTCCGTGGTCTCAAATGTTGGACATTGGTAAGGAATGTTGGTACCTGCCAGCTCCGTAAGGTCTACCGGAGCGTTGCCATCGTCGTAGGCCGGCTGATTCCAGCTGCTCGATGGCCAGTTTCGACTGGGATTAGGGTAATTTGGGTCCCCACAGCTGCTGATGTGCGCCCTTCTTGGGCAGCTTGGGCTTGCGCAAGGCATTCCTCTCAAGGCCTCGTTCGCACAGCACCACGGCAGCGTAATCGTTACTTCTCCAGAAGCGGCGGGGTCTATGGGGCCGTACTGGGGAGCGGACTGTGGTTGGGACACCAAAGGAACAACATTCAGGTAGCCTCTGCTACCATGAAAGTGCTGCCCTGGGTCGTTGATGGTGCCGGAGGGCTCGGGGCCGGCAAGACCAGTGGGGCAGGCACGCGAGGAGTCGACCTGAACGCTGCTGTTGGGGGTAGAACCGGATACACGGACACCAACGGAGGCGAGAGCAGCAACAACGGAAGCAAGATCCATGCTGATTGTTATCCGGCAGAAAATCCCAGTCTATGAAGAAAATTGATGCGGATTATCCTAAGTACATCTGAGTGTCCATATCTGTCTGAAAAGATTTATATAAATCCGATTATGAAAAATATTTGGCCGATCTGGCCCGCGAGCGCGCGTCAGCGGCAAATGGCGATTCCAGGTAAATGATCGGAACGCGGCGGATTTACGGAGAATGGACCGCGGAATCAGATCCGGCATATCAGAAATATATAGGTCTGATCCTGAGACTGAGCTGCGAGGCGGCGATTCCGCCGAAGCAGAGAAAATGACCAAAATGTAGCAATCTGGGGCAGATCTGTGAAAATCTGAGCAGATGGGGGTTAGCCGCACTTACAGGGTGCGAGCTGACCTGGACGTGTAGGCAGCCAACACACAAACGCAAACGACCTGGAGTGGTACTGAACAGATCAGCGCTGCAGTACAGTAAGGCAACTATTGAAGCATTGAACTGAATAGTTTGATGGTGAAACATCGGGACGCCTTTGGGCCCCCGAGTTCGAACATGACACGTCTTTACATGCCAGAGAGCAAGAGGTCGCAGCAGGCCTGACCCGCAGAGCAAGGGTTAGGGACAAACCGGCACTGTGGGAGGCTGGTGGCTGCAAGCTGACCCAAATGTACACATGGCCAAGGCCAAAGCACAATCAGCAGCCACCTGGAGTGGTACAGAATTGGTCTGCGCTGCAGTGCAGCAATGCCAAACACTGAACTATGTGGTGATGACCATGCGCCTGTGACACGGGGGCGTATGCGAGCCCAGTATGCGTTGCCTCCTGGCCACAACGCCTCCTGCATGGAGACATGCCTCACCCGCATGAAGCTGTAGGATACCCAATTCATACTGTACAAACTCACTGGGCCTGAATGCCCACGCACAACGGAGGCCAGATGACGTGAACTCAGTCTGGTGTCAGCAACAAAAAAAAGGAGATATGCTCCAATGAACGCTTCGATCAAAGTTCAAATGTTTGATCAAAGCCAAAAATCTCCAGATCCAGGTCTCCCAGAGAACTTCTTGACCAGCTTATTCAAGCGTTCGACACGACGTCCCAGAATATCGTGCGTTGGAGCACGCTGGACTGCAAATTGATGCGCCGGATGTGGGTCGAAGACAGGTGGTTCTGGGGGTGGTTGATGTGGAGGGTGAGGTGAACTGCTCGGCGGTGCATACAGCGGTTGGTTCGAAGGAGACGGTGGTTGTGGTTGTAGCTGTGGTTGTGGTTGTGGAAACTGGAAGTTGTTCGAAGGTGGTTGGCTCGAAGCTCGTACAAATTCGTTAAGCAGGGCATAACATTACGACAATTCATGCTCTACGTGTCGAAGTTCGCTTACAGCAGCTTGAGTTGCATTTTGTGTTGAGGACTGCAAAGTGTCGACTCGGTGATCAGTTGCTGCAGTAGCACTTGCTGCTGTTGTCTGCAACGCATCGATGCGTTGTTCCAATTCAATGACCTTGGCTTGAGTATCTGCAAGCTTCTGCGAACAGCTGCGAAGATCACGAGAGGAACATGGAAACCACTTGCTTTCTCGACTCACCTATGATTTTAGCAGCTGTTTTTTCCCAAAATTCAAAAAGTCGACAAAAAAGGGTTTTTCGCGGGAAATGACCTATTTTTTTGGTTTCTACGGCTCCAAAATAGGGGGGGGGGTCCTCCTACCCGAATTTTGTCCAAAAATATCAAAACCCTGAAATTTGGCCTATTTTGGGGTATTTTTGCCTGCTCTGGGCTGGTCCTGCAGAACAGTGCTGCACACCGGGGTACCTGCCTATAGAGGATTTTTGACAGAAATTCCAATTTTCTTTAGATTCTCTGGCCCCAAAAAAGGGACGGGGGGGTTCCTCCCACCCGAGCTTTCTTCCAAACCATCAAAAACCCTGAAATTCGGCTCATTTTGGAGTATTTTTGTCTGCTCTGGGGTGGTGCAGCAGAACAGTGCTGCACACCAGTGTACCGGTATAGTATAGTATAGGCACGAAAAAACCATGAAAATAGGTTTTGTACCCAAAAAGACCAAAAGTAACCTTTTGTTTTAATTATACACCCCCCAAATAGCAGGGGGGGGGGTTCCTCCTACCCCATTGTTCCCCAAAAATAACAACCTAAGCCTCAAACATGTGTGTGTACGGTGATAGACACGCAAAAGCCTACCTATGAACCATATGGAAATGGACCACAAACGGTGCAAAATAGGGCCAAAAACACCTCAAATGTTCATCGCTCATCCCATTCTTATGCACATACTATCATATTTTATGTAGTTCTTTGGCGTATTTCGCTTTTTTGCAACGAGCACCCTCCAATCGGGAGGGGGGGTGGTTCAGCTGCTTGTTTCAGGCTAAAAAAATTTTTTTGATAAAAAAATGGCTATTTTTCGCCGATTTTGATGAAAAATGGCAGATTTTGGGGCATAAGAATGCTGTAAATTGTGTTTGGGCAATCGGTGTGTCCACACAGCATGCTTTTTTGCATCCAGCACCCTCAAAATGGGGGGGGCGGGCTCTGCAACTGCCTGTCTGAGGCCAAAATACTTATTTTTTGACCAAGAAACGGCCATTTTTGGCAGATTTTCCATGAAAAATAGCAAATTTTGGTGCATACAGATGCTGTAGATTGTGCTTTCGTAGTCCGTGCGTGCATACAGCTTGCTTTTTTGCATCCAGCACCCTCAAAATTGGGGGGGGGATCCTTCAACTGCTTGTATGAAGCCAAAAAAAATCAATATGTGACCAGAAAATGGCCATTTGTGGCCGTTTTTTTCGTGAAAAACGGCAAATTTTGGTGCGTACGGATGCTGTAAATTGTGTTTGCGTGATCTGTGTGTCCCTACAATCTGCTTTTTCGTATCCAGCACCCTCAAAATAGGGGGGCAGTCTTCAACCACTTGTCTGAGGCCAAGAAAAATCATTCTTTGACCAAGAAATGGCCATTTTTAGCCGTTTTTTCCATGAGAAACGGCAAATTGTGGTGCATACGGATGCTACAAAATGTGTTGTTGTGATCTTTGTGTGACCACAACTTGCTTTTTTGCATCCAGCACCCTCAAATTAGGGGGGGGGGGGTCCTTCAACTGCTTGTACAAAGCCAAAAAATCAATATTTGACAAAAAAACGGCCATTTTTGGCCGGTTTTCATGAAAAATGGCATATTTTGGTGCGTACGGATGCTGTAAATTGTGTTTGCGTGATCTGTGTGTCCCTACAATCTGCTTTTTTGCATCCAGCACCCTCAAAATAGGGGAGAGCCCAAAAATCTCAACTTTTGACCAAAAAATGGCCATTGTTGGCCGTTTTTTTCATGGAAAATGGCAAATTTTGGTGCGTACGGATGCTGTAAATTGTGTTTGCGTGATCTGTGTGTCCCTACAATCTGCTTTTTCGCATCCAGCACCCTCAAAATAGGGGGGCAGTCTTCAACCGCTTGTCTGAGGCCAAAAAAAATCATTTTTTGACCAAGAAATGGCTATTTTTAGCCGTTTTTTCCATGAGAAACGGCAAATTGTGGTGCATACGGATGCTACAAAATGTGTTTTCGTGATCTTTGTGTGACCACAACTTGCTTTTTTGCATCCAGCACCCTCAAATTAGGGGGGGGGGGGTCCTTCAACTGCTTGTACAAAGCCAAAAAAATCAATATTTGACAAAAAAAAGGCCATTTTTGGCCGGTTTTCATGAAAAATGGCATATTTTGGTGCATACGGATGCTGTAAATTGTGTTTGCGTGATCTTTGTGTCCCTACAATCTGCTTTTTTGCATCCAGCGCCCTCAGAATAGGGGAGAGCCCAAAAATCTCAACTTTTGACCAAAAAATGGCCATTGTTGGCCGTTTTTTTCATGAAAAATGGCAAATTTTGGTGCATACGGATGCTGTAAATTGTGTTTGCGTGACCTGTGTGTGACTACAACTTGCTTTTTCACATCCAGCATCCTCAAAATAGGGGGGGGGTCTTCAACTGCTTGTCTGAGGCCAACAAACTCAATTTTTGACCGAAAAACGGCCATTTTTGGCCGTTTTTTCATGGAAAAACGGCAGATTTTAGTGCATACGGATGTTGCAAATTGTGTGAGTCACGATCTGTGTGTCCCTACAATCTCTTTTTTCGCATCCAGCACCCTCAAAATAGGGGAGGGGGGTCCCTGACCTGTTGTTCAGGGGGCAAAGGCAACATTTTGGACCCATGGTACAGCCTGAAATATGGGGGGGGGGGGCTTTGGATAATCTTTTTTTCAAACGCAACAAATGATGCCCAAGACATCTTCCTTGTGGAGAAGGGGACCACCTTGAGAAATACAGAACCTGCATCCATCCCTGTGTGCACCATGGTCCGCACATGTTGACTGATCATTTGAGGACATTTGGAAAGAGCAACAACTTGAGCATGAAATTCTGGGCCAAATTGTGCACTGAGCAGTGCCTGCACTGAGTAGTGCATTTGCCCCATGGGGTCCCTCCCTCCTCCAAGGAGCACAGCATTCCTGCACCCAAGGCCAATACTCATACTGCATTGGACTGTATGCACTGGCTAGCAGAGGTTTGCTCGACGGCTTGCCAAACAAGATGATCTGAAACACCAGAATTAAATTAAAGACCACGGTCTCCATGCTCCCCAATAGGAGTGGGATTTGTTTTCAGATCCAGGAGGCCTCCATGGAGTAGGCCAGAACGGATGCCCCATTGAGAATGTTCCCAGGTATGGCCAACAAAAATCAGTAAATACAGAGGTCCTGCCAAAACTCAGTGCAGTGTGCACAGTGCATGCGTACGGTGTGCACAGTGCGCATGTTCACAGTGCGTGTGTGAAGTGTGCGGAATGCGTGCATGCGCACAGTGCAAATGTTCACAGTGTGTGCGTGCAGTGTGCACAATGCGGGCGACGATGAGTGCGTGCAGTGTGTACAATGCGTGCGTGCAGCGTGCACAGTGCGTGCGTGCAGCATGCACAGTGCATGCGTGCAGTTTGCACAATGCGTGCGTGCAGTGTGCACAGTGCGTGCGGGCAGTGTGCACAGTGCGTGCGTCCAGTTTGCACAATGCGGGCGTGCAGCGTGCACAGTGCGTGCGTGCAGTTTGCACAATGCGGGCGTGCAGCGTGCACAATGCGTGCGTGCACACTACAAACATTTTCATCAAGCCCCCATCCCCCATTTGGTTGCGTTAACGCCACCCTGCAATCGACGCTGCCGTAACCATTTGCCCAAATATCAAAAAAGCTGTCATAATGGTTGCCATGATAGCAACCACTGCCGCCATCGCTTTTCCTAGGGATGAAAAGTTGGAATGTGTTGTGAGAGGCGGTGAGGGACTCACTTACCGCCATGCCAGCGACCGCGCATCACAGGGGGTAGGTACCGAGGGTGGCAGAAGCTGGATTCCTGCTTGCACAAAACAAAATTCAAAAAACAGTGAGACCCACAGACTGATCACTGTACTGTGTCATGTGTTGCGGCCATGCAACTCTTTCGCATGAAATGGAATCCCTGCATGCGGTGGCACTACGTATTCCTACTGCCTTGATAACCAATGCGCAATGCAACAACGTACCGCTTCAATGATCGTAACCACAACATTTCCAATCCACTCAATGAGCCCAAGCTTTTCGAGACGTGCATGAGATGCGCATGAGCACAAAGAGTGCTGCAAAGAACAAGAGGGTGCCCCACTCAACGTGCTCCAGCAGGGGCTCCCTCTCTGTGTCTGCCAGCAGCACCAGTGTCATGAATCCAAGGATTGCAATCCAGAGAGCGTCAAATGCAGCATGCACAGTGCGTGCGTGCAGCGTGCACAGTGCGTGCGTGCAGTGTCCAAAATGCGTGCGTGCAGCGTGCACAATGCGGGCGTGCAGCGTGCACAATGCGTGCGTGCAGCGTGCACAATGTGTGCGTGCAGTGTGCACAATGCGTGCGTGCAGTGTGCACAATGCGGGCGTGCAGCGTGCACAATGCGGGCATGCAGCGTGCACAATGCGTGCGTGCAGTGTGCACAGTGCGTGCGTGCAGTTTGCACAATGCGGGCGTGCAGCGTGCACAATGCGTGCGTGCACACTACAAACATTTTCATCAAGCCCCCATCCCCCATTTGGTTGCGTTAACGCCACCCTGCAATCGACGCTGCCGTAACCATTTGCCCAAATATCAAAAAAGCTGTCATAATGGTTGCCATGATAGCAACCACTGCCGCCATCGCTTTTCCTAGGGATGAAAAGTTGGAATGTGTTGTGAGAGGCGGTGAGGGACTCACTTACCGCCATGCCAGCGACCGCGCATCACAGGGGGTAGGTACCGAGGGTGGCAGAAACTGGATTCCTGCTTGCACAAAACAAAATTCAAAAAACAGTGAGACCCACAGACTGATCACTGTACTGTGTCATGTGTTGCGGCCATGCAACTTTTTCGCATGAAATGGAATCCCTGCATGCGGTGGCATTACGTATTCCTACTGCCTTGATAACCAATGCGCAATGCAACAACGTACCGCTTCAATGATCGTAACCACAACATTTCCAATCCACTCAACGAGCCCAAGCTTTTCGAGACTGTGCATGAGCACAAAGAGTGCTGCAAAGAACAAGAGGGTGCCCCTCTCAACGTGCTCCAGCAGGGGCTCCCTCTCTGTGTCTGCCAGCAGCACCAATGTCATGAATCCAAAGATTGCAATCCAGAGAGCGTCAAATGCAGCTTCAGCACATTCTTGATGTTACTGATTCCCATGAAACAGTACCCTTGTAGCCAGGTCCCAAAATAATGCGGTACATGCACATGTTGTATCGTGGACACGCGGCACCTTGAACAGGAGGGGGAGGAACGCCGCCAAGGCCTCTTGCATCCTCAATACCAAGGCGTCATCCGGCCTCAACGCCTCAACGGCGGCATATGAACCGACGGCAACATGTATCGGCGACTGGCCCTGTGTGATGCACAGAAGGGGATGCAAAGCTCATCAGCGTGTCTGTCACAATGCCGCCTTTCGCAATGAACAGACTTCAACTTTCCTTTTGCGCCAGCGCTCATTCGGGCAGGAGTGCTCACAGTGGGTCAGTTTTTGGAGGATGACTTGAACGAGTGTCTTCGCCCCCACGTGGCACCCTATTTATCGCAAAGCGATCGCAGAATTTGCTGCATCTGCAGTCCGGAACGCGCCGTTCCAGCATGCCTTGCATCGAGTCCACCCCACAAAAAAAAAGGGTTAAGAGGCGATGGCCAAGAGAATAAGATGCGCGCAGTGTGCACAATGCGTGCGTGCAGTGTGCACCGTGCGTGCGTGCATACTTTGTGTACTCGAGGAAAGTTTTGGCTTCCTTAACCCATCCCTAAAACCCTTTCCCATCTCTCTCCATTTCAAGGTCGTGCGGGGCCACTTGGCTGGCGTCGTTCATGGCATCATTTCGGAATGCTTGGATACACACCCGCCCTGTGTCCCGAAGCCCCCCCAACATGCACAAAGCATGCACAGGGCACGCACAACGCATGCATGCCCCACCTCTGCCGCGTGCGTGCAGCGTGCACAATGTGTGTGTGCAGTGTGCACAGTGCAAAACGCAATGCCAAAGGCACGAGCAAAAGCTCCACAGTGTCAAAAAGACATAATCTGAGTCGGGAACGGACAAACAGCGAAGGTGTTCTGTCACCCAGACCCAGAGATTTTCGCTGAAACTCTTAGCAGACAGAAGGCACTAATATTGTGACACACTGATATTGTGCATGCGTGCGTGCATGCAGTGTGCACAATGCGTGCGCGCAGTGTGCACAGTTGGTGCGTGCGTGCAACATGGGATGTGCACGGGGCACATAGTGCATACCATCAAGAGCCGAGGCGTGATACGTTGCTACTTCTTGTTTTCTCTTGATGCGTTGGCCGCAAGCTCCAACATCTCATTGCTCAGGAACTCCAACACAGCAGCCACATGCACAGTTGCTCCCTTGCCAACACTGGAAGAGTACCGCCAATTTGCGGGATAGACAACATTGCTTTGAGAAGAGAAGTGGAGCATCATGCATCGTGCATCATGGATTGCAACTGCAGCAGAATTATCAACCACCACAACGGCAAGCCAAACCACCACTTGAATGGAGAGATGGGACAGGCGGGCAAAAAATGACAGACACAACTGTGATATTTCCTCTGCGATATTTCAACTATGATATTTCAAGCATGGACCCACAAGCTCCCTAACGGTTGCTTCTGTCCTCCACCACTGGGTCGAATTTAAGCATTCCCATACAATTCACCCAACATACCATCAATATGCAAATGCAAATGTGTGTGCATGCATGGAGTTATCTTGTTGGGTTCCACAAATCACTCAGGTTGGTAATCACGACGAAATCACAACGAAATCACTCTAATCCACATTTGTGGCTTCAAAAGTGCAAATATGGCTATTCAGGGGCACTTTTTGCACCCTCCGGAAGATTATCTTGAGTAAAAGGCATGTAGGGTCACAATTTGTTGCTTGGCAAGCCTAACCGAGCTCTAGGGAAAAATTTCATCAATGCCAAATCACACGAAAACACAGCGACAGCAATGAAATCAACCATTGTGGGTTCAAAAGTGCAAATACAGCTGTTTGGAAGATTGTTGCCACCAAGTGTTTCTAGGACATTGCCTAAGCCAGCTCTTTGGGTTGCCATGCAACGCGCGTTGCAATGCACATTGGTAGATTCCACTGAGTGTGTGTGGTGTGTGTTGTGTGTGTGATATTTCATCTGCCCATAACGAGACACATGACATGGGCAACCATCCAATTTGAAACCGGATGAAATTTCCCCCATACCTCGTTAGGTCACAAACATTATATGAGTGCGATGTGGGCAATGAAGCAATGGCAGCGCAAACACAAAGCCAGGCAATGTTCTCAAACTACCTCATCTACGTCAGCGTAGGAGCCATTGCTTAGCCCTGTGGGTTGTACCGAAGGGAAATCACATTTGGTTGCCATGCATGCTCGCAATTCACTCTTCCCTCACTGTCTTTTGACCATTCGTTCACCCTTAGTTCACTGTCTTTTCACCCTTTGCTCACCCTACCTAGGAAGGCGTAATACACAGGACAAGCCTCCTCTTGGCACAAAAAGCACGCAACAAGGGCATGAAGGCAGTGAGACAATCTTTGTATATTAGAATATGTGGTGTGGAGCAATGTCATGTTCGATCACCGTCTTTTCACCCTTCGCTCACCCTACCTCGGAAGGCGTAATACACAGGAAATACCTCCTCTTGGCACACAAAGCACGCAACAATGGCATGAAGGCAGTGAGACAATCTTTGTATATGATTATATGTGGTGTGGAACAACGTCAGGTATGACAAGAAATTTGCAATACTTGTCCACCGTGGATATGGACCACAAAAGGTGCAAAAATGGGCCGAAAACACCTCAAATCTACATTGTTCAACCCACTCCTGTGCACATAGTATCATATTTCATTTATTACCTAGCATTCAAATACTTATAATACCATCTTTTGCCCCAAACATGTGTGTGGACGGTGATAGGTGATCAAAACCCTACCTATGAACCATATGGATATGGAGCACAAATGGTGCAAAAACGGGCCAAAAACACCTCAAAACTACATTGTTCAACCCACTCCTGTGCACATAGTATCATATTTTATTTCTTACCCAGCATTCAAATGCTTACAATACCATCCTATGCCCCAAACATGTGTGTGGACGGTGATAGGTGATCAAAACCCTACCTATGAACCATATGGATATGGAGCGCAAAAGGTGCAAAAACGGGCCAAAAACACCTCAAATCTACATCGTTCATCACATTCTTATGCCCGTAGTATCATAGTTTATGTAGTTCTTATCATTCAAATGCATACAATACCAACCCAAGCCCCAAACATGTGTGTGGACGGTGATAGGTGATCAAAACCCTACCTATGAACCATATGGATATGGAGCACAAATGGTGCAAAAACGGGCCAAAAACACCTCAAAACTACATTGTTCATCCCATGCTTGTGCCCGTAGTATCATATTTTATTTCTTACCCAGCATTCAAATGCTTACAATACCATCCTATGCCCCAAACATGTGTGTGGACGGTGATAGGTGATCAAAACCCTACCTATGAACCATATGGATATGGAGCGCAAAAGGTGCAAAAACGGGCCAAAAACACCTCAAATCTACATCGTTCATCCCTTTCTTATGCCCGTAGTATCATAGTTTATGTAGTTCTTATCATTCAAATGCATACAATACCAACCCAAGCCCCAAACATGTGTGTGGACGGTGATAGGTGATCAAAACCCTACCTATGAACCATATGGATATTGGACCACAAACGGTGCAAAATAGGGCCAAAAACACCTCAAATCTTCATCGTTCATCCCATTCTTATGCACATACTATCATATTATATGTAGCACCTATCATACGAATGCTTACAATAACAACCTAAGCCCCAAACATGTGTGTGGACGGTGATAGGCACGCAAAAACCCACCTATGAACCATATGGAAATGGACTACAAAACGGTGCAAAATGGGGCCAAAAACACCTCAAATGTTCATTGTTCATCCCATTCTTATGCCCGTGTATCATATTTTATGTAGTTGTTATCATTGAAATGCATACAATACCAACCCAAGCCCCAAACATCTGTGTGGACGGTGATAGGTGATCAAAACCCTACCTATGAACCATATGGATGTTGGACCACAAACGGTGCAAAATAGGGCCAAAAACACCTCAAATCTTCATCGTTCATCCCATTATTATGCACATACTATCATATTATATGTAGCACCTATCATACGAATGCTTACAATAACAACCTGAGCCCCAAACATGTGTGTGTACGGTGATAGGCACGCAAAAGCCTACCTATGAACCATATGGAAATGGACCACAAACGGTGCAAAATAGGGCCAAAAACACCTCAAATGTTCATTGTTCATCCCATTCTTATGCACATAGTATCATATTTTATGTAGTTCTTATCATTCAAATGCATACAATACCAACCCAAGCCCCAAACATGTGTGTGGACAGTGATAGGTGATCAAAACCCTACCTATGAACCATATGGATATTGGGCCGCATGGTGCATGAGAAAGGGATGAATAGCCTAGAATAAAGGCAAAACATCGCTTGTCATGTAGGCTTCTACCAATGGTGATGACAATTTGTTCATATATCACCTCTATACCACCTCTTCCAGCCCTGTAAGGCCCTCTACATGGCCTCCATAGACCCTAAAACCATGAAAAAGAGTGGTTTTTGGCTAGAAAAGTGTGAATTTCTCAAAATCTGTGCCTGCCAATCTGGATTTTTTTAGGTCAGCAACAAGGTATTGATCTCGGGGACACGCTCATGCCTTTACTTTGCTTCCAACTGCGAAAAAAAGTGGACTTTTTGGCGATTTTCTATTGCGCACGGCGGTCGGGAATCTGAAACTCGCGTACGCGGCAGTTGCTGACAGTTGATCTGCGGCTCCAGCTCCAGCGACAGCATAATTTGGTTAAAATTTTGAGAAAACACAAAAACAACAGTACTACTGTGTACAGTTTGATATCGCCGTTCTGAAAATGCATGACTTTGAATTTTGGGAAAAAACAGCTGCTAAAATCATAGGTGTTGCGATGCGCTCTGCGATGAACTTTTCTAACGAAATCGAAAATTCATGATGCAAGGGTGAATCGGTTCGAAACAGACTGTCTCTGATAAAGTGCAGCATAGCTGCATCGTCGAAGGGCCGCTCCATTGTGAATCGAAATCCAAATCAAGTTGACGATGGCGAAGATTGATCTCGAATTTTGATCTCCCCGCCACCTAGTTGGCTACCACTTGTTGTGGTTTGTTTCTTGGGAACTCTCTTGTACTCCTGTGCCTCTTGTCTCTCAAAATCCAAAATACCAAATCGACAAACCTCACAGGATCTTTAGACGGGGCACCAATACATAGCACGAATTCGAAGACAAAAACCCTGTCCAGAGATCGAAGTATCTTACAGCGCTTCATTCACACAGTTGGCATTCGATGCTTCTTAAGTATGCACAGACTGCAGTGCGATTGTGACTGCGACTTGCGCGCTCGCTGCGTTGCTGCTGTTCAAAGCCATAACACTACCCCCCCCTCGAGACCTCGAAGAGGTCTCACTCCTCTGGGTGGGCATCACATGGTCGCATCTGAAGAGCAGGCGCAGAAAAAAAATTTTCGGACCTCCGCATGTGCTGGCTACAGAAGCATAATAGTGGCCGAAACTCACACACTGAGGTGCAAGTCATGGTATACCTGTCGTCAGCGCCTCATTCATACGCCGTGTTCAACTCTGCCACGGCTGTGTCTTGGCGGAAGCTGCAGAAGACAACTTCGCCAGGCACACTGCACGGGCGCTGTTCCCACAGCAAGGCTGTGGGCACGTAGAACCATAACATACCATAACATTGGGCACAGTTATCGAAGCTGGATGCGCAGCACACAAACAACCAACAGGCCTATACATCTGTCAACTCGACAGGACATATTAAGGCAGTCGACACCATTAATGGCATCCAGACTGTCAAATCAGCCATTACTTGGCATCCAGACTTGTCGAATCAACAGTCCGTGCCCCGCGTGAACGTGGATGAGGGATCCACCTGGAGTTGACACACTTCGTGCACTTCCTTCAGTGTCTCGACGCCAGCCATGAACTTAATGGTGTCATGACCCGTGTACTGTCGACGAATGTCACTTTCGAGGGCACGCTTGTGAATCAGGTTACCAGATCGATGGTTCAGCAATCGAAGGTTGGGATCACCAGGTCGGCCGTCGACCGGGCACTTGTACTGGAATACGAAGACATGTTCACGGGCAAGCGCTCAAAATTGTCCAGGTCCCAATGTTTGTGCCTTGGTCGAACAGAAATACCAAAGGTTCGACTGTTTCCAAGCGTCCTCGCTCCACAGATCGGTCCAATTGGTGACTTCGAAGGAGAACGCGTCATGTCAACCAGTGGACCGTCGATAGGTTTCCTTCGAACCAGTACCAGCGGCCATGCTGTTGTAGAACTGACCAGTTGGCGTATCGACTCGCCACCATGGCGTGTCATCAATCGAAACTCGTCGAACAACAATGATGGCACTGACGTCATCGACTTCAGGGCCGAGGGCATATCGGTCAATGACCTCAAGCATGTCGGTTCGAGAATCTTCTTCTTGGAGTCGACTGAGGTGTTGATGTACATACTGACCATCAGCGAGAGAACTTTGCAGAGCGAATCAAACTGCTTCTGCTGTCACAAGGCTCGAAGCCGTGTCGACAATGACCGCTTCGAGGACTTGGTCTCGGCAGCTGACCATGCGTCGATGGGCAGCCTTGAAGTCATCATGGATCGGCGAGAGGTACTTCAAGAACGGGATGTCGAAGTGGTGCTGATAGAGGTTCGACTCTGCTGGCAAAAACCGGTGGTCGACGGGGTCCGGCCGGAACGGGTCACTCGGGGGCGAGTCGGTGGACTCGATCTCCTCCCGTTCATCAGCATAGACATCCCTTCAGAAGTGGACCGCTCGACGCCAACGTCGTCCACCTTCGTATCCGGCTTCGAAGGGGGACATCAGGTATTTCGAGGTACCCGTGCGTCGAACCAAATCGGCGGCGTCTACGAAAGGAAAGAGGTTGACATACTCCTCACTGGTCGAGTGAAGGCCAGCAACTCGTCGGATTGCCTTATCAAAGTCGTGGTATTCGAGCCGTCCAGGTCCAGTGTGGTAAATCGTCGCCAGCTGGACAAGGTCGATGGGGGCACCTGGTGCGACGGCGTTGTACGCATAGGGTTCGGTCTGTTCTCCGAGTCGAAAGTACTCCTGGAGCTGCACTGCAAGGTCCTGTGATTGATGTGGAGCGCACCCATACCGTTTATACCCAAGTCGAGAGGTGCCTCGTGGACCTCGCAGTTGGTGTCGGCGAAGAAGCAAATCAACTTTGTACGCGAGAAAGGGGGCTCGATCCTCGAAGAGCCAGTCGTTCGTCTGGCAAACCTTCTGGAGATCACGAATAACTCCAAGGATCGAAACAGCAACGGGGGCTACTCGTTTCATCTTGTCCTCGGCCCAGAGGAGTCGTTACCTGAAGATCAGGTCAATGCCATCGGCGACGTGCATGTCCTGAGACCTGCGTCCCTCAGGGCGCCGAGTCTTCCTCTTCTTCATTTTCTTCCGCCCACTTGGGTTCTCGGGGTCCTCAGGGTCGTCGTCCTCCCAGGGCGAAGCAGAAGTCATGGACGGCGGCTCATCATCAGAGGGGTCTCCGCCTAGGTCACTAGAGCCATAGGGCTCCACGTCAACCATTGCCCTCAGGGCTGTCAGCCCCAGCCGGTCCAGCTCGGCTCTCGTGGAATTCCCCACATGGCTGTAGGGTGGCTGGGCCGTTCTCGGTACGAAAGGGCTTCTCGGTATCACTGCAGGGGTCGGTATCGGTCGGCTCCTCAGGCTCCCCAGGGTGTTTGTCAGCCCTGCCACCAGGTGATTAGCCCGTACTCGATGGGGTGAATGTAATAAGTCAGGGCATTTTGGCCTCTCAGAAGCTTTCTGGAGTATCTATACTAGAACTCTCCAAGCTTCAAGATCCTAGAACACTAGGATATTTGCACATATTTGGCTTATATTCCCAGCCTATAGCTTGTTGCTAGACTCTACTGCTCTTAGGTACATTACAGAGAGCAGAGATCTAGGATACATTAGTAGCCATACATGAATAAGCACATTCCATATGCTTATAATGTGATTTAATCATGTTTTATGCTATTTTAGAAGGTTCTAATGTATTAGAAGCTATTTTGAAGCTATTTTGAAGCTTCAGATGGCCTGTCGCGACTGTCGCCGTCTTTTGCCGCCGACAGCAATTTACGTAATGTTGACAAGGCCTGTGATAAGATAGACTACTCAGAAAGTTGATAAAATATGGGTTTTGTTGCCTTTTTAATGAGAATTTATTGTTACATCAATTTTCCTGTTATTTAGGCATGTGAACCCGTATTACTGGACCAGCCAGTTGGTCCAGCTCAATGTTCGTTCACCACTTCGTCTTCTTGCTGTTGCCTACTTTGTGCTTGCCAAGGGAATCATTTGGAATGGAGAAATTCATTTAAAACAATTTGATTTTGAAGTGCAAGACAGGGACAAAAGGGTTTATTGTGCACCCTAAGTAAGTTGGCACTACTAAGTACAAGCACAATACAGTCCAGTAATCTGAAGTTCCAGCAGGTTGACGACGACGAGGACCTCGAGCAGCAGCTGGGCCAGCGTACGCTGTTCACGTGAAGTGACTTCCTTGCTTGAATTTATCAAAAGGTTCACAAAACTTTGAAGTTTTGAAGGTATACTTCCTCCTATGGTCAAAGAACCTTCAAATTAATTGGAAAACTGGAAGAGCGTAGCGTGAAGCAACCTTTACGCAAGTACGACGACGCCAGAATCTTCAGAAGAGTTCGAAAAGGTGTCCAGAGGGTTTATTTCATTGAGTTTGGTGAAGATTTTGAAGGAGTTTAACTTAACAAGAAGTTTCAAAAATGTGGTGAACTTCTACAACACAAGGCGACTTCACAGCGCTTCAGCGACGACGACGACGACTTCTATCACGACAACATGTTGCGAGAGCGCTGCCTGCAAGCTTCTCGAGGCTCGCTTGAGGCTCTTTGAGGCCTAGAGCCATTCATTGTGTTGCTTCCTTTTGCTACATGTTGCATGCTTGTTGAGTTGAATTATCAAGGCTTTTCTTCTCCTTTCTTACGGTTCTACATGAGACCCTATGTCAAGGGAAGGGACAAGATTGACGGTCCGTGACTTTAAATCCCCACCCCAGTCACTGTTGACCCTCTTTGGAGTCCAAAAGCTTTGATTTCTTAATGATTTCTTCCCTCTCTTTGATCTATCAAAAGGCCAAAAATGTTGAAAATGGCCTAACTCATTTTACGCATATCTTCGCGCCAGTGCGTCGAATCCCGTCAACTAAAGCGTTATCGTAAACTAGAGAGCTTCAGCTTTAAAATACGCCTTTCATTTTGTTTCAACTTCTCAAGGGCTACTTCCTGTGATTTTTCCAAAATGACCCATGAATCACTTTTTGCCCAACCCTCTAAAACACCCCAAAATGACATTTGGTGTTTTACGCATAGCTTCGCGCCACTGCGCTGAAAAAATCTGAACCAAGTATTTTTCAAACGTAGGCAGTGGTTCGCTTCTAGCCCCCACTTCACATTCTTGAAATCAATTTTTCCACTATTTTTCATCTCCAACAAAGTCACCCATGAAGCACACCTCAAAACACTCTCAAAAGTGCCTTTTGTGCTTTCTTCATATCTCCCAGAGAAAAAAGGTTTGGGGTGCAACAGTATTTTTCTGAACAACACTGAAGTATGTGCTTTCTAACCTTGAGTCGTTTTTCTTTTCAGAAAATAAGAATGGCTATGATAAAAGTGCAAGAAGTTACCACACAAACCACTTGGTGAAAAATCATGCAAAATGATTTTGGAGGTTTAATCATTTCCCTGAGACCATGGTGAGTTCGAAACTCAACCAAGGTGTTTTGTGAACGCTGCAGCATGGAGTTTCGAAAACATGTTTACTTTGAATTTCTGTGGTCAAGGATGGGATTTTCCCATGGTAGTCAACTTGGTGCATGAAAGCATGTTTTCACACTTGTTGGTCATGATGCTACAAGAAAAAGACCTTTCTCAGAGCCTATGGTGAGGTGAGCAGTCATCAAGGCTGTTTTGGAAAGGTAATGGTGTCTAAGTTGCAGATATTTAATCCTTGGAGTTTATTGAAAATGGGATGATAGTGAAAACGTTCGATTTCCCCATTCTCTTTTTGATGGTTTTTCAGCATGTGTGTCGTGTGAGATTCATGTGTCTCCCCCCAACTTGTATTTCTCTGAGCCTCTGATGAGTTGGGGCAACATCAAATATGTTTCCAAAACCTGAGGACATGCCCTACACAGTACGGATATTCTTTTTCTGACATCTCAGCAACATGGTACAGGAAGGTGCTGCAGAACCTGGGCATTTTCAAGGAAAAACAGGTTTTTTGCATCAATTTTTTCCAAAACCATTCGCGAATCTTTGGTCTTCTAACCTTGAATCATTGTATGATATTGCAGTTTGTGATTGTTTGCATCAGTTTTGATTCATTCTGACTAGGCTTAGCCTAGGTAGAAAGGTAAATACCTTAGAAATTACTTAGACACACAACAAATAGTGAAACATTTTTGTTGTTTTTTCGGCCACAAAACAAACTTGGCCACAACCATTAACAGACCGTTTGCATCCGCCACATTCACCGTCTAAGCCTTTCCCTTCAGCTCCCCAGGCTGAGTGACTCAGTTCGGCTGGCCCGTTGTCATGGGGACAAAGAAGGCGTGGGGCTTGTTGCCACCAGGGAGTAGGGAGGCGATTGATGGGTGTAAGCGGAAGGCGAAAAGAAGACTCAATGCAGGAGCACCCAAGTGAAACATTAAAAGACCGCACTGGACCAAACCATTGGCATTGACCTCTTTTGGGGTCCTTGTGACCATTCTCCGATGAGAGAGGTTGGTGGTGGTAACTGGTCGTGGAAGAAGCTTGCAAAACTTATTTACTCTTACTTACTTACTCTAGCTAGCTAGCTAGCTAACTGGCTAGTGTAGGAGGTGCATTGATTTCATGGTATTACCCTAATGCTAACGGTCGCGTAAGCAACTTAATGTCTCTGGTCCTCCCCCTGTAGGGCAGGGTGGTGAGGAGAAGTGCCGCAAGGCGCTAGTGCTGTAATAGAGGTAACCATTCGGGTAGGTGCAGGCCGGAATGGTAGCGTGCAATGCCATTTAACTGATTTTCATCTCTTTTCTGAACTACCTGACACAGTTCAATGTAGTTCTGAGCACGGTCCGTGCCCTCTCATGGGTTGCCGAGACTCTGCATAGACTGCATGACTTCTGGTCACGGTCCGCCACTCATGCGTGTGCTGACACCCTTTCCGGAAGCCTGAATTTGTCAAGCTGTTTCATTTGAGCACAATTGCATTTGAGCTAGGAAGTGATTTGTCCTCATTTCACTCTACCATGCATCCCATCCTTCATTGCTTGGCCGTCAAGGCAAGCGTCTGACTAGTGACGTATTCTACTCTCCGTTCGGATTGCATTTCATTCATTTCGTTCAGAAAGGTCACTCATTCATTGCATTTCACTTTGCAAATCTTACATTTCATACTTATTGCATTACTTCCTTATTGCAAGGGCTTGCCCATAACTCTCAACATGCAATATGGTTCGTAATTGATCTGCCCTTCGTAGTTCTATGAGCACCTTTTGCTCAATAGACCCCGAGTTTTGGATCGCAGCGACGAACAATCAATTCGTATCCACTCAACTTTTGTTGATTAACTGCAAGTTGTGGGGAATGAATCACTTTTCCAACCCTCGCGATCATTGACCTAGGTCATTTGGTCTAAAGAGCTAGTTTATCCTCAAATTTGCTACGGAACCACTACGGGTACGTTCCGCTTTGTTAACGTTTGCTAGATCGCCTGGTACAGCCTCAATTACCGGGTGTGAGAGTGCTCAATTGAGTGTCCGCAGTCTACAACATTACATTCTCTATCCCCCCAACGGGACCATCAGCATGACAGACTTACTTGGATTTTTCACACATTCCCTCCCTGATCCCACTACACATACATCACACACACAAACACATACCATGAGTCATTTGATTATTCAATTTGTTCTCTTTGGATGTCACACTCTGAGGAATTGCTGTAGTACCACATCCATCAAATTTTTGCCTACGAGGCAATTTCTAAGTCATCTCCTTCGTGTAGATAGTCAGTGTCCGCTTACAGGAGCCGGCATTGGTCTCACCCCGCCACGTCTTTGTTGTGTAACACAAGTGAACAGGTGTAAGCTTGGTCACTTAGCCTGTGACTTGGCTAATGCATTCCGCCATGTGTTAGTGAAGAGCCCTACGCCGGTAGCCACTGAGACCAGCAGTGCACTACGGTAGGCTCATTGAAAAGGATTATCGAAAGGTATCGAAAGCCTACAGTAATGGGCTTCTACCCTCGCGCGGGTAGATAATGAAGAGGTTGGGGGTAGGGCAACCTCCAAGCTTCCCTTGGCATGCACGACCCCAATCCCATGAAATCCAAGACTTCCTCTTGTTTTCTTGCTGATCTTCCATCAGTTTCGGTTTCTCCAAAGAATTCTGTGATCCTTGCCTCAGCCATGACACAATCTGGCGTCCTAGGCAAAGAGATGAAGGTATATGTAGACAATATGAACATGTAGACAAGTAATATGTATATGTAACACTTCTATACTATGAAATAGCTTAGAAGAGAAGACGAAATGAAGGCGGCGGCGTCGCCGCCATCAGAAAATCTGACGGCTTTTAGTTGTCGCCATCAGGATCTCCACTGAGATCCTGCCCAAACTGGGCCAAACAGTGGTTTTTGGGCGAAAAACAGTGAAATATAGTGATTTTTGAGTCAAAAACACTCATTTCGCGTGTCTCCCCCCAACGCGTCGCGTAGCCGACACGACGCGTTTCTGTCCCAATTCAAACTATATATGAAAAGGCCCACTGTTGGGCCACGCCATGGGCATCTGCCTGATTCCTGGGATCGCCTCAGGATTTTTTAGAAAAATCGTGAACGTGAATGTTTTCGCAAAAATTGACCTTCGCGGAACGCCGCAAAAAAGGTCACGTTATATTCCTATACTTCTAAAAACGATAAATCAACAATAAAATTGAGTAAAAACTCCAGAAACCGAGAAATAAAACTTCGATCTGGAGCTGCGTCGCGCAGGCGACGACTGTCGTCGCCAGCCCAAAAATGACGAAAAATGACGATTTCTGGGGTATTTTACAGAAATGCCAAAAACATCGGGATGCCATAATCAGCCCAGGAAAATTCCTGAGCCAGCCTGGCGAAGAGCGCCACAGGCTGGGCAGCGGGTATGGGTGAGCCACCTCATACCGCTTCACCCACTTCCTTAGAAGCCTTGCCTATATCCAAAGGAAGGAAAGACCAAGGAGGCGCTCTGGCCCCTGCACTGCCCTGGTTTCAAAACTGATTCAGCAGGACAGGTGGGGGGGGGGGGGGGCTTCGTAAGTAATTTACATGCCACTCACATGTAGGTCTTTTTTTTTTTTGATATATTCATAGGGCAATTGCCCCCCAGGCGACCACACTGGTCCCTGGCACTCCCTTTAGCCTCTGGTGACCAAACCAGGGGCGCTGCAGGTCCTTCCGACCTGACTGATGGCGCTGAGGCGCACATATTGGCCCTTTTTCTCCATGGGCATGGAAACATAACAATTCAATAAATTCAAATGCGGAAAAAAAAATTATTTAGGGTCAAACCCAAGGCAACGAATTCCTCGCGCCTGAATTTAGGGCCATTTCCTGCCCAAGGCGACGAATTCCTCGTGCCTGTTTAGGGTCGATTCCCGACCCAAGGCGACGAATTGACGCGCCTGATTTGGGGGATTTAGGGTCATTTCCTACCCAAGGCGACCCGCGCCTGTTTAGGGTTGCGACCTCCGGAGGGCCAACCAACCCAAGGCGACGAATCAACGCGCCTGCTTGTGCGGTTCGCAGATGGCGTCCTCGTCGCTGTGGTCGTCGCCCAGAGCTGAAATAGACTTGGGGGCTCCATAGGGTCCATGGGGAAGCCAAGGTGATACCCATTGTAGGAGTCAAGGAATTCCTCCTTCATCATGTTGATGCCCTGGACCTTAGCTCCTGCAGATGTTTCCCAGTGAAGAAGCGGTACTCCTGCAGTCTGGGCGTCGTCACCGTCCGCAGGCCGTCACACCGCCTTGGTGGCCTTGGCGTCGGCAGAATTCTTTTGAAGAGGTTAGGGGGAGGGCAACCTCCAAGCTTCCCTTGGCATGCACGACCCCAATCCCATGAAATCCAAGACTTCCTCTTGTTTTCTTGCTGATCTTCCATCAGTTTGGGTTTCTCCGAAGAATTCTGTGATCCTTGCCTCAGCCATGACACAATCTGGCGTCCTAGGCAAAGAGATGAAGGTATATGTACACAATATAAACATGTAGACAAGTAATATGTATATGTAACACTTCTATACTATAAAATAGCTTAGAAGAGAAGACGAAATGAAGGCGGCGGCGTCGCCGCCATCAGAAAATCTGACGGCTACGAGTCGTCGCCATCAGGATCTCCACTGAGATCCTGCCCAAACTGGGCCAAACAGTGGTTTTTGGGCGAAAAACAGTGAAATATAGTGATTTTTGAGTCAAAAACACTCATTTCGCGTGTCTCCCCCCAACGCGTCGCGTAGCCGACCTGACGCGTTTCTGTCCCAATTCAAACTATGTATGAAAAGGCCCACTGTTGGGCCACGCCATGGGCATCTGCCTGATTCCTGGGATCGCCTCAGGATTTTATGAAAAAATCGTGAACGTGAATGTTTTTGCAAAAATTGACCTTCGCGGAACGCCGCAAAAAAGGTCACGTTATATTCCTATACTTCTAAAAACGATAAATCAATAATAAAATTGATTAAAATCTCCAGAAATCGAGAAATAAAACTTCCATCTGGAGCTGCGTCGCGCAGGCGACGACTGTCGTCGCCAGCCCGAAAATGACGAAAAATGACGATTTCTGGGGTATTTTACAGAAGTCCCACAGAAATCGGGATGCCATAATCAGCCCAGGAAAATTCCTGAGCCAGCCTGGCGAAGAGCCCCACAGGCTGGGCAGCGGGTATGGGTGAGGCACCTATTACCGCTTCAACAAGTACTTTCCCTACATTGGGATAGACCCCTTCTCTTGCGGTAGAGATAGATGACGGAGTTAAGCTCCAAGAGGATAGCCTGAATCCTGCAATTCAGTTGAGCTCTTCATGTAAGAAGACAGGCCCCCGCACGGATGGCTTCATACAACCATCTGCTGGGCAAGGGGCTCGACGTAATTGGTCTTCGGGCAAGGTACGAAAAACACACTTTCACTACAATAGCATTTTTTGGAGATTTACTACTTCTACTTGTCTGAGACAACTTGACAATGATACATCTCGCGTATGAGGCAGTGGCGACCCTCCAGTCGTGTAGGATATCCGTTGGCGCGCACTAGAGCTGAACGGCGTTCCATGAAAGATACGACCTTTCAACTTTTTTCACTTATTACTTACCTACTTCGTTTTCAACCAACCCCAGGCGACCAACCCACCCCTACCCGTGAACCCAACCCCTACATGCACACATACAATTCTTTGGTTTTGTCATCTTTAGCACCTTGTCACAACCCATACATCTTCTTTCTCTGAATTTACATGATGAACACACTTCTACATTTTCACTTCTTCGTGCAAATTATTTGCTTTGTTAATTTCAGTCATTTGGGACATGTCTACATAAATCAGAATTTCTTCTAGCTTCATATCTCATTAGATTCCTGTGGACTATGTCCTTCTGAGGATCGTGGTATATAATGCTGTATGTAACCCAATAGGATCGCGATGCATATTGCTTTATGCTGCTGTGATGGAATATTGATTCTTTTGTACGTGATTTCTAGGCATGTTAGGTAACTGACGTTTCAGCTTTGTTTTTTAGAGATAGCCAGAAAGTATGAGTAAAAGGTTGGTAATGACGGACTATATCTTTCAACGTTTTTTTGGTTGAAGTATGAGTATAAATCCCCATACCCCCAGACGGATCAATCCCCATGGCCGGGACAAGAAAGAGCAGATCCGGGTCCGATGACGTCTACTCATCGTGACTGCCACCCCCCCCACACACTATGAGTTATCCCTACCCGCTAAACTAATCAACAGTTGGTCATTACTGATGCTGCCTCGCTTTCTCTGTCCATGTAATGCAGGCCAAGTAACCCATTGCATCCAATAGGTACCAAAGCATCCATTGCATTAGGTAGCCACATGTAATGCGTCCGTTGAGTAAGGTGGTATATCCTCTCTTTGGATGACGAAGACAGGCCTATCAATAGACAGCTTGGGCAGAGCTTGAATTTCCATTTTAACCCCACCTGTTGCATTTCATTCTCAATTGTGATTGATTTTCCGTATAGCTCATTGTAATTTATACGTCTACATCCAGGTGTATTACCTTTACCCTCATTGTTTGCCTGAATTTTAGGTTATCATTGTTCATACTTTGTATGCTAGCTTTTTGCATAGTGTTTCTCATGTTTGATTTTGAGCCCTACCATACCCAAGACTTAGGAACTTTACCCTCTTAGGTGGAGATACATCTTTACCTCTAGGATGGGGGTAGTAAGACACTACATTAGACTGCAGGTGTGCAGGTGCCAGTGCGACTAGTCAGCAGGCGCGAGTGCGATGTGATGTAAATTAGCGCAGATCATGAGAGTAAGTAAAGGTCTGAGTGTCTGTTGTATTTTTTGGCATGCTTGTATTGTATAAATATCTCTGTTTGCACAGGCATTCTTTTTCCATCGCAGTCAGTGACTTGGATTTCTGCTTGGCGTGGGATAGTTGGGAGATAGACACTCGTAGACACCAGAGTGCTACAATCAAAAAGCTTCCGTGATCAAGATATTTGGGTTCGCAATTTGTCGTTGACGTGGAGTACAGCAGAATTTTGGGATTCCAGTTACTGTTCACTGCGCATCAAGGTATAGCCGAAGGGCTGCAGGGACATGTCAAATGAATACTGCAGTCCATTCCGTGCAGTACAGGCGTTACGGCTTAGAAAAGGGTTCTGTGGCTGGGAACTTGATCAGCGCGAGGAAAAACTGTTAGTGGAACACTGTGAAAAAGTGCCTGCACTGCGAGATGCTTCATCTGAGGAAGTTTTCGACACATTGAGAGTGCCTGGTGCAGATGTTTATTGTGTGGCACGCTCTGCTGGCAAATTTGGGCTTGTGGCGCCAGAGCGCGCTGAAGGGCTTGCTGCATGGGAAAAAGAAAGTTTGGCGGCGTTAGCTAGTGTCAAGAGACCTGGGCGTTTTGTGGTCTTGGAGAAGACCTCCATTGTGGACTGTGACAAGGAGTATCAAGACCTGTTGCAGGACCTCAACGACTATGCCATGAGCAGTGTTTGGCGACGCGAAAGGGAGCGACGCGTTTAGTGTGGAGAGGAAATTCCGAACTGGTTCAAGCCGCGTCCAGTGCGTCAGGTTGCCCAAGAGTTTTGGACAGAGATTCGTGAGGTTTCTGAAGGCGGGGATCAAGCAGACACGACTTTGAAGACACTGCCGCGCAAAAGGGGAACGCGGGGCAAGGGGCGCGCGTTCAAAATCAGGACTAATATTTAATGCGCAAAGGTTATGTCGCGAGTAGCGTTGCGCTCCGCGTGTTGTGCTCCGTTGGTGTGCATTTGCGTAGCAACTTGCTCCTTTGGCGCGCCGGCGAGTAGCAGACTGTGCGTTTTGGGTAAAGTTGTGGTGTAGTGCGCGTCTACCTTTGTTACGTGTTTCTTGTGTGTCAGGTTGGTGATTTTCAAGTCAGCAGTTCCCCAGTCAGCTGTTCGGGCGACATGGAGTACTGGACTGAGGCAGCAGTGCACGCCACACTCAGGTGTGTGCTTGCTTGCTTCGTCCTGTGTTTGTTTTCTCTGTTGTCGTTTGTTGTTGCACTCTTTGTGGCGTTTTTTTATGTAGCTCTTGCTGCAGCGAGCTGATTTTTTGTCGCTGCATTGACCGCCCTGACTTGCTGTGCGTTTAGGTTGCTCAGAATCTGAAGTGAGTTACAGTGGAGAATGATTTGTTGTTGGAGCAGTAAGACACTCCTTTTTTATGGGTGTGTCTGCTCTTTGCTTTGCGTTCTGTAGTTGTCTGTTCGTTGTTTTCGTCTCCGTCGCTGTATTTCATTGTCCTCGCTGTTTTCTTCGTGTGAATCTGATTTGTCATCTGAATTTTCGATTTTGTGCCGGTGCAATGGGGACCTCTGAGAGGTATACATTTCGTGTGGTGGTATAGCAGAGGCATACGTGCTTGCTTTCGTTTTCGCTCTTTGTCCATTTTTTGCATCTTTTCGAGTTTTGTGGCTTTCGCTCTTTACAAGCCAGATGAGAAGCAGGACGCTCCTGCAACTCTGCAACGCAACGTGGCCTTCATTCTGATTCCTGCATTCTTTCATTGGTGTTGTTTTGCCACGTCGACGCAGTTTTCGTTTTTGTTGCTTCATTTTTTGTGTCCATGGGACCAGCTTTTGTTTTCATGCTGCTGTTTTTGCTTTTGTGTCCCAGGCAAGTCTGAAGACAGAATTGGGAGAGCTCAAGATAAGTGTTGCTAAACAGCTTGGTGCACTGTACATTATTGAGTGGGTTTTCTTTTCAGCACTGAGTCAGACTTGAAACGATGTCTTCCAAAGACCACACTTTTGCTCTACCCTGTCGTGTCGCCTGCTTTTGACACAGTGTGTTTGTCTTTCGTGCTGCAAGTTTGGAGACATTTTGAGTGTTTTTTGGGTATTCGTTATAGGCTTCTTTTTGCTGTTTTACGGAGTTGTATGCAGGCCAGCTGTGCTTGCAGCCCAGCACAGTGGCCCTGAATGTTTTGCATTAATTCATGGCTTTGAGGCCACATGGCAGTCCATCAGGACATTTTTTGCAATCTGTTTTTGGAGCAAGATATGTGTTTTTTTTTACATGTGTCCCGGCACGACCCACTAGGTTGTTGGGTGCACAGTGCCCAGGAGGGACAGCAGCAGGTGGCTGATTGTAAATTACCTTAGGTAGGCAGCACAGCGGTGTACCCGCAGGAGTGGAGTGCTGTGTATGGGTTATCGTTTACCCTGGGAAGAGCATATGAATGCCTAAGCACCTGGTGCCATGTCACCGGTGCTCTGGTAGTGCAGTTTGTTCTGATTTTGTATTGTAAACTTTTTTTTGGATGGTGCTGAATGGCCGTAGCCATTGTTGATGGCCCTGGCACTGCACCCCTAGGTCATTTTTCGGCCATGTGCACTCCCGTGCAATGGTCCTGGGAGGGGAGTGCAGGTGTGCAGGTGCCAGTGCGACTAGTCAGCAGGCGCGAGTGCGATGTGATGTAAATTAGCGCAGATCATGAGAGTAAACAAAGGTCTGAGTGTCTGTTGTATTTTTCGGCATGCTTGTATTGTATAAATATTTCTGTTTGCACAGGCATGCTTTTTGATCGCAGTCAGTGACTTGGATTTCTGCTTGGCGTGGGATAGTTGGGAGATAGACACTCGTAGACACCAGAGTGTTACATAGACACTCAGAACATTCAATATGAGCGTGCCTGATGCCCATACCCCTCCTTATCTTAGATTATCAGCTTGTCATGAAAATTCTGTAACCGCTGCATAGTGGTTGATCTTTCTTGTAACTGCGAAGCCTGTAGCCTTGATGCCCCAGGGGTCGTAACGCCCGACACTGCCCCTGATATCTCCGAACCCAACTGACCCTCTTCAGACCCATATCCAGCCTCTGGGAGCGACATATGCGGAGCACTTGTAAGTCCATTGAACTCCATGGTGGAATATGAATAGTCAGAAAACCCGGTCTACAAAAATGGAGCAGACATAGAATCTCATTGTGCATCCATCGCACATAATGACACAACGTGAAATCATTCGAAATAATTTAAATAAATCCGATTGGGAAATCACGAAAGACAAATGCGACTCGACGCGCGCTCACAGGCGACATCTGGCGGCGAACGGAAAACGTGAAAACAAGCGGAAAATTTACTGCACTAATGTACATCTGAGAATCATTGAAATTCTGATCACATTGATGTATAAATTGAGTGCTGTCACTGCTGCCGTTACACTCCCCCTCTGAAAACATACGCCAGTATGTCAGGCTGGGTCAAGTGAAGTGAAAGAAACGGCGAAAGTGACCTAAAACCGACTAATCTATGACAAAATGTGAGAAATTGAGCTGAATTGAGCAAAATTGTGCTGAGATCTGTGTTTCGCGATGGCCATCGACTTGAATGAAACGCATAGGTACCTTAGGGCACACAGAAATAGCTTCGTTCAAGCTCGAAAATTCGAAAATTGTAAGTCTGAGTGAAGAATGTACATGCATGATCAAGATCCATGATCCATGATGATATCAGGATCTGACATCCCACTGCCAGAAAACAGAAAACGAGTGTCGCCATGTCGTCGAGCGTCCAAAAAATAGGATATCCCTTCATGGAGTCCAAGATATGTGAAACTGGTCGGTGTCATTTGCAGTCATGAGACCAGATGCCAGATTATGGTACAAAATGTGACTGAATTGAGACCAAAACTAGTGAATCGCACACGGATTGAGGACAGCGAAGTTCACAGCAAGCCAATATAGGTCCAATTCATTGTCGATAGAGACTGTGTGTTGTGCTGAACGGAAATCCAGTTCTCATTCATAGCCAATCCAGGTCAAATCCTCATGATGATGATGAATCCCATGATGGAAATCCAATCATCCAAGAGTAATGATAGCCAAGAAAACCCAGTGAGTGTACATCACACTGTCAGTATCGTCTCCAGGGCTTCATGTTTAATCCAGTATGAGCCAGAAGGGGTAATTGACTCATTATAGTCCCAGCATGTATAAGCATCCAGTGCTTGGTACCAGGAATTTGCCAAAATTGAGCTGAATCTGAGGGGAATTCCAACACAATCCACAGATGAACAGCGAGTCGACACAAGTAAGAACACCATCGTTGTCACTTGGTCTATATAAGCCCTTTGACAGCGGTCGATTGGAAAACGAACCAACAGTCTCAATGTAAGAGCTGATTGAAATGACATTCTCAGCAGATCCGTCAAACACATGAAATGCATCAAACTCAGTCATGTGCCAGAATCTCTGTAATGAGCACGAACTCGAACGAGTCCTTCCCAAGGCGAGTAGAGGGGTCCAGTCGACAGCAAAACACGAGAGTGTCGTCGTGGTTGAGGATAAAGGCCTTTCGGAACTTCCGATGGAAATCATCTACAATGAAGCACATGATTCACATGATGACCATGATGAGAATGATGGATGGAATTACCAGGATGACCCCAGAATGTCCCATCATCTGTTCATCGAACCACATAGACGATGTGTCAGGACTGTTTTGTCCCAATGCCAAGGGTATATGTAGACCGTAAACCTTTTCGAAAGTTTCGGCGATTTAAATTCTGATCAGATCTTGTCTCCAATGGATTCTGCCACGATTGGAGCTTCTTCTTGTGCTTGTAAGTCTTCCTTGGTGACACAATCTTTGATCAGCGAGAGCTCACGGTCAATCTCAGGGTGCTTCTTCAGGAACTTGATGAAAGTGTCGGTATACCCACGGATAAAGCTTGAAGCTGGCTCCCATTTGTCTTCTTCTGGACCGAATCCTTTCCATCTGCACAGAGAGTACCACTTGTTTCGAGCATTTTTCTTGTAATCAAGGATCTTCTCCAACTTCAAACTGCTGGTGACCATCTTCCTGTCCTTCAGGTACTTCGAAGTCCAATAGAGAAGCTTGAACCTTCCTTTGGGGCAGGGTACTTCGGCCTTCAAACGGTAACGATGTACTTCTTGATGTCTGCCCGGTTCAACCTGAATGTTGAATGTAGTCTCACTTAGTTGACCACTGACTTGGAATGGGCCTTCCCACAAAGGTAACAATTTGTTGTCGTCCTTCAGGGTCTCGTCTGACTTACGAAGCCAAACTTGCTGGCCTTTCTGGAAGGGTTTTCCTTGTGTCCTCGACTTATTTTTGAAATTCAACCAATCTGCTTGACTCTCCACCTTGGCTTGGATCCACTTGGACTCTAAATCCTTGATACTCTCAAACCATTGTGAGGCGTTGTAGCACTGCCTTGGATGATACATCACTGGTCCTGGACCCATCTTCTCATGACCAAAAACAAGCTCATTCGGACTTAATCCAGTGTAGTTCTTGGTACGATGCTATCTCCTCAAGACACAGTAAATTGTCTCCAGCCAATTGTAGTCTTTTTCAGTCGCCAGGAATTTTCTCAGAATGTTGATAAGAATTCTTCCAGCGCGTTCAGCAGGGAGGGCTCGATGGTCGGAGACTCGGGCACGAAGATGATGAACTCCCAATAGAGCACACATGTTCTCCCACCAAGTCCCAATGAACTCCTTCCCACTGTCCGTCAGAATTTCACTGGGAACATCCCAGTTACTCATCCACTGACTTGCAGTCCACTTGGCAGCCGTTTCAGAGGTGAGATGCTTCGTGTTGCAAGGGAGGACCTGGATGTAGCCACTGTGGCGGTCTTGAATTAACAAAGCCCCATCGATAGGCTTCCTCGTGTAGAGACATTCCTCTTGGATTTGTCCCAACTCGAAGACATCCGCCGTCACCTTGTCGAACAGCCTCTCAGGAATTGGTAATCCCTTCAGTAGTCCTTCTGCCTTTTGATTCTTGGGGATGGTCGCCTGACATTGCTTGCATCCTTTGGCAACTCGTTCGCAGGCACTCTTGAGGTCCCGTGTGTACACTCTGTGTCGTAGCTCCTGCTCAAGAACACGAGAATGTCCGTGGGATGTCTCATTCCGATGCCAATGTTTGACATATTGGTCAATTCGACAATCAGGAACACAAATCCGTCCTTGCCAAAATAACTTGTCGCCTTGGATCTTGAAATCAGACGTCTCTTCAGAGTCGTAAGGCTTGTCCCCTTTCAACTTGTGGTATACAGACCCAAAGAACCTGTCCTCCTTGTACATCTTCCTCCAATCCACATAGGGGAAGGAAGTTTCCTTGTCCTTTTGTTGTGGAGGGAGCGTGGATTTCGCCTTGGATCTTGTCACTGGAAACACATTAAGGAGTGGCAGCGAAGACTCAGAGTCAGAGTTAACTCCTGCAGTCTGATCTGCCTTGGTAGCCTCCTTGCATCTGACCAATTCCACCTTCATCCGATTTTTAATCGAACATTGGAGACAATGTTTCTTGATCAGTGCTTGTTCCTCCTTATCAAACTCGATCACCTCGGCTTTATCCGTCGCTGTCCAATGAAAACTCACCTCAGAGTAAGCCTCTGAGGCTGGGTAGGCCCAGCGACTCAGGGCGTCCGCCACTGTATTGTAGCGACCCGGAATGTAAGTCACATGGAGGTCAAATCTGCTGAGAGTTTCATGCCAACGGCCTCTCGTCCCAGCTGGTCCACCAGGGGTATCCACATGTTCTGTCCTCCAGCTCTCCAGTGACTTGTGGTCAGTCAGTACCTCAACGCGATGGCCCAAGATCCAACCTTCATAACGCCGTAAGGCACAAAGGATTGCGTAGGCTTCCCGTTCCCTTGGACTCCAATTTCGCTGTCTTGTTGTAAGCTTGCGAGACCAGAAAGCCAGAGGACGATGGTGACCTTCGTCATCGACTTGTTCGATCGTAGCACCAATGGCGTAACGACTGGCGTCTGTACGAATATAAAAAGGTCTTCCATCCAACCACGGAGTCTTTAATGTAACCACGTTTGCCAGTGCTTCCTTGAGACCAGTAAAGGCCTCTTCACATTCTGGCGTCCACTTGAGCTTGACTTGAGATCCCTTCTTTCCTTCTATTTTGCCAACCTTGAGTAACTCTGTCAATGGACCAGAGAACTTGGCGTAGAGAGGAAGGAACTCGTGGTAATAATTGCAGCAGCCCAAAAAGGCACGAAGCTGCGTGATGGTTTTAGGCCTTTCCCATAGCTGCAGGGCAGCCATTTTCCCTGGGGCCGGTCTTCTTGTCCCATCTTCCAAGACAGAGCCACAAAATTCCACGCTCTGGAGGAACATTTTGCCCTTCTTGGGTCCACACACGAGCTTCTCTTGTCGAAGGACTTCGAGAAATTTGCGGACTTGTTCTTCGTGCAACTTCAGGCACTCATCAAAGTTTTTTCCCAACGGCGTGGCAATCAGAAGGTCGTCAATGTAGATGCTGCAGAATTCTTGTAAATCCAGAGACTTGTGCTTCTGAAATAAAATAGTCTCCATCATCTTCTGGAACATCAACGGCGCATTCTTCAGACCCATCGGCAGTACAGTCCACTGGACAGTGCCACAGGGCGTGCACATTGCCGTCAAATGCCTATCCGCCTTTTGAAGTGGCATTTGGTGAAAACCATGGCGCAAATCCAACACAGTAAAGAGCTTACCTTTGGCTCTCGCGGCGATCTCCTTCTCGATTAAAGGAAGGGGATGCACGTCAGGTACCGTGGCGGCATTCAGGGCTCTGTAATCCACCACTAGACGCCAAGCATCTATGCTGGATTGGTCAGCAGGTGGGGGTTTTGGCACAGTAAATGGTGCTGAACACCACTCAGAACTCATGCAGCCCTCCAACCAACCGAACTCATAGAGATTGCGCTCAATAATCTTTCGCAGGGCATCTGCTTTGGTGCCGTGTAGATAGAATGGACGTTGTTTGTGCACCTTTGAGCCTTGGGTTATCGCAATCTTGGCTTCCCCATTTTCACATCGAATTCGGGGGTTTTTCCACAACTTCCCACTCAGCATGTCATCTTTATAATCTTCGAACACTGCGTCCCTTCTTGCAGATATCTTGTCTCCGTCGACCTGATTCCCACATTTAATCACTGTTACAATCACCAACATTATGTCCACCAATTTGCGAATTGTTGGTCGTGGTCTCATATTCTTGGCCACTTCATTCGGAACTTCTTCGTCGCATTGTTGGCGGATGAAGCTCACCTGAGCTCGCTCCTCGGTGGGATCCCACCAATGAAGGGGGTCCACGAATGTCTTGAAGGGATGGTCGGACGAATTCAGCTGCATTCCTGTCAATTCAGGTGAAAATCTTGGAAATTTGTAGTCATTCTTGCCTGAATTCTCGACATTTTTGGCTTGATTCTTGTCTGATGGGGACGAATTGGAATGGATGGAGGCGTTCTCTTGAGGGACGCCGATTGTCCTTCCCTCCTTCCGCGACGATACGTCGGGATTCCGCTCTCGATCGTCTCGATCCACTTCAATTTCGTCCATTCTTGAGGAATTTGATATGACCTCTTCTCTTCCCATTTCACTGTCATCTTGCCAATAATCTCCCAGATTCCCGTCAACTAAGCACGCCAACGTGCTCCACAAACGCTGTGGCAAATGCTTACCATTGTCTTCGCAATACAGCTTCACTCCCTTGTGAGGTAGCTCGACAATGTCGATTGAAATGTCCATAATGTCCTTGAACCAAGATTGTCTTGGCCAGTTGGGGACAATTCAAATCGCCTTTGCGCCGGATTGCTTCAGCTTCTGCACCACACGAGGAAAAACGTCGAAGGGCGGATTGATCCATAGAGGTTCAGACCAGTCCTCACTCCAGGCATCGTCGTAGAACTTCTGAAATCTTTTATTCTTTTTGTTTGCAAAAGCATCAACTTGCGGACGAAAATTGTGGTTCCTTTCGAAATAATCCACCAGAATGTCCCGCCATTTGTCGACTACACGATAGCAAACTGACTTCCACTTCTTGCAGTTCAATGATTCCACCTTTCCTTCGTCGAATTCTTCTTGATTCCCTGTCCATTCCTGCCCATCTTGCTGAATATGCAGCTTATTTCGCTCCTTGAATTGGTGTATACTCTTGGTATATGGGTGCAGATAATACAGGTCTGACGGGTCGCTGGTCGACGGATCCTGGAGGAAGCATGTCCTGTGTCCCATGGGCGACACACGGTGAGCGTGAAGCCATGGTTGACCCGAGAATAAATCATACTTTATGCTTGTTTCATAGAATTTTCCAGCAAACCACTCCTCCGTCACCGACTCTTCCACGCTCCACACAGATTGTTTCACCAATCTGACCGCCAATTCTGCCTCTCTGTCGCCACCGTCAAGGCGATGTCCGCTCACTCCCTCCAGCTGGACAGGTGTCGATGACATCTTCGCCTCGTCCTCCTGCAGAAAGCCTTTTCTCACCAGATTGACCCCTGAACCATTGTCAATCAGACATTTGGCAAGTTTAACCTTACCATCTGTCGTCCTGACCTGGATCCAGCAGACAAACTGGCGCTGCTTGCCTCGCCAGACAGCGCTGAGGACCCAGGCAGGGTAAAGGAGGCCTGAGGAACGCGCTAGCCCATCCCAGCAGCTTCCATCCACCGCCCCAACTACCCTGATGGGCTTTGTCTCCTGCCACTCAACCCCAGTGTTGGGAATTGGGTCACGTTGGCTTCCCTATTGCCATTCTTCTTCAACATTCGGCTGCACGTTCTGTACTTGTCCTTCGTCAACCCATTCTTCTCCTGCTTCGACGGCATTGACTCCTTTTCCACGTCCACGACCACCAAATGACTTTCCACCACCACCTTTCTTACCTCCTTGGCCTTTGTTGTTGGAGGTGTTGGAATTGGGGTTGGATTCGTTGGATCTGCCCTTGCCTCGACCTCCAGTATCCTTGTTGTTGCCGAAGGTCTTGTTTGCTGGCGTCTCCGTATACAGGGGGTTGCCATTCACCTTGGAATCATCTTGATTCCCGGACTTTCCTTGCCCCTTTCCACCCTTTTCGCCAGATTTTTTCACCAGATTTTCCACCAGCATCGGTCCATCTTGAGCCACTTGGATCTCCGCCTTGCTGCGAAAAATCTTTTGGCGTCCAATCCCTGTTCTTTCCTTTGGACTGCCCTTTACCCTTTCCCCTTCCATGCTGGTCAGCATCTCGTGCTCCATCCTGCTGGGGATTTTTGGGAGAATTTCCCTTTCCATCCATTTTTTGACTGAATTGTCTTGAGATCTGAGGGCGTCCACCTGTGATCTGCGGTCGTGTGAGTCGCCGCTCGACCTTCCTTTCCAAGGGCAATGCACACGGAGCATCCCTTCTCACCAACGGCACTGACCTTGCCTCCGAAGCCTTGTGCATCCTGTGACTTCTGGCGTTCTAAGTTTGCATACTTTTCAAGTTGGTCCCAGATCTGCTCGACTCCATACGAGAAGATCCACGGCCGCACCTTCAAAACTGTCCCCTTATACTTCACTTTTCCATCCACCATGCTACAGAAAAACTCCGACTGTTCAGAATCATGGAAACCAACTCTCCATCTGCCCTCACGAATAGTGATGTCTTTCAATCCCGTAGCACTGATAGATTGTAGCAACTCACGAACTGCCATTTTTCCCATAGTTTCCGGCAATCCTCGGACTTCAACCCAGTTGCCCAGGACTTTTTGGTCCGCCTGGGAGTCCCTGATCTTCTGCTTGGTCCCTGGCGTGAGCTTGCTCAGGAGGATCTTCTTCATCTCGCCTTCAGAAAGTCCTTCTCCCGAGTTATCGCCTCTTGCACCAAAAACTCCCAATCTTGCCTTGCTATTTGGATCTCTTCAAGAAACAATTTCTTGATCGCCCTGAAGTTCTCAAGACGGTTCCTGTAATGATCCTCAGGGCGTCGAGAGCCCTTCTTTTTTGAGACTTCGATACAGCTCTTCATAAGTCAGGGGATCTCCTTGATTCTGCCGTTCCACATAAAGATCACATGTACTTTCTCTGAGTTTGCCAGTCAAACAGTCCATCAACCCGAGAATCCAGAGTTCCTTGTCGAGCTTCTCCGTCTGCAACCAGACCATGAACTGCCGTTCGAAGGACGCCCAGTAATTTGGGTGCCCTGAGAACTTAGGCTGCTGCATTACTGAACCTCTGAGCCTCATGTGCAAAGGGTTCAGCAGGTGGTTCAGGTTGAAACCTGTGGATGTGCCAACCGGATTGACGAAAACTGGATTGACGGCGGCGCCTCCCGTTGCCTGTGCTTGCGCAATTGCGGCCGCCAGCAACGCCTGGTCCACAGTAGGCTGCACGAATGGCGTTGGTTGCGCTTGATGCATCCTCATCTCCTTCAATTTCTTCTGCTTTTCCTTCGTTTTGGCCTCATTTTCCTTCTTTTCTTTGTCCTTCTTCTTCAGGGCCATTGATCTCTCCTTCACGGTGGTCTTTGCCTTTCCATCAATATCACCAACAGTACTTACAGACAGTACAGACCTTCCTGACGAAGATTCTCCTCCTTCGGTACCCAGATTGAACCCAATAGGACTTGTAAATCCAGTAGGGGGAATACCAGAAATTCCAGTAAAAGCTGGGTGTGAACCAGTAAAAGCTGGGGGTGCCGGAGAATGTGGAACGCCGTAAGGCGTGGATGCAGGTGCAGCTGAGGAGGTAGGTGCTGGGTGACTTGCCATTGTGGGCGCTGGTCCAGTGAGCCCAGTAGTGCTCAGATTTTGTACCAGATTGGTCAATTTCTCCAGCTTCTGCTCCATCTCCTTCCAATTGCTGTCGTCATCCCTCTTTTTCTCCTTGGCGGCCTTCTTCAGCTCCTTCACCCTGTCTTCCAGCGACGAAATCTGGCGCCGACAGGAGCAGTCCTTGGCACATTCGCCACAGGACGGGCATCTTGTCCCTTTTCCCTTGCTTCTTACCTCGTCGACCCAAGTGTCAACACTGGAGGTAGAGCTGGGGAGTTTGGACAATTGCTCCCTGGAGAGGTGAGACTGTGTCGAATCACACCTCATTTCGTCGACCTCTTCGTCGTTCGGACCCCAGGCGCCTGACGGACCAGCGTGCTGACGCACATTCTGGCGTCTTCCCTCGGCAATGATGGCCATCTGCACCATCACGGAAGCCTAGTGGTCGAACTGGTCCATCAGCCCCTCCCAGTCCTCTTGTTCCTGCAATGTGGCGTCAAATCGCAGGCGGCCACTGTCCCTGATGAACTGGCACGACGCCCTGAACCAGTCCCTCGGGCGGCCTCGATAGCTCGCCTCCGCCAGTAGCCAATTCTGGCGGTTCAGGAACTCCTGATTCCAGATATCCTGGAAGTGGTTTTCCCAGTAATCAGCACTGATTCCAGTATCAGACGGCTCTCCTTCGCTGCTGCTGTCTTCAAGATCAGGCAAAGCGTGAGAGCTGGAACCAGATTCACTCGAGGAGGGAGATTCTCGACCGGGTTTAAGGTTTGGTGGGGCGTTCACACAACAATCAGCACAAGTATGAACTCCAGGCCAATGTCTATGGCCACAGTAAGGACACTCAGAAGGGTGATCTTCGGTTCGCTGGGGAGATGCCACGAATGTAACCTCAGGGGGAACACGCAGTGACCCAGAACGAGTAATAGCCCCGCTAAAGTCCGATGATCTTAGGGTGTCCGTGGAGATTCCAGAAGCAGAGTCATGATTTCCTCTGCTACCATGTAACCGTTGCAAAGTGGTTGATCTTTCTTGTAACTGCGAAGCAGGGTTGGTACAATACAGTACGTGTAATGTATTGTATCGTTCCGATACAGTACTGTAATGTAATGTATTGTATCTCAAACTTTTCTGACAAAGTAGTGTTTTAGTTTACAACCTGCAATGGTTTGCGAAAACAGTTTTTTGCATTTGTTTATGATGTTCAAGACAGGGTTGGGATTAACAAACGTTGCTTGTTTAGTTTTTTTTGAAAATTAAGGAACAAACGAACGAACGATGAAAATAAACAAACATCGTTTGTGAAATTTTTTCCTTGTTCATGTTGTTTTGGTTTGCTTCTAATGGTTTACTTGCTTCTATTGTGCCCCTTCCTAGTGCTTTTTCAAAAAAGTAGTAGTAGTACAATGTTTTCTGTGGACAAAATAATGTTTCTGATTTTTTTAAAAACCATTGTGCTTCTTTTGAAAAAAGAATAATTCAGATATTTTTGAAAACCATTGCGTTGGAGGTCAAGGCCCCAGGAATTCCAGCCTCACAAAGGCACCTGTCCCCAGGCTGACCACCGAATGGCCAAAAATGGCAAATGGCAAAAAGTGAGCAACCAGCAAAAAATAAAGCAAGCGCATGTATATGTACAGCTGCTGCAGCACACATAACAGGTCCCTGGCGTCACTTGAAGCCTCTGTGCAGAAGTGAAATTTTGAGATTCAAATGACATCACTGAGATGCAGCAGCAAACTGACTGAGTCCACCATAAAGGGTCATATAAAGGACAACGAAGGCTCACTCATAACTGTCGAGACAACAGAAGCGAGCGCGACGAACACTCAAACGACACTCACAGCACGCGCCGACACTCAAATGACACTCACAGCACGCGCCGACACTCAAATGACACTCACAGCACGCGCCGACACTCAAATGACACTCACAGCACGCGCCGACACTCAAATGACACTCACAGCACGCGCCGACACTCAAATGACACTCACAGCACGCGCCGACACTCAAAGGACACTCACAGCACGCGCCGACATTCAAATAACACTCACAACACGCGCCGACACTCAAATGACACTCACAGCACGCGCCGACACTCAAATGACACTCACAGCATGCGCGAACACTCAAGTGACACTGACAGCACCTTCTTCCTTTTGTGCTCCTTCTTCGTCTTCTTTGTCTTCACTCCTCAGTCTTCTTCGCTGCTGCAGCTTCTCGATCTTCTTCTGTCTTCTTCTTAACGTCTCTTTGATCTCCTTCGCCTCTTCCGCTTCTTTCTTCTGTTCTTTCTCTCTTCATATTCTTCCCTCCTGTTCTTCTTCTCCTTCTTCTTCACTTGCTTCTTGTGTCGCCCTGCAAACGCAAGACAGGCAGAAAAATTCAACTACCAATGTTAATGAAACGAAATCCAAATTAAAATCATTGCAAATTCTATAAAGTACCTCACATTTGCACTGTTAATCCTTGGCCATGTTTGTTTGCTCAGCGGCGCCCGCGGCTGGCGCCAGATGCTAGCCTAGGAACAAGACGCGTACTGTATTGTATTCTCGCGATACAGTACGCGTATATATACGTTACGCGTATATATACGCCGTCTTTTCCAACCCTGCTGCGAAGCCTGTAGCCTTGATGCCCCAGGGGTCGTAACGCCCGACACTGCCCCTGATATCTCCGAACCCAACTGACCCTCTTCAGACCCATATCCAGCCTCTGGGAGCGACATATGCGAAGCACTTGTAAGTCCATTGAACTCCATGGTGGAATATGAATAGTCAGAAAACCCAGTCTACAAAAATGGAGCAGACATAGAATCTCATTGTGCATCCATCGCACATAATGACACAACGTGAAATCATTCGAAATAATTTAAATAAATCCGATTGGGAAATCACGAAAGACAAATGTGACTCGATGCGCGCTCACAGGCGACATCTGGCGGCGAACGGAAAACGTGAAAACAAGCGGAAAATTTACTGCACTAATGTACATCTGGGAATCATTGAAATTCTGATCACATTGATGTATAAATTGAGTGCTGTCACTGCTGCCGTTACACATTCTTAGTGAATGTGCATGGAGCTTAGGAAGGGGGTGTAATAAGTCAGGGCATTTGGGCCTCTCAGAAGCTTTCTGGAGGGTCTATACTAGAATTCTCCAAGCTTCAAGATCCTAGAACACTAGGATATTTGCACATATTTGGCTTATATTCCAAGCCTATAGCTTGTTGCTAGACTCTACTGCTCTTAGGGACACGACAGAGAGCAGAGATCTAGGATACATTAGTAGCCATACATGAATAATCACATTCCATATGCTTATAATGTGATTTAATCATGTTTATGCTGTTTTAGAAGGTTCTAATGTATTAGAAGCTATTTTGAAGCTTTTTTGAAGCTTCAGATGGCCTGTCGCGACTGTCGCCGTCTTTTGCCGCCGACAGCAATTTACGTAATGTTGACAAGGCCTGTGATGAGATAGACTACTCAGAAAGTTGATAAAATATAGGTTTTGTTGCCTTTTTAATGAGAATTTATTGTTACATCGATTTTCTTGTTATTTAGGCATGTGAACCCGTATTACTGGACCAGCCAGTTGGGTCAGCTCGATGTTTGTTCACGACTTCGTCTTCTTGCTGTTGCCTACTTTGTGCTTGCCAAGGGAATCAATTGGAATGGAGAAATTCGTTTAAAACAATTTGACTTTGAAGTGCAAGACAAGGACAAAAGGGTTTATTGTGCACCCTAAGTAAGTTGGCACTACTAAGTACAAGCACAATACAGTGAAACTTCCACGATGGTAGGTGACGCTTGGGGCAGAATCAGGGGCTCCAGTTTGGCCCGCATCTCTTGAGTGAGATCGCCAATAAGTTCAGAGGTGGCTCCTCGGAGAGCCTCTTTTATCTCCGACCGCGTCAGGGACCTGTTGGAGGATCTCCCCGATCCTCTACTCCTGCTCCTGCATGACTCAGGTCCTCTCCTCAGCCCACTCAGGGTTGCATACCCAGGAACATCCACATAGGCTCCCGTAGCGGGTAGAGGATGGTGATAGTCCGCTGCATACCATCGCAGCGCAGAACTGGAGGCCACTGGCTCACTGGTAGTAGTTGCCTCTGGAACCTTAGTGGTAGATGGGTTCACACCATAGACAGGGTAGGTAGGCATACCAGTAAAGCCTGTGCCCTCAGCCATAGGCGGAATGGTTATGGGTGTGGATATTGTAGCGGCTGGGTCTGAAGTTGGGAGTGTGGTGGTTGTAGGTCAGGGTGATGCGTGGAGGCCAGAGGCGCTTGTTGCGCCCTCGAAGGTCGACTCACTCGTCGGGTCGTGCCCATGGTCTACTCCTTCGTCTGCCATGCTTTCTCCTGCATCCTTCTCTCTCTCCCTCTCTCTCTTCACAGGGTTGGTGTCCACCTCCTCGACTGAGAGGGCCCGGAAGGGCAACTGAAGTCCCTCCAGCGAGTCATCAACCACGTCCACTGGCCCATGTTAGGGCACCGAAGGTACAGCGCTAGGTCCAGGTCCAGGTTCACCAGGTGCTGGCATTGCTGGTTCCTCAGGCACCGTCCTCACGTCGGTGTCCTCCTTCTTTGTGTCCATATTCGCCCTTCTTGCTTATGACAGATCTCGGCGCACTGGATGTACGGCACGGGGTTGCTGCCGGTACGCAGAGACTGTCTGCCTCTTGCTACCAGAAGGTTTTATAGTGATTTCAACACTGTGTTTTTGTTGTGCCTCTCCTGCTGCTTGCTGCTGGTGTAGGGTTCCTGCTGCTTGTTTTTGATGAGGAAAATGTTTTATTGTTGAAATACAACCAATCCAGGATAACCCAAGCCAGAGATAAGCAAGTAGAGGATAAACAGGATCAATGCATGAAGGGCTGCAGTCACAAAGAGTTAGATAAAGACAACTATCAACAATAGACCACAGCAATTAGCATACATTGCAGCTCAGGATGAAATATTTTACATGTTTGAGAAAAACCAATTGAAAAACTGCCCCGAGGGCTCACTCTCATCCTTAGTGCCATCTTGAGATGTGCACTCTTTGTTGTTGGGTCCCATAGGTGCAGAGGTGGCATGGCTTGTGGCACTGAAGTCACTGCCATGTCACATGGGATAATCCTACTTAGCTAGGCTGACTGGGTATTGAACCCAGGACCTCTCAAAAAGAGGTGCCCCAGCCCCCTAGGGTGCATACCACTAGGATAGCTAAGAATTCATGAGAAAACATAGATAAGTTCATAGGCTCTGCCCTCAGTATATCAGTGCCTCAGTCACCCAGGAAAAGATGTTTTAGTGCCCATGGCTTGGGGATTAAGGGGTCCACACTACATTCTGATTTAGTGTTTGGTTCCATAGGTCAAAATGTGTTATCACCCATTCTGGTTGGGCCAATACTAAGATAAAAATGCAAGAGTGCTTAGAGCACCTGTAATACAACTAAAGTATACCCTAAAGGTTTGAGGTTTGAGGTTTGATTTTGCGGGTACTAGACGCCTTTCGGCCCCGGGGGGCCACCTGGTCGGGCCAGGTGATATCCTCCCCACCGGGTCCTAGTGGGGGGCCCTCCAAGACGCACCTCCTGCCTGGTGGCGGAGTCCCCCGGGTTCACAGAGCTCGGAGCCCCGTCCTTCCCCGGCGTCCCCGTTTCGCCACTCCCCGGTCAGTGCATCAATTCGCAGCCGTGGCCGCGGGCGCTTACCCACTGCGTCGCCCCCCTAATGCGTGGTCGCCCGGGGCACCGGCGCCGCCGGGCCCGTGCTACTGGCTTGTCGCCAGTGGGACCCCCTTGGGCTGGCGCGGTGGCTGCCTAGCCTAGGGGTTGGGGCGTGGCGCTGTGCGCCACTACTGCCTTGGCGGGTGCAGTGTCCCGTCTGTGTGTGCGCGGCGCTCGCGGCCGGTTCGGGGGGGTTCGGGCCGGTACCTGGTGTTGTGTTTCCCCTTCTTCCCCCTTCCCGCCCCGCGTATCCCGCGTTGCGTGTGGCGGGCCGTCCCGTCCGGGTGTCCCTTACCCTCGCTCGCTGGTACGCCATTCCAGGTGGTCTGTGCGTTCCGCGCGCTCGGTCCGGTTGCCCTTCTGGTGGTCCCCGCGTGTCCTTTTCGTGTGTGTGCGCTCGCGCTCTCGCGGTGTCCGCTCCCCGCTGGGTGGTGTGGCGCGCGCATCTCGCGTGGTCCCGGCACTGGGCGCTGGTAGGGCCGTTCCATGTGGTCCGTGCCCCTCCGCGTGTCCTGCCCCGGTCCCGTGCTCCGTCTGGCGTGCTTGGGGGGGGGCGGTCCGGTCCCGGTTCCCCCCTACTTGGCTTGGGGTTGCGGGGGCGGCGGCTGGGCGTCCCCGGGGGGGTGCCCTCGTCCGCGGGAGTCTCTTACGCCACTGAGGGGTGTCGTCGGCTATGTATCCTGCCCTGAGGGTGGGGCTGTGCGCCGTCCACGCGCAGTCCACGCGCACGGGGTCGGGACTGGGGAGGGGGCTGGGTGGGGTGCGTTGGATCGCCGACTGACGTGCACTGGGGTAAGAGGCGGGCAGTAGCACCACCGGGTCGCCGACTGACTGTAGGGCGGGGGGTCGCTCTGTCTCTTTCCGTCCCTCTGCCTTCCCTGGGCAGGCAACAAAGCGGGCGTCACTGGCGTTGCGCTGTCCATGGGGGGCGTGGCCCCCCATACCACTCCGGTTCGTGTTCACCCAGCCTCTCCGGGTACGATCTGTGCGGCGTCCCTGTGCGCAGGCGTGGGCCCGTTTGTTCTTCGCGGCCCCCTTGTGGGCCGGCGGCCGGAGCGGGGGGGCGGGTCACACTCCGGCCCCCCTCTCGGCTGGGGGGGCCCATTCCCCTTGCCTCGGGGGGGGTGTCGCGCTGCGGCCTCCCCGCTCTCGTTCCGGGCGGCGGCCTGTAATACCCCTTTCTGGCCCTCCCCTCCGGCGCGCGCGTGCGGTCGGGGCTGACGTGCCGCCCCGGGGCGGGGGGGGGTGAGGGGCGGCCCGTGGACCGCTCCCCTGGGGGCCCCGGCTGACCTGCAAACCCCCCCTCTTTCCCCTCGGAGTGGGCTGTGGTCACGGGAGGGTCATGTGGGGCGCGGCCTCCTTCGTGCTCCGTTGTGCGCGTTGCTCCGGCACGCCGGTGTGGGTTCGTGGGGGCAGGTCCAGCCGCCGCTGCCCTTACCGTGTCGCCGTTCCTCCTGTGGGTGGGGGCGCCCCCCCGGCCCTGGGGGGGCGGAGGGCCGCGCCTGTGGCTCCCCAGCTGGGGTGGGTGCGGGGGGGGGGGGGGGGGGCACCCCGCCTGCTCTCGGGCCTGTGTGGGAGGGGGGGGGGGGGGAGTGGGGGGGGGTCCTCCGGTTCCCTGGCGATGCCCCCTGTCGGCCAAAAAAAAAAGGGGGGGGGGGGGGCGGCTTGGCGGTCCCAGCCCCGGGGGCCAGCCATCGGCCAGGGGGGTCGCGCCCTTCCCCCGCCCCCCTCTACCGAGTGCCGGATCCTCCCGCAGTCCCTCCCTGGGGCCCCCCATCTCCCGGCCGTTGCCGCGCGGCGCTGGCCGGCCGGGGGTGGCCGTGAGGGTCAGCGGTCAGTGGTTAGCGGGTTGCGGGGCCGCCTTCCCTGGGTAGGTAACAAAGCGGGCGTCCCTTGGCGTCGTGCTGTCCATGGGGGGCGTGGCCACCCATACCATTCCGGTTCGCGCCCACCCGGCTTCTCTGGGCACGATCTGCGCGGCGTCCCGGTGCGCAGGCGCGGGCCCACTTGCTCTTCGCGGCCCCCATTGGAGCCGGCGGCTGGGGCGTCGGGGCGGGTCACACTCCGGCTCCCCTCTCGGGCGGGGGGGTCCGTCCCTTCAGCCTCGGGGGGTGGGGGCCGGGGCCCCTGCGGCCGGCGGGCCGGCGGGGGGGCGGGGGGGGGGGGGGGGGGGTGTCGCGCCGCGGCCTCCCTGCTCTCGTTCCAGGCGGCGGCCTGTGGTACTCCTTCCCGGCTCTCTCCGCGTCGCCGGTGCTCTCCCTTCCGGCGCGCGCTTGCGGTCGGGGCTGAAGTGCCGCCCCGTGTTGGGGGGGGTGAGGGGCGGCCCGTGGACCGCCCCCCTGGGGGCCTCATCTGACTTGACACCCTCCCTCCGTCACCTCGGAGCGGGCTGTGGTTACGGGAGGGTCATGTGGGGCGCGGCCTCCTTCCTGCTCCGTCGTGCACGTTGGGGGGGGGCGGGGGCGGCATGGCGGCCCTGGTCCCGGGGGCCAGCCCCTACCGAGAGCTGGATGCCCGCGCAGGCCCTCGCCGGGGCCCTCACCTCCCCGGCCGTTGCCGCGCGGCGCCGGCCGGCCGGGGGTGGCTGATGGTTAGCGGTCAGTGGTTAGCAGGTTGCGGGGCAGCCGGTTCCTCCCCGCGCTTGGCGCCCCCGCACTCCCTCCCGCGGGTGGCGGCGCATCCCCGCACGTCGTGCCGTACCGTGGGGGGGGCGTGGGTCAGGGGGCCCATCCCCCCCTCCCGTGCCCGCCGTCTGGGCCTTCACTTGCGCCGCCGCTTGTGTGGGGGCTGGGGCTGCGGCGGCGGCGGGTTGTGCCGGCGGTAGCGCCAGTGGGCGAGGGCGCTACGCAGAGCCCGGGGGAGCCTGTTGTTGGCGTCCGCATCCGTGATGCGGAGCACCGCCCCCCCCTCCAGGAAGGCCGGCCACGTCGGCTCCCTGTCGGGCCACGCCGCCCGGATCACTGACCTGAGGACCCTCTCGTGGTCCTCTGGTGCCGCCCACCCCCCCGGGGGTGCCTCCCGGTGTCCTCCGTCTCTCCGGAGGAGCACGGCATCGAAGGGCCGGTTCCGCGACCTCCTGGAGGTCCCCTGGTTGGCCCAGCACAACCACCCGTACACTTCCCCCACCAGGGGGAGGGTCTCCCCCCCCAGCGGGTCCGGGACTGCGCCCCAGTCCACGTTCCACGGCCGGCTCTCCTCCGCCCCCTGTGCCGGCCCCCCTCGCTGCTCCTGCACCTGCGGCGCCGATGCCACGCCCCGTCCCCCCTCCGCCGAGGCCACCCGCGCCGGCTCCGCCCTCGGCGCGGGGGGGGCTTGCTGGTGCTGGTGTCGTGGGGGTTGGGGGGGGATGAGCTCGCCGGCGTCAGGGTCGATGTTGTAGAGGTGGTGGTGGTGGTGGTGGTGGTGGTGGTAGGTGTGGTGTGCCGGCATCTGTTGGATGCCGGGGGGGATGCACCTCACCGGCTGCACTTCCGGCTGCGGGGGTGCCCCGCCCTCTGCCCCCCTCCCCTCGCCCCGCCCTCCCCCCTGGGCTCCCGTGCCCCGTCCCTCCTGTCCCTTGGGGCCCTTGCCCTTGCCCTTGCCCTTGCCCTTGGGCCCCTTTCCGGTCCCGTGCCCATGTCGCGGGTCCCGCCTCTCGTCCCCCACACCCCGGCCCGCTCGCTCTCCCAACCCCCCTTGTCCAGCCCCCTGCGCCTGGGTACCCTGCCCGCGCCCCTGAACACCCTTCCCGTGCCCTGGCCCCTCCCCGACCCCCTGCCCGTGTCGCGGGTTCCGCCTCTCGTCCACCACGCCCCGGCCCGCTCGCTCTCCCACCACCCCTCGCTCCGTCCCCTGCACCTGGGCCTCCTGCCCGCGCTCCCGCGCGCCCTTCCCGTGCCCCGACCCCTCCCCTGCCCCCTGCCTGTCACGCCGTCCGCCGCTCCCCTCCCCCTCGCCGCTGCGCCCTTCCTGGACCACTCGCCGGGCGTCCCGCTGCCTTTGCAGTTGCGGCAGCGTGACGCCCGGCGGTGAGCGCTCGCGCTTCGGGGGGCGGTCATGCCGCTCCCGCCCCGGGGGGAAGGGCTTGGGGGGGTACGGCTTGGGGGGGCTGGTGTGGGTGTGGGCGGGGTTGGCGTGGGCGCGGTAAAATGTTTTATTGTTGAAATACAACCAATCCAGGATAACCCAAGCCAGAGATAAGCAAGTAGAGGATAAACAGGATCAATGCATGAAGGGCTGCAGTCACAAAGAGTTAGATAAAGACAACTATCAACAATAGACCACAGCAATTAGCATACATTGCAGCTCAGGATGAAATATTTTACATGTTTGAGAAAAACCAATTGAAAAACTGCCCCGAGGGCTCACTCTCATCCTTAGTGCCATCTTGAGATGTGCACTCTTTGTTGTTGGGTCCCATAGGTGCAGAGGTGGCATGGCTTGTGGCACTGAAGTCACTGCCATGTCACATGGGATAATCCTACTTAGCTAGGCTGACTGGGTATTGAACCCAGGACCTCTCAAAGAGAGGTGCCCCAGCCCCCTAGGGTGCATACCACTAGGATAGCTAAGAATTCATGAGAAAACATAGATAAGTTCATAGGCTCTGCCCTCAGTATATCAGTGCCTCAGTCACCCAGGAAAAGATGTTTTAGTGCCCATGGCTTGGGGATTAAGGGGTCCACACTACATTCTGATTTAGTGTTTGGTTCCATAGGTCAAAATGTGTTATCACCCATTCTGGTTGGGCCAATACTAAGATAAAAATGCAAGAGTGCTTAGAGCACCTGTAATACAACTAAAGTATACCCTAAAGCATTGGAAAAGCACTTTTTCTTACTAGAACACACAAATCAAAGAAATTCTGCAAACAAATTAATGCACTCAAAGAGCTGCGGGAAGGTCAACACACAGCCACGTGCTCCATACATGTGCAAACGCAACCCTCTCAACCCAACACAAAAATGCAGTGTGGCCACGTTTGATATGTACCATGTACTGCAGTGCGGGCCCAAGCAGAACTGGGGCGCACGCGATGCAATCCTTCACTTGCATTCCAACCCTGTCCACGTTAAGGAAAAACCGCACTACCTCCTCCTCCCAACAGCCACCCAATACGTCAACCGAGACAGGTCGCGCTGACGGGCGCGCAACACCGCACCGCATACATACAAGGCAGCGCAGACACACCACAAATCAGAAACCACAAACAAAAAAAACACCAGCAAAGCAAAGGAACACAGAGACCGGTGCTGATTGAACATGAGCCTCAAGCGAATAGTGGCATCCGCAGAAATATGGTTACCTCTGGAACTGATGTCGTTGCTTTTTGAGTGGTCACACACGTTGGCTTGCTTGTCGAAAAAGGTAGGCCAAGGGATGAAATCACTACGTTGCCCAACACGGTTTCCACGTATTTTGCAGATAGTGGGGAGCACTTTGGGAGACAGAAAATCGCAAATAAATCGGTCACGCTTCTTTGAGTTTCGATTCAATGTCTAGAGTCATGTTACTAATCATGTTGAGATAAGCCTTGACAAGCTTGTGATATTCGGGGAGTGTAATTTCACCGCGTACTCTCCCGTTTTGACCGATGGTACCCTACGTTTCCTAACGACTACAAGTCTATGCCTGTGTGAGAACACCCTCGAACACTTCACCAAATTGCAGCGGGTGCATCATGCCCAATGCGGCCATCTCGAACCGCCGCAGTTTTTAAGATCTGATCCTGCAACTTCAAAGAAAGACTTCACATATTTCTATATGCACAGCCGACACTGTGGCGAAATTTCCTTGTCCATGTCGCGGCTCGATACAACAACGCATTTCATCCGCGCGACAGTTTACGCGAAGAAGCGTTTTGCCGTAATTTCAAATTTTGAAAATTGTGAAAATCTTCGGAACGAGGCCGTTTCAAAAGGGCTTTGAATTTGATACCCCGCGTGCAGTTCTTGCTCCTAAAGGCAGCAGTCAGTTTCTTCTACTTCTTGATACTGTTGCATGAATGGTGAATGCCTACTTCCAAGCGTCATCATGGTACTTCTTAGCTACAATCAATGTGTGCTCGCTTCCCCTAATGGACCTTAATTCTGCCCGCTTTGTCCAGGGTTGAATGCCTCACTCATTAACATCCAATTACTAACTCCGCAGTGAAGCTAAATTGTTTTGTCCTTCTCATTTATTGATATGCTGTCATAGTTAAGTTGTTAGTATTAAGCTACTTGAAATGGAGATGGACTGGATTGCTGCACTTTTGCAACTTTTTTTAACGTAGGCCCACTTGCTTTTGTTAGCATTAATGTTGTTGAAAAGTTCACAAATTGGTATTTTTTTGAAAAATACAGAAATTGGTTTTCCATACATGCATACATCTTGCGGAATAGATAAGATTGGTTCTTACGTCTAATGGCCCATATAATGTTCCGGTAGACGTACAAAATTTGACCTACGTCTTTTGGAACAGGTGTTACGTCTAGCGGAATATTATAATGGACCGGAATTAACGTTATAATGTTCCATTAGACGTATCGCGACGTACACTCCCAGAAAAAGACGCTGTTAAAATTTCCCTTGGTTCTTTTCAATAGCAAACAATGCAGTGATTCCAGGAATGATCTCTCACTTGAGTAGTGACAATTCAATGTGTCAACAAAACACCAACCTAAAAGGTTGCAAGAAGAATGGTACAAAAGCCTTGTTGAACCTTACAAATTGATATAAAAACATTTGTAAATCATGCAAAAGCTCATTTTATATCAGTGTCATAGATTACGAACATCCCATGCTGAAATGGATTTATCGCTTTTAGGAAAATTGCATGGATGGCATCCGGGAATCGAACCTAGGATTTTACAATGCAAATCCCATTTTCCGCCAATTATGATAACACATCCGGCTGATAAATTTTCATCTCAATCAATTATAGATCAATAGACAAGATCGTCTGAACTCAGAAAACATCCGTCTTTTCTTTTTCTGCCCCAGCAGAACAATGTCCAGATCCACAGCGATCATGCATGACAGATCGATCAGCGATTACGACAAAGTCCTTACCAAGTCTGAACCAAGAAGACGATAAACAGGTACTCTCATGCTCATGGTAGAACTGCATTGTTGAGGGAGTTATAGAATGTAGAACTGTAGCCAGACTTCGTCAGTGCATCTGCGAGTTGATCTTGTGTAGCCACCCATTAAAGATTGGTAACTTCTCCAGACGTTATAGCATCACGAATCACCGCAAGCTCAACGAGAAGTCTCTTCTCAGAGACAGCCTTGTGCAGATAGATGTGGTGGAATAATGAAGCACAGTCAGTGCGTAGCGTAACAGGGACTCGCATCTTCGTAATCTCAGTAACGACATTGAGCGTCAAGAACAGGTCATCCAAGCAAGCTGAACAAGCAAGGGTTTCCCCAGCAAAGGTGGACTTTACGACTCTGCGCAGGGTACCGCTTTTCCAGTTGATCAGACAGAAGCGCTCCTTCTTGTCTTCAGCGACACTTGCGATAGTCCACAGCCAGCCACCAACAGTTTTCCCTTCTTCCCCATTGCCCCACGACGAGTCATGGTATCCAATAAGACGAACAGGTCCACTCAACTTGGGAAATCTGATGAATAGTGATCTCTTCCTCATGTGCTGCAAGGTCTTGTTCGCTTGAAGCGCATCTGAGACTGTAGGTTTGCTTGATCGTTGTGAGAGACGGCACACGCTATAAGAGAAGTCAGGTCTCGTTTGCCCGATACACCAGGACAAAGCTCCAATCAAGCCGCGGTACAAAGTGGTCTCTTTCGCGTTTAATAGTCTTCCACGATCTGTAGACTCCTCCAGAGATATCTCCGCAATCTCATCAATATACTTCTGTTGGTCCAAAATAACTCGATCAGATTGCCGTCATCGTCACGTTTGCATTCCAAATGCACTCCACAAAACACATACTCCTCTCTTCTTTCAGACCCAACAGAGAAGACACCGTACAACGCCTCCAGAACGGATGAGATGAGAGAGTCAGTCCCAGCAACGGGGATATCGTCAACGTGAACGGCTGCCCATCCACAAAGATTCTCATGATTTGTATGGGTTTCATACCCGCGGCTGTCCTTCAAGGAACCTCGCATGGTGAGTAGTTTGTGATGTTTTTTTGGGCGGGAAACCGCCATGTCTCAAAAAAAAAAAGATTCTCATGAGCCCGAAAAAGGGATATTGCGGGGTCAAACGGCACCACAATCGCACCAATAGACAGCATAGCCTTGTGCAGCGCCTGGTACCAGTGCACTGGAGCGTCCACGAGCCCGTACACCGCCTTCCGCAGCTTTAACAACTGCCCTGGTGCATGCAACTCCTGTGGAGGCCTTACATACACCTCGCGCTGCAGGGCGCCTCCTTGTAAAAAGGCAGTGGAAATGTCCACAGCGATCGGGGCCCATCCTTGATAAGAAGCCACCGTGAGCAGCACACGCCAGGACAACTTGGAACACGTGAAAGAAAAGCTATCCAGGTCCCGCAGAACCGCCTCCTGCAAGCCCCACACAACCAACTGCCCCTTCGGCTTCAATGAACCATCGTCCTGCACCTTGTCAACGAGAACCCACCGACACGATATTGCCTTCTGCCCATTGTCTGGTACCAGGTCATACACATGACAAGCAACCCAGGATGCCAACTCCTTCTGCTTCGCCACGACACAATCCAGCGAATGCGCCCTTTTAGGTGTCACCTCCCTCATGCCACGACGCGCAGAGCGATGCGCCACATAGCAATATGAAAGGAACACCTCACTCGAGATAGCAGGAGGTATCACAGATGTGTAACGTTGCCAGACCAACTCAGGAAGACCAGGTCCCAACCTCGTAAGCACGGACATCGCAGCCCTGGCCTGCGAACGTGTCACCACAGGTTCCCTGTCGTCTCTCACCCGTCTCAGCTCAACAACCTCCTCCGCGCTCGGCTCATTCCCCGCCTCGTCAACCAGCAACTCTTCCAACTCCTGTTGCGCTTCATCAGGCACCGCCACAGGCGCAACCTCAGGATCAACATCAGGAGAGCCAAGCACCGCCAAAGCAGGTCTGCAGTGTAACAGAGGTACGCGCCTCACACTCCTGCCGTGCCGTAACACGACAAAGTCACCGCCAGCACCAATGACCACAGCCGGCCCATGCGAAAATCCTTGCCCTTCTCAAGTGATTCAAAGTAAAAAACCGTATCGCCAATCACAAGCTCAACCTTACAGTTAGTAGACGGCGGACTACGCTTCGCCAGCGAAACCTTCGCACGAACATCCGCTACATGAACTTTTTCACGTGCAGGATACATAGCATCCAAGGGCTTCACCATGTAGTGGCCCACATGATCAGAAGGCACAGGTGTCTCGGCCAGAACAGGTAACTTCGCAGCAACAAAATCAGGCCACCGTGAAGACACCCCATACACCAATTGCTGAGGCTAAAAACCTCGATCCGGCATAGGATGATAGTTCAACGACATGCATGCCACATCACACACATCTTGCAACGACAGAGTGTCATCCGCCTCCAGAAGTAACTCCACGGTATGTCTCGGCTGATAATGGTGCCTCTCCACACCTCCCAGAGACCAATGTGAACCAACCGGCGCACAGTGCAGCGTAATGCCATAACGCTCAGCGAACATCCTGATGAGCTCATTGTCAAACTCCTTCCCCAAAATCAGTGTACAACAGCACCGGAGGACCATAGTACTTGACCCACAGATGCAACAACGAATGACACACGTGTGTGGCGGACTTGTCACGAGGAACAGAACAATGTCGGAGGCGAGTGAACAAACAGATGACGTGCAAAATAGGCTGTCCCCGAAGATACCAGAGATCCGCACCCGTCTCGTAATTGAAATGCGGTTCCTTGGGCATGGCCACCAAAGGACGCCTTGGTGCCTTCTTCCGCTTTTCACAGGATTCACGTACCAATCCCCGTGCGGCAGACCGAAGAAGAGAAGCATCTCGATCCGGATACGCCAAAGCCAATTGCTCAACCAGATGAGGAAACGCTGCATGCCCGAGCTTGGTATGTAAGGCCAGCAATTCCTTGTGCACCAGCCGTTCGTCGCCCCAATGAAACCAGACCGGGTGGTCAGGAGCAGAGGTCGCAGTGGCATGGGCAGCAACATTGCTTGGCATAGAAGACATAACGATTGTGTTGACTGAATAGTATCCTGCAAACAGATATGGTACACATAGCCAATGAAATACCTGATATGCACATATGAGAAATCCACCCTATCATCCACTAATTGATATAACTACTAAACATCCATGATTGCCTTATCCATCCCACATCCTATATTCCTAACAAGGAAATGGAATATGATATACCCCATCCCACATATATCCCATATATAGGGCCATATAATGCTCCCTTAGGGGTAAAATGCCAGGGTAGGGTTGTGACCTGCTTCACCCCCCCACTTAAAACGACTGCCACGGGCAGGAAGTACATGCCCAAGAGGAACGTAGCAGTCACAAACAGCAGCAAATCAGGTTAGTGTATTCCCTCCCGTAGGGAATGGAACCTACGCAGGCAATCTCGAAGCCGGCCGCACGGCCGCTGAAGTAGCTTCGATCGGTGGCAATCGAACCACCGCCGGAATACAGAAATTGACCGACGGGATCCCGCAGGTCCCGCAATAAGTAGTAGGCGAAATCGCGAGCTGCGGCGCGTAGAGTCTGGTCCCTGCGTGTCGCATGAGGCATGTGGGGTCCAGCAGGTAAGGGCAGGTAGTTTTTCAAAGAATTAAAACTAAAGGCAAAGTGAAATCACACTTTTAAACAAAACTGGAGGTAATGGTACATGCGAAGCGGTGCGACGCGAAAGTGCAAAAATTTCACATGTTGAAAAAGAAAAACTGCCAGGAGTATTGACGGGAATGTCCAACAGTAACGTAGGACTGTGCCTGCACAAGGGAGCACGTGGGGAAACAAAGGTAGAGGTCAGGGATGCATGAATGACTTGTGCTCGCCACTGTCTTGTGCATGCCTAGGCCACTTAACAAACACGGCCACGATGGCCCACCGTGCGCGCGGTAGCTCACTAATTAGAGGAAAGAGGTCACGATGGCCTCAGGGTAAAAGAACCGCTGCAAACACTAGGCACAATGAGAAACACGGGTACGATGCCCACACCTTCCACCTTCGTGCTTTAGACAGTTTATGAGAGCTTGTATGTGCTTGATGTTGCTTGATGTGCTTGATTTAACGCTTGTAATAACGAGTGAGTTCTTGCTTGTAAGATGTAAGCTCGCTTGCTCACTTGCTTGTAAATTTCCAGACAAGGCCTAGCCAAAGGCCCACTTGCAAACTGACCCAACACACAGCAAGGACGAACCTGTGGAGTGTCACAGATGTGGAATTCCAAAAACCAGCCACAGCGGTGGTTGAATGCTACGGGCACGGCTCAGCCAAGGGCCGTGTCCGTGTGGATGCTTAATTTAGCATGTGTGTCACACGTGATGCACCACGTAGAGGGTAAAGGAGGAGGTACGGAGATGGGATGAGGGTGTGAGTAGACACACTTAAATAGACAAACCTCAAAACCATATAATAATAATAACCTGACCTCACTGCTAACCCCTCACCTAGGAGCCATACTACGTATATATATCATATATACACATAATAGAGCGATGCACACCGACAAACACAAGACACACTTGTGCGCGCACACCCATTGGCAGGGCCCGGGGGCACACACTCGCCCGGCGGGCATCACAGAGTGTGGGTCTCGCGGTGGCGGCCTTGGGGCACGTGATGGGGGCACTCCACACATACGGCACGTGCAAGAGCTTCCACAAACTACTCACGTACACACAACAAACAGTAAGCATATCCACAATAGAACACGTGTATAGATACGCCACCTTGTTGCTTGGTGTTCGTGTGTGTCTTGGGGGCGTGCGTATAAACACTTAGGTTAGCTTGCGTGTTACCTTTGTCGGTGGGTGTGCAACCGGCGGGCCGTAGCGCAGGGGGTCACCTCCAGGTCGCAAATTGGGGAGGTCGCCCGTACGGTCCCGCTGGTGAATCAGCCCACCCTGCTCCCCGGGGGCACGAGGACACGCCCCGAAGGAGTTTTACTCCCCCAACCCCTCTACACCGTGTATGACGGATTCATGTTTACACCTCTGTGTGTAAACTTGGGCCGGTGTACACGGCTACAAAACCCCAAAGGTAGGTGTCAACCTAGGTCTTGCTTGTTCGGGGGGCGGGTGATAACCAACGTAATAGGCAACCATATAATCCCGTAACTAAATTAATGGCATGCGCACACATACGCTACCATTGGCCACGGGCACACCCGGTTTTGGTGTGTCTCGGACAGAGAGACTCGCGTGTGTTGTGGAAATCCAAGTCCACGCACGGGTCTCTATAAAGAAAAATGCCACGCCCATATCCCAACCCGTTTGGTTGGGTGTTGGGATAGAGGACCCCTCGGGTGTTGTGGAAATCCAAGTCCACTCGTGGGGAACTCTAGAGAAAACATTAATATACATATTCTCTCATAAACATATGCATGTGCACACTCGCCCTTTTCATCATATTGTCTGTTCCCTCTCGTTGCAGGCAGGAATTCCCCCGCGAAATTCATCAAGGACATGAAGAGCACACCCAGCCAGCATGCGGCCCCATGCAATGGCAATGGAGGGTACCCACTCCCAACCCGGGCACGCATAGCGACCGGGGACGAATACCCAGGCGGCGGGAACGGCCCAAATCCGCAACGCCACTCCTTGCCTTTGAAGACCCCACCCACTCATAGAGTGACGGGGCAAAGGCACCCATTGCAATTCATATTAGAATACTTGTGTTGTAGAGGACGACCCCTCCCTCTAGGCTTAAGTCCTCGCCGTATGTAGTGGCAATTTTGCACGCCACGAAATTTTTTCCACGTAATGTGAGCCACACGAGTACTTCGTACCTTGTATACCTACCCTCGTCGCTCGTGTGGACAAGGGCAAATCGGTGGAAAACCATCACGCCCAACACAAAAAGGGAAAATGGGTTGTACCCGCCAACCCAACGAAGTTTTCAAGCCTTCGCCATTTTGAGCAAATGATTTAGCTCGTTGGCTTGGGTCACGGGTCGGGGACGGTCGTGGGGTCGTGGTTTCGGTACGGGGCGGCACTCCGAAACCTTGCAAACACCACCATGCGCACAACCCGGCAGAGTCTTCGGGAAGTGCTTGCCACGTTGTTAGCACCCTTGACAGGGGGCGTCATCGTGGGCAGGACTGACGGCAGTAGTCCTGGTGGTGGTAGGAGTGCTCCAGTAAGACCCAAGGATAGGGGTTTGAATGGCATTAAGACCCCCGAAAGAACACGTCCCACTTCCGCCCCAGGCTATATGCCACGCCACCCCACCCCAAGGACTCTCAAGCCTTTAGCGGTGAGAGAGGTAGACGGTGGGGTAAGCCTGCGGTACCCACCGCCCTGCTCCGGTGGGGATTTTTGTAACCGAGGAGCGCGCCGTGCATGCACATCTTCTTTCCTGTCTCCCACCGCTTCTCGCTCTCTCCTCCCTTCCCCAGACAATAATATATCCATATTGGTTAGGGTTTTCTTTTCGTGGCACGCTCATGAGAGCGGTCCACCAAGGTGGGCAAGGATGTCAACGGTTTGGGTGAGATTCTGTTTCTGCAAGTAATCTCTCCAAACTTTGTTGTAGGATGGTAAGAAGGTTTCAACGGGTTCCTCGGTATCCCAATCTTTGGTATAACCCTCCCACCGCACCTTGAAGAGAAGTCTCTTGCGGTAAGTACGGTGACTTAATATCTTCTTGACATTATAGGTGTCCTCCTCAAACTGGGAGGGCACCCTAGCAACCTCCTCCGTGTAATTTAGAGGCACGGGGGAGCGAGGGGAGTTGACCGTTTTCATTAAACAATCAACGTGGACGTCAACTAACCTCCGTTGGTCCACTTGAATAACATAGAGGTCGTGCGCCTTCTTGGCCACAACCTCATAGGGCCCATCCCAATAGGGACAAGTCTTATCGCCAAGATTTTTGCGTTGGCGACGGACCCATACGCGGTCCCCTTTTGAGAAATTGGGGGACATCCTCCTACTCTTATTATACTTACGAGCCATTGTCTCTTGCACTTGAATCATAGCCCTCCGTGCAAGAGCAATAAGCTCCTCACGCCGTTGGAAGTAGTGAGCGGCGTCTTGGGCCACCCCCTTAGGCTCGGCAAGAGGAGGCCCCTTAGTACGGTTGTGTTTACCAAACACAATCTCGTTAGGTGTATAACCTGAAGGACCTGTAGTCTCATGCCACGCTCGTACAACGGCGGGCAAAACCTCTACCCAATTAGTTCTCTTTTTCTTCAAGGTAATGGCTTTAGCAACGGCACGCCTTAGCTGCTTGCCAGTATTTTCGGCCTTGCCATTACCTTGGTGCCTACCCGCGAGACACATAGTCGAGCGGGCACCAATCTTAGAACAAAGGGTTTGGAAATATTGGCTCACAAATTGTGGCCCACGGTCGGAGCATATTTCACGAGGGGCTCCGAACCTATCCACCCAGCGCTCCATTACCAAATGGGCCGCTCTTCTCCCCGTCAGCCCTTCATCCTTGTCTCCATGACGGGGTTTAGGAATAGGGATCGCGATGAGGTAGCCGGAAAGCCGGCATACACATAGGAGCATTCGGTCATACACCTCTCCATCGTGGGAGGTGGAAGGGTAGTGAAACACATCAAGCGCTATGGAGTCCATGGGCTCCATAGGTATAGGCATAGGGGTCATGTACCCTTGCTTGCGCTTGGTGTCATGCGTGTGAATGGCACATGAGGGACACGTTTGACATTGCAGTTCCACTGCTTTGTACAACCCCTCACCTTCCACGCCATGGTTAATTTCCTTCCAGTGTTTTTCCACACTGGAGGTAGTTAAGTGAAATGCATCATGGTATTCGGCTACCAAACGATGCACTAGCGGCGTAGGAACACACCACCGTCCATTACGGACGAGCTTGTTATCCACCAACCTCACTCCATCTTGGAAGCTCCCATTCAAGGAATCTTGCCACATTTGTTTGTAGCGTTGACAATTTGGGTAGTGTTTAGCCCAATTTATCTCAAAAACATTGGGAGCATCCTCCCCATGTATAGGAGTTGCTTTTTTGTGGGACTTCCAAGATTTTTTTATCTTGACAATTCGCTCCAGTCTCCGAAGCTTTCTCTTTTGCTTCGTCCCCCCCCCCACTGGAGGCGAAGCCAGAGGGGGTGGATCACACGCGGGTGCCCCTTGAGCCCGAGGCGCCGCTTTAGACCTAGTAACAACGGGCGCCACAACCGCCCTAAATACAAGGGGGCGGGCGAGAAGTTCCTCCTTCTCGGCCGCCATCATGTCCCGCACATCCCCGGCCGCTTGGGCCGTCCCATGTATGGACACATCACCCAACGCCGGGTTAGCAGGGTAAGCCCAACGGGACAAGAAATCACCCACGGGGTTCACTGGCCCCGGAGTGTAAACCACATGGAGGTCGAATTTAGAGAACAATTCATGCCAACGTGCTTGGCGTGGAGAGGGACCCCCCACGGTTTTGAGGTCCTCCGTAGCCCAATTTTCAAGGCTACGGTGGTCCGTACGGACCTCCACGCGCTTGTTCCCCACCCAACCATGCCATTTTAAAAGCGCCGCCACTATGGCGTAGCATTCTTTCTCCCGAGGGCTCCAATTCAACTGGCTGCCTGACAATTTGCGGGAGAAAAAGGCAAGGGGGCGTAGGGCACCATCGGGACCTTCCTGCTGTAGGGCCGCCCCCACCGCCCAATTACTAGCGTCCGGGGTGAGGACAAAGTCCTTATCCCAATCGGCTAGTTGGAGGGGAACAATATCCGTAATAGCACGCTTGAGCTTCAAAAAGGCCTCGTTAGCCGAAGCATTCCATGTTAGGCCTATCTTTTTGCCATTCTTATGCTTAGGCAAATCCTTCAACATATTAATCAAAGGGGTAGCTATGGAGGCGTAATGTTGGACATAGCCCGAATAATAGTTGGCGAGCCCCAAGAACCCCCGGAGCTCCCGAACATTATCCGGTTTGTCCCAACGCTCAAGCGCCAACATTTTCCCTGGCGCCGGCCGACGTGTGCCATTTTCCAACACATGGCCACAAAACTCAACCGAACGAACAAAGAAATCGGTTTTGCTAACCGAAGCAACCAACTCCTCTTTTCGTAGCCTAGCCAACACGGCACGCACGTCGCGGTCGTGGTTAGCCAATAGCTCCTCCTCCGTCGCACCGGAGGAACCAATAATAATATCATCAATATATACGTCCGCACAATCCAAACCCTGCAAAACATGGTCCATGACCCGTTGAAAAATAGCGGGCCCATTCTTGATACCCATAGGCATAACACGCCATTGGTATCGCTTACCCGCCAAATTCATGGCGGTCTTAGCCCGGGATTCAGGGTGAAGGGGAATTTGATGAAACCCTTTACTCAAGTCCACAATAGTGAAAATCTTGTGTTTGGATTGATTTTCCAACATGTTTTCTATGAGGGGGAGGGGGTGTGCGTCGGGCAAGGTAGCCTCATTAAGTTGGCGGTAGTCCACCACGAGGCGCCATTTTCCTTTCTCTTTCTTGGGCACAATGAAACCGTTGGACGCCCATTCGGAGGCAGGGCACGGCTCAATCCAGCCACGAGCCAAAAAGTCCTCCACTATTTCTTGCTCCGCCGCGGCACGCTCCCCCACCAACCGTATAGGTTTTACGGACTTGGGTTTGGCGTTCGGGTATAGGTCAAGTTTAGCAAACCCCAACCGCTCCGTACCACGGACCTTAGGGTGTTCCTGGTCCGGACGGAGACGAACCTCCCCACTAAAAACATCCCGCTCGTAGTCCGCGAGAATGCGTTTCCTCATGAGCTCCACCTCCGGAGACACAATAGGCTCTTGGGTGGCGACAACGCCACCCACACGAGAAGCCGCCAACAATCGTGTGGCGCCTTTACGTTTTCGGTAACGTTTAACGGTAGTGGCCCCCCCACCCAATAACTCTCGTTCAATTTTCGCAATGCGTGAACGCACGCATTCTTGCGCCTCCAAATCTTCGGGGGTAGGATCAAGAGTAACGGGTGCGAGGAGTTTTTTATGGGTCGCCTGATACGTGAGGGTGCGCACCGAAGCCAAATGGTTAGGCACCCTTTCATCCTCCGACTCTTCCTCCGAGGTCATGCCCGGCTCGCCATCCGTGTCGGGGTTAGAGACGGCCGGTGCCAAAACGGAGGCCACATGACATTTAGTGGCCGCCAAATTTTCCTCCGCAATACCACCGTCCACGTATAGCGCCACCGTGGACCAACCCCGTTGAGGAAGGGGCGTGAGGTGGTCATTCTGATAGAGACAGGCTTTAGTCTCTGGCCCAGGAAGGTGGTACCCTTGCAAAGTAATTTCCATAAGGGGTTTCCACCACTCCCTATGTGTCCACTTCGGCCCTACGACGATGGCTCGTAGTTTTTCTTGCCGAATTTTCCGAACACAATCGGAAAACCGATGATAGGGAGGGCACATCCAATACAATTTGGAGGGGTCCGCGGGAGTGGAAAAGAAATCTTCAAGCGGCGAAACCCAACGGGTAGCCTGAGCCATACCCGGGACCCTATTGAAGGCGTCCACGTCGGGGTTTTTGCCAAATTGTTTTTTGACACGTGCGGCCCAATATGGCGTGAGGCCATAGTCAGACTGGGTCCACATGGACCCATCACGCCGCGTAGGTAGAACATCACGGGCAAGGGCTTCGGGAGCAAATTCAACGAGCTCCAAAGCACAAGCCCGGTCCTGTACGGGGGCCACGGAGGAAGCGGTCAAGGCATAGGATATGTGTTTCTCGGCCTCAACACGGTTAGGCGGTTCGCCACCAGGGGGCGTAACCACAAGGGCCGGGGCAGGGTGCGTAGGAGCGACCGCCCCAATAACTGGAACGGTTAGGCCCCACACGGACTGACGTGACACCTTACCATGAATGGGTTTCACCAAAAATGGTTTGCCGGTTCGCGGAGCCTCACGGAAGTCCTCAATCCAAAAACGGGAGTGCACTGGATGGTGAGAGTACAAACAATTGAAACGGGCAAAATGGCTCACACAATGTTCGTAACCCCATGGGTGCCCCAAAACCATATCCCAAGGTAAATTCGGGACAAGGTACGGGGACACGCCATACTGGGCAACACGAGGAAGTGAAACACTACCATCCACAACCCCCGTAAATTGAATTTTGACGTCTATCTGCTCGTCCCCCCCTGGCAAAGGCGTCTCATTATCTGCTTGGAGTAGGCGCCTCCGTTGAGGGGATTCATATTTTTCGGAGAGTTGGTCTCCAAAAACATTGGGGTTGGCCAAAGCGACCGCTTGGCACCCAAAATCCACCAAAACACGGAGGGCCTTGCGTTCTCCATTGGGCAAAACAACCTGAACGGAAAGTTCGGTTTGAATCTCACTAGTCACTATATGCCCCTTCATGACTCTCGATGGAACGAGAGCCACGGTAGTGTCACAGGGGTGCCCGAGGTTTTCTTCTTTCGAAGGGGGCGCCTCTGGGCACCCTCACCAACGTCCGCGCCCGTTCGGCGCTCCCTTGCCTCCTTTATCGCCCTTGCCGCCGCCACCCTTATAACCACCACCACCCTTATCACCACCGCCACCCTTATCGCCACCCTTAGGCTTACCACCTTTAGACTTACCCGCAATGTTCCAATGAGTGTCATTGCACGGAGAATTAGGCTTACACGTCCAAAGGGTGGTATTGGTGGCACCCCAATCAATCCAAGACATGTCCATATCCGTTTGTTTACGTGTTTTCCAATGTTTGGAACACGGAACCCAAAAGGTAGGTGGCGGTTTAGCCCCGGGGTCGACGGGTTTCTTCGCCGGAGGTTTAGAGTGACCCACGGCGTTGACGGAGGTGTCAGCGGGTTCGGAGGTGTCAGGGTCCGCCGTAGCCTCCGCGTTAACCGCATTCACCGCGGTTTTATTGTGAGAAGGGCGATGAGTGTACGTCACCGTCGTCTTGTCTCCTTTATTGAGGCGTTCGAGAGCTTCCCTCTCCGACACGCTTTTATGGGCAAGGGCGTAGATTTCCGCAGGCTTCAAACGAGGCCTACGTTGCTCCACTTTCATAGTGTAGCCGCGTGTGTGAGGTGTGTTGTTGAGTTTCAAGATCCACTCCTGGAGAGCCGGGTCTTTGCAGTCAACTATCACCCCCGGCCCCGAATAGGAAACAATCTCAGGAACCGTAGTGCAAGCTTGAGCGCTATATTTCCTGAGTTCTTTTTCGAATGGGGCGCGACCCGGCGAAGGGTCAAGGCCACTAAAATCCACCACATAGCTGTCTGGGCTATTCTTAGCCTCTTGCTTGACGACCTTCTCCTTGATCCACGGGAGCTTGCTTAGGAGCTGCTCCCGGATCACGTGGGGACGAGTCTCATTGCTCAGAGGCAACAAACGTTGCCAACGAGCATAGAAATCTTCAAGGTCGATGAGGGTCACTTGCCCTCTAACCACCCTGGGGGTGAGGGCTCGCCACCTTTCATCAGCCCTTGAGGGGTCATACTCGTGGAAACGTTGTTCCAAAAAGTCCCACAACTCTTTGAGGGTGGGGGCCGTGCGTGTGTGGTGGGTGGCCTCGGCAACCCTGGCGTTGATGATCGCCTTTAGCCATGGGGGCAAGGTACTCAAAATCATTTTTGCCTCGTTGGCTTTCCGGTACATGGGATCACACCCCCCCAACCATTGTTGAAGCTTCTCCACCCACTCGTCGTAGCACTCTAGCTGCCCATTAAATTGCGGTTTAGGCATATCACTATCCTCCACCGCTTTGGTGTAACTATTTTGCACCATAGGCATTTGGTACGGGTGGTAAGCAGGGGGAGCCATGGTTGGGGGTGCACCTCCACTTGCATTTGGTGCAACCCTCACTGGAGAGACGGTACACGTATCCGTAGGATGAGAGGGCGTGTACGAAGGTTTCCCAGGGGAAGTGAAAACATTTTTCGTGAGGGGATTAATGTTCCCCAACGAAGAGGTGTTCTCCTCTTCATTGGCCCACGGGGCCGTAGGCTCCGTGGGGTGTTCTTCGCCCTTAGGCGTCGCCCTCCACTCGGGAACAGCACGTTCCTTCTGCTTTTCGGCGATTCCCCTCCACGATGTAGGTTCTTGGGGGTGGGGGTGTTCGTGGTGTTCTTCCCCCCCCCTCGGCCACCCCGAATCCGGACAAGCGTTCGGATGGTAGATGCAATCGTAGGATGGGTGGACGGAGAAAGGAAGGACACACCCACCACCGGATGAACCGGATGGCGCGCCCATGGGCGCCGTAGGCGCCGCCGGTGTAGGATCAGGAACGGGCGGAGGCGCCGATGGCGGGGGTGGGACCACCGCAACGGGTTCCGCAGGCGTGGAGTACCAGTGGTCCCACGCATCGATCCTAGATGCAACGGCGGCGTAACGTGCAGCGAGCGACTCCACTGCGCTAAAGCATTTAGCCGTGTTGCCGTTGGACATCTTAAGATGATCCGACACACTAGCCTCCACCGCCTTAGAATCCCGTTGGTAGCCCTGAACCACCGCGTCAAACTTAGCCAACGTAGACAAGATTTGGGTCATCCGGTCCCCGTAGGACTTACTGATGCCCACGGTAGAGGCTACTGCCTGAGAAAGTTCCTGATGGGATCGCTGCAACTCCAGATTCTGATTTCGCAGGTCCCTCACCTGTGCCATCAGAGATTGGATGCACGTTTCGTAGTGCACTACACACCGGGGACAGCCACAGGTGTGCTGTAGGTCTTCCTCCCCCCGTGTAGGAGTGGGGCCCCCAGAATGTCGAAAAGATGGACCCCCCCCTCCACGAGGAGGAGATGACCCACCACCGCCCCCCCCAGCAGCCCCCCCTGCCACGGAGGGACCAGAGGGCCCCCCCGCAGGGCGAGACGGGGGTGTGGGGCGCGCAGCAACAGGCGCTGGCGCCCCCCCACTAGAGGGATGTCCCCCCCCCGAACCCCCACCATTAGATGGCCGAACCAGGTGCGGGATTCCTTGCACGTGCTCGATGTAAGCCACCTGGCGGTGGCGGGGTGACGGCGGAGGGGGAACATGACCAACAGTATTCGGTCGCGGCGGTGGGGGTGGGGAATCTTCCACCACAATATACTGCGGTGACTCATGAACCACCATAGGTGATCGAGTTCTCGGATGGGAAGCAAAAACAGGCTCCGATCCCGTTGCAACCTCTGGATCCCCCCCCCAATTGGGCAGTTGGGGGTCCTCCGTAGGAGATGTATTTGTGGGGGGAGAGACCAAATTTATTGGGAGGGTTGCTGAACCTCCCTCCACCTGATTCCCTCCCCCCCAGCTCAGATTGTTGACCTTCGGCATTGCCGGAGAATCATCCACTGGGGATGGACGATCTTTCGTGCCACTCATAGGCACTGGAGATGTAGCACCGGCCCGGTCCTCCGTAGGCTCCGGAGATGCCACGACAAGACACGGGCGGTTTTTGACGCCGCTCATAGGCACCGGGGACTCTTCCACAACAATGTACTGAGGGGCCGGAGAGTCCTCCACCGTGATGTAGTGGGGGGCCGGGGATTCTTCCACAAGCATGGGGCGATCCCTGGTCCCTGACATAGGTTCAGGAGGTGCAGGCGACGAGGCAACGGAAATAGGGGAATGATGGAGTTCATGACGTTCCAACACTCCAATCTCCTCCTCCTCATCGTCGTTCCACTGCTCCACCGCCAGGGGGAACCACTGGTCACACTCATCCTCCTCGATTTGCGTGGGGGATTCCTCGATGATCGTAGGATGTAGCCTGGATCCGCTCGGGGGATTGGGATACGCTCCCAAGGCAGGAGATTCCTCCACCAGGGAGGGAAACCGCCGCGATCCACTTCTTGGAGTGGGCGACGATTCCACCACAGTGGGGTTCTGCCTAGTCCCCGACAGGGCTTGCTGGATCAGGGCCACGGCCTCTCGAGCCGGACCCAGATGGCCATGGGGATCAGGCGTGAGCGCGAGTACTCGACGGTTTTCAGCGTCGAGTTGGTCAACAATGGGGCTGATGGGCCCTGCCGCAAACAGGTTTTTTCTGACCTGAGGCTCTGGCAACCCCCCTAGCGACGGAGGAGTGCCAGAGTCGACCACGATTGGCCCCATTGGCGAAGCCATCGTACCCCAGTCGGCAGCGCGTGAGGGCGCAGCGTTCGTACGCTCGATCACCCCAGTAAATTGGTCGATTACTGCCCGATTCTCGGCGCTAGTAACGGTTCCCGAGCCCATAATAGGCGATTGTGGTCCTCTTATCGCTCCCTGAGGGTGGCCGTCTATTTCCCCCCCAACCATCCCAGGTACACCAGCTGGATTTCGAGGATGGGGGGCCCCGATGGGAACATTCGGGGATTTCGGAAACTTAGGATTTGTAGCCACTTGGGGCTTGGCCCGTTTTTGCGGCCCCTGCCCGGTCGATGGGGTCAGGGCCGAGGAGGTCCTGAGAGTGGGGACCTGGACACCCTCAGCTATCCCTCCCGGGGAAGAGATTTTGACTTGAATCTGGTCCACGATTTCGCGGACCGATCGCTTTCCGCGATGCCAAGCGCCCAACAGAGACGAAAAATTTTCGCCTCTGCTACCATGAAACCAGACCGGGTGGTCAGGAGCAGAGGTCGCAGTGGCATGGGCAGCAACATTGCTTGGCATAGAAGACATAACGATTGTGTTGACTGAATAGTATCCTGCAAACAGATATGGTACACATAGCCAATGAAATACCTGATATGCACATATGAGAAATCCACCCTATCATCCACTAATTGATATAACTACTAAACATCCATGATTGCCTTATCCATCCCACATCCTATATTCCTAACAAGGAAATGGAATATGATATACCCTATCCCACATATATCCCATATATAGGGCCATATAATGCTCCCTTAGGGGTAAAATGCCAGGGTAGGGTTGTGACCTGCTTCACCAAGACTAAAGAAGGTCCCTACCAGGACCGGCCCCCGCTGTGCCCCTTCCGCCTGTGATCCCTGTTGATTTGCTCCTGATCAACGATTGCATTGCTCAAAATCCAAGGTTCCAAATCCAAAAATATAGAAAATAAAATCCTCATTCAACCCTGAATGGCAACCAGATCCCACAAATACAGCAATAACCCAATTCACAATCCAATCCAAATGGCGGGCTTTCGTTCAGCACATCGATGGTCTCACGATGGCGGGCATGTACAAGAATTGCACCAATGAAGAAAGCCCTGAAATTGGCATATGAACACAAATAAAGCAGAGTTGGGGGAAGAGGTAAACGTACACACTCACAGCCATAAACCCCTCATTCCCTGGACTCAAGACCTTCCCTTGACTCACCAACATATTGCCCTGAACCAGGTCAAATGATATGGCTGAATGCCATGTGTCACAAGTCACTACATATACCCCAAAAATGTGTTCACTCCCAAGCCTATAAAGCCTAACCCAAAAGGGGGGGTGGCGTGTCATGGCCTAGAGTGGCACTCAGGACCATGCCCTACCCTGACATAACCTTGGTTGGACTTGGAGCCGAATGGGCTTGGAGATATGCCCCATGAGTTTGAACTCATAACATGCCAAAAACTGCCAATTCACACCATATTGGCCATATATCAAATATATGCTCAAAATTGAAGTTACCACTTATCCGAAGGCTCAGAGCATGCATGGAATCCAAGTCTAGTATTCATGGAGGATAGAGACCAAAGGCCAATGCCCATGTACATCCCCACTTTACCCTCGAAACCCCTTCGGATATGGGCGCCACGCACTGCCCAAGTCAGCCCATGATCTTGAGACCAATTCTTGTGATCCTTCGTGCGCCAAGCCAAATGGAGTACGGGATCCGGCATATGCTGGTGTTCAACTCCAAAGCATATGCCAACATATGAACAACATACCATGGTTCGACTCTCCATAGGCTTCTTGCTGTTTGCCGACCAGGTAAGTGCACAAAACGCAAAAATGAGCAAAAATTGAGGTCAAAAACATGAAAATATGACCAAATACAAAGTTGTCATGATAGTATATTTCTATGCTCACCCATGATATCCGCTCATGATTCAATATACAAATGATTGGAACCATTTGCAAACAATTCCCCCACCTGGATCCCCAATTGGGCGCATGGAGATACCTTCGCCACTCGTATCTGTATGCCCGATGAAAATGGGAGTGCACTCATGGATCTCTTTGCCAAACATACCATGAGCAATACATATGCGGTAGACTTAGTCTAGCGCTTTGAATTCCACACTTGGAACATGGGCAAAGCCCTTGTCACGTATGGCTCCCCATCTCTTCGGCCACACGAAGATATATAACATGGGCGTGAGCATATCAAGACATATACCATGCATATAAAACATACCCTCAAAAGTGGCTCCCACCATGATATGCCATGTCCCTCCATGGACATAACTTCACGTTAAAAATGCGTAGGAACCCAAGGAAAGTATCTATGCAACCCCAACACTCATGTGGTACACTGGAAAGTCGCATTAAAATATTCGGTTGCACGGTCCAAGAGTTGTATATCACTTTATACGCTCATGACCATTATCCCTTGCTACACCGGGCATGTGTACACACCAAAGGCGTTTGATGCTTCCTAAATTAAGTTGAGACTAAGGCGCTTGCAACCCAATCTTCCTTATTCTCTTTCCTCACACTCGCGCGTAGATATGGCCCTTCAAAGTGGTCCCACGATTCGCTTTTGTTTCCTTTCTATCTCCAAGTCAAATGGGTGGCAAGTATAAGGGAAACTTGATCCGAGCATAGGGAAAAGAGTATGACCACTCGAAGAAGACCAAATCAAGTGCGGCGATGTCGAAGTCGAAAATCCGATTTCGACATCGCGAAAAATTCAGAATAAAATTTCGAGTGCATATTTAGAAAATTGCGGAAGCAACGAACTCTTTACTGATGAAATCTGACCCTTCGTCGGGATTTCCGCCAAAATATCGGGAAAAAACAGTTAACCAATCGGTTAACGCAAAGTCGCGAGCCAACTGACGGTCGCCGATACATTGACCATCAGAACGAAAGGCTGAAAAATTACGAAAACATTATGATAAAAAAACCCTGTTGATTCCTGATATTCCGATATATAAATCTCCGCTGGCGGCGCCTCGGTACTGAATATGGCCGCTCGTAGCCGGAATGGCCAAACCTATCACACTATCACATCGGGTTAGTTCAGGTGGACAGAGAAGTATGATATCAGCCAATGGCGGCTTGCCGGCAAATAGATACACACCCCAAGTGACCCCAAGATGGCCACGGGGGTCCGAACCGGCTTCCCCCCCCTTCTCAGAGCGTTGTTACCGCTCGGAAATCATTGAAGAGAGGACGGGAGGACCCCAATGGGCTCCAACCCCCCCCCTCCATGTCCCAAGGACACATGGAGGCCCCACACACGTCGTAGGCGTCCCCCACGCCCCAAGGGAGGGGTGAGGACACTGATAATCGGTGCCCTACGCCATATCCGGTCTCCTCTTGATCTACAACATGGACCAAGGGGATCAAAGATAGAAAAACGTGGTCGGTCGACCTAAATAAGTATACCACAATGCAATATATATGTGGAGATCGAGTGAAGGGGGTATATGGCCGATCAAGGCCGAAAAATCCCCGGATGAACGCCCTCACTTGTCTCCCCAATCACAGAAACAAACAAAATGCCAAGGGGGATCCATTATGGTGCTACAGCAGCTACAAAGTGGACCAACACGTCCTTGACATCCAAAAAAATGTTCTTTTTCTTCAGGTAGTCCATCCAGACCGTGGTGTACCTCGGCACAAAACTGCTCGGAGGCTCCCACGAATCCCTGGATGCGGCGAAACCCTTCCACCGGACTTTATAAAGCCTACCCCCACGCGTCCCCGGGTCCGGCTTGTCCGCCAGGATCTTCTCAGCGGTGAAGTCGTCGTCCTCACCCTCGTCGTCCGAGTCCACATCGCCGGCCGTGAACTCGAAGGTGACGGGACGTCCGCTGGGGTCTGGTGCGCGGGGACGAAGCTGGGTGTGGTCGCGGTCCAGGATCTTGTTATCCCCCACACGAACCGCATATACATCCTGCACGACCTTCCGCACGATTACCCCCGGCACATACCAAGATGCCTGCCGATGCCTGGACAGGACATCCTTGTGGTGCCGCTCCAACCACACGGTGTCTTGGAGAGCATATTTCTGGACCTTTCCCTGCTTGAAGTACTTGGCCCTCTTGTCATGCTCGTCCTGAAGTGCTTTGCACACCTTGGCCGCCGTGTCGTCAGCCTCAGCCATCATAGCGTTCGCATCCCGGGCCATTTTGCCATGGTTCAACCACGGGAGAGTGCGTGACACTCGATCCCGTAGGAACAGGATGCGATGGGGCGACAATCCAGTGGGTCCCGGAAGGTCATGGTACGCCTGGAGTACTCTCCACGGCGAATTATACCAGTTCCGGCCCGGTTCGTCGATGTGCAGCTGGCGGAACTTCTCGAACATCTGCCGCCCGGCAACCTCAGCCCGGCCATTCGACCGGCTGTGGTACGCCACAGTCTTGGCATGCCGAATCCCCATGTGCTTGCACATCGTCTTGAACCACGTCCCCACGAATTGACTGCCCCGATCGCTGCAGATGACAGCCGGGACATCAAAAATCGTCAGCCAATGCCTGATCATGGCATTAGCGACGGTCTTGGCCTGCAGCCCCACTCCATGCTTGTCCTTCTTGTCCTTCTTCTTGGACTTTTTGCCAGGGACCGCCACGATATACCCACTGTGCCTATCCACCGCCAGGATGACACAGTCGTAGGTCTCTCCTTCCACGGTGACCTCAGGCATGGCGAATACATCCATGGCTACGGACCGCATAGGGGCTTCCGGTATAGCCGTGTACACCGGGCTACCCGCTGTGGAGTGGTTCGGGCTCTTCGTGGCCCGACACACGGCACAGTCGCTGCAGTACCTATCCAGGATGGCGTAGTACCCCGGGGGGAAGTTGAAACGCCACTCCAGGTCCTGCTGCATCTTGTCTCGGCCAGGGTGCATGAGCTGGGCGTTTTGCCAATGGTCAATGAGCTCCTCCACTCGGTTCTCGGGCACCAGCAGCTTGTCCTTGAGGAACAACTTGTCGCCATCCTCGGTCAAGCCCTCGGGCCATTCGTCGTCCGACGGGGCGCTCACGGCATTCCAGTACTTGCTCCAGTGCTCGGATGCCGCGTAGTCATCCGACCAGTCCTCTGTGAGCACCGACCTAACTAGCTCTACAGGGGCCACCATCCATTGCTCGAGGGTTTCCTCTCCAATAGCTTGGACGCGGGCACCCCGGAACTTGGCCAGGTCCGTACGGTTTGCCATCACCACAAAGCACTTGACCCCCTCTTGCTCCATGGCCTTCTCCATCTCGATGATGCGCTTGGCCTCCTCGGTTTCCTCGGCGTCCCCATGGCTGGATATGTCCATCCAAGCCTTGCCCGCGGGGTAGGCCCATCGACTGAGGCAATCTGCCACAGTGTTGTCCTTCCCCGGGACGTATACGACGCTGAGGTCGAACTTGGCGAACGTCTCATGCCATCGGGCCCTCCTTGCCGCCGGTCCTGAGGGGGTGTCGACGTGCTCCTTGTGCCAGCTCTGCAAGGATTGATGATCCGTGCAAACCACCACCGGTTGCAATCCGATGTGGCCAGACCACTTCCTGAGCGCACAAACAATGGCGTACGTCTCCTTCTCCCTCGCGTTCCAGGTTCGGCGTTGGCCCTCGGCCAGGATCCGGCTCCAGAACGCCACGGGTACATGTGACCCGTCGTCTCGGATCTGCTCGAGGACTGCCCCTACAGCATAGTCCGAGGCGTCCGTCCGTAGCACGAATCCCTTGTCCGGGTCCACCAGGAATAGCCCAGTTGCCCCAGGAGTCGCTCCTTCAGGCGGCTGAACGCATCTTCTGCCTCAGGGGTCCAGGCAAGCTTCTTCTTGGTCCCCTTCCGGCCATCGAGCTTGCCCACTTGCAGCATCTTGTGCAGCGGCCCCGACAGTTCTGCATACATCCGGACATAGCCCGAATAGTAGTTGCAGAACCCCATGATGGACCGGAGTTCGCTGATGGTCTGGGGCTTCCCCCAGTGTTGCAGGGACGCCAGCTTCCCAGGCATGGGACGGCGTTGCCCGTGACCAACCACGTGACCCGCGAACTCCACTTCCTTCACGAAGAGTGAGGCTTTGGTGGGCTTGCACACCATGTTGTGCTTGTCCAACTCGCTGAGCACTCGGCGCAGATCCTTCTCATGCGCGTCGATGAGCTCGTCCTCAGTCATGTTCTCCGTGCCGGACCCGATGATGATGTCATCCACGAAGGGATCGGCACAGTCCCGGACAGGACCGAGTAGGTCCTCCATCATGCGCTGGAAAGCGGCGTTGCCATTCTTGGCGCCCATAGGCACCACTTTCCACTGCATGGGCCCCAGCGGCGTTGACATCGCTGTGCAGGGCCTGGAGTCCGGGTGTAGCGGCATCTGGTGATAACCGTGTTTCAGGTCCAACACCGTGAAAATCCGCTTTTTCTGTTGTTTTTGGAGGATGGAGTCAATCAGGGGAAGCGAGTACGAGTCGTGCTCGGTCTGCTCGTTCAAACCTCTGTAATCAACCACCAACCTCCACTCGCCCTTCCCCTTCTTGGGCACGATGAAGGCTGGGCTGGCCCACTCACTGTCGGAGGGTTCGATCCATCCCCGCTCAATGAACTCGGCCAACAGCTTCTTCATGGCCTCGGCCCGATCGCCCTGAAGTTGGTACTCCCGATGGCGATAGATCTTCGGGTTCGGCTTCAGCTTGATCTTCGCTGTACCAAACCTCCCACGATCTGGAGGGTTCTTGTTGGCGACACCACTGAATAGCCGCGGATAGGCATTGATCAGACTCTCCTTCAGCTCGGCGACCTTCGGGTTCTCCTGGGCCTCTTCAGCCGCTTGCTTCGGTATAGATACAACCGACCGCACTGCGGTATATGCCTCTTCTGGGTCCGATTCCGACTTCTCCTCGTCCGATATGCCGTCTTCATCGTCGTGGGGCGCGCTTCCGACCGATAATCTTCGAAAATTTGCGGCCTCGGGCTGGTGCTCGTCGCTACCGGTCTCCACTCTTGGAAAACCCCACTTTGCTGGGTCCGACCCAACCGGACCATCGTATTGGTCCGCGATGTGATCCATGACCCTCGCCACGAACTCGTCCTTCTCGTACTTGCCGGTGACCAACATCTTGTCATCCCACCAATGCGGAGATGTGACCATGGCCCGCCTCTTCTTGGCTGCCACACGGTCGTGCATCCCCATCCGCATGTAGTTGACGACGTCGTCGATCTCGGCGTGCGACAGGACGTCAATGCCCTCAATAGGCTGATCCGTCCCCTCCTTGGGCTCAAACATGACCTTCATGGGCACCGCATCCACCCTACGGATGAATGCCTCATCACCCGTGGGCGGGGCTTGTGCCCCATCCACCAGGAAAGCCTTGGTACCCCACGCTTGACCCGGGGAGGGCATTGATACACCCTTGGCGTCGATGGACAGCTCCTACTCTGGCCCGAATGACATCTCTTTCAGGGTGATGGAGTCCGGCGTCGACTTGAGACCCTCCAGCGGACATGGGGTGGATCCTATGCCGGTTATGACCAGGATCCCCTTCGCCCTATCCGCGATGATCTTCTCCACCGTACGTCTGGTATTGTCCAGGGAGCCATGCCAATACATGGGTCCCCACTCCTTCAAACCCCAATGCCGGTGCCAGGCTGAGTCTCCTCGATGCCAGTGCCGCCTACACTTCCTCAGAAGTGGGGCATCCGGGGAAGCAAAGACGTCCGTCTCGGGCGCTTCGGCTCCCAGCGTCTGGATCATCCTGGCATACACCTGCGGCGACATTCCATACTCCGTGAGCTGAACTCCGCGGTCAACTCTGGACTTGGCACCCACAGCTTGCACCGCTTGGACGATCCGATCCTCTTCCTCAGCATTCCATTGGGATGATCCGCATGCATAGTCCGTGGACAGCCATGTGAAGCATTCATCATCCTCCCGGACCAGCGTTGCACGATGGGGAAGGGCTCCAATGGCGTTTGCCACCATGAAGTCATACCCCATGATCATATCCCAATCGGTGATGTCGGCCACATAGAAGTTCCCGGATAGAGTGCTTCTCTTCGCCTGATCAGGGCGGTTCAAGCGCTCATGTTCCCAGAATTCCATACTGATAGTGGCCTCATGGGTGCCACCACCCATGATCTCTCCATTGGCGACCTTCAGGCGGACCGGTCTCCGGCTGGGCTGCAGGAATTCCTCCTTGAACAACCCTCTCTGGACCAGGCTCACCTGGGCACCCGTATCCACCAACACATCCACCACCTTCTCCTCTCGTCCGCACCGTACTCGCACTTTCGAGTGCAACTGCCGCTCGTCGCCATGAGGTGTATGGACGACTCTCACGGCATGCAACTCTAGCACGTCCGGGTGCATCAGGACTTCGAGGGTATGGTCACGGATGGTGCAGATCTTGGGTTGGTCCTGCCCGTCCACGGGGCTCTCCGTGGTCGCTCCTTCCTTCTTGCCATGTCCCGTACCCACATGTACTTCCCTTGGCAGGGCGCTCCAGGGGTTGAGAGTGGCGAAACTCAGTGGTTTTGGCTCTTCTGGAGCCTTCTTCGGCACCCGATGTGCCTTCGCTTTCTCAGGGATTCCACTGATTTTCGGAGGAGAGACCTCCGAGGTCCCACTCCCGTGGGGGCTCCTCTAGACTTGGCTTCCCGCAGCCCCTTCCGGCTGCGATCCGCCAGGACTTTGTCCACCACGGTGCTGGGCCTTGAGTTCCTCCAATGACCTCAACATGTCCTCAGCAACTTCCTCGATCGACCTCACTCGTCGGTCTTGGCCAGGTCCACCACCATAGCCTCTTCCTCCGCCTTTTCCTTGGCCTTTGCCTTGGCCTTTTCCCCCGTCTCCGCCCTTCGCCTTCCAATCGGAAATCCGCTGCTCCTTGGGCTTCTTCTCGGGGTGGGCAACGAAGTAGGCCTTCTTGTCCGCCTCATACACCTTACACTGACGGTGGTCGTGTGCATGGTTGTTTCCCTTGCCATAACAGACCCAGCACCCATCGTGCTGAGACCTGTACTCTCGGAACGAGAGCGGTGGGTTCCCGATCCTCCTTGGCGCTCTGCTCTTATTGGGTCCCACCTGGCTCCATCTGGACCGATCCTGCCCATGATTCCTCACGTTGTGCGCCACAAACGCGAAGAAGTGGGCCTCCTCGTGATCCTCCCGGTACCCGGTCCAGTGGTCTTGGCCACTTCCACTACCATCCTCCGCGGAGTTGGCCGTGTCCTCCTGGATCTCCCGATGATGGCGGTCTTCTCGGTGTCCTCGTTGTCCATGACCATGTCGATCCTGCACGTGAGCCTCGTTCTTCGCATTGAGCTTCAACTCCACAGTGATGTACTTCACGATCTCGTCCAGGCTCATGCGGGCGAAGATGACCTGCATCCTCAATGGCTCCCCGCGCCTCCACTCCACGTTGTTGAGGCGCAGCAACCTTTGCCCCATGGAGTCTCCGAATACCTCCACGTATACGGCGTTCTTCAGTCCCAACATCCGGTTGGGCTCGCCCAGGTTCCTCCTGAAGAACTCCATGATACCCGCATGGGTATCCTCCGCCGCCATGATCCTCACTGCCACCCGCTTCTTGGCGCGCTTCTTGTCCTCGTCCTCCACTCGTCTCTTCCATTGGCCGGGGAGGACGTCCTTCAGGAGGTGGCGGATCTCGCTGGCTTCGTTCCAGTCCTCCACCAGCTTGAGGCATCTCCGGTACTTCCGCAGATACCGGTTCCACTCCCGGACCCGCAACTCACCGCGGTCCAGCGGCAGCGGGATGGACCACAAGTCCTCCAGCTTCTGATTCGGAGCGTCCACCCGCTCCTCATCCTCCAACCACTGGAGGCAGGCCTGCTCCGTACGGATCAATCCTTCCCGGATCTGATCCCGCAGCTCCTCCTTCAGGTCCTGCGCCAGCCGGTGTGGGAAAGTCCGGCATACCCACTTGTCCCGCGGCGCTCCCCGCATCTCGCCGACGACCTCCTCGGCGAAGTCCTCCCAGTCTAGGATGAAGTCATCCAGGTTGGACGGGTTCCCGTCGTAATAGGGGATTTTGATTCCCCTGTGATCGTCAATTCTGATGGCGTCTCCGACGTCTCCAGCCACCACTCCACCGAGACGGATACCACCTGTGGCCGGGGGGTGTGAGTACACTCCCCGTACATCCCTCTCCTCCATGGAGTGCGGTCCAGTTGGGCCTGAACCCGTGGGGTTTGGAATGCGGGAAGGATTTGCTCCATCGGCCGTCCATATCCCCGTGTTAGGGTCCTTCGCCCACAGGTTTCCGCTTGGATGACCTCGACCATGTCCGTCGGCGCTTCCCATGGTTCGCCCCTGCATGGTGTGGCTCTGGATCTCATCTTCCGCATAAACTACCATATTCGTCGTGATCGGTACATCCTGGGCGGCATGGGACATCTGTACCGTCAGGCTCCTCGGGTCCGTGGTTACGTGCCCTTCCCGCATGGACCCAGCCGGTGCCGTGTGTTCCCCGAGCATTGTGGATTCGCTGAACATGGGAACAAACGGCAGCGCACCCGGGTCAACACGCGGAGGCGCGTATGGTGCCTCTGCAGGGCCGCCCATGGGTTTCTCCATGGCGCTCCTGAGGGTCTTAACCCGCTCCACCAGCTCTACCGCGGCCGGCTTTGCCGGGAGCTCCGGACCCGAGGCGAGGGGCTGTAGCTCCTCCAGCCTTTTCAGTCCTCCCGACATGTCCTCCACCAGGTGGAGGAGGCTGTCCACCACTCGCTGCTGCTTCTCCAGGGCCAGCTCCAGATTCTCCCGGTACCGGTCCCGTTCCGCTCGCAGCTCCTCCATGTCTTTCTCCGCGGCCGACTGGTCGTCCAGGATCCCCGCGACGTCCTCCTCTAGACCGTCCTTGGCATTGTCCAGGCGGTCAAGGCGATGCACGATGGCGTCCATCCCCATCTTTGGGTACTTGCCCATGAGGAAGGACACGTGCTCGCAGTGGCACGTAGCGTGCTTTCCGCCGGATCCAGCGCATCCCGCGGTTCCCGGCACCTCAGACTCATCGCCCATTGGCGTATCGCCTATGGCGTCCGTCACTGGTCCCGTGTGCCGGGGCACAGGTGCCGTCCGGGCCCTGGCTGGCCTCTCCAAGCCCTCGGCGTCGTGCTCCAGGCTGGGTTCTGGGGCCGTGTTCGCCCTTGTGGGCGGTCTGGCCGTCTCCTCCGACTCCGAAGGTGGCTCATAGGCTGTCCGATAGCCCTCGGAGTGCCCCTCGGATTCCCACAGCCTGACCGGGCTAGGGTCCGTATCCATAGCCCCGGCGTCCCTTGCCGCGGACTTGGGTGACCCGCGCTTCGGGTAGCGCCGGGCCCGTCCTCCACTGCTGCCTGAATGGCAGGCCTCATCAGAGTCCTCCGCGGCGGAGCGGAGGTCGCATGCCTTTCGGCAGTGACGCTCACACATGAAGACCAGGTCCTCCATGTCACGTCCTCCTCTTCCCGAATGTTGTACTTCTCTTCGGGCTTCAACTTCCGGAGTTCGCCATACTCTTGAACGTCTCGGTTCTTCTATGGCTCCAATCTCCTGCGTGGTCTCCACCAAGTCCACAATACGCACCCGGGGCGTACTTGGGCAGGGCTCATAAGGGCCCAAGTCCCCGGGTCGGCGGTAGGTAGGGGCAGCAGGTAAACCTCTGCTACCATAAAGAAGGTCCCTACCAGGACCGGCCCCCGCTGTGCCCCTTCCGCCTGTAACCCCTGCCGATTTGCTCCTGATCAACGATTGCATTGCTCAAAATCCAAGGTTCCAAATCCAAAAATATAGAAAATAAAATCCTCATTCAACCCTGAATGGCAACCAGATCCCACAAATACAGCAATAACCCAATTCACAATCCAATCCAAATGGCGGGCTTTCGTTCAGCACATCGATGGTCTCACGATGGCGGGCATGTACAAGAATTGCACCAATGAAGAAAGCCCTGAAATTGGCATATGAACACAAATAAAGCAGAGTTGGGGAAAGAGGTAAACGTACACACTCACAGCCATAAACCCCTCATTCCCTGGACTCAAGACCTTCCCTTGACTCACCAACATATTGCCCTGAACCAGGTCAAATGATATGGCTGAATGCCATGTGTCACAAGTCACTACATATACCCCAAAAGTGTGTTCACTCCCAAGCCTATAAAGCCTAACCCAATAGGGGAGGTGGCGTGTCATGGCCTAGAGTGGCACTCAGGACCATGCCCTACCCTGACATAACCTTGGTTGGACTTGGAGTCGAATGGGCTTGGAGATATGCCCCATGTGTTTGAACTCATAACATGCCAAAAACTGCCAATTCACACCATATTGGCCATATATCACATATATGCTCAAAATTGAAGTTACCACTTATCCGAAGGCTCAGAGCATGCATGGAATCGAAGTCTAGTATTCATGGAGGATAGAGACCAAAGGCCAATGCCCATGTACATCCCCACTTTACCCTCGAAACCCCTTCGGATATGGGCGCCACGCACTGCCCAAGTCAGCCCATGATCTTGAGACCAATTCTTGTGATCCTTCGTGCGCCAAGCCAAATGGAGTACGGGATCCGGCATATGCTGGTGTTCAACTCCAAAGCATATGCCAACATATGAACAACATACCATGGTTCAACTCTCCATAGGCTTCTTGCTGTTTGCCGACCAGGTAAGTGCACAAAACGCAAAAATGAGCAAAAATTGAGGTCAAAAACATGAAAATATGACCAAATACAAAGTTGTCATGATAGTATATTTCTATGCTCACCCATGATATCCGCTCATGATTCAATATACAAATGATTGGAACCATTTGCGAACAATTCCCCCACCTGGATCCCCAATTGGGCGCATGGAGATACCTTCGCCACTCGTATCTACATGCCCCATGAAAATGGGAGTGCACTCATGGATCTCTTTGCCAAACATACCATGAGCAATACATATGCGGTAGACTTAGTCTAGCGCTTTGAACTCCACACTTGGAACATGGGCAAAGCCCTTGTCACGTATGGCTCCCCATCTCTTCGGCCACACGAAGATATATAACATGGGCGTGAGCATATCAAGACATATACCATGCATATAAAACATACCCTCAAAAGTGGCTCCCACCATGATATGCCATGTCCCTCCATGGACAGAACTTCACGTTAAAAATGCGTAGGAACCCAAGGAAAGTATCTATGCAACCCCAACACTCATGCGGTACACTCGAAAGTCGCATTAAAATATTCGGTTGCACGGTCCAAGAGTTGTATATCACTTTATACGCTCATGACCATTATCCCTTGCTACACCCGGCATGTGTACACACCAAAGGCGTTTGATGCTTCCTAAATTAAGTTGAGACTAAGGCGCTTGCAACCCAATCTTCCTTATTCTCTTTCCTCACACTCGCGCGTAGATATGGCCCTTCAAAGTGGTCCCACGATTCGCTTTTGTTTCCCTTATATCTCCAAGTCAAATGGGTGGCAAGTATAGGGGAAACTTGATTCGGGCATAGCGAAAAGAGTATGACCACTCGAAGAAGACCAAATCAAGTGCGGCGATGTCGAAGTCGAAAATCCGATTTCGACATCGCGAAAAATTCAGAATGAAATTTCGAGTGCATATTTAGAAAATTGCGGAAGCAACAAACCTTTTACTGATGAAATCTGACCCTTCGTCGGGATTTCCGCCCAAATATCTGGAAATAACAGTTAACCAATCGGTTAACGCAAAGTCGCGAGCCAACTGACAGTCGCCGATACATTGACCATCAGAACGAAAGGCTGAAAAATTACGGAAACATTATGATAATAAAACCCTGTTGATTCCTGATATTCCGATATATAAATCTCCGCTGGCGGCGCCTCGGTACTGAATATGGCCGTTCGTAGCCGGAATGGCCAAACCTATCACACTATCACATCGGGTTAGTTGAGGTGGACGGGAGAGTATGATATCAGCCAATGGCGGCTTGCCGGCACGTAGATACACACCCCAAGTGACCCCAAGATGGCCACGGGGGTCCGAACCGGCTTCAAGACTCAGCAGCGAACATCGAATACGAGTGTCCAACCGGCAGAGAAGCTAGTCACAACGAGGCACGATGCGATGAATCCCAAAGTAATAACACCAGATGTCCGGACGAAGAAACATCACAACGAATCCTAAAATTGCCAGCACCCAAGTTTACAGTAACCGTGTTGTTCGCCGCGTCAATCCTCATGCGCATTCTCGCCATAGATCGCCGGCCAATCAACAGAGGTGTTTCCCCAGAAACCACGTGAGTACCACCAATCTGTACTCGTTAGTCGACTCTGTAGAGCGCTGACTTCGTGCCACCGTCCCCAAATACAAACCACGCATTGGTGTCATTCCGACGAACATCAGAGCCATCTGGTCCAAGCTTGCGCAGATAGTGATCGAGCCCAAATTCCCCACACATCGTGTCGGTAAACCCCAGATCAATGATCCCACGACTCAAAGATTCGGAGCAAAGCTTGTGAAGTGCAGAAGACAATGGACCACACTGCGCCATCAAACACACACCAGGGTTGTGATACAATTCAGCAGTGGTGTCATGACCAACCACCGAGAAACCCTGACGCATGCCAGCTCCACCAGACTTGTTCTCAGCGGTTGGCATTGCACGTGAGGACCCTTCCTCGTCCGCCGACGCATCTTGTGCCATCAGGGTGGAAGCTGACGTCGTGTTCTCAGGACGATCACGTTGAACATGCCCACGCTTCCCGCACTTCCAGCAGGTAACCCGGGACCCACTCTGCGCGCTAACCTTATTTCCGGTTGGTATTTTGTTGTTCCCCCGTCGCTGCGCCTCAGGCCCATACACGCAATAGATTGGTCTCGACGTCGACGCGCCTGGAAAAAGCTGTCTAATAGCAACCAACACTTGCAAGAAAACCAACGACCGACCTGTGCTCGCCGCAACCATTTTGCGCTGATCCGCATTCAGGTTGGAGTTCAGCAACGCCAGCGTCCTCGAAAATCGCTCATCCAAGACAATGCCAAAATTCGCAAGACCATAGACCAGCATATCCAGCCGATTAATCCAGGTAAGCATGTCACTGTCACCTCGCTTACACTCCAACAGTCCAACAACTGCCTGAAGTATATTGTCTGCAGTATCTCCACCGTACGCCCACTCTAGTATCCCAAGCAGTCCTTGAAAGCCTTGATCAGTACGAAGCGCGTTCAGTGGCATCTTCGCAGCGACAACGCGCGCCGCATGTCCTCGTAGCTTCGTGAAAACCTGAACATTGCGTGTCGACACTGCAAGCGTACTCTCTGCATGCCACGCAACGACCTGTACGCGCCACGCGTGAAACTCGTGTAAACCAAGCTTGCTGTCCACTGCCTCGTCTTCAGAACCAAACGTCGGACAGTGGAGTCCCGAAGGAGATCCAGAAGACATTGACGCGTTCCCGTGGGGGGCCTGGCCACGGGACGCTGCGGTGACACGCACAAGCAAGCAGGCAGGCAAAGCACTGCACTCACAGGGGCATCAATACGCTCGTGTCATGTGACAAAGCGTTTCAGCATCCTTGCGACTCTGCAAACGAGGGAACAAAAGTATGTACAGCAACACATCAGGATATGTACACATGGGGTTAAGACTTGACTGGGGTAAGGGCATCACAGGACAATAGACACTCAGTCCCAACTCATATCCCAATCCCAGGTCCGACCCTCTCAGTGGCTGGTGGGGCGGGGGCTCAAACACAACCCATGCTCTGCTCAGTCCGGACCCTGAAACCCTGCCAATAGGGGAGGTGTCCCGCCCAGCCACAGGCGACTTCCTGGGAACCAAGGAGCTCCAAGGCCAACCGACAGTAGCTCTCTATGCTCCCTGAATGGCAGGTTCCAACTCCTCTCTGAGCGAGAGATATGGCTCCGCCGTTATCCCCTAGGAGTTGGTAGCTGAAAATGGGCTGTTTCAGCCCAAACTGATATTAGCTCAAAAATCTCCAAAATTGACCCCTCGTCCGGACCCGCCAGAGGTAGGGACGAGGCAACCGACCCTATGCCCCTCCAGTATGAACTCCTGGAGCCCTCACCCAACCTGGTTCCCTCTGAGGTCCCGGCATCAGGGCACCACGGGTGCGTCAAGTGGGGCCATGATGCCAAAATTACCAAAATTGGCCTCATTCCCACGCGTAGCTCGCCCGGCCAGGGCAAGGCCAATGGCTCACAGGATAGGAGGCAGGACCTAGGACTCATATCTGAGTGTACAACTTGGAATTAGGTCCGGGCTCCCCGTGGGCAAAGAGATATGGGGCCGCCAATTGACCACACGGGGGGGTGAAATTGGGGTCCCAAAAGGGGGTCATTTTGGCTGCTCGAAATGAGCCAAAATTCGGGGGTGCTCCCAATAGTATATCTCCACGCCGGCTTGGAGATCGGATCCGCCATTCGATATGCGATCCACCAGGAGGCCAACGGAGACTCCCATGCACTTGGCTCCCAAAGATCTCCATGCTACTCGGCGTGGTGACAATCCCAATTGGGTCCACAAATGCCAAAATGGCAAAATTGTCCACACTCACTTTGGGCTAGCACCCTAACGAGGGTTGCTCCTCTTCGCCCACGTGGTGTGTGAACCAGGGGGACCAATGTCCATAACACCCATGTCATATATGGTCCATTGGTCCATGAGTCCGGCGTGCACGAGGTAGCTGAACATGGTGCACGGCGGGCAGAAAATGTGGAAAATTGCCCAAAATGGCCGAAAATGCGCACACTCATGGTTGGGGCAAATGAGACACATGCCCGACCTGGACCGGAGTGTGCCATAGGATTGGTATCAAGTCATATGTGTCCAACATATCTTTTGGGCGTCGCCCAACTCCTCCGGTTTCGGGAATGGCAGGGTCGCCAAGTGAGCCCATGATTTGGGATGGTCCCAAATCGCCAACATGGCGGCCACGGTACGCCAAGCCCAAGAGGAGTTATTCGCCGGGTCCAAGATATGTTGGGCACCGAAGTATGTACCCTCATAACATACTTGGGTCATGATGTTCTTTGGGCGCAACGTTGAGATACACGGTCGCCACTTGACATCATGACGGGAAAAAAACAGCAATATTGGCGAAAAAACACCCAAAAGTGCCTTGAAAGGCGCACAAATATATTATAATATCTTCGGCATGGATTGAGTACTCGACCAATCCTTCCAAACATAATGACTTGACATCAATGACCTCCGATTCCACATATGTGCTCCACTTGGGGCGCTTTGGAAGGTCGCGCGCGCTGCCTCCCAAGTGGGCACATGCAAAAATGGAATATTGCAAAAAACACACCTTGCTCGCAACGCATCGCTTCGGGAGCGCTCCACAAGCGTCCCTTCACGAAGGTTAGGCTTGCGAGTGTTGGTTGGGAGTACAATGAAGGGCCTCGTGCGATATGGGGTCCATTGGCGGGTTAGTCTTGGAATGGTGCACCCGCTAAATGGGCACGCGATTTGACACCAAATATGGCATACAACCCTACCCACGCCTTCTACACCCAGCCTAGTGGCCTAGAACCAAAGTATGCCTATATTCTAATGTAACTTTGGTCCCTTAACACGCATGCAAGTGCTTTGGTCGAAAATCGACCTCCTTTCCGAAAGCCGAATTTTAGCATGCGCGCAAAATATGTTGCCTATATATATATGGAGATCATATATGCACTATCCGGGGAAGACAAGTGATATGCCCCGGATGTAGAGGCAAGCAAGGGTGGGACAAACGCCAACTCAACATACCTCTACACGTACTTGGACGCCAAGTACGTGAAAAAGTGCACTTCTTGGAGAACACTCAAAATGAATAACCCTTTGGGCCTATTGAGTTGGGATCCTTTGGCCTCATCCTATGCCTATGGGGGGCAAAACCTCATACACAGTGCCTCTGAGGCACGTTAGTTCGTCCTTGGGCGCTTGAACGCTCGTAACCCTTGTTATTCCACTTGGGGGTTCAAAGCGCCTTCGGCTGCCCAGATTTTCTGGGAAAAATCTGGGACGCGATCCGTTATATCAAGGAAAAAATTGCGGATCACTCGAAGACTGTTTCAGTCTTAACTTCAAGAGAAATCGTATTACAGAATAATCTAATGCACTTCCACGGAACAGGCGACGACAGGCGGCGCGACTGCGGCGATTTCACGACAATTGGAAATCGCGGTAGAAATCGGGTATTTCACCGATTTCCGACCGAGAGTCGCCTAAGACAATAAAGTTATGGTAATTCTACATTGATTTAATGGTTAGAAATCGGGTTCCGGATCTCGCGGGTTAGAGAACAGGGATATCCCGCTGACAGCCGGTGTCAACGGCTTCCGCACGGGTGTGACGGCTCACAGGCCTCGGGGCCATGGGCCATAGGTTCTGGGTACCGCTTCACCCCCCTCCTTAGAGCAAACCCCGGGGGGGGCTCGATAACACCCAAGCATGGCAGCGGGTACCCAGGACCATCCCCTGAAGGGGGGGGGGGGGTGTCACATCCTCACTTCAGGCTGATTCGCAGGTTAGGCTGCCCAAATCACACAGTATGTCAGGTACGGTGCTGTAGCTGTTAGTAACTGCAAGTATAGTATCATGTATCAAGTCCCGGGTCCTGGCGGCGATTGTTCGGCATCCAAAGGACCCGTTAACCCATACCAGGCGCACCGGGTGCCGGCTGCTACGGTCACTACCACAGTGGCAGGGGCATACACGGCCAACATAGGCGTCACACGACGACCGAGGTAGTCCCACAGGTCGAGAGCGACCACAAAGATCCATCAGGCAACCCCAAGCTTCCCAAGGCCCGCCGGCTGGGGGAGAGTCCCCACGGGTCCTTCCTCGGGCGCACCATGTCCATATCCACGACGCGAGTCCAGAGTGGTACAGCCGAACGAGCTCCTCCTTAAGGGATCGGGCATCAAGGCCGTCTTTTCCCTCGCCCTATTACCACGAAGGCCATACATGAGGGAGTCCTCATGCAGTGTGGGCGGAGGCGTCGACTCCTCAAACCACCAGTTTCCCAGGCAAACCTTCCCCACCCGACTGCAAGTGCGTCTGCCAGTCGGCAGGCTCACACTGGGACTGACAGTGGCCAACCGCTGGGAGTGTAGTCAGGCAACTGGGCTTCCCGCCTGGCGCCATCAGGATCTCCACATCACAGCGAATAGGGCACACGGTATCACGGGCACTCAAACAGAAGGATCTGTACTTAGGTACTGGTCCAGGCTGGACCTTATGTAAAAGGATGTAAACGGCAACTCAGGCGCCTGCGTATTCCGATTCGCATACCCTCGGGGGAAAAACAGTCCATATCTCGGCGATGGACTGACAACACTTAACATACAGATGCACATATCCTGGGGAACAGAAAAACAAGCAACAAGCGGGGTAATAGGCGTGTAAACACACTCTGGACAGAGCGCCAAACCACGCCCTGGTTAGGATAAGGCATGTGCAGGAGGGTGGACAGGAAAACGCCTGAGTTCAGGCCATATATAGTCGCGACACACGCAGACTGGTCTGGATCCCACAAGTGCCATGGGACCAGACCCTACACTCAAAAATCGCAATGCCGATGACAGCGGCATCCGTTGCGCAACGTCGTATGGGCTTCAAGGCCCCAAGAGCTCAGAAAATATGAAGGTCAGTCGCCCTACCTGGTTTCCCAAGGATTCAGCAGGCGGGGAGTGACGAAGAGAAGTTGAAGAGAGGGGCCATCCTCCTCTGGATTCAGCAGGGGGGGGTATATGGCCACTCTGATGGCAGGTCACCGAAAGATGGAAGAGAGCAAGCAAGTAAGGGACGATCCGTCGACCTCACAGGCGCTCAAAATGCATCGGGGGGGAGCTCAGGGCGCTGATCAGGCGCCCCTGGCTGCAATCGCCTGGGTGAGTGCTGCCAAGTCCGAGACATGGATGTTGGTCTTGTGCTTGCGGATGTACTCCATGAAGGGAGTATTGACCCGCGGCACGAACGAGGAGACGGGTTCCCAGGTGTCGTGGGACGGCCCTCAGCCTCGCCAACGAACCTTGAACTCCAGGCCTCCGGGTGCCGAGGCGTTCGGACGCTGGGCCAGGATCTTCTCGACTGTATAGTCGTCCTGCTCAGCATAATCGTCGTCCGAATCAGCCTCATGTGCGGCGTAGCTCAGGGACACATGCTGGCCACGGAGGTCGGGTCCCCGCACACGGAGTTGACTCTCGTGGCGCTCCCGTAACTGTCCGTGACCTACCTTGATGCGGTAGGTGTCCTCACCAATCCTGCGAACCCCCTCTCCAGGTGTGAACCAGGTTTTGGTGCGGTGGGTGCCCATAGGGCGGGGTCTGATCACCCACACCGGGTCTCCCACCCAGAACTTCTGCGCTGTCGAGCTCGGGGCGGACTTCTGACGCTCAGCATGCTCCTTCTCGAACTGCTGGCGGATGTCCCGCGCCGTTTGCTCTTGCCGCGCGAAGAATTCCTTGGCGTCCATGGCCATACCATCACCAGACAAGGGAAGTCCCCGACCCAGGGGGTCCCTGCCGAACAGAATCTGGTGAGGGGACAAAACACCCGGGGTGGGGGTGTCATGATGGGCCTTCAGAGCAGGCCACATCTCCTCAAACCAGTTCCGCCGTGGATTGGTGATGTGAATCTTGCGCAGCTTCTTGAACAGCTGCCGTCCAGCCACTTCAGCACGGCCGTGGGACCGGCTGACATAGGCGACGCTCTTGGCATGGCGTATTCCCATGAGGGAGCACATAGCCTTGAACCAGCAACCAGTAAACTGGGGCCCTCGGTCACTGCAAATGGTGCAGGGGATGTCAAAGACGGTCAGCCAATGACGAATCATCATGACTGCCACTTCCTTGGCAAGCAACCCCTTTTTGCGTGCCGGAACGGCTACTACGTAGCCACTGTGGCGATCCACACAAAGAACCACACAGTCAAAGGTCTCCTTGCCAATGTGCACTTCGGGCATGGAGAAGACGTCCATGGCCACGCTCTCCATTGACTTCAGGAACCGGGGTCCATTGGGCTTCCCCCTTGACGTTCCGGTTATCGGGATTGCAGGCCTGACAGACCGAGCAACCCTTCCTGACCTTCTTGATGGCGGTGTAGAGACCGATATGGTCGATCTCGAACCGGCGCTGCATGTCAAGGGCTTGCTTCTTGACCCCTCGGTGCAGCATGTGGTGGTGCCAAGCCTCACATAGCTCGAGCACTCGGGACTCTGGTACTAGCAGCTTACCGTTCCGGTAGAGCTTGCCATCTTCCTCAGTCAGCCCCTTTGGCCACTTCTGCCCGTCGTCAGGGTCGGTCACAGCCCTATACTCGGCCGCAAAGGCCTCAGACTTGGCGTAGTCGTCGGTCCAGTCGTCCTGGAGGCAAGACTCAGGAAAGAGGTGCTTGTCGGACTCAGCTCCATCAGGGGCGAGTACTCTGACCGCTCTGCCCATCCTCGTTCCGAGGGGGGCATCCGCAGCCATGACGACGAAGCATTTAACACCCTCCTTCTCCATCAGGCGCTCCATTTCAATGATCTTCTTGGCTTCAGCGGTCTCAGCCTCATCGCCATGGGCAGAGATATCCGTCATGCCCTTGCTGGCGGGATAGGCCCACCTGCTGAGACAGTCCGCCACGGTGTTATCCTTCCCAGGAATATACACAACCGTGAGGTCGAACTTGGCCAAGGTCTCATGCCATCTTGCCCGTCGGGAGGCGGGACCAGAGGGGGTGTCCACGTGCTCCTTGTGCCATGACTGCAGACTCTGATGGTCGGTGCAGACGGTGACGGGATGGAGGGCTATGTTCCCCGCCCATTTCCTGAGAGCCATGACGATGGCATACGCCTCCTTTCCACGGGGCGTTCACGTCCGTCTCTGGCCTTCTGCCAGGACTCGGCTCCAGAAGGCCACGGGCACGTGCCTTCCATCGTCAGGCACTTGCTCCAACACAGCGCCAACGGCGTAGTCGGAAGCGTCGGTGCGCAGGACGAACCCTCGGTCGGGATCCACGAGGTGCAGACCCACTGCGGATAGCAGCGCCTGCTTCATCCCCTCAAAGGCACGGTCAGACTCTTCAGTCCAGACCAGAGCCTTCTTGGACCCCTTCTTGGTCTCCTCTCGGTTGCCCTTGAGCATGGTCGTCATGGGGGCTGCATACTCGGCATACATCTTGATATACCCCGAGTAGTAGTTGCAGAACCCCAGATACGCCCGTAGCTCAGAGACCGTCTTGGGCTTTTCCCAGTGCTCAATCGCAGCCACCTTGCCCGGTATGGGCTTTCGCTGCCCGTTCCCAACTACGTGGCCAGCGAAGACCACCTCGCTTACCGCAATGGTGGCCTTGTCACTGCTGCCCGTGAGTTTGTGCCGAACCAGAAGGTCCAGCACTCGAGTGACGTCCCTCTCATGTGCCTCCAGGAGCTCCTCGTAGCTCATACTGGGGTCCCCGGACGCGATGATCACGTCATCCACGAAGGAGTCCGCACAGTCACGCACCGGCTCAAGCAGGTTCTCCAGCATCCGCTGAAAAGCCGCATTGCCGTTGGTAACGCCCATGGGCATCACCTTCATCTGGAGAGGTCCAAGTGGGGTGCTCATGGCTGTGCAGGCACGGGACTCCTCGGCGAGAGGCATCTGATGATAACCATGTTTCAGGTCAATCACCGTGAAGATCCTCCGCCGGTGTTGTTTTTGCAACATGTCCTCAATGAGGGGCAGCGTATAGCTGTCATGCTCCGTTTGGGCGTTCAGGCCGCGGTAGTCGACCACGAGCCGCCACTCACCGGCTACCTTCTTGGGGACGACGAAGCATGGAGAGGCCCACTCGGAGTGGAACGCCTCAAGCCAGCCTCTCTCGATGAAGTCACGGAGGATCTTCTCCATGGCCTCCTTCCTCTCGCCCCTCAGGGCGAACTCTCGGTGTCGATACACACAGGGGTCCTGCTTCAGTCGTATCTTGGCCTCGCCATACGGTCCACGCACCGGTGGGGGAAACACAGGCTTTCTGCTGAAGAAGGTGTCCCCATACTTCTGCTTCAGCCTGGCCCTCAATGCCTGGATCTTGGGGCAATCATCGGACTCCGCCTTGGCTTTTCCGGGCACCTGGACCACTGAGCTTACTTGAGGGGTAGCGACTCGCTCGGTTTCGGCTCAGGCGGTCTTCCCAGGTGGCCCAAAGGGCCATCTCTGGTCTGGCCTCGGAATAGATCGCCGTAGGTGGGTGGGTTACCCCCGATTGGCTCGTCCTGGGTGGACAAGTGGTCCAGCACCTTCTGAACGAAGGTGTTCCCATCATAGGAACCAGAGACGATCGAGTCCACTTCCCACCAGGCTTTGTCCTGGCCCTTGCCCTCACGCTGGTTTCCCCAGTCGTGAAAGAGCTGATCCATATACCCCTGAACCAGATCCAACTCCTCCTGAGTGAGGGGGTCTTCCGATTCTCCGATGTCAACAGGGGGAACCGCAAAGCATTGTCGCCACGGCTCTGCTATGATGCGGTTGACACAGACGAAGTCCGTGGTGTCGGCCTGATCAAGGCCCCCATCCACATAGTGGAATTCCGTTGGCCATCTCTGGGGTGGCATGGGATGTTACTTAGCGTCCTGATAGACACTCTCTCCAGCCGGTAGGACGACCTTGTTTCAGGTCATGTTGGTCAATGAGACTACCCAATGTCGGGTACTTTCCTCCTCGGTGCATCCCATAGGAACAACCAGCACTGCCTTGGAGCGGTCCTTGCGAATCTTCGCTATCGCTCTTGGAATGTCCCATCGGGGGCAATGGATCCACATCAAGCCCTGATGCGGACCCCAGTGCTTCTTCCACGCGGAGTCCTGTGCGCTCCAGTACTTCTCACAAACCCGAAGATGGGCGGAGGTTCCTGAAGAGAACGCATCCAGGGCCAGATCCGAAGCTCCCAGGTCCGCAACCACTCGGCTCGCCACTTCCGGCATTACGCCGTACTCCTGGTTTGCTGGCCCAGTTGGCTCAGTGTCCAGCGCGGCCACTTCGAGCTGATTGCGTTCCGGGTGGATCCGTTGGCATTCCACATGGTGCTCAGGTGATGAAAGCCACGACAGCTGGTCCTCCTGGTACAGGGTCATGGAGGCCTGGGCCGGGAGGACGCCGGAGTCCGTCTCCATCATGAAGTCGTACCCAACGATCATGTCCCAGTCCATCTCGGCCTCGTAGAAGCGACCTTGCAGGAGGATTTCCTTGCCAAGGTCCGGGCGACTCAGCTCACGATGGTTCACGAACTGCAGCCCGATGGCCACTTCCTTCGTGCCTCCCACCATGTACTGGCCGTTCGCCACCTTCAGTCTGACAGGTTTCCGACTGTCGGTCAAACACTCTGGCGGAAGTAGGCCAGCCTTGACCAAGCTGACCTGAGCGCCCGTGTCGACCAACACGTCGAAGACCTTTTCCACTTCCCCGCATAAGGCACGGACCTTAAGGTGCAACTGCCGCTCACGCCCAACTCGGCGCACGGCGTGCAAGCTCAGGATCTCCGGCCGTTCCAGAAGCTCAACAAGCGACTGGTGCAGGTCGTGGACAATGGGCTCAGGCTGCCCATCTGCAGCATCCAGCTGCGGTCCGGGTGATCCTCCGATACTCTCGGATAGATCTTGAAGTACATCAAACACATTCTTGGTCGCGAAGGATGGACGGGTGCAAGGGTTCGTGCCTTCACCTGCCCTCACCCCGCCACCGCAACTGTCGGGTGCCGGACCGGGCCTTCCGCCCGCGGCAATCCCTTTGTGCTTACCGACTCCCGATTGGGATGGTGTGGCGCTTCCCACAACACCATCCTGCGACCGCCCTAGCTGGGGCCCTTGGCTGCAGGGGCTCCGCTAGGGGGCGTCGGTTGTGGAAGTAGGGGTATTCTCCTCCGCATCAACCTCGTTGACACCCTTCTTCCTCCTATTCCTAAGCTTCTTGTCCTTGTCCTTGTTCTGGTCGTTCTGGTTGTTCTCCTTGTTCTTGTTGTCCGACCTGGGGACCCAGTTCCTCTTGATCTCCTGGATCTCCTTGGCTAACTCGGTCCCCTGCGACATCAGCTTGGAGAGTTCGTCCTTGTCCACCTCCACTTTGGCCTCCCGGATACCCGTAGGTGCACGCTTCTTCGACCCGTGCGCCTTCTTGTAGGCCTCCGTGTCGGCCTGGTGGGTGGGGCATGTTCGGTGGTCATGGTTGAAGCCTTTCTTCCTCCCATAACACACGAAACAGCCCTGAGGGTGAGCTCGTATGAACTCCCCAAAGGACAGCGGAGGGTCGCCAATGCGGCGAGGGTCCCTATTCTTCTTCTTCTTCCAACCCGGCTGCAGGGGCTTCCAGCTTCCCCGGTTGTTCCCTGCGCCGTTGTGGGCCACGAAGGCACAAACGGCCATCTCGGCGGGCTCATCGTCGTCGTCATCGTCGACGAGAGCTTCATCGCCATCGGCTCCCGCTGGGTCCATGGCAGCTTCCCCGCCAGGCTTCTCGCCAACGTAGTTGACATCGCGGTCGCCGGGCCTCAACCCGCGGGTGTGGTGGAGGTTCCGGTACTCCTTGAGTACTTCCTCTCCAACCCACTACAGGCTCTCGTCGCAGCTCATCCGCGCCGGGATGGCCTGCAGACGGATGGTCTGGCCGCTCACGTCACACTCGTCAAGGCGCCACATCGCGGTCTTCTCGCGATCGCCCGAGACGGTGATGAGGAGAGCGTTCCGCAGGGAGTGCCGTTTGACATCCCGGGCCACGTTCTTCCTCGTCCAAGCCACCACGTTCGTATGATACTCTTTGGGGAGCATCATCTTGACCGTGTGGTTGGACTTGGCCCTCTTGGCTTCCTGCTTGGTGACCCTCTTGATCCATGCTTCCGGTAGCATGGAGAGCAGGCGAGCCTGCTCGTCACCCTCGTTCCAGTCCTCCACGTTGCGGCGGAAGAGGGTGTATTGCCCTCGGAAGTCTCGCCAGTCCCGCTCCCATCCATCATGCTGAAGCTTGATGGACTTCCACCGCTTGGCAGCTACCTGCGGAGCGTCCACCCGCTCCTGCTCGTTGAGCCGGTTCTTGGCTTCCTTGAGGGTCTTGATTTTCCCCTCCTTGGTCGCCACGAAGTATAGCTCTTGGAGCACTGCCGGCAGGCGGTACCTGAACCGTCTGAAGACATATTTCTCCGCATCTGCGGGATCCATGTCTTCAGCGACGGTCACCCCCCAATCGTCCAGCTTCTCCAAGAAGCGGTCGAGGTTGAGGGGGTTGCCATCGTACATGGGGGGCTTGATGTCCTTCAAGTCTTCCCACACGGCGGCATCCGCGGCCTTAGAGACCATGAACGCCGGCCGCGAGGTTGACCGAGGTTCCCATCGGCCTCGCCCACGGACTCCCACGGCCGCCACGTCCATCTCCTCCATGGAATCCCTGTGGCTACGCCGCGGTTCCTCCATGTACGCTGAACCCAGATGTTCACGCCGTACTCCTTCCATGTACGCCTCCTCATCACGGCGCCGGCGGCTGCGTTCAGCGGCCTCCCGTCATACACCACGCGGCGGGCTAATGTCGAACTCCTCCAGGTCCAGGTCCAGGTCCTCACCTTCACCGACATCCCACTCCACGTCTCCTCTGGGGACCTCGTCCCTGAGTCAACCATAACGTCCACCAGCCATGGGGATTGGCTCCGGGGCTGGTGCGGGGCGTCGGGGGCGTACCGGTGTCCGCGGTGGAGCACGGCGGTTGTGGTACTCCGCGCTGAGCCACTCATCACGCCAATCCTCACTGCCACTGCCGGGCGGCACGCGCTCGTTGCGGCGGCCCGCGCTGTGGTGAGAGGGGGCGGTGAGAGAGGGGACACTGGCGCTGGGGCGACTCCTGGGGGCTCCGCCGGGGGCGTGGGGTCTGCCTGGACCTGGTCCGGGTCCCCAGCCGTCGTCCGACGAGCCAGACTCCAGGGGTGGGTGGTCGCTGCCGACGCTCCCATTGGCTTCCAGCGCGTCCAACCTCTGCTGCAGGCCGCTGATGACCTTGTTCAGCGACCTGGTCTCGCCCCTGGCGATGTCCAGCAGCCTCTGGGTGGCGGTGGCGACGCTGGCGCTCTTGACCATCTCGATCTTGGCGATGTCCAGCTCTCTCTGCGCGCGCGCGGCGACCCTGGCGATGCGAGTCATCTCGCCCTTGCCCGTGTCTACCTCGCGCTCGAGGAACTGGACCCTCCTGCAGAGGTAGATAATCCACCGCCAGGTGGTATCCGGGTCGCCATTCCCTGGTGGATCGTCAGGGTCCCCAGGGGGTCCTCCAGGAGGGCCTCCGCCGGGTCCGCCCGGTCCAGGGGTCCTCCTCCGCTAGGTGGTCCGCCTCCAGGGGGTCCACTTGGTGGGCGTCCTCCAGGGGGTCCTGATGGTCCTTCGCCAGGGGGTCCCGGTGGGTCTCCGCAGGGTCGCCTCGGTGGGTCCGAGGATGGGCGCTTCTTCGTGATGTCGAAGTCCATGTCGTCATCCTCGTCCATGTCACCCCACCTGGGCGTCTCGGTCTCGGAAGACTCCAAGCTCCGGTAGGGAGGAGGGGGATCCTCATCCTCACCCACCCGCTGCATGGGGACGTCTCCGCCTCCTCCGCCAGCCACTCCTCGGCGATGTCGGCGGCCTCGTTCATCCCCGTCGCTGGCGGTGAAGAAGGGGTCACTGTCGTGGGGGTGTCCGCCCGCTGGCCTCCGTGGCCTCTCGGGGGTCTTCCCCTTACCCTTCCTCCGTCGGTAGGCAGTGGAGCCACCGCTCCCACTGCTGCCCGTGTTGGCCTCGTCCAGCGTCATCTTGGAGGAGGCGTCCCCTTCGAAAAGCTTCCGAAGGGTCTCCACTCGTGATCCTCCCGGGGGAGTCTCGCGGCGGAGTTTGGCCTCTGCCTCCTCCATTGCGGCGGCGGTGGCTGCTACAGCTCGCCCTTCGGCTTCCTCCCGAGCACGAGCCGCTTCGGCTTCCCGGGCCTGCTGCAGCCGCGCCTTCTCCGCTTCCAACGCCGCCAACTCCGCCTCCGTCTTGGCCCTCTCCTCTGCGACCTTCCGTCGCGCGGCCTTGATGGCGTCCTTCTTGGCGGCGTCCGCCTGGGCCTTAGCCGTTGCCTCGGCGTGGGCCCTTTCCTCCGCCTCCTTCTTTGCCCTCTCTTGAGCAAGCGCCTCTTCCAGCGCCTTCACCTCGGCCTCCTTGCAGGCAATGGCCTCCTGCATCAGGCGGGCTTCCTCGTCGGCTGCCGCCACCGCACCCTTGACCTGGGCAGTCGCTGCCCCATGGGCGGCTACGGCCGTGAGTCCGGCCGCAATGGCCGCCACGGTCGAGGCGTGGATGGCCATGCCATGCGCCCACTCCGCAGCCTCCTGCTGGGCGATGCCGACGGCGCCCTCCATGGCAGCGCTGTGCTGCTTGGCCCGTTGCCGGGCAACCCGAAGGTTGCAGGGCACCCCACAGGCGCGCTCACAGGCGCGCGCCACGTCCCTTTGGTCGGGAGCGACGCTGCTGCTGGAGCTGGCCTGGTCGGCCGGCATCCTCCCGCGGTGGGCCGACTCCACGTCGCTGCTGGGGCCTGACTTCCTCAGGAGCAGCGGACGGGGCTTGGCCTTGGTCTGCTTGGCGACTCGGAGGTGGTCGCCAAGGGTGGTGTGGCCGGGGTGGTGACCGCCATTGGCCCGTTGGGGACTGTGGGCTGGGGTTCCGCCCCTGACGCCTTGAACGGCTTCGGCGGCCAGGGACTCCTGGTACTCCCGCCACTTCCTGTCCCGCCTCCTGTCCCCGGCGGAATGCTTCTCCTTCTCAGGAGACGCGCTGCTGCTGCTGCCCTGCAGCCTGTGCTCGTTCCCCAGCGCCGGTAACTCCTTCTCGATCATGTCCCACATGGAGACATTGATCAAGGCGCCCGACGGGTACTCGTTGGGCATCTCGTCCTCCTCAATCCCGTTGGGGCGCAGCCCTTCGCCGGGCCTGTCCGGGCGGGTCCAGTTCCTCCAGCGCTTGCGGCGGAAGCGGTACTCATACCCTTCCGCCCGCAGCCACTCCTCCACTGCCCGCAGGCGGTCCTCGCCCATGTCCTCGCGGAGCTCGAAGCTCCCGGGCATGCCGCCTTCGCACTGGGGATTGCTGTGGCGGTACTGCTGCCCCCACAGCAACCCGCGCAGTAGGCGCGCCGCATGGGGGTGGGGCTGCGGCCAGGTCTTGCCCGCCTCGTCCCAGTTCACCATCGGTGCTCTCGATGGAGTGGTCCTGGGGTGGTTGTTGAGGTGGGTGACGTAGCACTGGACTGGGAGTGCGGGCGGTGCTGGTCGGCCGGAGGTTGTGGAAGTGGTAAACGCGACTGGGTGTGCGGCCTTGCTGGTCGGCCGATAGGACTCGCTGATGAGGGAGTCCTGGTCAGTCCACCTCCTTCACGGTCGCGGCGCTTCCGTGGTTGCTCAGGGCGATGCTCTGGGCGGCGCTGCGGACCGCTGCGCTGCGCTGCGAGCTGCGAGCTGCGAGCTGCTGCGCCGCGCTGCTCGGGGTTGGTGGCCCCGAGTGGCAGGCGAGGGATGGGTAACCCCGCGGCGGTGAAACGCTTTTGACTCGTTCCCGTGGGGGGCCTGGCCACGGGACGCTGCGGTGACACGCACAAGCAAGCAGGCAGGCAAAGCACTGCGCTCACAGGGGCATCAATATGCTCGTGTCATGTGACAAAGCGTTTCAGGATCCTTGCCACCCTGCAAACGAGGGAACAAAAGTATGTACAGCAACACATCAGGATATGTACACATGGGGTTAAGACTGGACTGGGGTAAAGGCATCACAGGACAATAGACACTCAGTCCCAACTCATATCCCAATCCCAGGTCCGACCCTATCAGTGGCTGGTGGGGGCGGGGGCTCCAACAAAACCCATGCCCTGCTCAGTCCGGACCCTGAAACCCTGCCAATAGGGGAGGTGTCCCGCCCAGCCACAGGCGACTTCCTGGGAACCAAGGAGCTCCAAGGCCAATCGAAAGTAACTCCCTATGCTCCCTGAATGGCAGGTTCCAACTCCTCTCTGAGCCAGAGATATGGCTCCGCCATTATCCCCTAGGAGTTGGTAGCTGAAAATGGGCTGTTTCAGCCCAAACTGATATTAGCTCAAAAATCTCCAAAATTGACCCCTCGTCCGGACCCGCCAGAGGTAGGGACGAGGCAACTGACCCTATGCCCTTCGAGTTTGAACTCCCTGGATCCCTCACCCAACCTGGTTCCCTCTGAGGTCCCGGCATCAGGGCACCACGGGTTTGTCAAGTGGGGCCATGTTGCCAAAATTACCAACATTGGCCTCATTCCCACGCGTGGCTCGCCCGGCCAGGGCAAGGCCAATGGCTCACAGGATAGGGGGCAGGACCTAGGACTCATATCTGAGTTTACAACTTGGAATTAGGTCCGGGCTCCCCGTGGGCATAGAGATATGGGGCCGCCAATTGACCACACGGGGGGGTGAAATTGGGGTCCCAAAAGGGGGTCATTTTGGCTGCTCGAAATGAGCCAAAATTCGGGGGTGCTCCCAATAGCATATCTCCACGCCGGCTTGGAGATCGGATCCGCCATTCGATATGCGAGCCACCGGGGGTCCAACGGAGACTCCCATGCACTTGGCTCCCAAAGATCTCCATGCCACTCGGCGTGGTGACAATCCCAATTGGGTCCACAAATGCCAAAATGGCAAAATTATCCACACTCACTTTGGGCTAGCACCCTAACAAAGGTTGCTCCGCTTCGCCCACTTGGTGTGTGAGCCATGGGGACCAATGTCCATAACACCCATGTCATATATGGTCCATTGGTCCATGAGTCCGGCGTGCACGAGGTAGCTGAACATGGTGCACCGCGGGCAGAAAATGTGGAAAATTGCCCAAAATGGCCGAAAATGCGCACACTCATGGTTGGGGCAAATGAGGCACATGCCCGACCTGGACCGGAGTGTGCCATAGGATTGGTATCAAGTCATATGTGTCCAACATATCTTTTGGGCATCGCCCAACTCCTTCGGTTTCGGGAATGGCAGGGTCGCCAAGTGAGCCCATGATTTGGGATGGTCCCAAATCGCCAACATGGCGGCCACGGTACGCTAAGCCCAAGAGGAGTTATTCGCCGGGTCCAAGATATGTTGGGCACCGAAGTATGTACCCTCATAACATACTTGGGTTCTGATGTCAATTGGGCGCAACGTTGAGATACACGTTCGCCACTTGACATCATGACGGGCAAAAAACAGCAATATTGGCGAAAAAACACCCAAAAGTGCCTTGAAAGGCGCACAAATATATTATAATATCTTCGGCATGGATTGAGTACTCGACCAATCCTTCTAAACATAATGACTTGACATCAATGACCTTCGATTCCACATATATGCTCCACTTGGGGCGCTTTGGAAGGTCGCGCGCGCTGCCTCCCAAGTGGGCACATGCAAAAATGGAATATTGCAAAAAACACACCTTGCTCGCAACGCATCGCTTCGGGAGCGCTCCACAAGCGTCCCTTCACAAAGGTTAGGCTTGCGAGTGTTGGTTGTGAGTACAATGAAGGGCCTCTTGCGATATGGGGTCAATTGGCGGGTTAGTCTTGGAATGGTGCACCCGCCAAATGGGCACGCGATTTGACACCAAATATGGCATACAACCCTACCCACGCCTTCTACACCCAGCCTAGTGGCCTAGAACCAAAGTATGCCTATATTCTAATGTAACTTTGGTCCCTTAACACGCATGCAAGTGCTTTGGTCGAAAATCGACCTCCTTTCGGAAAGCCGAATTTTAGCATGCGCGCAAAATATGTTGCCTATATATATATATGGAGATCATATATGCACTATCCGGGGAAGACAAGTGATATGCCCCGGATGTAGAGGCAAGCAAGGGTGGGACAAATGCCAACTCAACATACCTCTACACGTACTTGGACGCCAAGTACGTGAAAAAGTGCACTTCTTGGAGAACACTCAAAATAAATAACCCTTTGGGCCTATTGAGTTGGGATCCTTTGGCCTCATCCTATGCCTATGGGGGGCAAAACCTCATACACAGTGCCTATGAGGCACGTTAGTTCGTCCTTGGGCGCTTGAACGCTCGTAACCCTTGTTATTCCACTTGGGGGTTCAAAGCACCTTCGGCTGCCCAGATTTTCTGGGAAAAATCTGGGACGCGATCCGTTATATCAAGGAAAAAATTGCGGATCACTCGAAGACTGTTTCAGTCTTAACTTCAAGAGAAATCGTATTACAGAAGAATCTAATGCACTTCCACGGAACAGGCGACGACAGGCGGCGCGACTGCGGCGATTTCACGACAATTGGAAATCGCGGTAGAAATCGGGTATTTCACCGATTTCCGACCGAGAGTCACCTAAGACAATAAAGTTATGGTAATTCTACATTGATTTAATGGTTAGAAATCGGGTTCCAGATCTCGCGGGTTAGAGAACAGGGATATCCCGCTGACAGCCGGTGTCAACGGCTTCCGCACGGGTGTGACGGCTCACGGGCCTCCGGGCCATGGGCCATAGGTTCTGGGTACCGCTTTAACATCGGAGTGGGTAACGTATTCAAGCGATGCAGTAAGTGGACGTTGTCTTGTTGACCTCGTTGCTGCTCAGCCTGCAGAGAAAGCACCGGTGCGTCGAATGCTTGCTTCATGTCATGTAGAACTTGATTTTGCTGAAACAACTGTCTTTGCAACGTGCCCATAGACGTGTTCAAATCAACCGGCGCAACGCCTGTCACACCATCAGGAGGATACAGCAGAGTGTGGCCAGAAGGTCCTGCCCCAGGAGTATCAGTAGGATCCAGATCATCCAAGGTAAGTCCAGCCATGGAATAGTGATGCTACGAAGTGAGATTGAGCCCCATGGAGTATATATTTTGAACTCAGAGTGTACTTTATTTGAACTCAGAGCAGATTCAGATTATTCATCATCATTCATCATCACCATGATTCATCATGCATCATGTGTCATGTGTCATGCATCATGTGTCATTACATGCTGGCGCCCTAGCATGTGTTTTTCACATTCCAACCCAAAACTTCACTTTCGCTCAGAACTAAGACAACCACAACCCCACTCTTATGGGTTCCTAAGAAGGTTATACTATTCATTTTTCACAACTCTTTGAATTTGGATGATCACATTTTTGGGATCATGGATTGTGATGCATGTCATGCATGATCGACTCATTTTGTGAGTGATACCACACATACTACCTTCGAAGGAGTCTATGGCCCCTAAGGGACCTCTATTTACTCTACAACCCTTTTGTATTGTTGTCCCCACTTCTACATGTATTTTAATCCCTATTTGGTGGGTTCCATGCATGTTTCATGTATTGGGGGATCCCAAGAGTATACCTAGGCCTAAGCCAAGCCCGAAACACGAGAGGAGAGAAGAGAGATAGATAGAGGAGAGGCGCCTGGCGGCGACACCAGGGAGCACGTGGTGCTTCCTAGGTGAGTCCTAACTAGGTGTATTTTACAACACGAGGGACATTTTTATGGTGAGAGTGGAAGAGAGGTAAGGAGTGAACATGAGTGTAAATAATGATTGTGTTTCATAGTCCCTTTTTGCTATGGACTAAGCTGGAAGACTACAATTCTATGAGCCCATTACTTTGCTGTTGTTGAGGAGGGTGCCTGATCTCTTAGCCCACGCAAACTGCACCCCCTTTTTTTCACCTAAGCACCTAGATTTTGTCACCGAAAAAAATAGTTTTTTTCGCCATCTTGAAAATACTGTTTTTCCAACCCTCCCAAAAAAAAAACATTTTTCATCAGGTTTGCCCATTTTTTGCTGTTTTTAGGGGGGTCAAATAACCATTCTTTAGTCCAAAATCAGAGGGCTTACCGGTTATTTTCCCCGAAAAAATAATTTGTTGGCTAATTTGAAGAATACCAATTTTTGGATCGTCTGGAAAACTATTAAGGATGGGCGCTGTTCACACATCCTGTACATGTCCACATGAAAAAATACTTATTATGGGAGGCTGAGTGCTCGAGGCCTCGCGCACTCAGCCAGCCGGAGTGAGATTTTCAGGCTTTTTTGAGATCACTTTTTGACATCAGAAGTGGCCTGAAGCAAGGATGAAGCAAAAGCAAAACTGCAATATTCAATATGGGTTAAAGACTTGCACAGCGGAACACTCAGTGTGCGAGGGCTCGCGCACTCAACATGCTAGAAGCATGGGTTTTTGAATACCCCTGACTACTTGCATTCTGCCGATAGCCTCCAAAAGGCTTTTTGAGATTCCTCCCTTTTGGAATCCTGTGAGAACAGTGAGCTCAAGAGTAGCGATTAGACTATCCTCCTCTAGAGCACTTGCTTCATACGTCCTGTGACCTAGCGCTTCTGAAAAATTGTTGTACAGCCCCAAAAGATGGGAGGCTGGGCACCTCATTCGTAGGTAAACTAACTGAAAATGGTGTGTTTAGCAAGGACTGAGGGCAACCCGCCTTTTTAGATCTATTACACCTTACATAGTGCATGGCGTGTACAAAACGTCCATTGATTGACCGCTCTTGCTGCTGACATGACCCGAACGGTACACCATGAGGCACCCATTAAGACATCAGAGCCTCATTTGGTATGGAATACTGTTTATTCAGGACCATTGGGAAATACACATTCTGCATAATTGAGTGCACGAGGCCTCGCGCACTCAACATGCCAAAAAAAACGTTTTTTTTCATACCTCTGACTACCTGCATTCCCCTGATAGCCTAAAAAAATATATTTGAGATTCCTCTGTTTTTTAATTCTCAGTTTTCAGGTGGAAACACGCGGAAACTGTGCGTCTTTTTTTTGCACACAAATGCCACCCTTGAGGTGAAAAACAGGGTGCAGTTTGCGTGGGCTAGGAATCTGACTGGTAGCAGAGGAAACCTGCTCTGCCTAAATCCAGTATCCCTTGGATTTGAGTTCGATTCAATTCCAGCCTGGAAATTTAGTAAGGGGCGGAGAAAAATTCCTGAACTCAGAAAAACGAGTCTGAAAAATTGAGATGGACCCTGTGAGAACTCCAAGCAGCCTAGAAGCTACGGGCGCTTCTGAAAACCACGTGCAATTCGTGATACCTGTCTCCGATGAGGAACTAGTTGCGCCTACCATGGCCGGGTTTGGAACCCCAGAAGTACCTCTTGACGGATCTCGATTCGAAGCCTATCGTTTTCCTGCGCCTACATGTCCTGAGTATGCTGAAGCTGTAGCCCCACGTCCAGAGCCTACAGCGAATAACATGACGACAGCTGAGCTAGCGAAAGCTATGGAAGTCCTATCGTTGCTCAACCAGAGTGGTCGGTTGCAACAAATGGTTCAGGAAATTGAACACCATGAAGGTTCATTTACTAATGCCCCACAGACTCATGAGTCCGGGACCACATCGTCTTTGACTAATTCTTTTCAATCCGTGCCATGGCATTCTAATGTGACTTACGCCACTATGCCTCAACCCCCTATCCATGGAGAACCTATTGTGCGTGGAGTGCCTACCGGAGTTCCCGGGCCTAAGTTTTTCTCTGAGCCTCACGCTCCCAAAAGGCGTCATGTTTTCGAAGCCTCTCCTTTCTTCGGAAGAGAGCACTATCCTTTTGTCGACCTTGCAACAACTCAAGGCTCGTCTTGAAAACTTAGAAAATAGGACTAGCGCTAACTTAACCACTAACCCGTGTGTACCTTACCACCCCTCTCCTCTAGCCCAAGTGTGCACCGGACTTGCCGGTGTGCCTCCTGGAGTCAAGTCGCCCTTTGTACCCCGTACCAAAGCACCCAAACCCCTTGCGTGCTTTACCACTACCTGCGAAGTATACACCCTCGACCAAGCCCTCGCCCTAGGACTCGGTCCACTAGCGCCTATGGGGCTACTCTCCGACCTCACACAACCGGTGCCACATACCCGTAAAGAAACCAAAGCATTTTTCAAACCCCAAACCGAAACCAAACTACCCCAGTTTTCGGGTAGAGACCTGGACGTTTGCGCCGAAGATTTTTTGAGGTTCTTGGGGTCGACGGGACAAGAAGACCTCAACGAAAGAGCCAAGGCGGACCTTGTTATCCACGGTTGTAATAACAAGGACGTGAAAGAAGTGGTTTCGGGGGCGCTCAAGAAAAGCGACTCTTGGGTAAGGTTCCTTATTACGCTCGAAAAGCTCTACCCCACTTACATTACCAACCTAGAGCTTATTCAAGAGATAGAGTGTATCCCTCCGTTGAAGGAATACCCGACAACCGCGAACATAGCCCAATACGTCCAAAGGTTTACTACGCTTACAAACTAATTGGCTACGTCCTACTACGACAACTCCAAAGCCCTCCTACACCTCCTACCTCGTGTTCCCCCCAAAACCATGGACAAAATACGTGCTACTCCCGAGAAGTTGTCTAGAATACACAATTTCAACTCTCTCGTTGACCTCCTCTATGAGTTGGCACTTCAGAGAAAGTCGGACGCTACACTCAAGAACTTGCACTCTATGGCGCAACTCAAGTGGCTAGACGGCAACGCCAACGCCAACGCCAACGCCAACAATACTTAAGAGGAAGCCTTCGCCCACTCGTTGTGTGAGGAGTGCTTTGTCGCCTTTCAACAAGCACGAGGACAAGGACAAGGTAACGGCAACCGTGGTGGTGGTGGTCGTGGCCGTGGAGGCGGTGGTCGTGGCAAAGGTCAAGGCCAAGGACAATGGTATTGGCAAAGGCAAGTCGAAGAGGACAACTCTCAAACGCCCAAGTTTTTCGCCACCGTGTTTTGCCTCAATAGCGGAACAAAACACAACGTGAGGGACAAGGCGTGGCAAGAGAGCCTTGACGCTCGAAAAGAACAACAAAAGAACACCAAGAAAGGTTAAGGCACAGGAGGAATAGACCAAGCGAAAGGAGGATCAAAAGGAGAAGAAAAAGGAAGTGGAGGAAAAGCAAACGGAGGAAAAGCGAACGAAGGAAAACCCTACGTGCTCATTTGGATCAGGTACCCTTGAATTACCCAAGTGAAACCGTGGTTCAACCGAGTTCAACCGCGCACTTTCATTACGGCTTCCCCACGGTTGAACCCCTATCGAGGTACAGCAACAAATTGCTAAGTAGCAACCTGAAAACCGCTATTTTTCAGCCCTGCAAGAGATGCCACACCCCCTAAAAAGAATGTTTTTGAAAACCCTCTTACCTCATTGCTGCAAAACACTGGAGACATATTTCTCTTGGATCATATTTCACGGCGGTGGTGTTGTAGGTGCCAGTGGCGGCGGCTGTATTGGTGAAACCGCACGGCTTCACCATCAACTTTTCGTTAGGCGTGGTGACATACACCCCTGCGTCTTGTTTGGATTCCCCTTAGGACTTTGGACCCTTTTTAGTGACGACAATTACATGCAAGCCTACACTTGATTGTCAGAAGCTTGTTTCCTCATAGATTGCACTAAAATGTAACCGGCTTTCGAGGTGGTTCAACCGCTGGACAGGCGCGCGGTTGCACCGGCTTCACCAGTTCAACCGCTGTTGCACGAAGCGCTACACAAAAAACACATCTTCACCTTGGGAAGCCAAACGTGACCAGTTCGTTCTGCATCGCCACAGGCAGACGTCCCCATGCAATGCCTGTGTACGGTACGAGCACAATGCGCTGTCCAGACCACGCCAGAGGCACGTGGGGCCTAAGAGCATTAAACATGACCCCATATCGAGGATCCACAATGTGTCCCCATAATAAATCACGCCCCCAACGTATCCATGCAGGACGAGAAGGCCCATTTGCACAAAGTAGGGCACTGGTAAACAGTTCCCCCCCCACAAAATCACCCAGGGCTATTTCCCCCGTAAGGGGACTGTCATCCTTTGGATGCGTATGTACAAGCATGGGATGATCGCCCACCCCATGGACCACTGCGAGCGCAGTGTAGGTTAGTTGGGGGAGTACACTTCGGATGTGTGTGTTCACGCGCTGGACCAGTTCCGGATCTGTCCTCGTTTGCACTGCAACTTGCAGACGGTGATGCCCCTGCACCATTACGGCCCCCCACAACTGCCTACGGTACCGTGCTCCATGTCCTTCCCGCCACTGCCACCCCCTCATTCCCTTGAGGCACGTAAAAAGTCAGTCGTTTGGGAGTGGCTCTTCCTTCACGTGAGGCACTGGTGCACCAACCTCTGGGGCTGCCTCTTTGTTATCTTCCTGCTTACATGCAGGCATTTCCTCGTCCTTCGGCGCTTCACCAACCTCCTCAATCTCCTCTTGCCCAACCGGGGCTGCAGGCGAGTCCTCCCCACAGTGCTGGTGCTCCTGCACCCCTGGACCAGCAGACTCCACCTTTTCCTCTTTGACCACCTGTTCTTCACTCTCCTTTGGCTCTGGCACCTCCGGCGGACTAGGCACAGGAATGTGCTTCTCAGTGTCCTTTGGCTCTGAAATCACGGGCGGCGTCGGCACAGGAACCCCATTGTCACTGTCCTTTCCGCTTCAGCTTCCGGCGCGGGAGTGACCTCCTTCTCCTCGAGTGGACTGTACGAGGGGGAGTCCTCCATTGTCTTCTTGCCCTCCTCATCGATCGCTTCCTGTTTCTGGGCGCGGCGCTCTTTCAACGCCTCCTCGGCAGCGTGGGGGTTACTGAAGCTTGTGCTGTCCTTGACTGCAATAACTGGCCACGTTGTCCCAGCTGCATCGCCCTCCTCCTCCCACTGTGGGGGAAGGAAGGCCAATTCCTCCCCCTTTTTTTGGGCCGGGGGGTCCCCTTCGTGGCTTTCCCCGGGGTACCCACGGCCAGACGTGGCTCCCCATCAGGACCGTCCACAATGGGTCATCGAATCGGCGTGTTGGCCGCCCATCCGAACCGCTGTCGCAGCTGTTTGCGCGTGTCCTCAACCGCCAGTCGTCGTTGTTGGGCTTGATCCAGGCTCTGCAAAAAGGAAAAAATAGTGAAACCGTGGTTCAGGCGGTTCAAGCGTGCGGTTGAACTACGCTTCACCGGTTCAACCGCGCACACCTCCAGAGCTGACGCATGCGCCGATTCTGCCCTGATCGCTTTCTCCTCGTCGCCATCCTTCGATCCCGCAGCCAACTCTGTTGCCAGGGCCTTTACATCCTGCGCCGTGTCGCAGGGGAGCTTGCCGGAGTCACTGTCGGAACTGGGGGCCGGAACTACCTTCTTCTTCTTCTTCTTTGGGATATGCTTTGCGGCTGGGACCCATTCGTGCTCTTCAAAAAGGGGGTCTGACTCGTCCGTCTCACTGCTGTCCGGGGCGATTTTCCGCTTTTTCGAGGAAGCACCGCTGCCAGTTTTGGCTTTCTTTTTCGGCTTCTTGTCGCCAGAGACTTGGGCCTTCGCGGGCGGTGCTTCAGCCTTTGCACTTGTCCGCTTCTCCTTCCGGAGCTCCTTCCGGGCGGACTGAAACAGGGACCTCGGAACCACTTTGCTGCCAGGGGTGCTCGTCTCTTCGGGTGGCGGTGGTGCTGGAAGACGTGGAGGCTTGGGGGCCTTTCCACTGCTCTCCGATGCTGCACCTGCTCGAAGTGGGCGGTCCCACACACTCTTGTAGAACTCCTCAAAGATCTCTACCACAGGACTTGGTTGGGGCGCGGTGGTGACGGCTGGACTGGACTCCAGAGGCGTTGACCTCTGCCGTTCTGGCGCAGGACTGCCTTGCCCGGCATTGCCCAATTCCCGCAAGCCCCGCTGCACGCCACGACTCATGCGGTCGACCACTTGAGCGGCGCCAGGGATCTGCCGATACCACACGTCCCACCACTCCACGATGGGCATGGGTGGCCATCGCCCGCGGACGACAATGCCAGGGCCACGCCGATCCACCACGAACATGTGCTCAGGCACATCACTGGCGGTCAACTGCAGAGAAAGCAAGGAGGCCGGTGAACTGCAGAAGCGGGGGAACGCGATTCAGTGTGTAGGAAGGTGACGCTCAAAAGTGCACGGTTGAAGACGGTGAAGGCGGTTCAGCCGCACGGTTGAACCCGCTGAAACGACGGTTGAACTACTGCACACCTGTTGCACCCCTTGAATCGCTTGAACCACACTTGGCTGCACGAATGGCGATGGTGCCATTGCCGGTGGCGCCGCTGCTGCCGTCGCGGCGCTTGCCTTGGCCTTCTTGTGCTTTCCCCCACCTGAGATGGTGGCGCCCATAGCCAGCATGCTGCTCGGAGTCGCCGTGTACCGCTGGACCTCCGATTCGTCGAACCAGCCTGGTGGCAACTCCAACGGGGCCTTGAAGAAGAAGCGCGGACCGTGTCCTGCGCTGTGACCACCGCCGCGGCCCACGGAGTCCGCGCCAAACCAGGACGCGCTCCTGGCAACACCGCACCCCGCGGTGGCCCATATCCTGAACAGGGCATCCAGCCCTGGTTCGTCCAGGGACATGTGGCCCTGGGGGTCGCTCGACAGACCCACACGGAGCACCTACAATCAGAAAAACGCAGATCAGAACATTCATAAACAGAAAAACACACAGCAACGAAACGCAGCATGCGCCATATCAAAACATCTACCAAAAGACCGAAAAACACCAGCACAATCAACTAGCAAACAACAAGACAACAGCAGACCTTCCACTCCGAAAACTCCCCGGCGCTCAGGCACTTCGTCTCCCAGGGGTACGACTGTACCCCATCCTTGTCTTCTTGGCGGTGCTTCTTCATCCACAGCGTCATGGCACGGCGGAACACGTACTTCGGCGTCACGTCAGCCAGCCACCGCCACTCAGGCGTCTCGGGCGCCAGGGTGGTGTCGGGGTTGCAGGTGTTGTGGACCACCACTTCTTCCTTCAGCGGGAACTTGTCGGCCAGGTGGGGGGCTGGAGGCGCTGCCGCTGCTTGTGGCGCTGGCGCGGCAGGGGGATCGCCGCCTTGGCCCGTACCCAGTGCCCGCAGGCAGTCCTGCAAGGCCTTCCCCAAAGACTCGGGGTCCATGGTGCAAAGGCACCTGAGAGAAGCAGGGGTGAAACCGTGGGGAAGCCGGTTCAACCGCGCGGATGAACCTCCTGAACCACGGTTGAACCACACACACACCTCCTAGTTGCCAACTTCCAATTGAGCGTGCACTACGTGCTCATCTTCCCGTCGCCGCCGCCCGTCCCATCGAGGCATCTCCTTGTAGAGGAAGGTGCGCTCGTGCGCATGGCGGAGCATTGCCTCATCCTTTTCCTCCTTGGTAGCCTTACGACCACCACCCCGGGAACTTGTGGTTAGAAAGTTGTCTTTAAAGACATAGTTAAGCGACTCAACAATGTCGCCACAAAACATGGCCCCCCCCCAAGGTTGCAAATTACCCAATACGATGGCCCCCTCGTTGCGGAGCCACAGCAAGTAGGGGGATCGTTTATGGGGACATATAGTGTTTTGAAACCTCTTTGCAATTTGTGCACACCCTTGGACGAATGGATCATATGTCCACCGATAGATAGCGGTTAGCAATTTCCCCATGTCCTCAACGGTAGTGGTGACATGTGGTGTTAGACGCAAACTCTTTGCAATGGGCAACCAATTGGCAAACAAGTGCCATGTCTCTTCCCCATCGGGGAAGGACCGGCCTTTCAAAGAAACATTGGTCTTAGCGTCCTTTAGGAGGCTTTGAACCTTGGATCGTTGTGGTACCGTCAACATTGTGGCTCGTGTGCGCACAAACGTTGTTAAGTATTCACCACATCGTATCACAAGATGAAGAACACACAAGATGACACACCCTATACGGTCATCCACCTTCAATAATGGACTTTCGATGCACCCTTTTGCGCCAACACAACTAACTCCTTGTTTCCTATACTTTAGGAATTTTGCTTCAAGTCTTGTACTTCGTCGCCATTCACACCCTACCCATCTTGCTTTCTCCCTAGACCATGTCGCAAAAGAATAAATTGAACCAATTTCATAAAATGTTGATAGACCAAGTATATGACGAAGCCAAGGGCTATCGCCTCCAATAATGACAACCGTTCGCACCCAAAACCCTCGGAGCAACATGTAGCCACGGTCAATAATTTGTTGTATTTTTTTTAGTGTCTCTCCAAAGAGGACACGCACAAGATCCGTTTCATGCTCACTTACGAGAGCAAGGTCAAGGGTCCAATTGTAGAGCAAAGTTCGTGCTTTTTGCATGTGGTTTGCAAAACCACATGCAATTTGGCACCATGACCTTGCTCCACATGGAAACCCATCACCACGCACTATAAGTACATAGGGGTGATCATCCCTAAATCTTGGGAAGTGCATTTCTTCTAGCACATCCCTTTGATCACCTATATATTGTATCCAATCATCCACATCCCAACGAACCCCAACTCTTCCATCCTTTATGGTCGTTTTTAGTACTTGTCTCTTACTTAACGTGGACCAAGCTTTATCCATCGTTGCATACGACGGAAAGCAATGTGTCCATGGGACGGTGCTTGCACGGGTTTTCTTCTCTTTGGCATCGGCCCACGAAATAAGCTTCTTGTACCTAGGGACGGTTGAACCGAGAAATTGGGATAAAGTGCGCGGTTAAACCGGCGGTTGAATGGGTTGCCGTCATGGCACCAAAAAGCGTGCAATGGTACAAACGACAAAGTATTCACATTTGTGACGCGGGCAACACGTTGCAACTCATATGTTCATGCTTTGGGCAACATTAAGCGATTATTTTGCCGTGCAAACGTTGTCATGAAGCACAATAACAATTGTTCATTTGTGATAAGGGTTCAACCGCACCGTTGAACCCCGTTGAACCCCGTTGAACCACTTGTAGGCATGTGTGCATTATGCCACATACCTTCGCTTCGGCATCCCAAGGTCCAAAATGAGGCGCACAGCGTCGGATCCTGTGAAAGCTTTTTTTGTAGCCCTTTTTGTCTGTTTGGAAGCCCTCTGTGTGTTACCAATTCGGTCAGCAAGTTGTTTCCATAGGCGTTTTGTCGTGCCGTTTGTGCAAAAAAAGGTGAACAAGTCGTCCACCAGCTGTTGGTCCCCCCACCCGCTGCAGTGGTCGTTCACCACTTGCAGCCAGTCGTGGGACATTTTTTAATTTTTTTTAAAAAAGCTTTGTCACGCGTCAGTTTCAGGCGGTTATGCAAATATTTTGTTCAGAAACGCGCGCGCCGCTGGCGCAGCCGCCACCGCCAGCGCTGGCGGTGGTTCAACCGCGGTTCAACCGCGGTTCGGCGGTTCAACCGCGCCCCTTCCGAGTTCAACCGGGTTAAACCGGGTAAAACCACTGTGTGAAGTACCTGATCCAAATGAGCACGTAGGGAAGGAGGCAAAGGAAAAGGTGAAGACAAGAAACCTCCGGAGAAGAAGCGCTTGGAAGAGTTGTCGGAAGGAGAGCGGGGGAAGAAGCGTAAGAGAGTTCTCAAGCTTGAAAGGCAAGCGAAGAACCTCAAGGACTTTCTTGCAGGAGAAACTCAGGGGGAAGCCTAGGTGGACACCGAGACGACGCACTGAGGTATTGCTACCTATTGAGGGTGGCTATCAATGGTGTATGGGTGGGCGCATACCTTGATACCGGCGCTACAATCTCCCTAGTCTCCTCTAGGTTCGTACACTACGAGGACCTAGTTCCCAAAAATATTTGTGGGGTAAAAACGGGAGAAGGGGGAGTCACTCTCACCAAAGGCGAGATAGAAGGAGAGGTACAAGTGGGGGACCGAAAGGCACTACAAAAGTTTCAAGCGTTCGACACCGACGCCTTTGAAGCCGTATCCGGGACGGACTTCTTTGCGCAAAACAAGTTGATAAAATATTTATCCCTTCAAGAGCCGTCTCACTTGTTGGTGGTGAACGAAGAGCAAGAATGGGAAGCAATACCCCTCAAGGAGACAAAGTGTCCAAGACCTACGCTCAAAACTCTCAAGAGTTTTCCGTTGGCACTCAATAGCGAGGTGAAGCAAGAGAGTATCCTCGCTACCTTGAGCCTACACCGAACGGAGAACTACACTCTCGACTCCGCCGCCAAGCGTGACGCGTTTCAACAACTTGGACTTAACCCGAACACGTGTAACGGCGACTTTGTCGAACTCTTTGCGTCCAAAGAGAACGCCAACGCGGAGTACTTTTGTACTCCCAAAACCAACAACATGTGGTGGTATGACTGGGGAAGGTTGGGAGCTTGGAAGATGCTCTACGCCAACCCCCCTTTCTCCAAAATACTCCACACGTTGGTAAAGGTTTATGTGGACCAAGCTACGGTCGCGTTGGTTATTCCCGAAGGGAAGAAGTGGGAAGAAAAAGAAACGCTATGGGGGCCTATACTCTAAAAGTTGACAGTGACAAAGTTGCTCTTACCTGAGGTTCCTCTTTACCGACTTAACCCAAAAGAAGAGGCTTTGCCAAAGCCCCTTTGGCGAACCGCTCCGTACCTAATCTCGGGGAAGAACGTGTCCTCTAACCCCATGGAAAACGTGTCTGAGGAGATAAAGAAGTTCGTGCTAAAGCACCACCGTGGGTACGGAAAAGAAGAGATGATGAGAAGGCTTCCGGACGTGGACGAGAGCAAGGAAGAGTACAAGTTCGAGACGCCTAAGTTTCAAGTACAAGAAGTGGTTTAAAAAAGTTCGAAAGAGGCAAGAGAAACTCAAGAAGAGAGCGAAGAAACCTCCGACGAAAGCGGAAGTATATCTGAAGCTCCTTCCGAGTCGACTATACCCTTTTCGAATGACTCCTACACCACTATGGACTACGACGACTTGGTCGCCAACCTGTTCTTGGAAGAAGTAGAACCTCTGAAGGCTCCTTCGATTCCTTCCGAAACTCCTAACCCCGAAAAACTTCTTTCACACGTTTCCGTCCCACTTGAATCGATGACGAGCGAAGGAGACAAGGTGAACTCCGTCTCCTACACGCACGCCCGAGTAAAAATTTGTTCCCTTCTTCAAAAGAAGATTGGGAAGAAACTCGTCTCCTTCTACTAAATGAAATTGACAGACTCCAAAAACTGGAGCTAAAAGAAAAATGGAAAAGCATGGTCTACCTAGACGAGTACGACGGAGAAGATGGGACGTATTTTGATGTCGGCGAAGAATTGGTCATGCTTCACGAACTACACGAAGCATTGGAACAAGAAGAACAAGAAATCGAAGGAGAAGAAGAAAAGAAAGAAGGAGAAAAGATCAATTACGCCGGAAAGACATCAAGAGGCTAAGAAAGAAAATCAAAGAAAAGAAGAAAATTGATCACCAAGAGAATCAGATGATTTTGGACCCCGAACAGGTCCTAGCCCTCAAGAAATTGACGGAGCAAGATGAAAAATCTAAGAAACAAGAATTAGGTGCGTCCAATCTACACGCATCTGAAGACCTCAAGATTTCGCTCGACAAAATGGATGTTGACGAGAGGATCACGAAAAGCATCCTGCATTTCTCTGACATTTTTGGTCCGTTATCTCCACCCGGATCGGTGAAGAAACTCGTGACCATGGACCTAGAACTAAGAGAAGAATTTCTCAAAGATCGAGTTCGATGTCGACCGTACCCAGCATCAAAAGATGACATGGCTGAGATTACTCGCCAAATCAAAGAATGCGTGGAGGCCGGTTTGGTCTACGAGTACAAAAAGACGGACTATCCTAAGCATTGCAGTCCATGCTTCCTGGTAGCTAAACCAGGGAGCACTGCAAAAAAATTGGTGGTCGACTACAAAAAGGTCAACCAGAAAAAAAAACTGCACAGCGGTTCGCTACCCCTGATGGAGAATACCGTGGAAACTGCTGCTGGATGCAGATACAAAACTAAAATGGACAAGGGGTCCGGTTTCTGGCAAATTGACCTAACGGAGCGTGCCCAAGATCTAACGGCATTCATTGCTCTGGATGGACGGGTCTACAAATGGCGGGTATAGCCATTTGGTATTGCTAACGCCCCGGCGTTGTTCCAGGAGCTGATGAATCAAATCATCGCCCTGTGTAAACGACGACCGGCCGTGCAAGAGCTCCTACAGCGTGGTGCTGTCCTGGAGGCTCACATCGATGATGTCATCCTTGGGACGAACACCATCGATGACCATCTCCTACTACTCCGAGAATTCTACACCGTCTGTCAAGAAAATCACCTACGCATCAAGCTGAAAAAATGCAAATTTCTCAAGACTGAAACAGACTACCTCGGATTCCACATCAGAGATGGGTGGTGGAAACCGCAGGATCAAAAGATGAAGCCCCTGATGGACTTTGACCTAACGGATTCTATGTCAAAAGCTGAAGGAGTTCAGAAAATCCGACAATTCATCCGATCCTGTAATTTTTACAGGTGGCATCTCCGAAATTTCACGGAAGCCAACGCACCACTAACGGATCTCATCAAGAAGAAGACTCCGTGGTGCTGGGGACCTATTGAAAAGCAAGCAATCGAAGATGTCAGAAAGAAAATCCGAGAATGGGGGTACTTGGAGTACCCCAACGCTACGGCGAGATGATTCTAATCACGGATGCCAGTAACGTTGGAGGAGGAGGGACATTATTACAGTGGCAAAAGCTAACTACGGATCAATGTAAAGACATTGATTATCGCCTAAGAGTTCAAGGTGTCACAAGAGAAGGAGTCATGAAATCTGACTATGACTCCCAAGAATGGCGCCTAGTTCCACTTGGCCACTGGAATTGGAAGTGGAATGCAGCCCGCTCACACTATCACACCTACGAGCAGGAGCTGTTAATTGGAGTTCTAGTGTTGGCTAGTCAACACAGGATCCTGGGTACCAATCCCATCACGTGGCTATGTGATCAGGATTCCGTGAAGTACTTTATGGAAAGACCACCGCCAGATGGAAAACGTCTACGACGATGGTGGGTCTACCTGAGCCAACTACGACTCGCTACATTCCACATCCGGGGAATTGAAAACGAACTCTCTGATTATCTATCACGGATTTGTTTTGATTCCCTGGTGGGGGCAGACACCGAGATGATTGCTGAAGAAGCTGTCACCAAGATGAATAAACATCTCGATCTCTTTACGAGGAAAGAAAAACTCATGTCCTCGAGTATGAAAGACCTGACGGCCGATTACTCGGACATCTTGGACCAGTTGACGATTGGGAGCTCAAAGATCCTGGATGGAGTACAATGGTCCCGCACGTCAACTCACCTATACAGGGAAGACCTCATTTGTGTCCCCAAAGACTACGAAGAAACTATGTTGGAATGGGCACACAAAACGGATGGTCACCCTGGGGTGGAGATAACTCTTTGGTTGTTCCAGAAGTATTTCTTCGCTAAGAGTGGCGATGCATCTCTCAAGAAGATTTTATCTAAGATCATCGCTGAGTGTCCCTGCACTAAGGCTAAAGCTAACACTGCAGCGGATCGTGGTGAGGTAAGGAATCTCCCGATTCCGAACCAAATGAACGCCATCCTCTACGTGGATTTTATGAAGTTACATAAATTCGCTGGCCATGACTTCGCCCTCCTGGTGACGGATGGACTCAGTCGCTACAGCCAAGTGTTTCTGCTTACTAAATAGGTGGATGGTGAAAGAGTATTGAAAGAGATTTTCGAAGGATGGGTACAAGTGTACGGATTACCCAAGATTATCCACAGCGATCAAGACATCCGGTTTACCAGCCCTACTGGTTGGTACCGAAGCGTCATGAGAGCCATGGGTACGGAAGTCCAGTTCGGAACTCCTTACCTACGAACAAAGAATCCTCTGTGCGACCGCCAAATTGGCTGTTTCAAAACAGTCATGAAGATTCTGATGCTGGCCGAGAAGAGCCGAAACTGGCTAAAACTAGTCCCTGATGCTATCTACTTGATGAATAATCAAGTGAGTAGCAGGACTGGTTTCACCCCTGGGGAACTGTTCCTAGGGAGGCCAGGTTTCAACTTCGAATTCCCCTGCGCGAGCGAAGGAAATCCTAAAGTTGATGAATGGCTCACCGAGCAAAAAAGGATCGCTGATCTATGCCCATCACTACTGGAAAGGAAAAGAAGTAAGGAGAATCGTACCAAGAACCGGAAAAGAAAAGAAGCTATCTACCAAATTGGTGACTGGGTTCTGGTACATCACACAAGATTCAAGGCCTGGCCGCGTAACACGCTGGACAGCCCTTACTTCGGACCATTTCTGGTCACGGATGTAGCTGAAGGATCCATGTGGATCAAGACTCATCCTAAGTACGGAGGTCTGGTTGAAGTGGGTTACCCATAGCTTAAGCACTATGACGTGCTAGACGACCTCTACGACTGGGAAGAAGATCTACAAGAAAGTGTGGAAGCTGCAGCCGAAGATTTGGCCGCGGATCCTATGGATGAAGATGAAGAACTGCCGCCTATGGAGGATGACGGTTCACTACTGATGCCCGAAAGGGACATCTATCTCTCTAGACCTACTGTACCTACACCTACGGCCGTAGAGGCTAGACCCAAACGAAAAAGCGCTAGTGAACCCGTTACGTTTACTGAATCAGAGATGAAAAAGCAAGACTACTACTTTGTTGAAAGAATCATCCGCCACATCTACAAACGTGGTTGGAGATTCTATACAAAGTGGTCTGGCTATTCTATCTCTGACTGTACCTGGGAGCCAGTGACGGCTTTCATACTCGATGACGGTAACGTCAACGAGGTTTTTGCTGAGTACTGCAAATCTCAGGATTTGCGTGACATTCTACAGTCAGCCCAAAATCAGGCCCGCAAGCGTGCTGGGAGGTGAAACTACTCCCTCCTGTTTCATAGCACCTGTGAAAATGGTGCATCTATGGTCCTCAGGCCCTGTGTCGCTCAACAGTGAGTTCACACTCACTAGCCTGGGAGTTGTCGTGGATTTCCAAGGGAACTCCGAGGCTGGGGGACAGGTTTCACCAATCTAGGGAGGGAGAGAGATGAGCGGTGTGTAACTGGCGCGCGTGTGACTGCCAACAGCCCCGCTGAAGTGTGTTGCCTAGGAGAGAAGTGAAACACTACTGCTAAGCAAGCTGATTCTTAGTGGCGGTGAACACCTGGTTCCATTTTGGAACAGTCAAGCATCCACCACCGGAGGGGCAGGGTTGGTGTTCCCCAGGGATGGGACCTCCCCTAGGAACGGGGTGGGCTGCAGGACGAGCACAGTTTGCGTGGGCCGCCCAACCACAACTAGGGCTACCCCCTTGGCTGCAAACCTCCCCGCCTTGGGCACCCACCGTCAAAGACGCCAACGCCTGATCCTACACCGCAAGACACCCTGATCCTACAACTTCCCACACACACGCCCACGCCAAGGCAAGTTAAGTTGTAGCTAACACCAAGCATCCCTGAACAAACAGAGCAACGCTTTGGGTGCATCTCGCCTCCGGTCCGATGACATCCGTGCAAGTGTGGACACGGAACCGAAGCTCAACGTGATCCGTGCAGAGTGAGTGAATGGCGCGCAAAAGTGTGTTGTGTTGAGTACGTGTGTGCAGTGCTGTGCGTGGATGTGCGGTGCAGGGCGAGCATGTGTGTGAATCTACCTCAGGGTCTCTACCTTGGGGCTACCCAAAAAAAAGAGAGAGGGCCACACACGGGGAGACCAGGAAAAAACCGTCAGGGATCAGATGGGCGTGGGAACAAGGGCCAGCGCACGCTGACCAACGCGAACGCTCTTGCCCATTCCAATCCCCGGCCTTCCTAAACTCCCAGGCGCTGATCCTAACGCTCTACAAAGGAGTAGCCCTTTGCCGGAGCGCCCCTTGCCAACGCTTCCAACCCACATGCCACTCTCCGGTTCACACTCCTCCCACACTCGTGCAACTCAAACCGAACAACTTTCAAGTGAGGAATTTCACCCCAGAGTTTCATTGGACTTTTTGAGTTGCAACGGTCCTACACTCTCTAACACACGATGAATGTGTGAGTGTTATGGCTTCGTACAGCAGCAGCGCAGCAGCGCGCAAGTCGCAAGTCGCAGTCGCCATCGCGCTGACAGTCTGTGAATAATAAAGAAGCATCGAATGCCAACTGTGAATGAGCGCTGTAAGATACTTCGATCTTTGAACAGGGTTTATGTCTTCGAGATTGTGTTATTATTGGTGCCCCGTCTAAAGATCCTGCGCAGAAGAGGTTTGTCGTATTTTGGGATTTTCGAGAAACAAGAGGCACAGTCGAGTTCCCAAGAAACAAACCACAACAAGTGGTACCCAGCTAGGTGGCGGGGAGGATCAATCTTCGAGATCAATCTTCGACGCCGCAACGCCGTCAACTTGATTTGGACATCGATCTACAATGGAGCGGCCCTTCGACGATGCAGCTATGCTGCATTTCATCAGAGACAGTTTGTTTCGAAGTGATCCACCTTTGCATCACGAATTTTCGACTTCGTTAGAGAAGTTCATCGCAGAGCGCATCGCTAGTCGAGAAAGCGAGTGGTTTCCATGTCTCTCTCGTGATCTTCACAGCTGTTCGCAGAAGCTTGCAGATACTCAAGCCAAAGTTATCGAATTGGAACAACGCATCGATGTATTGCAGGCAACAGCAGCAAGTGCTACAGCAGCAACTGGCCAGCGCATCGATACCTTGCAGTCCTCGACGGAAAATGCAACTCAAGCTGCTGCAAATGAACTTCGACGCGTAGAACATGAATTGTCACAATGTTACGCTCTTCTCAACGAATTTATACGAACTTCGAGTCCACCACCTCCGAACAACATCCAGTTTCCACAACCACAACCACCGTCTTCTTCGAATTCGAACCAACCTCACCCTCCACAACAACCACTCCCACAGCGGCCTACCTTCGAACCACTACCCCAGTTCATAGTTCAACGTGCTCCTTCGCAGGAGATTTTGGGACGCCGCGTCGAGCGCCTGAACAAACTGGTCAAGAGGTTCACGGGTAAACCTGGATGTGGAGAATTTCGAACATGGAAAGAAGATTTACTACGAGCCTTCACTTTGTCGGACATCACCTCACCCGTCGATCAGGCAGCAACGATGTCATTCCTCCTCGATGGTGATGCCGCTGAATACTATCATAGCCTGACGAAAGTTGTACAGGATGACTGGTTCGAGCTCATGCGTGTGTTAGGCCAGCGTTTCGACTGCATATCCCATGAGCCAGTGTATTTGTCGAGAATGTTGAGCTTGAAAGAGAGCGAGTTCCCCCGACATGCAGATTACGTTCGAGAATTTCGTACATGCGTTATCAAGTCGAAGGTAAACACCAGTGAACTCCAGATGGGTTTCCTCGTCAGCTCTCGATTTGTTGAAGGTTTGTCGAATGACGCTGTGCGTCGGCAGTACATCGTTGAAGTCCGTTCGAGATGGCGTTCTAATAATCCATTTGGATTCGATACCTTGGTAGAGACCATCGCGGAAGCCTACATTGCGGCTGGGTATCAACTGGAAGAGGTACAGAACGCATCGAGAACGATATCAGATCACACCCTGGGTCCTGCAGTGTCGAGGCCCCTGCCTATGATGGTCCCACCTACTTCGACCCCCACGTTTCCATCCAACCCTATGCCAACGCCACACGTCACCCCAATGCCGACCCCAGCTGCGGCGCCCACGGCTTCGACAATGGCAGAGCCGATGAATCTCGATGCAATTGCCAAGCTCCGAGAAGAGTTACATGCCTACATTGGTGAACGGTTCGGACGTCAACATGGCGGACGCCAAGATGGTCGACAAAGCAGACGTTGCTACAATTGTGGCAAACAAGGACACTTGGCCCTTGACTGTCCAAAAGGTCGACCGCCATCCCGAGGACGAGAACGTCGGGAATCACGGTCGAACACACCGAAACGAGATCAAAGTCGAGACAGCAAGGGAAGGTTTCGATCCCGCTTCAAGAGCAGAGAAAGGCCTACAACGGCCTAGAAAACAATTCCGAAGACCTGGTGGCGGACGTCCTCGAGAAGAGCTGAACACCACCACCAGCACCAATAAACCCGAAAAGAATTCGACGCTTGGAGGTGTCACTGTCGAAGGAACCGACCTGAGCATGCGTCTCTGTTCACGGTTCGAGGGTGCATTTGCGCATGTCGTGAAGACTCCTTTGACTCCAGCGTGGAACTGTTGGTCGACTGTGGGGCGACCAGCGACTTTATGTCGATGCAAACAGCAAAGAGGGCGCGACTTCCCCTCTATAAACTGAGAAACCCTGGACATGTCTTGACAGCCGGAGGTGTCCAAGTCGAAGTACGGTACTACACGCGAGCTTATGTTCGAGTTTGAGAGCTTGTATTTCGTCATCACTTCAAGGTCTTGGAGATTTTGCCGGATGTAGTGCTTGGACTACCATGGCTTCGAAGCTACAACCCAACTGTCAACTGGAAGGAGCGATACGCCGACATCCAACATGGTTCGATTTCGTACCGGTTGTCTTTTGGCGAATCAAGACATTCCACCCAGCTGCAGTTTCAAGCAGCTTCGAAGCTGGACCTTCTTTCGATACTTTCATCCAGTTCCTCGAAAGCAAGTCCGGTTGGGAATTCTACCCCACATGCCAACGAACACCCTGACCTACACTCGTCGACACACGTTCAGCGCGGTACTGACATGTACGATGAGTCCGAAACGGACGATGGTATCACCGATGAGGAGTGCAGCGATATGGAGATTGAGTACATTTCGTTGCCAAAACTCAAAAGAGAGATCCGTCGATCTGATCTCACGGGAGATCAAGTATTTCTGTGTTGCATGCCTCGACCAGCAGTGCCGGTCGATGAAATGTATAAGATGCAAGCCAGTGATGGCAATGATGACGGGCTTGACCCCGTACGACGCAAACTACCAAATCGACTACACAAGTGGGCGGACCTCTACGACCGGGAGAAAGCGGAGTATGGAGACCTACCTCCGCATCGGCCTGGAAGAGATCATCGAATACGCCTCGATTCGGAAGACAATCCACCGTGGGTACACCCTTACAAAATGGATCCGAGCCAACTAGATGAACTTCGACGACAATTGGACAAGTTGCATCGATCTGGTCGCATCAGACCATCCTCGAGTCCATACGGAGCGGGTTGCCTACTGGTGAAGAAAGCGAATGGTAAATGGCGTATGTGCGTCGACTACCGAGCGTTGAATACACGAACTGTACGAGATCGGTATCCCTTACCATCGATCCAATCCATCTTGAGTACACTGGGGGGTTCCACCGTATTCTCAAAGATTGACCTTGTTAGTGGGTTCCACCAGATCCGAATTCAAGACGAAGATATCGAGAAAACCGCCTTCAACACACAATTTGGCGCTTTCGAGTGGGTTGTTATGCCCTTTGGCCTCTGTAATGCGCCATCGACGTTCCACACGTCGTAAACGATGTCCTTCGAGACCACTTGGGGATCTTTGTATGGGTGTACATTGACGACATCCTCGTCTTCTCGAAGGATGCGGACGAACACCAACGACACCTCGACCTGGTACATGAACTACTCCGTAAGCACCAGCTCTTTCCCTGCATCGATAAATCCACATTCTTTCAGAGTCGAGTACCCTTCTGTGGATACATCATCGACCACGATGGAGTACACAAGGACCCCGAAAAGATCAAGGTCATTCGAGGTTGGCCTCCGCCAACTACGGTTCATGAAGTTCGACAGTTCATTGGATTGTGTGGATTTTACCAGCAGTTTGTCGAAGGGTTCCAAGCTGTCGCTGCCCCTCTGACTGCAATGTTTAAGGCAGACTTCGAGTGGGAATGGACAGCCGTCCACCAGGCTTCCTTCGACAAGCTGATGCAGGCGATGATCAGTGCGACACATCTCAGTTCTATCGACCCCCGACAGCCGTATTACCTGTACACAGACGCTTCGAAAGACTGCGTGGGTGCTACGCTGGCACAACGATGTGCGCATGGGAAGTAGAAGGGACATCTTCGACCTATTGCCTTCATGTCGCGGAAAATGCAGCCTGCCGAAACTCGATACCCGATTCGAGAACAGGAGTTGTTGGCCATCGTATTAGCCTTGAAACAGTGGTTTCACCTACTTCTGAAGCCGGTTCGGACCCCCGTGGCCATCTTGGGGTCACTTGGGGTGTGTATCTATGTGCCGACAAGCCGCCATTGGCTGATATCATACTCTCCCATCCACCTGAACTAACCCGATGTGATAGTGTGATAGGTTTGGCCATTCCGGCTATGAGCGGCCATATTCGGTACCGAGGCGCCGCCAGCGGAGATTTATATATCAGAATATCAGGAATCAACAGGGTTTTATTATCATGATGTTTCCGTAATTTTTCAGCCTTTCGTTCTGATGGTCAATGTATCGGCGACCGTCAGTTGGCTCGCGATTTTGCGTTAACCGATTGGTTAACTGTTATTTCCAGATATTTTGGCGGATACTCCGTTGAAGGGTCAGATTTCATCAGCAAAGGGTTCGTTGCTTCCGCAATTTTCTAAATAAGCACTCGAAATTTTATTCTGAATTTTTCGCGATGTCGAAATCGGATTTTCGACTTCGACATCGCCGCACTTGATTTGGACTTCTTCGAGTGGACATACTCTTTTCCCTATGCTCGGATCAGGTTTCCCTTATACTTGCCACCCATTTGACTTGGAGATATAAGGGAAACAAAAGTGAATCGTGGGACCACTTTGAAGGACCATATCTACGCGCGAGTGTGAGGAAAGAGAATAAGGAAGATTGGGTTGCAAGCGCCTTAGTCTCAACTTAATTTAGGAAGCATCAAACGCCTTTGGTGTGTACACATGCCCGGTGTAGCAAGGGATAATGGTCATGAGGGTATAAAGTGATATATAACTCTTGGACCGTGCAACCGAATATTTTAATGCGACTTTCGAGTGTACCGCATGAGTGTTGGGGTTGCATAGATACTTTCCTTGGGTTCCTACGCATTTTTAACGTGAAGTTATGTCCATGGAGGGACATGGCATATCATGGTGGGAGCCACTTTTGAGGGTATGTTTTATATGCATGGTATATGTCTTGATATGCTCACGCCCATGTTATATATCTTCGTGTGGCCGAAGAGATGGGGAGCCATACGTGACAAGGGCTTTGCCCATGTCCCAATTGTGGAATTCAAAGCGCTAGACTAAGTCTACCGCATATGTATTGCTCATGGTATGTTTGGCAAAGAGATCCATGAGTGCACTCCCATTTTCATGGGGCATGTAGATACGAGTGGCGAAGGTATCTCCATGCGTCCGATTGGGGATCCAAGTGGGGGAATTGTTCGCAAATGGTTCCAATCATTTGTGTATTGAACCATGAGTGGATATCATTGGTGAGCATAGAGATATATTATCATGACAACTTTGTATTTGGTCATATTTTCATGTTTTTGACCTCATTTAATGCTCATTTTTGCGTTTTGTGTACTTACCTGGTCAGCAAACAGCAAGAAGTCTATGGAGAGTCGAACCATGGTATGTTGTTCATATGTTGGCATATGCTTTGGAGTTGAACACCACCATATGCCGGATCGCGTACTCCATTTGGCTTGGCGCACGAAGGATCACAAGAATTGGTCTCAAAATCATGGGCTGACTTGGGCAGTGCGTGGCGCCCATATCCGAAGGGGTTTCGAGGGTAAAGTGGGGATGTACATGGGCATTGACCTTTGGTCTATATCCTCTATGATATTAGACTTCGATTCCATGCATGCCTTGAGCCTTCGGATAAGTGGTAACTTCAATTTTGAGCATATATGTGATATATGGCCAATAGGGTGTGAATTGGCAGTTTTTTGGCATGTTATGAGTTCAAACTCATAGGTCATTTCTCTAAGCCCATTCGACTCCAAGTCCAACCAAGGTTATGTCAGGGTAGGGCATGGTCCTGAGTGCCACTCTAGGCCATGGCACGCCACCTCCCCTATTGGGCTAGGATTTTGAGGCTTGGGAGTGAACACATTTTTGGGGTTTGTGTATTGACTTGTGACACATGGCATTCAGCCATCTCATTTGACCTGGTTCAGGGCAATATGTTGCTGAGTCAAGGGAAGGTCTTGAGTCCAGGGAATGAGGGGTTTATGGTTGGGAATGTGTACGTTTACCTCTTTCCCCAACTTTGCTTCATTTGTGTTCATATGCCAATTTCAGGGCTTTCTTCCTTGGTGCAATTCTTGTACATGCCCGCCACCGTGGGAAGATCGGTGTGCTGAACGGAAGCCCGCATCGTGGATTGGATTGTGAATCGGGTTATTGCTGCATTTGTGGGATCTGATTGCTGTTCAGGGTTGAAGGAGGATTGTATTTTCGATTTTCTATATTTTTGGATTTGGACCCGGGACTTTGAGAAATGCAAGCATTGATCAGGAGCAAATCAACAGGGATCACAGGCGGAAGGGGCACAGCGGGGGCCGGTCCTGGTAGGGACCTTCTTTATGGTAGCAGAGGCTTACCTGCTGCCCCTACCAACCGCCGACCCGGGGACTTGGGCCCTTATGAGCCCTGCCCAAGTACGCCCCGGGTGCGTATTGTGGACTCGGTGGAGACCACGCCGGAGATTGGAGCCATAGAAGAACCGAGACGTTCAAGAACATGGCGAACTCCGGAAGTTGAAGCCCGAAGAGAAGTACGACATTCGGGAAGAGGAGGACGTGACATGGAGGACCTGGTCTCCATGTGTGAGCGTCGCTGCCGAAAGGCATGCAACCTCCGCTCCACCGCGGAGGACTCTGATGAGGCCTGCCATTCAGGCAGCAGTGGAGGACAGGCCCGGCGCTACCGGAAGCGCGGGTCACCCAAGTCCGCGGCAAGGGACGCCGGGGCTATGGACACGGACCCCAGCCCGGTCAGGCTGTGGGAATCCGAGGGGCACTCCGAGGGCTATCGGACAGCCTACGAGCCACCTTCGGAGCCGGAGATGTCCGCACCGATCGCCAGGGCGCATACGGCCCCCGAGCCCGCCCTGAAGCACGACGCCGAGGGCTTGGAGAGGCCGGCCACGGCCCGGACGGCACCTGTGCCCCGGCACACGGGACCAGTGACGGACGCCATAGGCGATACGCCTATGGGTGATGAGTCTGAGGTGCCGGGAACCGCGGGATGTGCTGAATCCGGCGGAAAGCACGCTGCGTGCCACTGCGAGCACGTGTCATTCCTCATGGGCGAGTACCCAAAGATGGGGATGGACGCCATCGTGCATCGCCTTGACCGCCTGGACAACGCCAAGGACGGTCTAGAGGAGGACGTCGCGGGGATCCTGGACGACCAGTCGGCCGCGGAAAAAGACATGGAGGAGCTGAGAGCGGAACGGGACAGGTACCGGGAGAATCTGGAGCTGGCCCTGGAGAAGCAGCAGCGAGTGGTGGACAGCCTCCTCCACCTGGTGGAGGACATGTCGGGACGCCTGAAAAGGCTGGAGGAGCTACAGCCCCTCGCCTCGGGTCCGGAGCTCCCGGCAAAGCCGGCCGCGGTAGAGCTGGTGGAGCGGGTTAAGACCGTCAGGAGCGCCATGGAGAAACCCACCGGCGGCCCTGCAGAGGCACCATACGCGCCTCCGCGTGTTGACCCGGGTGCGCTGCCGTTTGTTCCCATGTTCAGCGAATCCACAATGCTCGGGGAACATACGGCACCGGCTGGGTCCATGCGGGAAGGGCACGTAACCACAGACCCGAGGAGCCTGACGGTACAGATGTCCCATGCCGCCCAGGATGTACCGATCACGACGAATATGGTTGTCTATGCGGAAGAGAAGATCGAGATCCAGAACCAGACCATGCAGGGGCGAACCATGGGAAGCGCCGACGGACATGGTCGAGGCCATCCAAGCGGAAACCTGTGGGCGAGGGACCCCAACACGGGGATATGGACGGCCGATGGAGCAAGTCGTTCCCGCATTCCAAACCCCATGGGTTCAGGCCCAACTGGACCGCACTCCATGGAGGAGAGGGATGTACGGGGAGTGTACTCACATCCCCCGGCCACAGGTGGTATCCGTCTCGGTGGAGTGGTGGCTGGAGACGTCGGAGACGCCATCAGGATTGACGACCTCAGGGGAATCAAAATCCCCTACTACGATGGTAACCCCTCCAACCTGGATGACTTCATCCTGGACTGGGAGGACTTCGCCGAGGAGGTCGTCGGCGAGATGCGGGGAGCGCCGCGGGACAAGTGGGTATGCCGGACATTCCCACACCGGCTGGCGCAGGACCTGAAGGAGGAGCTGCGGGATCAGATCCGGGAAGGATTGATCCGTACGGAGCAGGCCTGCCTCCAGTGGTTGGAGGACGAGGAGCGGGTGGACCCTCCGAATCAGAAGCTGGAGGACCTGTGGTCCATTCCACTGCCGCTGGACCGCGGTGAGTTGCGGGTCCGGGAGTGGAACCGGTATCTGCGGAAGTACCGCAGATGCCTCAAGTTGGTGGAAGACTGGAACGAGGCCAGTGAGATCCGCCACTTGCTGAAGGACGTCCTCCCCGGCAACTGGAAGAGGAGAGTGGAGGACGAGGAGAAGAAGAGGGCGAAGAAGCGCGTGGCGGTGAGGATTATGGCGGCGGAGGATACCCATGCGGGTATCATGGAGTTCTTCAGGAGGAACCTGGGCGAACCCAACCGGGTGTTGGGCCTGAAGAACGCCCTGTACGTGGAGGTATTCGGGGACTCCATGGGGCAAAGGTTGCTGCACCTCAACAACGTGGAGTGGAGGCGCGGGGAGCCGCTGAGGATGCAAGTCATCTTCGCCCGCATGAGCCTTGACGAGATCGTGAAGTACATCACGGTGGAGTTGAAGCTCAATGCGAAGAACGAGGCTCACGTGCAGGATCGACATGGTCATGGACAACGAGGCCACCGAGAAGACCGCCATCATCGAGAAATCCAGGAGGACACGGCCAACTCCGCGGAGGATGGTAGTGGAAGTGGCCAAGACCACTGGTCCCGGGAGGATCACGAGGAGGCCCATTTCTTCGCGTTTGTGGCGCACAACGTGAAGAACCATGGGCAGGATCGGTCCAGATGGAGCCAGGTGGGACCCAAGAAGGGCAAAGAGCCAAGGAGGATCGGGAACCCACCGCTCTCGTTCCGGGAGTACAGGTCTCAGCACGACGGGTGCTGGGTCTGTTATGGCAAGAGAAATAACCATGCACACGACCACCGTCAGTGCAAGGTGTATGAGGCGGACAAGAAGGCCTACTTCGCAGCCCACCCCGAGAAGAAGCCCAAGGAGCAGCAGATTTCCGACTGGAAGGCGAAGGGCGGAGATGGGGGAAAAGGCCAAGGCAAAGGCCAAGGAAAAGGCGGAGGAAGAGGCTATGGTGGTGGACCTGGCCAAGACCGACGAGTGAGGTCGATCGAGGAGGTTGCTGAGGACATGCTGAGGACGTTGGAGGAACTCAAGGCCCAGCAACGTGGTGGACAAAGTCCTGGCGGATCGCAGCCGGAAGGGGCTGCGGGAAGCCAAGTCTAGAGGAGCCCCCACGGGAGTGGGACCTCGGAAGTCTCTCCTCCGAAAATCAGTGGAATCCCTGAGAAAGCAAAGGCACATCGGGTGCCGAAGAAGGCTCCGGAAGAGCCAAAACCACTGAGTTTCGCCACTCCCAACCCCTGGAGCGCCCGGCCAAGGGAAGTACATGTGGGTACGGGACATGGCAAGAAGGAAGGAGCGACCACGGAGAGCCCCGTGGACGGGCAGGACCAACCCAAGATCTACACCATCCGTGACCATACCCTTGAAGTCCTGATGCACCCGGACGTGCTAGAGTTGCATGCCGTGAGAGTCCTCCACACACCTCATGGCGACGAGCGGCAGTTGCACTTGAAAGTGCGAGTACGGTGCGGACGAGAGGAGAAGGTGGTGGATGTGTTAGTGGATACGGGTGCCCAGGTGAGCCTGGTCCGGAGAGGGTTGTTCAAGGAGGAACTCCTGCAGCCCAGCCGGGAACCGGTCCGCCTGAAGGTCGCCAACGGAGAGATTATGGGTGGTGGCACCCATGAGGCCACTATCAGTATGGAATTCTGGGAGCATGAGCGCTTGAACCGCCCTGATCAGGCGAAGAGAAGCACTCTATCCGGGAACTTCTATGTGGCCGACATTACCGATTGGGATATGATCATGGGGTATGACTTCATGGTGGCCAGCGCCATTGGAGCCCTTCCCCATCGCGCAACGCTGGTCCGGGAGGACGACGAATGCCTCACATGGCTGTCCACGGACTATGCATGCGGATCATCCCAATGGAATGCTGAGGAAGAGGATCGGATCGTCCAAGCGGTGCAAGCTGTGGGTGCCAAGTCCAGAGGAGACCGTGGAGTTCAGCTCACGGAGTATGGAATGGCGCCGCAGGTGTATGCCAGGATGATCCAGACGCTGGGAGCCGAAGCGCCCGAGACGGACGTCTTCGCTTCCCGGGATGCCCCACTTCTGCGGAAGTGTAGGAGGCATTGGCATCGAGGAGACTCAGCCTGGCACAGGCATTGGGGTATGAAGGAGTGGGGACCCATGTATTGGCATGGCTCCCTGGACAATACCAGACACGGTGGAGAAGATCATCGCGGATAGGGCGAAGGGGATCCTGGTCATAACCGGCATAGGATCCACCCCATGTCCGCTGGAGGGTCTCAAGTCGACGCTGGACTCCATCACCCTGAACGAGATGTCATTCGGGCCAGAGGAGGAGTTGTTCATCGACGCCAAGGGTGTATCAATGCCCTCCCCGGGTCAAGCGTGGGGTACCAAGGCTTTCCTGGTGGATGGGGCGCAAGCCCAGCCCACGGGTGATGAAGCATTCATTCGTAGGGTGGAGGCGGTGCCCATGAAGGTCATGTTTGAGCCCAAGGAGGGGACGGATCAGCCTATTGATGGCATTGACGTCCTGTCCCACGCCGAGATCGACGACGTCGTCAACTACATGCGGATGGGGATGCACGACCGTGTGGCAGCCAAGAAGAGGCGGGCCATGGTCACATCTCCGCATTGGTGGGATGACAAGATGTTAGTCACCGGCAAGTACGAGAAGGACGAGTTCGTGGCGAGGGTCATGGATCACATCGCGGACCAATACGATGGTCCGGTTGGGTCGGACCCACCAACATGGAATTTTCCAAGAATGGGTGCCGATAGCGACAGTCACCAGCCCGAGGCCGCAAATTTTCGAAGATTATCGGTGGGAATCGCGACCCACGACAATGAAGACGGCATATCGGACGAGGAGAAGTCGGACTCGGACCCAGAAGAGGCCTATACCGCAGTGCGGTCGGTTGTATCGATGGCGAAGCAAGCGGCTGAAGAGGCCCAGGAGAACCCGAAGGTCGCCGAGCTGAAGGAGAGGCTGATCCATGCCTATCCACGGCTATTCAGTGGCGTCGCCAACAAGAACCCTCCAGATCGTGGGAGGTTTGGTACAGCAAAGATCAAGCTGAAGCCGAACCCGAAGATCTATCGTCATCGGGAGTACCAACTTCAGGGCGATCGGGCCGAGGCCATGAAGAAGCTGTTGGCCGAGTTCATTGAGCGGGGATGGATCGAACCCTCCGACAGTGAGTGGGCCAGCCCAGCCTTCATCGTGCCCAAGAAGGAGAAGGGCGAGTGGAGGTTGGTGGTTGATTACAGAGGTTTGAACGAGCAGACCGAGCACGACTCGTACTCGCTTCCCCTGATCGACTCCATCCTCCAAAAACAACAGAAAAAGCGGATTTTCACGGTGTTGGACCTGAAACACGGTTACCACCAGATGCCGCTACACCCGGACTCCAGGCCCTGCACAGCGATGTCGACGCCGCTGGGGCCCATGCAGTGGAAAGTGGTGCCTATGGGCGCCAAGAATGGCAACGCCGCTTTCCAGCGCATGATGGAGGACCTACTCGGTCCTGTCCGGGACTGTGCCGATCCCTTCGTGGATGACATCATCATCGGGTCCGGCACGGAGAACATGACTGAGGACGAGCTCATCGACGCGCATGAGAAGGATCTGCGCCGAGTGCTCAGCAAGTTGGACAAGCACAACATGGTGTGCAAGCCCACCAAAGCCTCACTCTTCGTGAAGGAAGTGGAGTTCGCGGGTCACGTGGTTGGTCATGGGCAACGCCGTCCCATGCCTGGGAAGCTGGCGTCCCTGCACCACTGGGAGAAGCCCCAGACCATCAGCGAACTCCGGTCCTTCATGGGGTTCTGCAACTACTATTCGGGCTATGTCCGGATGTATGCAGAACTGTCGGGGCCGCTGCACAAGATGCTGCAAGTGGGCAAGTTCGATGGCCGGAAGGGGAGCAAGAAGAAGCTTGCCTGGACCCCTGAGGCAGAAGATGCGTTCAGCCGCCTGAAGGAGCGACTCCTGGGGCAACTGGGGCTATTCCTGGTGGACCCAGATAAGGGATTCGTGCTACGGACGGACGCCTCGGACTATGCTGTAGGGGCAGTCCTCGAGCAGATCCGAGACGACGGGTCACATGTACCCGTGGCGTTCTGGAGCCGGATCCTGGCCGAGGGCCAACGCCGCACCTGGACCGCGAGGGAGAAGGAGACGTACGCCATTGTTTGTGCGCTCAGGAAGTGGTCTGGCCACATCGGATTGCAACCGGTGGTGGTTTGCACGGACCATCAGTCCTTGCAGAGCTGGCACAAGGAGCACGTCGACACCCCCTCGGGACCGGCGGCAAGGAGGGCCCGATGGCATGAGATGTTCGCCAAGTTCGACCTCAGCGTCGTATACGTCCCGGGGAAGGACAACACTGTGGCGGATTGCCTCAGTCGATGGGCCTACCCCGCGGGCAAGGCTTGGATGGACATATCCAGCCATGGGGACGCCGAGGAAACCGAGGAGGCCAAGCGCATCATCGAGATGGAGAAGGTCATGGAGCAAGACGGGGTCAAGTGCTTTGTGGTGATGGCAAACCGTACGGACTTGGCCAAGTTCCGGGGCGCCCGAGTCCAAGCTATTCGAGAGGAAACCCTCGAGCAGTGGATGGTGGCCCCTGTAGAGCTAGTCAGGTCGGTGCTCACAGAGGACTGGTCGGATGACTATGCGGCATCCGACCACTGGAGCAAGTACTGGAATGCCGTGAGCGCCCCGTCGGACGACGACTGGCCCGAGGGCTTGACCGAGGATGGCGACAAGTTGTTCCTCAAGGACAAGCTGCTGGTGCCCGAGAACCGAGTGGAGGAGCTCATTGACCATTGGCACAACGCCCAGCTCATGCACCCTGGCCGAGACAAGATGCAGCAGGACCTGGAATGGCGTTTCAAGTTCCCTCCGGGGTACTACGCCATCCTGGATAGGTACTGCAGCGACTGTGCCGTGTGTCGGGCAACGAAGAGCCCCAACCACTCCAAGGCGGGTAATCCGGTGTACACGGCTATACCGGAGGCCCCTATGCGGTCCGTGGCCATGGATGTGTTCGCCATGCCTGATGTCACCGTGGACGGAGAGACCTACGACTGTGTCATCCTGGCGTTGGACAGGCACAGCGGGTATATCGTGGCCGTCCCGGGCAAGAAGTCCAAGAAGAAGGACAAGAAGGACAAGCATGGAGTGGGGCTGCAGGCCAAGACCGTCCCTAATGCCATGATCAGGCATTGGCTGACGATTTTCGATGTCCCAGCTGTCATCTGCAGCGATCGGGGCAGTCAATTTGTGGGGACGTGGTTCAAGACGATGTGCAAGCACAGGGGCATTCGACATGCCAAGACCGTGGCGCACCACAGCCGGTCGAATGGCCGGGCTGAGGTTGCCGGGCGGCAGATGATCGAGAAGTTCCGCCAACTGCACATCGACGAACCGGGCCGGAATTGGTACAATTCGCTGTGGAGGGTACTCCAAGCGTATCACGACCTTCCAGGGCCCACTGGACTGTCGCCCCATCGCATCCTGTTCCTACGGGATCGAGTGTCACGCACTCTCCCGTGGTTGAACCATGGCAAAGTGGCCCGGGATGCGAACGCCATGATGGCTGAGGCGGACGACACGGCGGCCAAGGTGTGCAAGGCACTTCAGGACGAGCATGACAAGAAGGCCAAGTACTTCAAGCAGGGAAAGGTCCAGAAGTATGCTCTCCAAGACACCGTGTGGGTGGAGCGGCACCACAAGGATGTCCTGTCCAGGCATCGGCAGGCATCTTGGTATGTGCCGGGGGTGATCGTGCGGAAGGTCGGGCAGGATGTGTATGCGGTTCGTGTGGGGGATAACAAGATCCTGGACCGCGACCACACCCAGCTTCGTCCCCGAGCACCAGACCCCAGCGGACGTCCCGTCACCTTCGAGTTCACGGCCGGCGATGTGGACTCGGACGACGAGGGTGAGGACGACGACTTCACCGCCGAGAGAATCCTGGCGGACAAGCCGGACCCGGCGACGCCTCGGGGCAGGCTTTATAAAGTCCGGTGGAAGGGATTCGCCGCATCCAGGGATTCGTGGGAACCTCCGAGCAGTTTCGTGCCGAGGTATACCACGGTCTGGATGGACTACCTAAAGAAAAAGAATATTTCTTTGGATGTCAAGGACGTGTTGGTCCATTTGGTAGCTGCTGTAGCACCATAATGGATCCCCCCTTGGCACTTTGTTTGTTTCTGTGCTTGGGGAGATGGGTGAGGGCGTTCATCCGGGGATTTTTCGGCCTTGATTGGCCATATACCCCCTTCACTCGATCTCCACGTATATATTTGACTGTGGTATACTTATTTAGGTCGACCGACGACGTTTTTCTATCTTTGATCCCCTTGGTCCATGTTGTAGATCAAGTGGAGACCGGATATGGCGTAGGGCGCTGAGTATCAGTGTCCTCACCCCTCCCTTGGGGCATGGGGGACGCCTACGACGTGTGTGGGGCCTCCATGTGTCCTTGGGACATGGAGGGGGGGGTTGGAGCCCATTGGGGTCCTCCCGTCCTCTCTTCAATGGTTTCCGAGCGGATACAACGCTCTGAGAAGGGGGGTGAAGCCGGTTCGGACCCCCGTGGCAATCTTGGGGTCACTTGGGGTGTGTATCTATGTGCCGACAAGCCGCCATTGGCTGATATCATACTCTCCCATCCACCTGAACTAACCCGATGTGATAGTGTGATAGGTTTGGCCATTCCGGCTATGAGCGGCCATATTCAGTACCGAGGCGCCGCCAGCGGAGATTTATATATCAGAATATCAGGAATCAACAGGGTTTTATTATCATGATGTTTTCGTAATTTTTCAGCCTTTCGTTCTGATGGTCAATGTATCGGCGACCGTCAGTTGGCTCGCGATTTTGCGTTAACCGATTGGTTAACTGTTATTTCCAGATATTTTGGCGGATACTCCGTTGAAGGGTCAGATTTCATCAGCAAAGGGTTCGTTGCTTCCGCAATTTTCTAAATAAGCACTCGAAATTTTATTCTGAATTTTTCGCGATGTCGAAATCGGATTTTCGACTTCGACATCGCCGCACTTGATTTGGACTTCTTCGAGTGGACATACTCCTTTCCCTATGCTCGGATCAGGTTTCCCTTATACTTGCCACCCATTTGACTTGGAGATATAAGGGAAACAAAAGTGAATCGTGGGACCACTTTGAAGGACCATATCTACGCGCGAGTGTGAGGAAAGAGAATAAGGAAGGTTGGGTTGCAAGCGCCTTAGTCTCAACTTAATTTAGGAAGCATCAAACGCCTTTGGTGTGTACACATGCCCGGTGTAGCAAGGGATAATGGTCATGAGGGTATAAAGTGATATGCAACTCTTGGACCGTGCAACCGAATATTTTAATGCGACTTTCGAGTGTACCGCATGAGTGTTGGGGTTGCATAGATACTTTCCTTGGGTTCCTACGCATTTTTAACGTGAAGTTATGTCCATGGAGGGACATGGCATATCATGGTGGGAGCCACTTTTGAGGGTATGTTTTATATGCATGGTATATGTCTTGATATGCTCACGCCCATGTTATATATCTTCGTGTGGCCGAAGAGATGGGGAGCCATACGTGACAAGGGCTTTGCCCATGTCCCAATTGTGGAATTCAAAGCGCTAGACTAAGTCTACCGCATATGTATTGCTCATGGTATGTTTGGCAAAGAGATCCATGAGTGCACTCCCATTTTCATGGGGTATGTAGATACGAGTGGCGAAGGTATCTCCATGCGTCCGATTGGGGATCCAAGTGGGGGAATTGTTCGCAAATGGTTGCAATCATTTGTGTATTGAACCATGAGTGGATATCATGGGTGAGCATAGAGATATATTATCATGACAACTTTGTATTTGGTCATATTTTCATGTTTTTGACCTCATTTTATGCTCATTTTTGCGTTTTGTGTACTTACCTGGTCAGCAAACAGCAAGAAGTCTATGGAGAGTCGAACCATGGTATGTTGTTCATATGTTGGCATATGCTTTGGAGTTGAACACCACCATATGCCGGATCGCGTACTCCATTTGGCTTGGCGCACGAAGGATCACAAGAATTGGTCTCAAAATCATGGGCTGACTTGGGCAGTGCGTGGCGCCCATATCCGAAGGGGTTTCGAGGGTAAAGTGGGGATGTACATGGGCATTGACCTTTGGTCTATATCCTCTATGAATATTGGACTTCGATTCCATGCATGCCTTGAGCCTTCGGATAAGTGGTAACTTCAATTTTGAGCATATATGTGATATATGGCCAATAGGGTGTGAATTGGCAGTTTTTTGGCATGTTATGAGTTCAAACTCATAGGTCATTTCTCTAAGCCCATTCGACTCCAAGTCCAACCAAGGTTATGTCAGGGCAGGGCATGGTCCTGAGTGCCACTCTAGGCCATGACACGCCACCTCCCCTATTGGGCTAGGATTTTGAGGCTTGGGAGTGAACACATTTTTGGGGTTTGTGTATTGACTTGTGACACATGGCATTCAGCTATCTCATTTGACCTGGTTCAGGGCAATATGTTGGTGAGTCAAGGGAAGGTCTTGAGTCCAGGGAATGAGGGGTTTATGGTTGGGAATGTGTACGTTTACCTCTTTCCCCAACTTTGCTTCATTTGTGTTCATATGCCAATTTCAGGGCTTTCTTCCTTGGTGCAATTCTTGTACATGCCCGCCACCGTGGGAAGATCGGTGTGCTGAACGGAAGCCCGCATCGTGGATTGGATTGTGAATCCGGTTATTGCTGCATTTGTGGGATCTGATTGCTGTTCAGGGTTGAAGGAGGATTGTATTTTCGATTTTCTATATTTTTGGATTTGGACCCGGGACTTTGAGAAATGCAAGCATTGATCAGGAGCAAATCAACAGGGATCACAGGCGGAAGGGGCACAGCGGGGGCCGGTCCTGGTAGGGACCTTCTTTACTTCGAGGACCACAGCAGGTGCACGTGCACACTAACCACGAAAGTCTTCGATATCTCAAGACCTGTCCTCGACCGCTGACACCACGGCAAGCACGATGGTCCCAATTCCTCGAGGAATACAACCTGACGTTGTGGTACGTGCCGGGCCTCGAGAACCCTGCGGCAGACGCCTGCTCCCGTCTAACTTCGAGCAGTTGATGGATATCGAAAATGCCACACGTACACGGGCTTTCGCAATTCCCCTGGTCGAAGATTGGGCTTCACCGGAAGGAGAACCTGTCGATGAGTTCCTACATGTACTCGAAGACTCATTCTCTCGTGACGAGGTGTGGCCCCAGCCGTACGACCACCTGTACGTTTCACTACGAAGCGGACGCTGCGTGGGGAGGGATCTTGACGCAGATGAGCTTGCGGAACCAGCCGCGGAACCAGACCCCAATCCGACAAAACCGCTGTCGGACCGGAGGACCTGGAGCCGCTACCGTCGAGCGCGACGACTGCTGAGCCGGAGGACCTGGGACTGGAACCAGCACCATCGGACGAGATCATGGCTGAGAATTCACACCAACCAGACATGCATCTCGATGAGGCTGGCAATGAGCCAGACACGTCTACCGACACCGACGACCTCCCCGATGTAAGCATTGATCGCCCTCTTCGAGTCACCTTTGGCAATGAACTTCGATACGCTCCAACCATGGCGGAACTGATTCGCTGTCGACGTCACCGCGACGACACGTTGCAATCAGTCCCCTTGCGGAAGGTTGGGGCGAACACGCCATACCCTTCGAGTCCTAGGGGTACACACCGCCGAGTACATCGACATTATCAGTGCAAAGACTTGACTTCGACAGCTGTGTGGGCGGCAGCCTATCGAGAGGACCCACGGACGCAGCACATCTACGAGGTCGCGATTCGAAGCCCTGCGGTACGACACCAGCTTCGAGATGCCAAGTTGTCCTTCGATGATGGCAAATTCTTCCATTTGTCGACGATGGGCAAACGTGTGCTTGTCCCCCGAACGCTGGTTACGTCGATTGTGGCTATGTATCACGAGTCGGAGTTCTATGGCCACTCAGGAGTCCTTCGAACCATGGCCCTGATTAAGCGCGACTACGTATGTTCACACCTTCGACACTACGTCGAGCGATACACACTAAGTTGCGATGTCTGTCAAGCGGCGAAATCAAGACGAGGCGACACCGCCAGAGTGCCAAGGCCATTGCCGGTGCCCGACACCAAATGGCACAGTGTGTCCATCGATTGGGTTTCGGGATTGCCGCCAACCACAAGGGGCCATGACGCCATCATGACTGTAGTCGACCGATTCTCCAAGCGCGGAATGTTCATCCCTTGTCGCAAGGATATGTCAGCCGACGACCTTATCTATGTGTTCCTACGTGAGGTGATTCGATTGAAAGGATGCCCTCGACAAATTGTTTCTGACCGAGACAAGCTGTTCGAGTCTCAGGCGTGGAAGGAGTTGGCTCAGCGCTTCAAGATTGAGATGCATCAAACAGTGGCCAACCGCCCTCGAGGCAATGGCCTGGCGGAGCGCAGCAATCAGTCCATCCTCCAGCGCCTGCGTACACACGGCATCTTCGGCAACAACGAGTGGGATGTCGACCTCCTGTTCGCCGAAATCCAGTTCAACAACCGGACATCCAATAGTCTTCGGCTATCCCCGTTCGAGATAGATGAAGGACGAACACCCCATTTTCCATTGGATTTTCCCCGAATGACTTCTCATGCACATGAACCATCGACCGTGAATGATTACATGCAACGAGCGGAACGTACGTTCGATTCTGTGCGTGCAATGCTTGCCGAGGAACGTCGACGCCAGATGCATGTGGTCCTGCAAATGGACCGACACGTTCGAGTGCCTGAAGTCGGTGAACGATGGTGGGTGTTGGTGCCGGAATATCGACATAAAGGGAAACTCGATGTTGTCTGGTGCGGCCCTTACAAAATACTCGAGGTACTGAACAAGGGCGAGAATGTCAAACTGGACATCCCTGCCCCCTCCGATGGGTTACAAGTTTTCAATCGAGACAGCATAAAACCCTACGTCCATCGAGAGGGACAGCCCGTGTGGGAGTTTCCGATGCCCCCTGTCAAAACTGGAGAATCTCCTCGACTTGTCAAGATTGTGGCTAGACGTCGAGTGGGATCTAAAAAGCGCCGCACATTCCTGTACCGTTGTGAATGGGATGACGACACATGGTCTTGGGAGTCGAGCAAAGCTCTAGAGGAGGATCCTGTGTACCTTGAGTTCCTTTGACTCCACCCTGAGTAACTGAGTAACACCCTTACTCTTCTCTGCAGCGTGGTTTTTCGAAAAACTCATGCGAGGTTCCGGGTCGATCACCAGAGCCTCCGCCCATGGTACTACATCCCGGACGCCCCGAAATTCCTCTCGACATCCCCCTTCTCGAGCATCACCGTCGAACGTCATCGATGTTGACGCGATCAATGACAACGTTGGTGCCAAACCCCCAGCGAGGACGACTTCAACTTGCCGCTGTTTGTCGGTAGCATCAGCGCCAACTCGTCCGAGTCGACCTCTCGATCCATTCGAACCGCCGAACTACAGCCAGTCGGCATATGCTGGGAGCTCGAAAGGAAAAGGAGGCCGATCGAAAGGAGGCAAGGGAGGTGTGTTCCCTCGCGGGGAATTTGCAGGAATAGCGCCGAGTGGACGGCCTGTCATATCAGGAGGCGCCACAGGCTTGGAAGTGCTCGAGATAGCCCTGGCAAACTGGCCTGTTCTGGAACCGACGAAGGGAGGGACCCCACCCGACATGCAGCCAGAACTCTGTAAGCTGTACGGGCCCCCTCCCCCGGTCGATGCAGAATACTTTCGAGAGCGGTGCTCAAGCCCAGACTGGTTCGATTCTGATGAAGATCTTGCTTGCTACACGGGGTACGACAACTGATCTTCCTTCCTCTGTTCAGCGCCCGGATGGGTCGACAGTTCTTGGACATCGAGGCCGAACACTTGGACATCAAGGTCATCCAGGGACGAACCGGGTACCGGAGAGCTGAAAGTCGAAGACGACTGGGTGGACCAATCGTGGCATTCGAATGCCCCGAAAACACAAGCTTCTACTCGAAGGAACCAATCCGACTCCTATTACCACGACGACGACCACAACGACGACGCTGAACCCTGGCCACTCGAGTCCGACGACGAAGAAGAATATCCTTACGAGCCCGTATGGTCGACAGCACCACCCAGCTACGATTCTGTGCCGGTGCCAGAGTCGAAGTGGCAGCCCTATAACATGCCGCAGTACAATCATGAAATCGCGACCATCGACGAACTCCGACACTTGGGCACGTTCGGATTGAAGCCACCCTATCGATTTGGGACACATAAGGATGATCCGATGAAGACGGAATACACTAAGCTTGAACCGTCGGTACTCACTATTGCGTCGAGCACCATGGCTGGTTTTCGAGGACCGCACACGTTCCTGAACGAGAAACATGCTGCAGCCGTGTCGAAGGCAAATGCCACCATTTCCGAGTTAGGCAAGACCATCTGCATCGACAGTTGGGGACGAACCGCACCATTCCCGTACGAACTGGCTCGAAGCGCCACTGACACGTCTTTCGATGAGCGTGGAAATCTTGGTGGTAAGCCGGGATACCAGTGGTATACAAAAATCGAAGTGGCTTGTCAGAACTTTCGAGCGGCCCTCGTCGCATGGCGACGTTATGATGAACAGCTCGATTGGGGATTCCGACAAGGCCTCACCGAATATACCCTGCCGGGTCAAATTGCTCGACTCAACCGCATGCATCGAGAGATCTCGGGAATCAACAACCTGATAAACGTTGCTGATGGAATCGACCTGATCTTCAAATATCGACGCTTCTGGACCTACGAAAGGATGAAACGAGAAGCTCTCGTTGCCGTTTCGATCATGGGAGTTATCCGTGATCTTCAGAAGGTTTGCCAGGCGAACGACCGGCTCTTCGAAGATCGAGCCCCCTTTCTTGCGTACAAAGTCGATTTGCTTCTTCGCCGACACCAACTGCGCGGCCTTCGAGGCACCTCTCGACGTGGGTATAAGCGGTATGGGTGCGCTCCACATCGAACACAGGACCTTGCGGTCCAGCTCCAGGAGTACTTTCGACTCGGAGAACAGATCGAACCCTATGCGTACAACGCCGTCGCACCAGGCGCCCCCATCGACCTTGTCCAGCTGGCGACGATCTACCAGACTGGACCCGGACGGCTCGGGTACCACGACTCCGATAAGGCGATCCAAAGAGTTGCTGCCCTTCACTCATCGAATGAAGAGTATGCCAACCTTTTCCCTTTCGTGGATGCCCCCGAATTGGTTCGACGCCTGGGTACCTCGAAATACCTCATGTCCCCCTTAGAGGCCGGATACGAAGATGGACAACGTTGGCGTCGAGCGGTCAAGTTTCGAAGGGATGTCTATACACATGAACGGGAGGAGATCGAGAAAACCGACTCGCCTGCGAGCGACCCATTCCACCCGGACCCCCTCGATCACCGGTCTTTGTCGATGGAGTCGAACGCCTATCAGCACCACTTCGACATCCCGTTCTTCAAGTACCTCACACCGATCCACGATGACTTTAAGGCTGCACATCGACGCAAGGTCAGCTGCCGAGACCAAGTCCTCGAAGCGGTCATTGTTGACACGGCTTCGAGCCTTGTGACTGCAGAAGTGGTTCGATTCGCTCTGCAGAGGTCCCTCGCTGATGGTCAGTATGTACATCAACACCTCGGTCGACTCCAAGAAGAAGGTTCTCGAACCGACATGCTTGAGATCGTCGACTGATATGCCCTCGGCCCTGAAGTGGACGACATCAGCGCCGTCGTTGTCATACGACGACTTTCGATTGCCGACACGCCGTGGTGGCGAGTCGATACGCCAACTGGTCAGTTCTACCACAGCATGGCCGCTGGCACTGGATCGAAGGAAACCTATCGATGGACTACTGGTCGACATGACGGATGCTCCTTCGAGGCCACCAATCGGACCGATCTGTGGCGTGAGGACGTTTGGAAACCGTCGAGCCTCTGGGACTTCTATTGGACCAGGGCACAAACACTGGGACCTCGACCAGAGCGCTTGCCCGTGAACATGTCTTCGTATTCCAGTACAAGTGCCCCGTCGCCGACCGACCTGGTGATCCCAACCTTCGATTGCTGAACCATCGATCTGGTATCCTGATTCAGAAGCGTGCCCTCGACAGTGATATCCGTCGACACTACACGGGTCATGACACCTTCAAGTTCATGGCTGGCGTCGAGACACTGGAGGAAGTGCATGAAGTATGTCGACTCCCGGTGGATCGTTCATTCACGTTTACGTGGGGCACGGACTGCTGATTCGACATGTCTGGATGCCAAGTAATGGCTTATTCGACAGTCTGGATGCCAAGTAATGGCTTATTCGACAGTGTGGATGCCATTAATGGTATCGGCTGCCTTCATATGTCCTGTCGAGCTGACAGATGTGTAGGCCTGTTGGTCTGCTGAGCATCAAGCTTCGATAGCTGCGCCCAATGTTATGGTATGTTATGGTTCGACGTGCCCACAGCCTTGCTGCGGGTACAGCGCCCGTGCAGTGTGCCTGGCGAGGTTGTCTTCTGCAGCTTCCGCCAAGAGCCACAGCCGTGGCAGAGTCGAACACGGCGTATGAATGAGGCGCTGACGACGGGTGTACCATGACTGCACCTCAGTGTGTGAGTTTCGACCAGGATTGGTCCACTGTTATGCTTCTGTGGCCAACACATGTCGAGGTCCAAAAAAAAATTTTTGGGCCTGCTCTGCATTCGGCATTGTGCCGCCCGCCCAGGTGAGTGAGACCTCTTCGAGGTCTCAGCGGGGGGGTAGTGTTATGGCTTCGTACAGCAGCAGCGCAGCAGCGCGCAAGTCGCAAGTTGCAGTCGCCATTGCGCTGACAGTCTGTGAATAATAAAGAAGCATCGAATGCCAACTGTGAATGAGCGCTGTAAGATACTTCGATCTTTGAACAGGGTTTATGTCTTCGAGATTGTGTTATTATTGGTGCCCCGTCTAAAGATCTTGCGCAGAAGAGGTTTGTCGTATTTTGGGATTTTCGAGAAACAAGAGGCACAGTCGAGTTCCCAAGAAACAAACCACAACATGAGCGACAAAGTGAAACATATAAGTGTTTTTGGTGCCTGCACGTGAACATATGCATGCACAGGACGAGTCACGGAGCATTCTGCCACAAAACCCCACTACAACTAAACAGGACACTTTGACGCATGTAGCGGCGCCTCCGCTGTACATGCATGCTGTCCTAAAGAACAAGCAAGAAAGGTTCTCCCTACCTCCCAAACCTTGAATGTGTCCCTCTTGTCTGTGTTACCCTCCATCCTACTTGGATTGGCGGTGGATTCGGAGTTATTAAGTGCGCACAGCGCTGCGTACGCTGCTCCCTTGTACCCTCGAAAGCTACGCTAATCAGAGCACCAAAAAGGAAAAGTTGGTGTGTGAGAGCGGTTGTCAAGGTTGCCCCGCGTTGCATCGCGGGGCAGGACTAGTAGCCCCCCGTGACAACCGGCCCCTGGCCGAAGGCCACTTGTTGCGCGTGATGCTGGCGTAGCAAAACCCGTTTCCTTCCAGAATCTTGCCCGAATCCAGTCTGAAATCCAACCCAAGCCAGACCTTGCGAAGCACCAAGAGCGTGCCGAATACGGCAAAGCAAGGTAAAAACACGCTACGCGTGTTGTGCAAGCTCCAACCAACACGTATGCCAGCCCCACCAGACTTGTTCTCAGCGGTTGGCATTGCACGTGAAGACCCTTCCTCATCCGTCGACGCCTCTTGTGCCATCAGGGTCAAAGCTGACGTCCTCTTCTCAGGACAATCACGTTGAACATGCCCACGCTTCCCGCACTTCCAGCAGGTAACCCGGGACCCACTCTGCGCGCTAACCTTATTTCCGGTTGGTGTTTTGTTGTTCAGCCGTCGCTGCGCCTCAAGCCCAAACATGCAATAGATTGGTCTCGACGTCGACGGGCTCTGAAAAAGCTGTCTAATAGCAACCAACACTTGCGAGAAAACCAACGACTGACTTGTGCTCGCGACAACCATCGCGCGCTGATCCGCATTCGGGTTGGAGTTCAGCAACGCCAACGTCTCCGAAAATCGCTCATCCAAGACAATGCCAAAATTCGCAAGACGAGAGACCAGCATATCCAGCCAATTAATCCAGGTAAGCATGTCACTGTCACCTCGCTTACACTCCAACAGTCCAACGACTGCCTGAAGTATATTGTCTGCAGTATCTCCACCGTACGCCCACTCTAGTATCCCAAGCAGCCCTTGAAAGCCTTGATCAGTACGAAGCGCGTCCAGTGGCAACTTCGCAGCGACAACGCGCCGCATGTCCTCCTAGCTTCGTGAAAACCTGAACATTGCGAGTCGACACTGCAAGCATACTCTCCGCATGCCACGCGACGACCTGTACACGCCACACGTGAAACTCGTGTAAACCAAGCTTGCTGTCCACTGCCTCGTCTTCAGAACCAAACGTCGGACAGTCGAGTCGCGAAGGAGATCCAGAAGACATCGGAGTGGGTAACGTATTCAAGCGATGCAGTAAGTGGACGTTGTCTTGTTGAACTCGTTGCTGCTCAGCCTGCAGAGAAAGCACCGGTGCGTCGAATGCTTGCTTCATGTCATGTAGAACTTGATTTTGCTGAAACAACTGTCTTTGCAACGTGCCCATAGATGTGTTCAAATCAACCAGCGCAATGCCTGTCACACCATCAGGAGGATACAACAGAGTGTGGCCAGAAGGTCCTGCCCCGGGAGTATAAGTAGGATCCAGATCATCCAAGGTAAGTCTAGCCATGGAATAGTGATGCTACCAGTGTTAAAATTTCCCTTGGCTCTTTTCAATAGCAAACAATGCAGTGAATTCCAGGAATGATCTCTCACTTGAGTAGTGACAATTTAATGTGTCAACAAAACACCAACCTAAAAGGTTGCAAGAAGAATGGTACAAAAGCCTTGTTGAACCTTACAAATTGATATAAAAACATTTGTACTTCATGCAAAAGCTCATTTTATATCAGTGTCATAGATTAGGAACATCCCATGCTGAAATGGATTTGTCGTTTTTTGGAAAGTTGCATGGATGGCATCCGGGAATCGAACCTAGGATTTTGCAATGCAAATCCCATGTTCCGCCAATTATGATAACACATCCAGCTGATAAATCCCCATCTCAGTTAATTACAGATCAACAGACAAGATCGTCTGAACTCAGAAAACAGATGCGTTTGTGGTCCGCCGGGATTCATTGTCCTCCGATGATCAAATTTCTCTGTGGGACAAGTACCCTTATGCTTGTTAGGGGGCAGTTTGTGACTTGTGTGTTCGCTCTGCATGCCCCAATGCGTTCTTCGGCCGCCCTTCTTCAAGCACCTCATCCTTAGCCCGCGTCTATCGTCTCCTTGGTGTATTAAGAGTTCCGTTTCATGCTGTCACAGGCTTCCGATGGTCCGTCATTGTGCGTTGTGTGGAAAGTGCTGTGGCAGATGTGAGAGGCCGTAGATTATTCTCAATAGTGTACACAGAACCTAAATGGAGGAAAAGATCCTAGGGTCCCATGGAAGCGCAGAAGAAATACATCGCAGAGTGCACATCTTGTACAGCGCAACCTGATGTTCACAGTGTGAACAATTTGATAGCATCGGAGGTATTTTTGTTGTAAATGTAACAGTAAGATCATCATATGTTGCCAAATAATTTGTGAATATCTAGAATGAAATCGTGTAGCACAAAGGATGTGTGATTCATGCACCAAGATTGATGAGGTTACAATTGTAGCGAACCCGAACCGGCTCTGTCTTCTTTGCCACTATGCCTTTGATCCAATTGTAGAGTAGAAGTCTGAAGCAAAGGGTCATGCAACATCAACGTGACCCCACAAAAACCTTTATACCATAGAATAAGTTTGGGGTCTAAAGCTGGGGTCTACAGTGGTGTGAAGTTGGGGTTGAAACTACAAGTGTACGTAAATTTTGGGTCTCACATTGGGGTCTAAAGTTAGGGTCTGAAGTAGGGGTCTAAAGTTGGGATCCAAAATTGCAGTCTCAAGTAGGGGTCGAAAGGTGGCGTGTAAAGCATGAAGCAGGGTTTCAAGGTTGGGGCCCAAAGTTGGGAGCTTAAGGTGGGGGTCTAAAGTAAGGATCTAAAGAAGGGATCCCAAATCGGGGTGTCAATTTTAAGGTCTAAAGTGGAGGTCTAAAGTTGTGGTGTAAACTTGGGCTCTAACGTAGGAGTCCACACTACGGGTCTAAAGAGTAAGAAAAGATGCGTTTCTCATCCATACCCCAAATGATGGACTAAGTGAAACTCATGTCAACCTAATCAGCCTTAAACCAACACAGGCTTCAAACTCAGTGGCCACCTTTTTTGCATTGAGTCCTCCGAGGGTGATTGGAATGGCTATTCAGGTAAAATGACAAATTTTCAGTCCAGTGACCAGTTGTGGGTCCAGTTGTCCCAATTTTCAAAATAGACAGAAAAACAACACAAAAGCTTTGCCTTTTGGTTTGCAAAATGTTTCTTGGCCCGGCAAAATGTTTTCTTTCCATTTTCATACAAAAACCTTGCTTTTTTCTGTTTTGGAAATATGTTTCTTGGCGCTGCATAATGTCTTCCTTGCCTTTCTTACCTTGCCCTGAACCACCCACGCACTGACACAAGCTGCAAGGCTGCAAAACTGTGTCGCAGTTTTTTTGTTTCTTAGCGATTGTCGTGTTGAGAAACACACTTCCCTTACACTTGGCCCTTAAGAGCTTGAGCAACATGACACATAGACTGTGGGGACAAAGTCTCCATCGGAGCCGGAACTGTTTTCCACGTCCTGGGGGGGGGGGGGCTGGGGGTTCTGGGACTGCGTGCGCCACTGCACGGTCGTCAGGGGGGGGGGTCCTGCCCTGCCCTCTTTGCCCTTGGTTGTTGGTGCTGTGGCAAGGCCCAAGGCCTTACACATCCTGCTTGGCACCTTGCTGCAGGCCTTTCCTTATATCTCTCCTGTTCTTTCTCATAATTGGCCGCTGCTTCTCTGAAAGACTGGGAAGTGACAAAACCACCAAGCCTCACGTTCCATAGGTCATGCCGAGTAGCCATGTTGATTGCTCGACTAGTGGCCTGACACTGGAAATCTACCTTCTGAACTCTCTGGGGAGATGCTTCAAGTGAGGGTAGCACAGCTTCAGCAGCAGGTTCTGCAGCAGGTTCTGCAGCAGATGGAGGCGGTGCTTGATAGGCCAGACGACAGGGATCCAAGCTGTCCTGAACCCACTCATGATGACACTAGGGGTGATACACTGCATCCAAGACTCAGTGACAAATTTCGCAAACAGAGAAGGTGTGATGCTCTTGCCTCTGTTCTTCGCGCGCCAGTCGCGCTGTCTTTTTTTCAGCGCTGCCTTGAAAGGCTTAAAAACACTCAGGTCCAGAGGTTGGACCTGATCAGTCAAGTGGCTGGGGAGCGCCACAAGGTGCACTCCTAATTTTACAACCTCCTCAATGATGGCTCTTATGAAATGGGTTTTGCTGCCTTCCACAGCCTTATGGGGTTTTGCAGTTGGGCTGCTGAGGGAGGCAAACTCCCTCAGCCACTCGATAAAAATGTCCTCTGAGGACCATCCTGTTTTGGTGGCTTTCACTGAGATAGGGCAAGCCTCATGCGGAAACGGGTCTCCTCTGGTCAGCGCACTAGGCCACAACAGAGCACGACGAACATGAAAGCCATCAGCGCGTACACATGTCACTAGGGTCACGTGGCGTCCGCCGTAGCCTCTCCTCGTAGCGCAAGTTTTAGTACCTCTTGGGACATACACTTTAAGGCTGCCTGTGTCGAAGTCAATGAACATGCCTCACTCGTCTTCATTGAAGACATACTGTGGGTCGTACCCCACTTTGGCGAGCGCTGGACTCAGGGACTCATTAAACCAGGTTGTCCACTCATCCTTCGTCAGCTTCTTGTCCAGGCGCACACTCTCAGCATGCTGTGCAAGGCGACCAGACACCTCAGGGTGGCTACGAAGGAAGAGGCGCCACCACTTCTCCATGCTCTTGAGCGTCAGCGTCGTCGACGGCTTGTCATGGGTTCGCACGCTGTCATTGTACATCCTTGATGCCTCGCTGATGATGCTGTCACTTGTGGCTGGCCTTCCTTGCTAGCGCTCTCGCTCCAACCATTCAACCAGCGCGCTCTCATCCACCAAAGGCACGGGCCCTCTGCGCTTGGGCTGCAAGGTGTCTCCCACATTGCAGAGACAGAAGATGAAGATATCACACAGCAATACAAGGTTAGATCGCAGATGACGAACAGGGCAGAGACAAGTCCGTGCTCCGTGCTGTGGTGTACCTGTGGCGATCAACAGCGCATTGTACATCTGAGCAGCTGACCGCATGCTCCCTGGATGATTGTCGGTGGCTCATCTGTCCAACAATGGCAGCGGCGGCGGCCTTGGTAGCCTCACAAACGTCCTTGGGAAGCGGGTAGATGCAGCCTTGGGGCGTGGTGGCTTCCTTTGCTTCTGCTGAGGCCTACGAGACCTCCTTCGCTCCCTTGAGGTGACCTCCATGAGCCAGGCCTTGGCACGACCCTTCGCCGCCCGCATCTAAATATCTGAATAAAAGGAATCCAATTTAAAAACAAACAAACAGGCACTAATTGTTAATAAAAGCGTGCAAATCAGCGTAACACATCTCTTCTTGCCTGGCCCTGCTTCGGTCACCACCCCAAATCCGGTGCGATTCCGGTGCCCGGCAGAAGTGAGATTTCCCCAGCCACTGATGAAATGCAAATGAGGATGGATTTAAAATCAAAACTTTCATTGTTCATCTACCTACATGTCCAAATTTACCATCCGACAGTAATCGCAGCCGCAAGGCCCAACGCTAAATCTTTGGCCTAATAACTGGTCATTTTACCTTACATTACATGGTCCACCACTACCAAGCAAGCATAATAAATTTCGGCGTCGGCCTTGCACGGTGGTAATTCCACCATGGTATGGGGCAAAAATGTGGAGTTTCCGGGTGCCAACTTGCTTGGTGGTTTGCAAATGCAGCACACGTCACGGCGTGGCACCACACCCATGACGATTTCTTTCAATTTTGCGGGCGTGACATCGTTGAAAAAATACCATTGGCCCAGGAGCTCAACAGTTTGCTCAACCCCCGGGTGGCTGTAGCTATGTACTGCCCTAATTGCCTCCTTGCCTATGGCCTTAGCCCCGCCTACTGCACCCTCGATACGATATTGCCCATTTGGCAGTACACGGTGTGTGACACAAAAAACGTCATCTTGAACTTCTTTTACCGTTTGTGAACAAAAATTGGAACACATATCAATTAGGTTTTGTTGTGGCTTCACCAAGTATCAAACATTGAAAGTGCATGATTGATTCCATTTTTTTCAATACCCAAAATTAGCAATTCTTTGCATAATTCTTTGGTTTTTTGTCCAAAAATGCTTCTTCTCTGTGTTTTTACATCTTTGATTCATCGTAACGTCAACCTAAACTGCTAAATGTCATGTTAATTCACAGAAATTATGTCAACAATGTGACCTCATTTGAGGTATACATCTTCGAATCAACCTTGTACTTTGTGGATTGTTTTATTTGTGTCTGGAGTCATTTTATTGTGAATTTTTTTTGGGCAGCCCAGGGTGGAAGGTACCTCATCTTGAGAGTTGGTTCGAGCACAGTGGCCCATCCAAAATAGGAACGGTCGCATGTGATGCGCCTTATATGGCAGTGACCTCATGGGCTACAACAATGGCAACTCAACAAAATATACAGCTGTTGTAAAATGAGTCACATCTCAAAAAGTCCTTGATGTGAAAAACTGAGACCTTGAGTCAGTAATGTATTTTTTTTCAACCAGCTTTCAACTATCTATGCTAATTTGCATTCAAAATCTCACCAAAATTGCTGAATATCATGTATTGAGGATACTACATTACTTTTTGTTTGCATCTAGACTGGTCAAAAACTTAGGAAACATTGCATATTCCAAAGAATCTTCAAAACCCAGTGGCTACAGCATGCACGCCCTTCCCCAACCTTTCCAAAAAGCAAACAAAATGGCGATGGTCCAAGACGGTGGCAATACTGTACAGCAATCACGACTGACCGGACTTATCATCCCACCCACACACTTTGATAGACGACTAGATAAAAACAGTGTGCCTGAAGTCCAACCCTTGGTCTTTACAGCCGTTGACACACAACAAAAGGCACCAGCGGATGTTGGCCCAGGGCAAGGTACACTGTTGCAGAAAGGGCCAGAAAGCGCACAACAGTGTGCATTAGGCAATTAGATTGAGCTGAAAATATGATATCTGGGAGTGCGGGGGGGGGGGGGATTCACACGGTGCATGCAAGAGTGCTGCCCCTGAAATCAAAATCCTTTGCATACGGCTGCCCTCAGTGAGGTATTTCGGGGTTCTCAGATGTGGTGTGGCAGTGGAGTGTGTGTGTCCGTGTGTGTGTGTGTGTGTGTGTGTTTGTGTGTTTGCACTTTGTGTTAGCCCTGTCCGGGTTCCAGAGAAGATGCCTACGTGTTGCCCCATCTCGTTCCAGCACCACAGCCCTCACTTAGATATTCCACATTGGCAGTTCCTCCTCACCGGGAGCCGTGCTCTTTTCCCCCTTCTTCACCCGCCGCTGCTTGCGAATATTGCAGCGCAAGATTGCATCCTCTGAGTTGTTCCCTGGGGCGGTGAACCAATCTGAGCAAAACAGCAGCAGGGAATGTGCTTGAGCAGAGCACAATTCTACCTGTGCAGGCAAAGAAACACAAACAGGTGTGCCTGTGTGAGGTTTTTCGTACACACGATTCCGCAGGAGACCTCAACATCCTCAAAATGCTGCGGCGTGAAACCCGAAAATGGGACCTTTCCAAACTAAAACTGGTTGCCTGTTTAAATGGGGCATGGCCGCAGTGGGGTGAGCTAAGCGAAGGAACTAGGTGCAAAACTACTAGGGTGCATGAGAATAGAGGGCATTCAATGGAGTTCAGAATGAGGATTTTCCTGAATCCAAAAATCAATGTGCTGGGCTTCGACAGCATAGCAGTAAAGATTGGCTACTTCGGCAGATCATTTACCTCCCACGGGGACGCGGATTTGTCTGTGTATTCTTCCTTTGTCAAATTGTTGGAAATAAACTTTCACGCATACTTCACGAAACATCTTGAGGATCTTGTCAAAAGAGAGGCCGTCTTCGGCGACCTTGGCAGTGGCACGCCTAACACTGGGGTACATAAACCACAGGTATCCACGGGGATTCCAGTCTTTTTGCTGTGCTGGGCAAACACCTCAGAAATTGCTCTTTCTTCAGTTGGACCTGTGGTAAGCTTGTGTACATGCGAGCGAAATCGCGTGTGAACACCGGCTGGCCTTTGAGCTTGCCAGCACTGTTTTCGATGTCAGGGGGGGGGTCGGAGGGGGAGGGGGGGCCAAATATCAAAAGCTGCTGCAGCTCCCCCTCCCGCTTACATACATGCACCACCAGGATCCAACCCGTATACATTGCCACAATGAGCATGTGGCAGTGAAAACTCTGCCTCATGCACAGGCAGGGTGGGGCGTGTGTGTGGGGCAGTCTGTGTGCAAGCGATATTGCAGGGCAACATGGGTGCATGCAGCAACATGGATACCAATGACGGCCTTGGGCATGGTGCGAGGACCCTTGAACGTGTAAAGGATAACGTAGGCCTCGATATTCTCCTTGATGGGGTAGGCCAGGAGGCGGCGGCTTCGGTCCAACTTCTCCACCTTCTTGCATTGGTACTCAGTGAACAACGACTCGAGAGAGCCCAAATACTCCTCCTACAAAAAGTACGTCGATGTGAGGGAATATGTGCTGCCCCGACACACTACACACTCGTCGACACCAAAACACAACGAAGCCACAATCCGACAGTACAAAATTCTGTAATGATGCAAAAACTTATACCACGATGGGGGATCGATTTGAACGGGATTTTTCATCAGAAGGGAGGGAGGGGGGGATTTTTACCCGGGGATCGATCCAGGCACTCTGGGAATTTCACCTTTGGTGCTAGCCCAGTCGGCCACGGCGGCATCGTTGACATATATATCTACTTACACACGTTATGGAAAACCAACATGGGTTTGTACAAACATACAACGACAAAAAAACGAACACGGAACGCGTTCCGCGGCGCACCAAAACATGACGAATACACAATCCGACACTACAAATTTACCCCGACGGAACCTTTGGTGGACATTGTTACACACCTTGTCACACAGCCACCAAGCGCTACTGGATTCCAACCACTCAAACGCACATTACGTCAACAGGAGTGGGAAGGAGCGACGAACCTCAGATCATACCATCTGACCAAACTGACACGATATTGACATTATTGATTTGAAAAGGATTTTTCATCAAAAGGGAGGGAGGGGGGGGAATTAACCCCGCCGGGGATGGATCCAGGCATCCTGGGAATTTAACTTTTGGTGCTAGCCACGGCGGCGTCGCTGCCATATCTCTCCCCTGTCCACGGAACCACCACCGAACAGACCTTCTCCAGATCAGACAACCGTGGGGACAGCACCACCACCAATTCGTAGGCTTCATAATAGCCAAGTGGCGTCAACATATTGTTAGTAGCTGCAGCTGCAACAGCAAAGATGCGAGAGACAGCCCCAAACATTCCAATGTGTTCGGGAAGGTCGCCAGCGCTTACCCGCTACCCCGTGCACTGACTTGCAACTTTGCGGCAGACTGGTGCGCACACCCGAAGTCACGTGTGCCTTCCTTTTCGTTGCTGCGGGTGTTCCTACTTGCTTTGGTGTGGCACTGATATTTGTTGGTGGACGCACTCCGACAAAATCCACTGACATCTACACGCATACACACAGCAGAGGGAGGGCATACGAGTTTCAACAGCGGCAAGTGCAGTAGATTGCCCGGCAGTGCGGTAGCCGCCTGTGGAGGAACAGTGCAGTCAGGTCCCACACTCACAATTCGGCAAACCAGTGTATCTTATACCAGCCGTATCTCACGCAAGGTAGTTGCGTCACACGACGAGGGGATTGCAGCGGTGAGGCACAGCATGCGTTGTCCCCTCCCCCGAACCATATGACAGCAGGGCAGCACATACTCACGAAGGACATTGCCTGCCGGCTGCGAGGCTTGAGCACCCATGAGGCCAGGCCAAGGAAAATCGCAGAGAGACCAGTAAGTGCGAGAGGAGTGGCCAACCCATTGCTGGCGGGCAGAGAGGCCATCTCTGGTGCCACAGTGTCGTCAAGGTTATCGAACGCCTCGATAGTCTGGTAAGCTGCAGCTGGCTGGACGGCGGGCTGAACAGCACCTGAAAGATGATGGGACCTTTTTAGGGAAAAAGGGATTGTGACCCTGTTTCCACCGCGACCGCCAACGGAACGCCAAAGAGGTCGCATATGTAGCGCAGGCAGGTGACACGCCCTTGGTGTGGCGGCCATGGCGTCTTCCAATGCGAGCTGGGAGTGCACATTTTGTGGCGTGAACAGGCAAAGGTCTTGGCAAGAACTTACATGCTGCGTGCAGGTCGGGCTTCTTGTCAACTTTAGTGCAGATGATGTCAAACTGGTAACATCAGATCATTGCAGCTCAAAAGCTGCAACACACGCCGTGCGCAACAACACTGGCAAATCAGCATACCCACTCTGGCAACTGCGGGTGCCATGGAAGTGGTACTCTGCACTGCTGACGGAGCGGCGTACAAGGAGGAGGAACTAGGTGTGGATGCACCAACATAGACCACGAAGCCGACCACGGCCGCTGCGACAACACCGCACATCACCTTGACACTGCAACGCGAGTGAGACGGAAAAAAAGGTTTGCGCTGGATTAGACCTGTACCGACCAATAATTAGGTTGTAGGACTTATGAGAGTGCAACGCGAGAGAGACGAAAAAGCTTGGCTGTTAATCAGGTCCTAACACTGTTCATTAGGTTGTGACTTGGGAGAGTGCAAACTGCCGAAAAGGCAACGTGACAAGAGAGCATCTGTACTGGGGTCCGTGGAAACTTCACACTGTCACCCCCCATAGAAGAAGGCAAAAGGCTCACGCCGACTGCGAAACAGCACCAGCAGCTGCCAGCTCACAAGTGCTGTTGCACCGACGTGCGAAGCGACTGGCTGACGTAGATTGGTTCACAGCGACGACTGAGAAAGTGGTTGTGAATGCGAAAATGTTGACCGTAGCAGATTCTCTGCACCAGAAACAACACGGTGCATCATCATCAAGCACACCTCAGGTTGTCGCGGCTTGGAGTGATATATAATTGCTGATCCATATACATTTCGAGGATCTGAACCACTGTGCAGACGCGAGTAGAAAACGTGGGACAGAAGAAAACCTCATTGTCCAGGAAAAGCGCTAACGAAAAGTTAAATTTCCAGCAGGCGCACAATCCTGCCCGGTGCTTGCACACGGAAGAAAAATGCGCGGAAATGAGAAACGAGATTGGAAATAGGCCGGTTCCAAAAGTCTGCCTGTCTGGCCTTGGCGATAATACTCAGTGAAGGGAGCAATTTTGAGCTATTGATCGTGGGGGAAAGTAAAACACAGACAGATTCAAAAACCACAAAGGCCAAGTCCGCGTCATGACGAAATTTTGAGGGGGAATCCCGGCAGCGCGATCTGTGTAGCGCGCGCACCTGAAAATCGCTCGGAAACTTGCCCAAATGGGTCAGTTTTCACTGATCGCAGGAATGAAAAAATGAGAAACTCACATGAAATAATAATATCACGAATACTACGGGTTGTGCGATACTGAATCCATCTCCCAAACCATGTCGCCTCATCCCTTCAACCCTCGCCCTCTTTGTGCCGGTCCGTTCTGGTTGCCTCATTGATTTTGATTTGATTTTGTTGTCTCACTTGTATTCCTTGCCCTAAACCTCGGATAGAACCTAGGGGAGGGGGGGACAATTCCATCATCCGAACAGCGTCTAGTGTGAAATGTTTGGGGCGGGGGGGGGCATGTGACCCGGTCTACGTATCCTTTTTGGGGGCCGATCTAATGACCAAGCACGTTGGGCATACATGGCCTTCAAGGAACATGTACGACACTCTCCACGTAGATGTTCAGGGACCAATTTTTGTGATAAAAAAATTTTCGATGCTTGAATTTTTGTTTACTGGCAAGAATATTTACTTGTTTTTGCACCAAGTCGTACATTTTGTGGTTGAAGAAACATTGTGGATCGCGTTTTGCTTTGTGCATGACTATACGGAGTGCACGTTGTCCTATGTGTTGTTTTTTTTGCTTTTTGATTGCTTGGCATGAAGAATGGGAAGTAAACTTCCCAACCGCTATTCGGTATTACTCATACCGGGCCGTACAACGTGCAACGAAAAGAAGTGCAGCACGTGGTTGTTTACACCATGTGTTTGCGCGTTCGTTGCTCGTCGGCCGGCCTTGGTTCATAAGTGGCATACCCGATTCCGGTTGGGAGGTTCACCCTTCCCCTTCAACACCCTTGCTATTGGGCTAATGCCGCCGGCGGTGCGACATCCGTGATTCCGTGCTCACTAACGAGGGGTTGGCAGAAGGGGGGACAGGTTTGCGTGGATTATTTCGTCGTGATTCCATCTTGTGGAGGGGGGGGGGGCGACCATACTGCTTTGAGGTGGATCGGATCACCTGTCGAAAATGTAAAACCCATGCTAGGTTGCCCATGTAACCAAGTATCGCAAAAATGTGCAATTGCGTATGCCTTTGAGGATGCGGTTGTGGTTGTTCATTATCAAGCATCATCGACCTCATTGATTTGACCAATGAGTCAACGACCGGACCAAAATGTATGTTTGAAACGTTGTGCCATGGAGTTCAGCCGTAGCCCGTGATGATGGTCCGGTGCAAGTGCAACTTTGGGTCTCATTAGGACATCAATGTGTTGAGCCGCGAGATCCGGCGGCTCGCCAAAAAGGTTGATGACGGGCCGTTTCGAGTTCCGCTCCGCGACATTCTTGAGGATGAAAGTGCCTCCAAGAAGTTCCCTGACATGATGACCATCCTAAACACGGCAAAAGAAAAAGGGATGGTGTTCTTCTTAGGACAAGGAGGTGTGTGACAACCTTTTCTATCCCCAAGATACGGCTTCACATCGCTTGGGTGTTATTCGCCGTGGGCGCTTGGGATGCTTGCCTAGGTGAGAGATCGTCCTTCAGGGTTGAGAGGAAGAGGCATGGGCATTTGCTAATGCTTAGTTTCGATTTGGGACACATGCCAACAAGTGCCTATAGGGCCCATCACTGGGCTTCATGTGCGGCAGTCAAGCAACGTGGGGTGCATGTTTGATCCTATGAGCCAAATATTTCTCTTGTTGGGTCTATCAAAGAGGCTCTCGAAAAGGCGTGGCGTACACGCATTAGTTTTTTGGCATGTTCAATGGGTGCGAGGCATGAGACCAGGGGGGCATGCCTAACGTTTGGAAGGTGATGGAACCAACGCAAGCCCAAAACGACGAGCAGCGGATGGATGTGGACTCTTTCTAGGTGGAAATGCGGATGTACGGGTCATTGAATCGCGCGAAAAGGAGATTGAGCTTCTGGTTGACCACGCCAAACGCCTTGCGAATGGGAAAGGAGAGATCACATTTGGTACCATTCTCGCGGTATGCGCGCTTAATTGTCGTAGGGGAGGGGTAAGTTGAGCTACCCCCCCCCCCCGTGACAGTAGACCCACCGGCAAAAGACGTTTTAAGAGACCCAGTCCAATCTCAAACTTGTCCCCGACCAAAACGACAAGAGACCCACTTGGAAAAGTACCGTATAAGAGATCCACTTGCAATAGGTGAGACACGGGAACCTGAACCAAAGCCCAAGCCCTAATGCGACAACAATTTTAATGAAATGCTCCCAAATTGAATCTTGAGGGTATTGTCACACACAATTCCAACAAATGGATCTCGGATTGACATTAGTGCCGAAGCCCAAGGCGAACACTTGGTGCCAAGGCACAATCTCGTTCACTTGCTTCAAAAGCATCAACCCACTCTTGACAACTTGTCAAGTGTGCAATAAAGAAGAGTCCCAACAAAATGGTTTTTTTCGGTTGAAAAATGAAAACGAATCTCGGTGGGCTCGTTGGATGCGGCTTGTTTTCGTGAGTTAGAACATAGGTCACATCAGGGCCTGGAACTACAATACAAGAGACCCACTTGGAAAAGTACACTCTAAGAGACCCAAGGCTTTGGCTCCGGGTCAAAAATTAAGAGACCCGGGTCTACAGTCACGGGGGGGGGAGTATTGCTTATTGGGTTGCTTCTTGTTGAGTTGCTAATGGTGGGTGAGCTATTGGTGTGCCATTTCCGGGGACTTTGCGCGCCCCTATCCATAACCCACACCATACGCACAAATTTGAAGTTGTGTGAAGTCGGATCATGTGTACTTGCCACATCCTTACCTCGCACCATGTGTCAAAGATTTTTTTGGCAAGTGTCCCACACTTCTACAAAACATTCAAAGACGTAAAGGAGGATTGTGTAACATAGAGAGACACGAATTCTCCATCCATTGCCCACAAACGTCACATATTTGCTTCGGTAGGAATTGGCGCATTCTCTTTTTTTCCATCTCAAGCCACCATGTCATTTATCTCTCTACACCAAAAAACCCTTCTTGGCAATAAGCGACAAATCTGGTTGGGTCGCACGCATGATTGCATTGATCCAACACACCTTCTAGATGCCCCTTACTATTGCCAACCCGTTTGACAACCGGGTATCGGCTCAAAATGGCCGTTGTGAAGGCATTTTCTACATGTTGTTGTTGCCCCTACAACATACCGGAACTTTGTTTCACCTCAACACACTTCCATAAGAGAGTAGGCATGACATCAATCAAGGTTGTTTCCAGCTTTGTGGAGTTTGCTATGCTCATGAAGGTTTTCTTTGTGTGTTTGTCGCTTGTCCGGTCATACAGTCCTCAAGCACCCCGGAGACAACATGTATTGTTGTTGAGGTAGCTTGCTTGCACGTTGGTTGCTTGCCTCAAGTTGTTGATGGCAAGTACGGAAAAGGTTAGGGCGCAAGACGACGTCCTTTGCAGTTTTGTTCAGTACGCCACACAACTTGGGAAGGATACATTTGAAGGGGAGGTGGGCGAGAGTCGTGAGTCGTGAGCGGTGGGGAAGGCGGTTGGAGGGTTTGGCACACGGTTTGGAGAGAGTGGTTGGACCGGGGACGGGGCTAAGAATACGCTACACCCCTTGGCTCTAGCGAATAGATTTTCGCCACCGATGTCCTTGAGTTTGGGATCCCATCCCAATGACTTTCTCCCGTTGAGCGGAACATGTCATCGGCACTCAACCGGCAACCCTGTGGTTCCATGCCTCCCACCCCAGACATCCATACCCTCCCCGCACACACTCCATTGGTAAGGTAACACGCTGTGTTTTATGGTGGACCACCCCCTTGTGCAATTACCAAACGAGGGCCGACATTCATGGAATCCGTTGGAGCCGAACAACTGCAAGCCCAAGCTTAGGGAGTTGCGATATTGGGCGCCAACCGGAGAAACAGAGGAAATGTGCAGAAAGAGGAAGGGGGGGGGGGGGGGCGAGCGAGAGGGAGGGGCGGTGAAGGACAAGGGGTAGGGGGGGTAGCGAGCTACTACTGTCTTGCACGGCCTTCTCTCGTGCAGGACCGCAATGTGCAGTCATGGTTTGCTGACCCCGCAGACCTTTGCATGGGAGCCAAAGACAAGGGGCTTTTTAGCTTCGGTGCTGCAGAGCTGACGAAGGACAGTAGTGAACGGGAGCTAATCAAGTTTGCCCCGGTGTGTTGTGATGTGAGGTAGGGGCGTTGTCTTGATTGGTGCCCGGGAGGCAAGGCCCGAGCTCTCTGCCCCCTACTTTCTGATTCTTGTTGTTGACGGCTGGTCTTTGGATTTCTGCACTCGCCCGCCTATGTGCACGTGCACTTTTCTCCCCATGTGCCCACTTTGTGGCCTGCGTACGTGTGTGAGTCAGCCTGATTGCCGGTGCTTTCGCCTGCCTGCGCCGCCCGCGAGGGAAGACGCAACCATGAGGGCAGCCAAGGGCCGGCACATACGTGCTTCGTGTCTTTTGTTCTTGATGCCTCTTTGTCTGTTTTGCGCGGGGGGGGGGGATGATCCGGGGCATTCCCGGGATAATCACCTCAAACAGCGGCGCGCGGCGCTGCGCAAATGCACCCCCGTGTGCGTGCGTGCATTTCTGCATGCCTGTGTGCCGTGAGTGGTGGCGATGTGACCACCAAGCCCCAGCAGGTGAGAAGCGATGTGTGCGCTGCAACCTTTGTTCCGTCATGTTCGTAACATTAGACGCATGCTTTTGTCGCACGTCATGATGCTTTGTTGGATGGTTCAGATGTGTTTGATTTCGGGCAGTTAACGTTGTTGTGCTCTGTCTACGGTGCTGATTCACCAAAGAGGGCCCTTTTCGAGTGTGTGTGTGTGGGGAGGGGACCTTGCAATCTCCCCTTCTCGGGGGGGAGACCGTCACTTGGCGACCGTCTCCCCCCCGGGGGGGTAGACCGTCGGGCGCTACGGGGGGTGATTTCAAGGGGGGGAGGGTGCCCTTCCAAGTTTTAATCCTCCCCCCATGAATGGCATGGTAACTGCTCGTGCACATGATTCCATGATTCCAGGGTTCCCGAGTCCTTTCGCCATCTCGAATTCTGTCCCATTTCATTCCAACGGTCGAACTCTTGGAACGTCCGTCTCAAAAAATAATGGCTGAGCGGTGCTTTCTGTGGTGACATCATTTGACAACGCAACAAATTTTGCGGCAGCTTCAATGATTTCAGCTGTTGGTTGGGCTGTTCATAGAGATGGGATGGTGGGGGATAGCAGGGCCAGGGCTGTGTTCGATACCCTAGCATGCCCGTACCAACCATCCGCACTAGCCGCAGTGGCGGTGAGCGTTGGTGAGCGGCGAAAAATCCCATTTTTCTGTCGGGGAGTGCGGTGAGCTGATTTTCACTCAGGACTTGTGGGGAAGATCTTCGACCTCCGGGAAAATGGTGAAAATGGGACTGTGAAGAATGCTTATTCGTTCCATCCTCTCCCATTTTTCTCCCATTTTCCTCCCATTTTCCTCAACCACATCCCGCCACAACCCTCCACAACTGTGCTGCGACCGCTATTTTCCCATCCCCCCCCCCCATTTACCCCCGTTGTTCTGGATTTCCCCCCATTTTCCTCCATTTCCCTCCATTTTCCTCCATTTTCGGAGCAGCGCATGACCTTTTTATGTTCGCAGCGGACCTGATGGGTGAGGGCCAGGGTTTCGCTTGAAAACAGAGATTCCCCCACCCCCTTCCTCATCACCTTATTTGGGCTCCTCATCCCCCCCTTCAATACCTTCTTCACTCAGAAGGGCAGTTGTCCACGTGCCCAACAGCTTGTGCAACCTCTTCCCACCGCTTTACCACCCAGTTGTCTGACTACCCGTGTACAGGCACTTCGGAGCCCCGTTCCCTCGAGCGATTGGAATGGGAGTGGAGGGTTGACCTTTGTGCCCCCTTGTGGGCGGGGAGTGGTTGGTGCCCCTCCCTACCCCCCGATCACTTCGCTTCACACCTCGTAGCCCGCATAATAGCCCCTAATAGCCCCGTCCTGCAATGGACAAAGTAACCAACAGGCGGGGCTCAGGGGCAGTTGCAAAAGTGGTTGCTGTCGGTTGGGAAAATGGTTTGCGGGTCCTTGTGTGCCGTCATGTCTGCTTGGTCTCCCCGTACGCCTTGCCATATGCACCCTCAATTTCCAATGGTCTGTGGCCTTGGTAGAGAAAGATGTCGATATGGACTGTGTGCACCTTTGAAACCACACGCCGTTTCTGCAGGTGAGCCGCGGGGCCACGCTGCGACGTATGTTCTTGCGGCTTTGCTCACTTTTCGTTCGGTGCTCAGACGCAAACCCCTTGTGGCTGTGTACCATTGGTGTTGCGGCGTGTGTGTGTGAGGCACGGGGTGCACTGGCCTCCAAACGCCTCGTCAGGCCAATGGTCCCGAAGAAAAATGTCCTGATGTCATGCTGCTGCTGCGCCTTTCGGGAGCAATGACAGGCGAGGCAGAGTATCATCGGTCATACTCAGAGCATCTTCCCTGTCCGCAGGACCATAGCGAGGGGGAAGGATTTGGTGCTCGCAGCAGCTATTTACATGCCTACAGGACGCCCCGGGGTTCGATGCGCACGTTGTGCAATGCGCGCGCGCACACACACACACCGCAACGCCAATGGTACACAGCAAGGATTTGGTGCTTGCAGCAGCTATTTAGCTTACAGGACGCCCCTGTGGCTGATGCGCATGTCGTGCAACACACACACACACACACACACACACACACACACGCACGGACACAGACACACACCAGCCTGCCCCACTCCGTGTCCACACTGGGTCCTTCGGTGTGTGCGGAGCTGTCCCACCCGGAGACAGAGCCCCACCCACCCGCCGGGGGTTGTGAAGACACTGACGTGTCAGTTGCCCAATGAGCCTGGGGCCCGTTGTCTGTTCCCCCAGGCGCTCCAGATTTGCGGCCTGTCTCATCGTCATCACGGATGCGCAGAAGGTCTGTGCTGGCCGCCGTCAGGTAAAGGGCCCTTGAGAACAGTGGTCTGCGTTGTGGAATGGACACACGGCGCATGGCCCTCACCGCACACTCTCGCAGCTGCACCCCCTTACCACACCAACAGAAAGCCCAAAGGGGCCAGTGGGCCCCCTGAAGAGGACTATCCGACGCTCAGGGCCACCTTTGTTGTGCCTGTGTCGCTTTGCTATTGTACGCGTGTTGCGGTGCGGCGTGTGTGTGATGTGTGACGCGTTGCCTTCTGCGCGCGTGCGCGTGTACGTGCGTTTGGTGGGGATGCCAGTTTCAGACCCGCCACACCCGACCCTTCGATTCAGAGCCGCCCAGCGCGTCGATGCGCAGCACAACGAGCCTCGGGGCCGTGGCGTATCCGAAAGGGTCCGACCGGAAAGTGAACTTTTCAACCTCCGGGTCCGCCTCCGGATCAATGGAACACGAGGTATCCCCGTCTCCAGACGGTGGGGCGCATGGATTCGAGGTGAGGCGAGGGGGCCCGGAAGGCGCACGTGGCTGATTGAGCCAAGGTCCCGGGCACAAGCCCCGGCTGGGCAGGCTTTGTTTATGAATCAATAGATAGGGGGGGAACAGCCGCAGCGGGGGTAAGAAAGCATTGACCCGACGCAACATGCGAAGGGAAGAACGGGTGGCTGTCCAGGGCCCCGCAAAGAAACTGCAACCCGACGGAATGTCACACAGGGGGGGGTCTGGGGGGGTCCCACGAAGGGCCGCTAATTCAAACTTGATTTTCCCTCAGCCAATTTTTGGGTCAAGATCTTTTTTGGGGGTGGGTGGGTGGGTCTCAGAGCCCACAAGAACCTCCCCCCCTCTTACAAGCAAAGCGGGTGGGGCACAACGCGGAACGCACCGACCTACCCGCGCCCCTTGGGAGAGCAGCGCCTTTCTCAGAGCAACAGCAGGTGTTATTTCTGCATTTTTTGGAATCGGAGACCCCGGGCAAGGGGCACGGAAGGGCCCACAGCGAAGACACCTGAGCGCGGGTCCTTCTCTCGCGCCGTGTACACTAAGGGTGAGGCTTGGGGGGCGGCACAGTGGCTCTGCCACGTCCTGCTTCTGCGCTGACCCCTGTACGCACAGCGTGCAGGACCTCAATAGGCTGACCTGCTTCTGCAACTTTTGGAACCGCGGAATTTGGCGGTTCCATTTTCGGTGGTCCATGAAGATCACGTTTTTTCGGTGATGTGAGGGTGGGGGACGGTGTTTTGGGGATATTCGTTGCTGCCCTGCCACCCCTTTTCACCCCCTTCTTGTCCTTTGGAGGTGGAGATTGGGGCATCACCCGACGAGTGGTGCATTCATGACGCAATAGTCACCGCTTGTGTTTTCTCACGGCGCGCACAAACAACGCCCTTGTCTGAGGAACAGGAGGTGTTGTTTCCGTCACATTTCCGAACTTTAGTGTCGCTCTTGCAAAGGGGGGGGGGGGGCGGTAGGCGCTCGCGTGTCCCTGATGCATCGAACGCTGCAATGGATCACAGGGAACATCACACTGGCGAGTTGGAGGAGCCCCCCCATCATCGTGTCACTTCGCGCTATACCATACCCCACAGCCCGGAGCCCCCCCCCCCCCCTCTCCTGTGCAATGCGGCTTGTGGGTTAGGGCACGGGTGACCCAAAGGCAGGTTCCAGGAGCAGTTGCAAAAGCGGTTGGGGGCAGTTGCAGGCAATTATGAGGGCGGTTTGCAGTACGTCCATCAATGACAGGGAGGCCACTGGCCCTCCTGCAACGCTGTTTGCAGACTGTGTATTTATATCGGGCTTCTCCCAGGCTCCTCCAGGGCTTATATAATTTGTTCAGCTTTTTTCAGGATTTGTGTGGCATATTTTCGCAACTTCTCCGGTACCAGCGTGGGCAAAAACGCAATGCAGCACGTCATTGCAGTCACAAGCGTCCTCACGACGGCGTGGCGGTAGTAGGGGTCTGGCACCCGTTCACTGTGTTGTTTGTCATGGGCAAATTGTGGCTCCCGTACATAAAGTCTTCACCCCCTTTTAAGAATTGCCACAGCATATGTCGCGCCAGAATAAGCTGCTGTAGCATTTCCCCCGCATGGTATCTCCCCCTGGGGAAGGCGCATGCAGAAGCAGCGGTGCAACAGATGGCGCATCATGGCGAGAGAGAGTGTGTGCGTGTGGACGCCCGACATTCATCGATCGGAGGGGAGCATGTGACACGGAACATTCAGTCGTTGGCGGTGCAGCCTTTATGGCGACGACGCAATTGGCGGTCGGCGGGCGGTGGTTGGCCTTCTTGGAGTGCGGTTCGTGGTCATCGACGGTGGCTGACTGCCAACCGATGGCGCTTGTCACGCGCGCCATTTTTCTTGTTGGCGCAGCGGAGCTTGGTAGTTGTGCCTGTGTCATCCATGGAAAGCTGCCCCGCGGTGGGTACCAGGGGCCCCGTACACCAGGTCTGCGGTGCCCAGGTGTGCAGGTCACTAATTGCTGCTATGCACAGCATGCTGCACCCAACGACATCTGCTGACAGACATTCCGACCCTCTGTGGGTCCGAACGTGGTTTGGTTGTGTCAACAGAGCCCCTGGATGACTTGTCCTGTTTGACTACTCCGGGGGTCGGCTGTCCCAGAGACGGGCTGTTGCCGGTGCCGTTGACCAGGGGCATCCAGATGCACACTCCGAGTCCATGCGGGGTTTGCCGACTCCAGCACTGACTTGAGCGCACTGGTGTGTGCATCTGCAGGATCCTCATCTGCAGGATCCTAACAGGGGCTTCTAACAATCACAATGATTCTTTCCCTTTTGTCCTCTCCTTTGCCTCCTTCTGCGCTATGCACAATTTTCGGCGAGCGCGGTCTGCCCTGACAGAGGGGCGAGGGGGTCCCGGTGACCCAGATTGTAGCCTCAAAGCAGAGTGGACGAGGAGAAGAACCTCCATAATGTGGGTTTTGTAGGGGGGCCAGGCAGGAGGCGGGGGGGATGTCGTTGCATGCTTTGCACCTGGGCACCCTGTGCAACACTACCCCCTCCTGAGACAGTGCAACAACAAAATCTCACCACCAAAATCAAAGATCACCAAAGTGAACAGCTGGTTTTAACAAGCACCACACCCTGTCCACAAACACTCCCTCGCGCTTGGCCACCCCTCAGAGTTGTCGTCCAACATGGTCCCCTCCCATCCACAATCCGTTGCCTGCGCCGCATGCTTCACTCAACAACATCAGGTGCATGTGCCGTACAAAGACGACCAGACGACGCAGACCGAAGCCTCCATTTTCGACAAGCTGGTGGACTCCAAGACCGATGTCACGGTGCCGCAGACGTACATTGCGCAGCTGCGGGCCAACCTGCACCTGCTGCGACTCCGCATGTGCAAACTGCTGGACATGAACGTGTCCTCCATGGAGGTCTTCAAGGTCCTCAGCCAAGTGGAGGTGGAGAACGACCTGTGCGACCAGGAGGAGGTCCGCAACGTGCACCCGCCCCCCCGAAGGGCTTTGCTTGGTTTCCTGTGCGCCTCTGATATTGACTGCCGGGCCGACAAACCGACACCCCGACAAATCGAATAACCGACAAACCGACGAACCGACGAACCGACAAAACGACAAAATGACAGACCGACAAACCGATAAACAGACAAAACGACAAACCGCCAAACCGACAACGTGACAGAATAGGGGCAATGGCAGAGGGCTGGGCAGGGACAATGATACAAGGAGGGGCAGGGGCAGGGGGAGGCAATGGTGGGGGCAGGGGCAGGGCACACATTCGCCCGCCAGGCGACAGCGCACGCCTGCACCGGGACACGCTCGCTCGCCGGGGCCACTGTACACCTGCATTGCCACGCCTTCGCTCGCGCGCTGCTCTTGCACGCCTTCCACTGGGGCAGGTGCGCCCGCGAGATGCCTGCAACGCCATGCACGCCCATACTGGCACACTGTTGCTTGCCAGACGCCCGGTCACTGTCGCTGTCAAAGAAGCCTGAAGGTTTTTAGGTTTGGGCTTGAACGCTGATGTCAACATAGGCCGCCTACCACGGATGCATTGGAAGGGAAGGAACCTCAGAGGCGGCTCCAGAGGCGGTTAGACAGGCGGTTCGAGGAGGTTGTCAAAGCGGTTGGAAGCGGTTACTGTCGGTTACCAATTCCATTGAGGCTGGCACTTACCCCCCCGCTTCCAATGCATCCCTGCCGCCTACCCGTGGCGACCCTGCACACCGGGTAGGCATGCACTCTATCCCTAGTGCCATCATCGGGCAACTTGCAGTACCCGGTCTTGCCCCCGCTCTTGAACCCCCTTCAGCCTCCCTCCCCTTCAACCGCATCCCTGCCTCAGCCCTCCAACACCACATTCCCGCACGATACACCGCATGTGTCTTGTAGGCGCTGCTGGCGGTGTCCTTCGAATCAGGGGCGCCTGGGACCATCGACCCCAAGCAACTGCGCCTGTACCGGTCGGATGTAGACACACATTTCCGGGGGTTTTTTGAGGAGCTGGAGCTCCGGTGGAGGGCCAATCCCGCGGGCGGCAGCGGGTCCCAAGGGGCATCGCGGAAAAACGAAAAGCTGCTGGAGGACGCCACGCTGAACGCCAAGAACGAGAAGGAGCAGCGGCAGGCGCTGGAGGAGCAGGTGAAGCAGTTGAGGCTGGACCTCGCCGCACAGAAGAGCCACAGCGAGAATCATAAGGGCGTGTACAAGGAGGGCCTGAAGGCGTATTACAATGAGCTGCTGAGTCTGAAGGAGCAGCTGTACAGGTGCGTGTCAGGCCCTCCTCTCGCTCTGCCCCAGGGGCAGGGGCAGGGGCATGGGCAGGGGCAGGGGCAGGGGCAGGGGCAGGGGCATGGGCATGGGCATGGGCATGGGCATGGGCAGGGGCAGGGGCAGGGGCATGGGCAGGGGCATGGGCAAGGGCAAGGGCAAGGGCAGGGGCAGGGGCAGGGGCAGGGGCAGGGGCAGGGGCATGGGCAGGGGCATGGGCATGGGCATGGGGAGGGGCATGGGCATGGGCATGGGGAGGGGCATGGGCAGGCGCAGGGGCAGGGGCAGGGGCAGGGGCATGGGGAGGGGCATGGGCAGGGGCAGGGGCATGGGCAAGGGCAAGGGCAGGGGCAGGGGCAGGGGCAGGGGCAGGGGCAGGGGCATGGGCAGGGGCAGGGGCAGGGGCAGGGGCAGGGGCAGGGGCAGGGGCATGGGCAGGGGCATGGGCATGGGCATGGGGAGGGGCATGGGCATGGGCATGGGGAGGGGCATGGGCAGGGGCAGGGGCAGGGGCAGGGGCAGGGGCATGGGGAGGGGCATGGGCAGGGGCAGGGGCATGGGCAAGGGCAAGGGCAGGGGCAGGGGCAGGGGCAGGGGCAGGGGCAGGGGCATGGGCAAGGGCAGGGGCAAGGGCAGGGGCAGGGGCAGGGGCAGGGGCAGGGGCAGGGGCATGGGCAGGGGCATGGGCATGGGCATGGGGAGGGGCATGGGCATGGGCAGGGGGAGGGGCATGGGCAGGGGCAGGGGCAGGGGCAGGGGCATGGGCAGGGGCAGGGGCATGGGCATGGGGAGGGGCATGGGCAGGGGCAGGGGCATGGGCAAGGGCAGGGGCAGGGGCAGGGGCAGGGGCAGGGGCAGGGGCATGGGCGGGGGCAGGGGATGGGCAGGGGCTTTGGCTTTGGCTTTTGGTCTCCGTTGGTCGACGCAGGAAGTCGTCTCCCTCCTGCGCTTTACCACCCCTGCGTTGCCATTCCTGACTCACTGTGACTCTACACCTGCTTCCCCACGCCCTCCAAGACCTGAGCCAAGCCAAACCCCTGAGCAGCGGGCACAACGTCAGTGCAATCCAACGCTCTGTGTCCCTCTTGACTGGAGCCCGTCAAACGTATGCACAGAGAGCACGGGCTTCACCCCCGAGCGGTGCCAGCCCCCCTCCCCGCCCCCGTCCCTGCTCGCCCGCACCCTCGCCCACCAATGCCCCTTGCGGCACCAGGTCGTACAAGGACAAGCGGTTTGCGCAGAGGCCCATTGAGCTCATGTCCGACACGATGGACGCCTTCGACGACCCCGACCCCGCGAAGATGGACTTCGATGGGAAAAAGGGGGGCTTGAATGTTGCGGCGCAGATGGAGCAACTGGTGTGCGGGCCCGTGCCTCCGTGACTGCCCCCAACCCCTCGCCGAGCACCGGGAGCTGATTCACGCGTCCGGGCTACTGATGGTCCGGGGCCGTTGTGCGGCTCGCTTTTGGCCCTGGTCTTTCGGCTGTTTCCCGCCTGTTTTTTTTTCTGCCCTGCCCACCTCACAGTTGGAACCTCCTTTTCCTGTTTTCTTGTTGGGGTTTTCCTCTAGACAGATCTGAAAGCGGATGTGTTGCATGTTTTATTGTGTTTGCCAAACACACAAGCATATTCTTGGACATGGCTGAGACATCATCCGTCCTGTTCCCAACCTGCCCTCTTCTGCTCCCATAGAACAGAAATGTCTCTCTGTTTTCTTGCTCTTTTTGCCGCTTTCCCCCGGTTCCTTTGTCTCGCCGTTTGCTCTTGCTCTGTGCCTCCACATGACACCCAAACACTCCACCCAAAGCAGACACGGCCCATGCCCCAACGGTGTCTAGCACCCGATTCCCCTCATGTGCCTGTGCTGCACGCCTACGACCTCGGGCTCCATGACCCGATGACTCACCCCCGTGCCTTCACACAACTCCACGAGCCAGGAACGTCATGCGTTGCGTGCTCCAGTGCCCGGGTGCTGATCACGTACGTCCCAGAGCAGACCGTACAGAAGGAGGCCGGGGAGCCGGGGCGCGTCGGGAAGGTCATGGCGCCGGCGTACGAGCGTGCAGCAGGGGAATGCCACATCCGGGGGGCCTCCGGGGGGGATGGGGCGTCCCAGGAGGGGGCGGCCATGGCGCTGCGGCTCGGCGTCCGCCGGCTGGCGTTGCAGGAGGGGCTGTATGGGGTGGTGCCCGACTCCGGTCGCGCTTCCTTTGTTCCCGGACATGTGTGCTGGCATGGGGGAAGGGAGGGAGGGGGGGGGGAGGAGGCCGAAGGACGAGGGTGTGGTGGTCCTGGGTCCGTATCGCGTCGTCGTATGTGACTGGTCACCAATGGCCGGCACAGCGCATGCAGATCCCGAGTGCGCGGAAGCGACGTAGGGGCGACGCGGCGATGGCGCAACCATGAGCCAAAGGGCTTGGATGATGAAGGAGGGGCGCAGGCCCATCGCTGGGCGGCTACAGCGGTCGGCGCCCCGACAGCCGCTTCCAGCCCCTGGATTGCTGACGGGGCTCGGAGGGTATGCATCGCCCAGGTGCAACGTGGCCGGCAGGGCCAGAGGCCCTGCTGGGACGGCCCTAAGGCGCCGCCCTCAAATGCGCACACCCTGCCACAGAAATACCCTGCCCCCCCACGCACCGTAAGTCCCCCCCACGCACCGTAAGTCCCCCCCACGCACCGTAAGTCCCCCCCACGCACCGTAAGTCCCCCCCACGCACCGTAAGTCCCCCCCACGCACCGTAAGTCCCCCCCACGCACCGTAAGTCCCCCCCACGCACCGTAAGTCCCCCCCACGCACCGTAAGTCCCCCCCACGCACCGTAAATCCCCCCCACGCACCGTAAGCCCCCCCCACGCACCGTAAGCCCCCCCCACGCACCGTAAGTCCCCCCCACGCACCGTAAGTCCCCCCCACGCACCGTAAGTCCCCCCCACGCACCGTAAGTCCCCCCCGCACACCGTAAGTCCCCCCCACGCACCGTAAGTCCCCCCCACGCACCGTAAGTCCCCCCCACGCACCGTAAATCCCCCCCACGCACCGTAAGTCCCCCCCACGCACCGTAAGCCCCCCCCACGCACCGTAAGTCCCCCCCACGCACCGTAAGTCCCCCCCACGCACCGTAAGTCCCCCCCACGCACCGTAAGTCCCCCCCACGCACCGTAAGTCCCCCCCACGCACCGTAAATCCCCCCCACGCACCGTAAGTCCCCCCCACGCACCGTAAGCCCCCCCCACGCACCGTAAGTCCCCCCCACGCACCGTAAATCCCCCCCACGCACCGTAAGTCCCCCCCACGCACCGTAAGTCCCCCCCACGCACCGTAAATCCCCCCCACGCACCGTAAATCCCCCCCACGCACCGTAAGTCCCCCCCACGCACCGTAAGTCCCCCCCACGCACCGTAAGTCCCCCCCACGCACCGTAAGTCCCCCCCACGCACCGTAAGTCCCCCCCACGCACCGTAAGTCCCCCCCACGCACGGTAAGTCCCCCCCACACACCGTAAGTCCCCCCCACGCACCGTAAGTCCCCCCCACGCACCGTAAGTCCCCCCCACGCACCGTAAGTCCCCCCCACGCACCGTAAGTCCCCCCCACGCACCGTAAGTCCCCCCCACGCACGGTAAGTCCCCCCCACACACCGTAAGTCCCCCCCACGCACCGTAAGTCCCCCCCGCACACCGTAAGTCCCCCCCACGCACCGTAAGTCCCCCCCACGCACCGTAAATGCCCCCCACGCACCGTAAGTCCCCCCCACGCACCGTAAGTCCCCCCCGCACACCGTAAGTCCCCCCCACGCACCGTAAGTCCCCCCCACGCACCGTAAGTCCCCCCCACGCACCGTAAGTCCCCCCCACGCACCGTAAATGCCCCCCACGCACCGTAAGTCCCCCCCACGCACCGTAAGTCCCCCCCGCACACCGTAAGTCCCCCCCACGCACCGTAAGTCCCCCCCACGCACCGTAAGTCCCCCCCACGCACCGTAAGTCCCCCCCACGCACCGTAAGTCCCCCCCACGCACCGTAAGTCCCCCCCACGCACCGTAAATCCCCCCAACGCACCGTAAGTCCCCCCCACGCACCGTAAGTCCCCCCCACGCACCGTAAGTCCCCCCCAGGCACCGTAAGTCCCCCCCACGCACCGTAAGTCCCCCCCACGCACCGTAAGTCCCCCCCACGCGCCGTAAATCCCCCCCACGCACCGTAAGTCCCCCCCACGCACCGTAAGTCCCCCCCACGCACCGTAAATCCCCCCTACGCACCGTAAGTCCCCCCCACGCACCGTAAGTCCCCCCCACGCACCGTAAATCCCCCCCACGCACGGTAAGTCCCCCCCACGCACCGTAGATCCCCCCCACGCACCGTAAGTCCCCCCTATGCACCGTAAATCCCCCCCACGCACCGTAAGTCCCCCCCACGCACCGTAAGTCCCCCCCACGCACCGTAAATCCCCCCCACGCACCGTAAGTCCCCCCCACGCACCGTAAATCCCCCCCACGCACCGTAAGTCCCCCCCACACACCGTAAGACCCCCCCACGCACCGTAAGTCCCCCCCGCACACCGTAAGTCCCCCCCACGCACCGTAAGTCCCCCCCGCACACCGTAAGTCCCCCCCACGCACCGTAAGTCCCCCCCACGCATCGTAAATCCCCCCAACGCACCGTAAGTCCCCCCCACGCACCGTAAGTCCCCCCCACGCACCGTAAGTCCCCCCCACGCACCGTAAGTCCCCCCCACGCACCGTAAGTCCCCCCCACGCACCGTAAGTCCCCCCCACGCACCGTAAGTCCCCCCCACGCGCCGTAAATCCCCCCCACGCACCGTAAGTCCCCCCCACGCACCGTAAGTCCCCCCCACGCACCGTAAGTCCCCCCCACGCACCGTAAATCCCCCCCACGCACCGTAAGTCCCCCCCACGCACCGTGAATCCCCCCCACGCACCGTAAGTCCCCCCCACGCACCGTAAATCCCCCCCACGCACCGTAAGTCCCCCCCATGCACCGTAAGTCCCCCCCGCACACCGTAAGTCCCCCCCACGCACCGTAAGTCCCCCCCACGCACCGTAAATCCCCCCAACGCACCGTAAGTCCCCCCTACGCACCGTAAGTCCCCCCCACGCACCGTAAGTCCCCCCCACGCACCGTAAATCCCCCCCACGCACCGTAAGTCCCCCCCACGCACCGTAAATCCCCCCCACGCACCGTAAATCCCCCCCACGCACCGTAAATCCCCCCCACGCACCGTAAATCCCCCCCACGCACCGTAAGTCCCCCCCACGCACCGTAAGTCCCCCCCACGCACCGTAAGTCCCCCCCACGCACCGTAAATCCCCCCCACGCACCGTAAATCCCCCCCACGCACCGTAAGTCCCCCCCACGCACCGTAAGTCCCCCCCACACACCGTAAGTCCCCCCCACGCACCGTAAATCCCCCCCACGCACCGTAAGTCCCCCCCACGCACCGTAAGTCCCCCCCACGCACCGTAAATCCCCCCCACGCACCGTAAGCCCCCCCCACGCACCGTAAGTCCCCCCCACGCACCGTAAATCCCCCCCACGCACCGTAAGCCCCCCCCACGCACCGTAAATCCCCCCCACGCACCGTAAGTCCCCCCCACGCACCGTAAGTCCCCCCCACGCACCGTAAGTCCCCCCCACGTACCGTAAGTCCCCCCCACGCACCGTAAGTCCCCCCCACGCACCGTAAATCCCCCCCACGCACCGTAAGTCCCCCCCACGCACCGTAAATCCCCCCCACGCACCGTAAGTCCCCCCCACGCACCGTAAGTCCCCCCCACGCACCGTAAGTCCCCCCCACGCACCGTAAGTCCCCCCCACGCACCGTAAATCCCCCCCACGCACCGTAAGTCCCCCCCACGCACCGTAAGTCCCCCCCACGCACCGTAAGTCCCCCCCACGCACCGTAAGTCCCCCCCACGCACCGTAAGTCCCCCCCACGCACCGTAAATCCCCCCCACGCACCGTAAATCCCCCCCACGCACCGTAAATCCCCCCCACGCACCGTAAGTCCCCCCCACGCACCGTAAATCCCCCCCACGCACCGTAAGTCCCCCCCACGCACCGTAAGTCCCCCCCACGCACCGTAAGTCCCCCCCACGCACCGTAAGTCCCCCCCACGCACCGTAAGTCCCCCCCACGCACCGTAAATCCCCCCCACGCACCGTAAATCCCCCCCACGCACCGTAAATCCCCCCCACGCACCGTAAGTCCCCCCCACGCACCGTAAGTCCCCCCCACGCACCGTAAGTCCCCCCCACACACCGTAAGCCCCCCCCACGCACCGTAAGCCCCCCCCACGCACCGTAAGTCCCCCCCACGCACCGTAAGTCCCCCCCACGCACCGTAAGTCCCCCCCACGCACCGTAAGTCCCCCCCACGCACCGTAAGTCCCCCCCACGCACCGTAAGTCCCCCCCACGCACCGTAAGTCCCCCCCACGCACCGTAAATCCCCCCCACGCACCGTAAGTCCCCCCCACGCACCGTAAATCCCCCCCACGCACCGTAAATCCCCCCCACGCACCGTAAGTCCCCCCCACGCACCGTAAGCCCCCCCCACGCACCGTAAATCCCCCCCACGCACCGTAAGTCCCCCCCAAGCACCGTAAGTCCCCCCCACGCACCGTAAGTCCCCCCCACGCACCGTAAGCCCCCCCCACGCACCGTAAATCCCCCCCACGCACCGTAAATCCCCCCCACGCACCGTAAGTCCCCCCCACACACCGTAAGTCCCCCCCACGCACCGTAAGTCCCCCCCACACACCGTAAGTCCCCCCCACGCACCGTAAATCCCCCCCACGCACCGTAAGTCCCCCCCACGCACCGTAAGTCCCCCCCACGCACCGTAAGTCCCCCCAGCGCACCGTAAATCCCCCCCACGCACCGTAAGTCCCCCCCACGCACCGTAAGTCCCCCCCACGCACCGTAAATCCCCCCCACGCACCGTAAGTCCCCCCCACGCACCGTAAGTCCCCCCCACGCACCGTAAGTCCCCCCCACGCACCGTAAATCCCCCCCACACACCGTAAGTCCCCCCCACGCACCGTAAGTCCCCCCCACACACCGTAAGTCCCCCCCACGCACCGTAAATCCCCCCCACGCACCGTAAGCCCCCCCCACGCACCGTAAGTCCCCCCCACGCACCGTAAGTCCCCCCCACGCACCGTAAGTCCCCCCCACGCACCGTAAGTCCCCCCCACGCACCGTAAGTCCCCCCCACGCACCGTAAGTCCCCCCCACGCACCGTGAGTCCCCCCCACGCACCGTAAGTCCCCCCCACGCACCGTAAGTCCCCCCCACGCACCGTAAGTCCCCCCAGCGCACCGTAAATCCCCCCCATGCACCGTAAGTCCCCCCCACGCACCGTAAGCCCCCCCCACACACCGTAAATCCCCCCCACGCACCGTAAGTCCCCCCCAAGCACCGTAAGTCCCCCCCACGCACCGTAAGTCCCCCCCACGCACCGTAAGCCCCCCCCACGCACCGTAAATCCCCCCCACGCACCGTTAATCCCCCCCACGCACCATAAGTCCCCCCCACGCACCGTAAATCCCCCCCACGCACCGTAAGCCCCCCCCACGCACCGTAAGTCCCCCCCACGCACCGTAAGTCCCCCCCACGCACCGTAAGTCCCCCCCACGCACCGTAAGTCCCCCCCACGCACCGTAAGTCCCCCCCACGCACCGTAAGTCCCCCCCACGCACCGTAAGCCCCCCCCACGCACCGTAAGTCCCCCCCACGCACCGTAAGTCCCCCCCACGCACCGTAAGCCCCCCCCACGCACCGTAAGTCCCCCCCACGCACCGTAAATCCCCCCCACGCACCGTAAGTCCCCCCCACACACCGTAAGTCCCCCCCACGCACCGTAAGTCCCCCCCACACACCGTAAGTCCCCCCCACGCACCGTAAGTCCCCCCACCGCACCGTAAGTCCCCCCCACGCACCGTAAGTCCCCCCCATGCACCGTAAGTCCCCCCAGCGCACCGTAAATCCCCCCCACGCACCGTAAGTCCCCCCCACGCACCGTAAGTCCCCCCAGCGCACCGTAAATCCCCCCCACGCACCGTAAGTCCCCCCCACGCACCCTAAATCCCCCCCACGCACCGTAAGTCCCCCCCACGCACCGTAAATCCCCCCCACGCACCGTAAATCCCCCCCACGCACCGTAAGTCCCCCCAGCGCACCGTAAATCCCCCCCACGCACCGTAAATCCCCCCCACGCACCGTAAATCCCCCCCACGCACCGTAAGTCCCCCCCACACACCGTAAGTCCCCCCCACGCACCGTAAGTCCCCCCCACACACCGTAAGTCCCCCCCACGCACCGTAAATCCCCCCCACGCACCGTAAGTCCCCCCCACGCACCGTAAGTCCCCCCCACGCACCGTAAGTCCCCCCAGCGCACCGTAAATCCCCCCCACGCACCGTAAGTCCCCCCCACGCACCGTAAGTCCCCCCAGCGCACCGTAAATCCCCCCCACGCACCGTAAGTCCCCCCCACGCACCGTAAGTCCCCCCCACGCACCGTAAATCCCCCCCACGCACCGTAAGTCCCCCCCACGCACCGTAAGTCCCCCCCCACGCACCGTAAGTCCCCCCCACGCACCGTAAGTCCCCCCCACACACCGTAAATCCCCCCCACGCACCGTAAGTCCCCCCCACGCACCGTAAGTCCCCCCCACGCACCGTAAGTCCCCCCCACGCACCGTAAGTCCCCCCCACGCACTGTAAGTCCCCCCCACGCACCGTAAATCCCCCCCACGCACCGTAAATCCCCCCGACGCACCGTAAGTCCCCCCCACGCACCGTAAGTCCCCCCCACGCACCGTAAGTCCCCCCCACACACCGTAAGTCCCCCCCACGCACCGTAAGTCCCCCCCACACAGCCGTAAGTCCCCCCCACGCACCGTAAGTCCCCCCCACGCACCGTAAGTCCCCCCCACGCACCGTAAGTCCCCCCCACGCACCGTAAGTCCCCCCCACGCACCGTAAGTCCCCCCCACGCACCGTAAGCCCCCCCACGCACCGTAAATCCCCCCCACGCACCGTAAGTCCCCCCCACGCACCGTAAGTCCCCCCCACGCACCGTAAGTCCCCCCCACGCACCGTAAGTCCCCCCCACGCACCGTAAGTCCCCCCCACACACCGTAAGTCCCCCCCACGCACCGTAAATCCCCCCCACGCACCGTAAGTCCCCCCCACGCACCGTAAGTCCCCCCCACGCACCGTAAGTCCCCCCAGCGCACCGTAAATCCCCCCCACGCACCGTAAGTCCCCCCCACGCACCGTAAGTCCCCCCAGCGCACCGTAAATCCCCCCCACGCACCGTAAGTCCCCCCCACGCACCGTAAGTCCCCCCCACGCACCGTAAATCCCCCCCACGCACCGTAAGTCCCCCCCACGCACCGTAAGTCCCCCCCACGCACCGTAAGTCCCCCCCACGCACCGTAAGTCCCCCCCACACACCGTAAATCCCCCCCACGCACCGTAAGTCCCCCCCACGCACCGTAAGTCCCCCCCACGCACCGTAAGTCCCCCCCACGCACCGTAAGTCCCCCCCACGCACTGTAAGTCCCCCCCACGCACCGTAAATCCCCCCCACGCACCGTAAATCCCCCCGACGCACCGTAAGTCCCCCCCACGCACCGTAAGTCCCCCCCACGCACCGTAAGTCCCCCCCACACACCGTAAGTCCCCCCCACGCACCGTAAGTCCCCCCCACACACCGTAAGTCCCCCCCACGCACCGTAAGTCCCCCCCACGCACCGTAAGTCCCCCCCACGCACCGTAAGTCCCCCCCACGCACCGTAAGTCCCCCCCACGCACCGTAAGTCCCCCCCACGCACCGTAAGCCCCCCCCACGCACCGTAAATCCCCCCCACGCACCGTAAGTCCCCCCCACGCACCGTAAGTCCCCCCCACGCACCGTAAGTCCCCCCCACGCACCGTAAGTCCCCCCCACGCACCGTAAGTCCCCCCCACGCACCGTAAGTCCCCCCCACGCACTGTAAGTCCCCCCCACGCACCGTAAGTCCCCCCCACGCACCGTAAGTCCCCCCCACACACCGTAAGTCCCCCCCACGCACCGTAAATCCCCCCCACGCACCGTAAGTCCCCCCCACGCACCGTAAGTCCCCCCCACGCACCGTAAGTCCCCCCCACGCACCGTAAGTCCCCCCCACGCACTGTAAGTCCCCCCCACGCACCGTAAATCCCCCCCACGCACCGTAAATCCCCCCGACGCACCGTAAGTCCCCCCCACGCACCGTAAGTCCCCCCCACGCACCGTAAGTCCCCCCCACGCCACCCGTAAATCCCCCCCACGCACCGTAAATCCCCCCCACGCACCGTAAGTCCCCCCCACACACCGTAAGTCCCCCCCACGCACCGTAAGTCCCCCCCACGCACCGTAAGTCCCCCCCACGCACCGTAAGTCCCCCCCACGCACCGTAAGTCCCCCCCACGCACCGTAAGTCCCCCCCACGCACCGTAAATCCCCCCCACGCACCGTAAGTCCCCCCCACGCACCGTAAGTCCCCCCCACGCACCGTAAGTCCCCCCCACGCACCGTAAATCCCCCCCACGCACCGTAAGTCCCCCCCACACACCGTAAGTCCCCCCCACGCACCGTAAGTCCCCCCCACGCACCGTAAGTCCCCCCCACGCACCGTAAGTCCCCCCCACGCACCGTAAATCCCCCCCACGCACCGTAAGTCCCCCCCACACACCGTAAGTCCCCCCCACGCACCGTAAGTCCCCCCCACGCACCGTAAGTCCCCCCCACGCACCGTAAGTCCCCCCCACGCACCGTAAGTCCCCCCCACGCACCGTAAGTCCCCCCACGCACCGTAAATCCCCCCCACGCACCGTAAGTCCCCCCCGCGCACCGTAAGTCCCCCCCACGCACCGTAAGCCCCCCCCACGCACCGTAAATCCCCCCCCACGCACCGTAAGTCCCCCCCGCACACCGTAAATCCCCCCCACGCACCGTAAATCCCCCCCACGCACCGTAAGTCCCCCCACGCACCGTAAGTCCCCCCCACGCACCGTAAGTCCCCCCCACGCACCGTAAGTCCCCCCGCACACCGTATATCCCCCCCGCACACCGTAAATCCCCCCCACGCACCGTAAATCCCCCCCACGCACCGTAAATCCCCCCCATGCACCGTAAGTCCCCCCCACGCACCGTAAGTCCCCCCCACGCACCGTAAGTCCCCCCCACGCACCGTAAATCCCCCCCACGCACCGTAAGCCCCCCCCACGCACCGTAAGTCCCCCCCACGCACCGTAAATCCCCCCCACGCACCGTAAGTCCCCCCCACGCACCGTAAGTCCCCCCCACGCACCGTAAGTCCCCCCCCACACACCGTAAGTCCCCCCCACGCACCGTAAGTCCCCCCCACGCACCGTAAGTCCCCCCCACGCACCGTAAATCCCCCCCACGCACCGTAAGTCCCCCCCACACACCGTAAGTCCCCCCCACGCACCGTAAGTCCCCCCCACGCACCGTAAGTCCCCCCCACGCACCGTAAGTCCCCCCCACGCACCGTAAGTCCCCTCCACGCACCGTAAGTCCCCCCCACGCACCGTAAGTCCCCCCCACACACCGTAAGTCCCCCCCACACACCGTAAGTCCCCCCCACGCACCGTAAGTCCCCCCCACGCACCGTAAGTCCCCCCCACGCACCGTAAATCCCCCCCACGCACCGTAAGTCCCCCCCACGCACCGTAAATCCCCCCCACGCACCGTAAGTCCCCCCCACGCACCGTAAATCCCCCCCACGCACCGTAAGTCCCCCCCACGCACCGTAAGTCCCCCCCACGCACCGTAAGCCCCCCCCACGCACCGTAAGTCCCTCCCACGCACCGTAAGTCCCCCCCACGCACCGTAAGTCCCCCCCACGCACCGTAAGTCCCCCCCACGCACCGTAAGTCCCCCCCACGCACCGTAAGTCCCCCCCACGCACCGTAAGTCCCCCCCACACACCGTAAATCCCCCCCACGCACCGTAAGTCCCCCCCACGCACCGTAAGTCCCCCCCACGCACCGTAAGTCCCCCCCACGCACCGTAAGTCCCACCCACGCACCGTAAGTCCCCCCCACGCACCGTAAGTCCCCCCCACGCACCGTAAGTCCCCCCCACGCACCGTAAGTCCCCCCCACGCACCGTAAGTCCCCCCCACGCACCGTAAGTCCCCCCCACGCACCGTAAGTCCCCCCCACGCACCGTAAGTCCCCCCCACGCACCGTAAGTCCCCCCCACGCACCGTAAGTCCCCCCCACGCACCGTAAGTCCCCCCCACGCACCGTAAGTCCCCCCCACGCACCGTAAGTCCCCCCCACGCACCGTGCCTCCCTCCCACACACCGTACCTCCCTCCCACACACCTGCCCCCCCCAGCCCCCCTCCCCCCCCAACAGATATCCATGCATCCCTAAGTATTCCCTCCCGGGGGTCCGCCTGCCGTCTCTTCAGCCTCCTTCCCCGCACACCCACGTGCAACTCGTGCAGAAAAAGAAGGCGGTGCAGAAGGAGGACATGATCCTGCGTCTTGCCAAAGAGAAGGACGACGAGAAGAAGCGCTGCCAGGCCCTTGAGCGGCAGCTGGCGGCTCAGCACCTCCAGATCCAGGAGGTGCAGAACAAGATGAAGGACATGGAGGACGAGAACCGGGCCCTGCACAACACCATCTACGCGGCACAGTCCCGGATGTCGCAGTTGGAGGAGGAGAACACCCTGTTGAGGAATGGCGGCCAGGTGTGGCAAAGTTCTGAAACAAAATTGACTATTTTCAATGCTCAAAAAAAAATCTCGGCGGCTTCGGCGCCAGAGTTCATTGTAACCGATTTAATGGCCCCTTCAATTGAGCCCCTTTCCCGAAACCCCCCCTATTGACCCCCCCCCCCCCGTTGACAACCCGACCCCCCAAACGGCAGGAGGTGCAAGAACAGACATCGTGGGGCACTTTGCGTCACTTGCTCTTTGGCAGAGGAAATGGTACTCTCGAACAAGTTGCTGTCGACTGCCAGCAGTTGGCAGTTGGTTGCAGGGATGAATGGAATAGGGACCGGTTTATTTTGCTCGGGGGGGGGGGTGGCTATGAGGGGCCCGAGATGACGAAATGACGACAACGAAACTCTCTTGTCCCCCGTATGGTGAAGGGTAAACTTTGGCGCTGAAGCCGAAGTTTTCCTGAGTGGCCAAAAGTGGTCTGGAGTATCGAAAAAAAATTTCTTTCAAAGAATGTCATGGGGCCCATCACATGGATCAGCGGAATGTGCGGAACGTGAAGGTGTATGTTGTGGGGGCCAAAAACCACACTTTTTTGAGGGGTCAAAAGTGGTGAACATTGGCCAAAATTGGCCAAAATTGGCCAAAATTGGCCAGCCGAATGGCGTCATCGTCATTTAGTCATCGGCCGGGAGGGGCTTCGGGGGGGGGGGGGCTTTGACGTACCGCTGCGCTCCATTGCATTATTTTGCGTGTTGGTGGTCTGCCCACTGGCATCTCTGTGTCCCTCTTGTGACAGGACGGTACCTGTGGTCTGTTAGGCCACGTTTGTGCCGGCCGCGTCTTGTGCCCACCTGCAGTAGCTTAGCATTCCTTCGGCGGGACCCCCTCCCACTACATCCCTCCCCCGCCGGGTAGCAGTCGGCGCACAATGCACGACACTCCGTCCGCTCACCGCTGGGGGTGGGTGGATCTGACGCGAGCGGTTGGCGGTCACCCGCCGGCCGTTGGCCGGAAGCCGCCGACCATCGGGGCCCTCCTCGATGACGGCCCTCGGTCGGAGAGAAGAGCGAGGCCCTTCGGGAGGCGCGATGCATCGCCGTTGTGGAGTGGCCCGGCGGCGGGGGGTGGGTGGGTGGGTGGGGGGTGACCGCGTCCGATGGGGTGTGTCCGGCGTGTCCGGGGGCCTACCCGACAACTCAGGGGACACCCGCGTTCCGCTGGCGCGTTCCGGATGGCCCGCGGACATGACTTCGGTGGCCTCGTGCCGACTCGCCCATTCGGCGCCCATCAAGGCACCCCCCCACTCGCGAGCACACAAGCCCCTGCGCGTACCATAGCGACTGTGCAGGCCACGGCCGGGGGCGCCCAATGGGCGCCTAATGGACGCCCAATGGGCGCATGAGGGGCGCCTAATGGGCCCGTAATGAGCGCCCGTGCCGAGTCTCGCACATCCGCCGTGCCATCTTCGCCCCCTCAGACACACACATCGCGACCAGGTCAGCGGCGAGCGCCGACAGGGCACTGAGTGCGTGCCGATGGCGTGGTCCGGCCCATGCCTGAGCCGAGGAGGGCCGGGGCGCCCGGCGCCCTGGGGACGTCGGGTTTTCAACGAGAGCCACATCCCATTTTCATTTTTTGCCGAATTTTCGGTCCGGGGCACCTCCGGGGCCCCGGGGGTCGGTCTCGGTAGGATTTTGGGGGGGCGGCAATTGGAGCCTCTTTGTTTCGGGGGGGGGGGCGGGTCCTAGCCAGGGCGGTGTATCGACACCCCCCGTCTCCCGCAGTCGAAGGCCCGCCCACCCCTGCGCTTCTCCCCAAACAGGTGTCCAGCCTTGGGGAGGGGGACAAGGCGTCCATGTGGGAGCTCCTGCAGAGGGGGCCCCAGTCGACGCCCGTCGCCCGACATGTGGCCGTCCAGACGGACGGGGATCTGGACTCGCTCACCAGCAGCAGCCGGAGCCTCTACACGCAGTACCGCGCCACGAAGGTGCCGTTCAAGGACGGCGAGCCGGAGCCCGAGACCTCCGTGACGGCGGAGCCGGGGAAGGAGGAGAAGCCGGCAGAGCAGGAGGAGGTCTGCGAGAAGGTATGTTGTCTGCCCCCCCCCCCCCCTCCCAACCAACACCATGGCCTCGTGCCAACCCCCCCCCCCCTCCCCCTGGCGCCCCCACCGCCGGTACTGGCGGGCGTGGGTGGGTTACACAGGCTAGAATTTCTGCAATTCAAATTCTGTCCGAAAATTTTATGCGCAATTTGTTCGGTGTTTTTGAGGATTTGTGCGGGTGTACGTTAGGCTGTGCCTCTGCCCACTTGTACCATGCCAACGGATTTGGTGAATGATAATTACTTTGCCATGGAAGTCGTAGAAGTGCTGAAGTCCACCAGGAACAAACAGCAACCGTCCACTGTTTCTCATAAGCAATTTTTAGGCACCATACATAATGTGTTCGCCCATACACAGACTTTGTCGCGCCGCTTTTTGCAAAAGGAACCGCAACAACAACACCCCCCCCACCCCTTCTCCTCCCTCCCTGGCTGTATCCCTTGTTAATGCAATCCCCATGCCCATGCCTCCCTCACTCACACCTTCCCTGCCTACAGGCGTGCCTGCCTTCCTCCCTCCCTCCTGGTTTTATTTACCCACTCACCCATGGGAACAAGATTTGTATACAAGTTGTATGCGAGTCGTACGGGATTCGAACGTGCACTATACCAGGGGTTCATCGGAGTTACTTGACAGTTGCAGTGGATAGTGCTTTGCTTCGTTGTCTTTGTGAACATTGCATGGGATTTAGACAAGAAGGAGATGGCAGTCATGTTTTAGTAGTGCTGGATCTGTATGGGAGGGTATTGGATTTGTACCGCAGTTGTCTACGGGAGGTGCATCGGAATGGTATGGGCAAGGTGCAGGCGTTGTATGAGCATGGGCGTTGTGTGCGAGTTGTGCAGGAGTTGCATTGCTGGTGTCCTGTGCAGTGTGCCTCCTGCCCTTCTCATCCTGCGTACCCGCCGGCGGACGTTTGCCCTGTTTTCAGGAAGCAGCTCAACTGGTGGTGGTCAAGAACAGTAAGTTCATGCGCCCCCGCAGCAGCCATGTTGTTACAGACAAGAGCACAGAGAAGGCAGCCTCGCCCCGCAAGACACCTACACCTCCTCCGCCGCCGAGGGCGGAGACGCCTGAGAGATACCCGGAGATCCCGCTGCTGGACGGGGACACCGACACCGACGGATCGGGCAGTTCAGGGTCTGACCATTCCAGCAAGAGGAGTGCTGGGTCGAAGGAGGTGTGTGTTGTGTGTTGTGTGTTGTGTGTCTTGTGTGTCTTGTGTGTCTGTGCGTTTTGTGTGTTGTGTGTGTTGTGTGTGTTGTGTGTTGTGTGTGTGTGTGTTATGTGTTATGTGTTGTGGGTGTGTATGTGTTGTGTATGTTGTCTGTGTGTATGCGTTGTGTGTGTTGTGTGTGTTGTGTGTTGTGTGTATTGTGTGTGTTGTGTGTTGTGTTTTGTGTGTGCTTTGTGTGTTACGGGCTACTATCTTCACTACTACTCTACCTTATGGAATTCTACATGGCGTATCAACAGGAGGCCCGCAGCGAGTTACTGCCGTCCGTTACGCTCAATCAATATGTGCCCTCTCACAGTCCTTCACCAGCCACACGCATCTGGGCTTTTTACAAGCAAGCATCAAGTAGACGTGCGTTGGCTGTGGAGGGCAAGGGCGGTGCTTCTGGCGGCAGACACACAACATCAGCCGCCGTTGGTACAGACCCACCGACCCACCTGCTGGGGCGAATGGCGTGTTTTCATAAGTGGTTTCCTAGGGTGCCCAGGGGAGGGGGTTACCAGGCAGTGTACAGGCACAGGGGGGGCTGATGTGTCGGGCTGCCCCCCCCTCCCCTTTGGCCCCCAACCCACACCAATTTAGGCGACAATGGGGCGCCAATAGCGCCTGGCAGAATTTTTTGGCTTTTGGGGAAAGGGGCAGAAAATCGTTTTCCCCTCATGTGTTTTTCTTCCCACAACGCTTAGAGTTGAATGGAGAGTTGAACTGAGAGCCAACTATTTTTTGGCCATCTGGCCAAGCAAAGGAGCTCTGCCTGTGTTGCACCAGTAGTACACAAAGTAGTGGTGTAGTTTTGTGGCCTGGGATACAACTGAAGACTCAATGGGGACCAAAGAATCAAAAATCTAACAATCTAACAGTGCACCGGCCCCAAGTGCAACTGTGAGTATACCGTTGGCCCTCGTATTAGCTGGCCCCGCAATTGTTTCTGGAAATGGTGTTTGGAATCGTGGTGGAAGGATGCCTTGCAAACAGTAGAATGGAAACAACGGATCATGTTGAACTGCCTTTTCTCCTGCAATGCTCGTTGGGTGCCTTTGCTGGTTCAGTTGCGCATTCCTGGAACACCGGGGTAAAAGAAGAAAAGCGGGGTAAAAGGAGATTTTACCCCGCTTTTTTTTTGGTAGGCATCGCAGTCCCCCGCCAAAAACATGCATTCACTGCGAGGTTCCTTGAAGGACAGCCGCTTATGCACAAAGGTTTGAGTATGTTTTTAGGTGCACAGCATTTTCATATACCGAAACCATGGGCTTAACTACTGGCCTTTATGCAAAAGGAAAAAGAGCCCTCTTTAGTGGTTGAAGTGGTGGATGATGCTGTCAGACAACAAATTAATTTGGGAGTGGTTGCTTCTGAAAAAGATGTGGTGTTGATTGGTTGATGTGGTGAGAACTGTGAGATGAAAGGCTGCAGGGATGAGATTAAAAAGAAAAGATTGTACCCCGCTTGTGCATATTCCAAATCCTCGGAATGAAACGGGGAATTAACAAGTGCCCCTCAAACCTAAAAGCAACATTTGCCCCCCCCCCCCCCCAACCTCCAACCCCCCTCCCCTGTGGGCTGCCCTGCCCACGCCGCCGGGGTTGGGGTCCGGGACTGATTTGAACACTCCCATGGTGTGCAAGGGATGGAGAAGGTGATGGCCACGTATGCCAAACATGCAGACCAACACAAGCCAGTGCCGTGGATTCTGGTTGCTCACACGAACAACACCACCCAAGGCAGGGCCAAAGTGGCACACATATGTAGGGGGGGATTTTCATGTGCATGTACCCATGCACATGAAAATCTGGACCGACCTAGTTGCATGCTGTAGTGATGGCACTGAAGCTCTGATGTCCTTGTGATAGGGCCCGAGCAACCGGCGACCATGGGCAGGTTCTGCTATCCGTCCATCTTTCCAAGAAAAAGGCCTGTGGGAAAGGCAAAGGTAAAGGGAAATGGTGACCGACGGCATGGCACGCCGTGTGTTTAGAGGCTGAAGCACACCGCAACTTTCAGCCACCGAGTGGCAGTCATCTTTGGGCACAATGTGCGGGAGGTACACGACCGGCCGGCATCAACAGGTCGAGAGCCATCGGCTGCCGCGTTGTTGGTCGACTGGTGCCCCAGTGCTGCCTTCCTGTGGCCAAGTGTGCATCAACGAGAATTGTTCTTATGGCTGAGTCATAGCCCTGCTCCTCTTCCAACGCCCCCGAAAACAACAACAACAACAGCAGCACACAGCTGAGTGGCAAGCCTCCGCAAGAACACAACCAAATGTGGTACACCGGAAATGCCAACCGGCGAAACGACTCCACCTTTGATGGCTCCCCTCCCCCGAGACCTGTGCTGAAAGAAGAGGGGCCTACAGGGAGTCTCAGGCGTGGTGGCAAACGCGGTGCTTAACAACTCAGCGTCTCCGGGGGGGGGGGGTTGGGGGGAGTCCAACCACCCCCCCCCCCCCCAGACCCGGATTCATAGTGGGAAACCATGAAAATCTACGAAAGGAAATATTGATTTGGCTGTTTTTGGTATCCAAACTTCTGGACTTTTGGGTTCCAGGGACCCCCCCAGCAACCCCCCCCCCCCTTAGGGAGAACTCTACCCCCCCCTTAGGGAGAACTCTACCCCCCCCTCCCCCACCCCGTGCCCACGATCCCACGCCCTGCCCCGGAGATGACCCCAGGTGCTCGCCGGTCATGTGGGCCCCCCATTGCACACGGACCCCGCTGCGTCCAAATGTCCGCCTCGGTCAGGCCCAACTCCTTCTGATCCCATTGGACTGGACGGGCGCTGGGGCGCGGGCCTGCGTGCGGGCCATTTCGGTGAGGCGGAGTCAGGGGCTGGGAGTGACCCCTTGCGGAGGTGAGGGGATCTTAGTAGGATCCAGCCCCACACCAGTCAGCTCAGTAGGAAGGAGCCCCGCCCTGTGGGCAACTGAGTAGGACCCAGCGCCATCCACAAGGCTCCTCACTAGGAACCTGCCCTGACGGCCCCGTGGCCTCCCTCGCGCTGCAGGTGGATTCCATTCTGGATCCGGAGCGGAAGCTGAAGTGGGGCGGGGGCACCCTCAAAAAGAAGGCCAGCAAGAGCTCCGCCAAGATCAAGCCGAAGGACCCGGGGCCGGCCGCCCGGAAGCCGTCCGTGCGCAAGAGCAAGCCCAAGCCCGCCGCATCGGACGAGGAGGTTGCGGCCCTGGAGGCCAAGCTGAGCGAGGCACAGACCAGCAACGCCGAGCTGAAGGTGCGACCCGCCGCGGCTGCACACCCCCCCAACCGGGGCGTCTTTGGAATGATGAACCACCAAAGGGGGGGAGGAGGACCCCCCCCCCCACCCCAGACCAAAGGGACCATCGTGGGAAAAAAACGGAATTTACCGTTTGGAAAATCTGATTGGGCCATTTTTGGTACACAAACTTTTAGGTCCCAGACCCCCCCCCCCCCCATTCAAAAGACGCCCTGCCCCCAACCCCCAAAACTGGGGAGGAGGGGGTCCGGGAAAACGGCTCAATTGACAGGACCACTAATCCGTTATTATAAATTCTGGCGCCGAAGGCGCCGAAATTATTTTGAGAAGAAGAAGAATTGAAGAAGGTCAATTTTTTTTAACCAAATACGTGGCACATAATGAATTTCATGAACCCCCTCGACGCGCTGATTCCAAAAATCCCACTTTCAAATTTTTTTCCCGAATTTTGGGTCCGGGTCACCTCCGGGGCCCGGGGCTCGGTAGGATTTTGGGGGGGGCGTCAATTGAGCCTTGAACCAAGGAACCAAGACATGACCTTTTCCCCATAGTTTGTTCCAACACGTTACGCGGTGCGCGCATGGTGTGCGCGCGGTGCATGCAATCCCCCCAAGATCGCTCACCAGCCTTTATGGAACCTCCCTCCCCCATGTCGACTCCCAACACATGATGACCTACTACACAGTACCCGTCCATACCGGACCCCCCCCCCCGGGGGGGGGGATGCATTAGAAGGGAAGGGGCCCCAGAGGCGGCCCCAGAGGTGGTTAGACAGGCGGTTGGAGGGGGTTGCCAAAGCGGTTGGGGCTATTGAAGCTGGCACTTGGCGTCAGGAAGACAGTGGCTGGGCATAGGCTGGGCGCCCTGGAGGGGGGAGGGGGGTACCTCCCCCCCCCTTCCCATGCATCCTCCCCCCCCCCCGCCCCTCCCCTTACGGATGTCTGGTGCCGATTCGACAGTGTCGATGTACGCAGACCGTGTGGTCGTTGTTCTTGCGCAGGCGGCCGTGTCCATATTGACGAAGGAATTGGACGAAGCAAAGGTGGCGATGAAGAAGCTCAAGGTCGTCGCCGCTGCTGCATCGCCTGAAGAGGGCGCACAGGTACGCTCTGTTTGCCAGTGCCCCACACGCACCGGGAGGCTGCACTGTCGGAGTGTCTGGTTCGAGGGCAGGGGAGAAGGCTGGGGGCTGGGGTGCACTGGTCGTGATTCTACACCTCGACCCTCAGCCACGCCCAAGGGAGCGCTGCACGTATATGCGCATATACGCGTATGTGTCACGCGTCAGTGTCTACAATTAGCAGGCCGCGTCTAATTGTGGTTCCACAGTGTCTACAGACTATACCCAGGTAAACGTGTATGGGCACAGTGTCTACAAACTATGCCCAGTGTCCACAGACTATGCCCAGTGTCTACAGACTGAACGTTTTCATTTACGTATACGTATACGCGTACACGTCGCGTATACGTATACGCGTCTGCATCGCTATACGTATACGCGTATACATCGCGTATACATATATGCGTATACATGTATACGCCTATCCGTACATACCAACCCCCCCTTCAATGTTGATTCGTGTTTTTTTCTCTTGGCTCTTTTCTTCATTGGATCTCTGCTCAAAATACATCGTGCTTCTCAATCGATTTTTTCTTATCTTCTTATGGATTTCCTCTCCCTCTTTAATGCTCTTCCTTCTTCTCTCCTCAGCCCTTGTGGCAGTGGTTGGAGACGAACAAAGACAACTCGTTAGGACGGCTGATACCCATCGAGGAAAGGCACGGGTGGGGGAGGGGGGGTATCCCTCGGATCCCGCACGCAAGCGCGAACGAAACGTGTCTTCCGCACCGTCAGCACAACGCCGATTCAGGCTGAGAATTCCAGGCGTTGTGCATGAGTTGTACGGCAGGGCCATGCAGGCGTTGGGCGTGGTATCACCGGTGCATAAGAATCCTCTTGGAGTTGGAAGGGCAGTGTGATCGGGTCTTGTGCGGGGGTTGTGTCGAATGAGCCGTTGAGTTGAGAAGGAACTGTGCCCCAAGAGACACGCGCCCAGCCTCGGCGGCAGCAATCGGACCACGCCCGCAGGAAGGCCCTGTACCTGTGGGCACTACGCACTCAGAGGGAGTAGAGAGGTGATGTCAAGGCACGCGTTGTAAAGCGAAAGATACCCATTGACCGCCCTCATTTCTAGGGCCCACAACAGGGGTATCAAACAGCAATTGGGTTTGCGACCGGTGGCAGTGGTAAATAGTTTTCTGGACTATTCTGAACTGGTGGTGCCATCAATTCAAAAAAAAAAAAAAGCCTCTGGGGGTGCGAATCCTGCGGCGCCTGAGGCGCGCAATTTGGGTAATTATTGTGGAACAAGGCAAATTGTGCCCCTTTGTACCTGCGGCTCCCTCATGGCGAAGTGGACACATGCATTTGGGGCTCAATTGGGGCTCAGTCATGCATCGCGGAGTCTTCCTTCCTCCTTCCTTCACCCAAAAGTTGAGGACAATTGATGCGGTGCTAATCACCCTAAAGCCGGTCACCCTTCCCCTGCGGCCCCTGCGGTGCACCAGCGGCGCGCAGTCCGCGCCCCCTCTGTACCTGCGGGACAGGGAGGGTCACCGGTGCCCCCCGGCGTGGGCTCCACTGAACATCCGGGGGGGCGTCGCCGCGGCCGCTGCTAATGCCCAGGACCACTGCTGTGCCCCGTGAACAGCCCACGGCAGTGGCACTTGATGGGCGGTTCCGATGTCCGGGAGCCGGTCGAGAGTTGTGGGGCGGAGTTGTGTGAGCGCCGTCCGTGTTTTGGGGCCCTCACAGACTGACGGCCTCGACCTGACGGTGCACGACACCGACACCGAAGAGGTCGCGGCCCTGAAGCACAAGGTGCGGTCCACGGCCGAGCAGCTGAAGCGGGAGACGGAGAAGACGAAGCAGCTGATGAACACCAAAGGTCTGGTGGTCGGCGGGGGCATGGGCCGGCGGCGGCGGCGGCGGTCGTCAGTGATTGTGTCAGATGGCGTTGCAGCCACGGGGTGGCCTTATGTGTCGGGCTGCACCCCCCCCCCCCCAGTGATGCATTGGAACGGCCGTACACCGCAGGAGTAGGGCGGGATACCCCCCCGCTCCCCCCCCCCCCCTCCTCCCCTTCCAATGTTTGAGGCTGACAGCCAAAGTTTTGCTGCGGCCCCTTCGGCGTTAAGAGGATTTAAGCTTCAAAAAATTTTGGCCCGCCTTCGGTGGGGACCATAGGGGGACCCTGGGAGGAGGGGGGTCCTAGCCAAACCCCCCTCCCCCGCCTTCTGATACATCCCCCCCCCCCCCCCACTGCACCCCTGCCCCAGGGCGGGAGGCGTCGGACATGGATGAGCCGTTGGGTTGGGCAAGGCTTGTGCCCGAAGCGACAAAGGTTGCGCCGAGCCTCAAGAGCACGGTACCGGACCACGCCTGCAGGAACGCTCTGTACCTGTGGGGCAGGGAGGGTTAACTGCGCAAACAGGCGTTATCTACACCAACATCCGGGCCTGTACAGACACACACGCACGCACGCACGCACACACACGCACGCACGCACGCGCACACGCACGCACACACACACACACACATGCGCGCGCGCACACACACGCACACACGCACGCACGCGCGCACACACACGCAGTGCGCGCGCACACACACACACGCATGCATCCACATACCTGCACACACATGTGCAAAAACCTTCGCATAGACACAGACACAGACACAGACACAGACACAGACACAGACACAGACACAGACACAGACACAGACACAGACACAGACACAGACACAGACACAGACACAGACACAGACACAGACACAGACACAGACACAGACACAGACACAGACACAGACACAGACACAGACACAGACACAGACACAGACACAGACACAGACACAGACACAGACACAGACACAGACACAGACACAGACACAGACACAGACACAGACACAGACACAGACACAGACACAGACACAGACACAGACACAGACACAGACACAGACACAGACACAGACACAGACACAGACACAGACACAGGCCTTTGGGGTATGGCAATAGACACCACCGTCGTACTCCAGGGGACTCTCTCTGTCGCAGTGGCACATCGACGATCTCGACTGCAAGCGGGCCAACGGCCCCGCAGCCGGCAGCCCCCTCTTTGCGGGTCGGCGGCACGCACGGTCGCGCGCGCGTCCATGCGCGTTGGCCCGCTTCAATGCGCGGTCATGCGTGAGCCTTCATGCCATGCGCGCGTGAACGTGTCACCATTGTCGCCAGAGGGGGTGTTGGTCCGATTGGTTTGATTGCTGATGCCATTGCCTCCGGGACTCCCCCCGGCCATACTGTCTTCATACACCTTCCGCACGGTTATCGACACCCTCTTACAGGCCTGAATGTGTGGAAGAAGAAGCTGGAGGCCGACCTGACGGAGGAGTATTCCAGCAAGGCAACGCGGGAGGTGGCCAAGATGAAGAAGGTCTGGCCGTGGCATGCGCCAAGTTGACGAACGAATGTCTTGCCACTTGTCGTGGGTCGCTTGCCGTCGTCGTCGCATCACATCACATCACATCACATCACATCACATCACATCACATCACATCACATCACATCACATCACATCACATCACATCACATCACATCACATCACATCACATCACATCACATCACGTCACGTCACGTCACGTCACGTCACGTCACGTCACGTCACGTCACGTCACATCACATCACGTCACGTCACGTCACGTCACTTCACGTCACATCACATCACATCACATCACGTCACATCACGTCACATCACGTCACATCACGTCACGTCACATCACGTCACGTCACGTCACGTCACGTCACGTCACGTCACGTCACGTCACGTCACATCACATCACATCACATCACATCACATCACATCACATCACATCACATCACATCACATCACATCACATCACATCACATCACATCACATCACATCACATCACGTCACATCACATCACATCACATCACATCACATCACATCACATCACATCACATCACATCACATCACATCACATCACATCACATCACATCACATCACATCACATCACATCACATCACATCACATCACATCACATCACGTCACATCACGTCACATCACATCACATCACGTCACGTCACGTCACGTCACATCACATCACATCACATCACATCACATCACGTCACGTCACGTCACGTCACGTCACGTCATGTCACGTCACGTCACGTCACGTCACGTCACATCACATCACATCACATCACATCACATCACATCACATCACATCACATCACATCACATCACATCACATCACATCACATCACATCACATCACATCACATCACATCACATCACGTCACATCACGTCACGTCACATCACATCACATCACATCACATCACGTCACATCACATCACATCACATCACATCACATCACATCACGTCACGTCACGTCACGTCACGTCACGTCACGTCACGTCACGTCACGTCACGTCACGTCACGTCACGTCACGTCACATCACATCACATCACATCACATCACATCACGTCACATTGCGTCACATCACATCACATCACATCACATCACGTCACGTCACGTCACATCACATCACATCACATCACATCACATCACATCACGTCACGTCACATCACATCACATCACATCACATCACATCACATCACATCACATCACATCACATCACATCACATCACGTCACATCACATCACATCACATCACATCACATCACATCACATCACATCACATCACATCACATCACATCACATCACATCACATCACATCACATCACATCACATCACATCACATCACATCACATCACATCACATCACATCACATCACATCACATCACATCACATCACATCACATCACGTCACATCACGTCACGTCACGTCACATCACGTCACGTCACATCACATCACATCACATCACGTCACTTCACGTCACATCACATCACATCACATCACATCACGTCACGTCACGTCACATCACATCACATCACATCACATCACATCACGTCACGTCACGTCACGTCACATCACATCACATCACATCACATCACATCACATCACATCACATCACATCACATCACATCACATCACATCACATCACATCACATCACATCACATCACATCACATCACATCACGTCACGTCACGTCACGTCACATCACGTCACGTCACGTCACGTCACGTCACGTCACATCACATCACATCACATCACGTCACGTCGCGTCGCGTCACGTCGCGTCGCGTCACGTCACGTCACGTCCCATCACATACATCGCATCGCACCACATCGCACCGCACTGCGCCGCGCCGCACCGCACCGCGTCACGCCACCCCACGTCACGCCGCGTCATGCCACATCTAATTGCGTCATACCACATGAAGTCATGCCTCATTTCCATTTTGCAGGACCTTAAGCGAGAGCTCGACAAGGCGCAGTCAGGGCAGGGGCCGTTGAAGATCCAGCTGCAGCAGTGCCGTATGCAACTGGAGGACGCTTTGGGCATGGCCGAGAACCTGGAGTCCCGTGGCACTGAATGGCAGTACCTGTACGAGGAAAATGCGGAACATAGCGAATACATGAGGTACACTATTGTGTGGGGCACCGCTGCATCTGCCATTTGTGGACTGCCAATGGGAGTGCTATGGACCTGACTAGTGTAGATTCGTTGCCATGAGTAGGGACCACAGCCAAGTCGGGGGTTTTCCGGGGGTTTTTCGGGCTTCACGCGTGCGGTAGGGGGCAGCGCCGTGGGGGGTACGGCAGCGGCCGCGCCGCCCCACATCGGGCCCGAGATTTCTGTTGCCGGGATCATCGGAAATGGGGGTTTGCAAGTGGAGTAGGGGGGCAGTGTGACTTGTAGGGGTCGGCACAAAATGGGTTCTGCACATCCCGTCCGAAGGCTTCGTGGAACAAGCCGTCCGCACTGTCTGTCTGCCAGCCGGACATGTCTGACCTCAATGATGCTTGGTCTGTACGGCGGGATCTGCCGGCTTCCCCTCACGCCCGTGACCCCCCCCCCCCCTCCCCCCACCCACCCACACTCTCTTTGAGTAATCGCGGGTTGGAGAGGGTAGTCCCCCCCAAAAAAACACAAGAACACAGTTCACTATGAACACACCCACACCCACACGCACACACACACGCACACGATTTCTCTTCTCTTGCAGGCACTTTGAGCACAATGGACATGATCAGTGGGCTGGCTTCCAAAAACGATATTTTTGTGGGCCTACCCGACGGTGTCGGGGGGGGGGGGTGTACGGGGGAGACATCATGAGAACACGCGCATGTTCCGCTCTTTGGCTAATGATGGACAGTGGCAAGGGTCGCAGCATAGGTGGAGAGGTTGTGGGCACAGGCCACGATTTAGTGGCGAATTTTACTTCTACCCGGGGCGGGGGGCTCAGAGGCAAAAAAAATTGATGTACTTAAAACTCACCTCCAACTTCAGGCCCTTTGCTAAATTTCATTTTTTTCCTGAGAAGTTTTCTGATGTGGGGGTGGGGGGTTGACGGTGGGTGGAGCGCAGGGGGTGGACAGCCGGGACAATGCGTGGAGGAGTGGGGCACCCGGGCCTCACGCACACGGGAACGCGGCGAGGCACGTGGTGGACGACCGGAGGGCGGAGGTGCGCGGGCAGCGACAACCGTCAAACGACCCCCGCAACAACCAGCACAACCCCCAGTACGTCAACTACTGGGCACCGCTACCGCACAAATGGCACCCGCCGCAACCAGCACAGCCCCGGCACACCAACGACTGGGCACCGCGAACGCGGAAACGACACCCGCAGGAGCACCGGCCGCAGCGGCCAACAGAACGCAGCGACCCGACGCAACATGCGAAGGGCAGAACGGGTGACTGTCCAGGGCCCCGTAAAGGAGCAACAACCAGACGGAATGTCACACAGGGGGGTCAGGCGGAGGAGCCCGGGCTGCTATTCCGCCCCCCCCCCCCCCCTTGGGTAACAGTAAGCCGTGGCCTGTGTGGGCAGCATTAGTGGGTGGCACAGGGAAGGGGAGGGCAGGGATGCATTAGAAGGGGAGGGGCCTCAGAGGCGGCCCCAGAGGCGGTTAGACAGGCGGTTGGAGGGGGTTACCAAAGCGGTTGGGCAGGGCGGTCCTTAAGGGACCAGATTTTTTTTTTTCTGTGAAGGACCGCCCTTAAGGACCGCCCCAAGGGACCACCAACTGCTAATCGCCAACTGCCACCAACCGCATAACCGCCACCAACCGCCAAACGCCAACCGCGACCAACTGCCAACCGTCAACCGCTGCCAACCGCCACCAACCACCCATCACCAACTGCCAACTGCCGCCAACCGCCGCCAACCGACGCCAACTACCAACCGCCGGCCGCCAACCGGCAATCTCCACCAGCCGCCAACCACCAATCGCCACCAACCATGGTTGAACATATGAGCTACACGCGGTCGTTTTTGAAAAAACGATGTCCTGGAACAATCTTTTTTTTTTCCCGTTAAGGACCGCCCTGCGGTTGGGGGCGGTTACTGTCGGGTACAAATGCCATTGAAAGATGGCACTTGCCGTCAGGGGGACAGTGGCTGCGCATAGGGACTCCCCGGAGGGTCGGGGCTGTGCCCTTTGGTGTTGTGCCGGAGGACCCAGGGGTCTGGCCCGCCCCCGTCACCCCGGCCCCGCGCTGCCCCCCACAGCCAAGAGTACCACGCCTGAGGGCCGAGTACGCGGAGGTGCTGCGGCAGTACACCATCTTCGCGGAGCAGGCGCTGGGGGAGCTCTCGTCAGCGGAGGAGGGGACGGTGGACATGGCGCAGCTGAAGGACAAGCTGAAGCAGCTGGAGGCGGTCCCCCACCCCGCGGCCAGCCAGCCGTTGGGGGGTGTGAAGGTAGACGCCGGGAGGGCCTGGCACGGGGGGTGGGGGGGGGTGGGGGGGCTTGTCGGACGGCGTCGATCGCCTAGTGACCCCAGGGCTGTCCCTGGGGGCCCGGGTGGTCCGTAAGAACGGCCCCTCGGGGCCGGCGCTTCCCCAACCGCCGTTGGTTACCCTTCAACCGCCGTCGGTTACCCTTCAATTGCCGTCGGTTATCCTTCAACCGCCGTTACCCCCAACCGCCGTCGGTTACCCTTCAACCGCCGTCAATTACCCCCAACCGCAGTCGATTGCCCTTCAACCGCCATCGGTTACCCTTCAACCGCCATCGGTTACTCTTCAACTGCCGTCGGTACCCTTCAACCGCCGTCGGGTACCCCCAACCGCCGTCGGTTGCCCTTCAACCGCCGTCGGTTACCCTTCAACCACCGTCAATTTACCCCCATACCGCAGTCGATTGGCCCTTCAACCGCCGTCGGTTACCCTTCAACCGCCGTCAATTACCCCCAACCGCAGTCGATTGCCCTTCAACCGCCATCGGTTACTCTTCAACCGCCGTCGGTACCCTTCAACCGCCGTCGGGTACTCTCAACCGCCGTCGGTTGCCCTTCAACCGCCGGTTACCCCCAACCGCCGTCGGTTAACCTTCAACTGTCTTCGGTCAGCCTCCGACGCTGACTGGCCGTTGGCGTTTATTTTCGCTGTTTGGGACCGCCCTGAGCAGCAGAAGGCGCGGGACGAAGGGCCGGCGCAGTGCCAGTGGGTGGCGTGCCCTGGGAGTGGGATACCAGCGGTGTGACCGTGCGCTCTGGGCTCTGGGCGGGAAAGGCTCCGCTGCTTCGATTGCACGCACCGTCAGGCCAGCCGGGCGCCGAAGGCTGGCGCGCCACAGCGCGTGGGGTGGGGGATGGCTGGGTGCAAGGGCGGCGCTTCCGTGTCGGGCTGGAGCCCCGCTCCCACCCAAGCACAACCCCAACCCCAAGTATGTGGGGGGAGGGGGGGTTCGGAAGGGGACGTTTTCGTGGGGGAATTTCGTTTTTTAGTTTAGTGTCAAAAATCTGCGCGAAAATTTTTTGCCCAATTTGGGGTACTTCCTGCTCCTTGGCCTTTGCAGCTGCTGTGGGGGGGGGGGGGGGTGGGGGTGGAAAATCTCGGAGGCTCCTCAGCGCTGTCCCTAGCGATGGATATTTTTGGGGGTCGACGCTGGATTTGCGTTGGATGAATTTTTTGACGATGGATTTCCGCTGGATGTGACTTTGACACATACCCCTGCCCCACACTGTTGCCTTTTTTCCATGGCATCAAGTTTGTGCCCACGACTTTTTGCAGTTCCTTCCTCCAGTTCCCCTTCGGTTCCTGCCCCCAAACGATCTTGTCGCAGGACGTGTCTCCTTGCTCAATGTTTTGGCTCCTTCTTGCTTTTTTGGGCTGGGGTATGCATCTGGTGGTGAATGGGTTTCTGGATTGCTTCTGCTGGATTTACGATGGATGTGAACATTTTGACGATGGGTTTACGGCGGATTATCCGTTGCTGGGGACAACACTGTTGCTCCTTTTTTTTTTTATTAATCTCTGATGAGTCGATATTGTTGAAATTTAGGTCCACCAAAATTTCACACAACTGATTGTCCGCAAGGGACTGAGGGTTGGGGGTGTTGGAGTTTCCCGTGGTCTGATGGCCCCGCACCAAAATTGGAGGTGTGCCAAAATGGTCCCCTCACGAAATTATCCCCATCTGAACCCCCTCCCCCCCCCCCCCCCGCGCTGTAGGCCTACATCTGCTCATGGGGTGCCTTTGCAGGTTCATTTGTGCGTCTGCCAACGTGCCCCCCCCCCCCCTTCGCAGCCGAACGCCTTGTTGCCTCTCGTTTGGGGGTGTTCAAATGCCCAGAGTTCGATGGGGCGTTGCAAGAAACATCCGGACCGAAAGGAACCGCCGCCCGTCCCTCGGACCCCCCCCCCCCCCTTTGCTCACGCCGATGGGGGGGGGGGGCGGGGGGGGTCCGAGGCCAACACAAAGCCCGTGGACCCGAGCGGGACCTCGAACTGCCAAACGCACGCCGTGACTGTGATTGGTCCCGAGAGGAATGTCTTTTTCGGTTCTGCATCCCCCGCGGCTGCGGCACAAAGTCCCCCCCCCCCCCCTCCCCCTTCTTACCTCGGAGGTAGGGGGGGGGGGTTGGGAGGGGGGGATGCGAGGGGGTTGTGGTACGGTGTGCCGTCCCCTACGGGATTGGGTGGGGGCCTTGGGCCGGCACCCTCACGCTCCCCGTGGTCAGCGCGCCGGGTCGCGG